>JAOXXN010000395.1:29825343-29836477 GCA_026770055.1 Myrmophylax atrothorax
AATAAAACCATTGTGGGTTGGTTTTTATTTTTTTTTTTTTTTCTTCTAAACAGTTTCAATATTTTTTTCCTACTTAAAATGTTAGTGTGTACTTACTAAATGTGATATTCAGCTCCTCAAGTCAAAGAACAAGCTGAGGTCAGGGGATTTTGCAACAAATGAGGATCTGGCCCACAACTTAAAAACAGACAAAAGGAAATATCGTCCAAAGCTGACTTCTCTATTACAGTGTTTCAGTCTAAATGAAATGCTTTGAGGGCATGATATTGGGATTTTTTTCCAAGAGGATCAAATGCAAGAAATAAATAGGCATGCAGAGTCTGCTTCCCAGGTTATTCGGGTTTTGGAGCTCTGTTGTGTCCTGCTGCAGTCTTTCCTTTTGCTTTGGTAAAACATCAGAGTGTAGAGGGTGACCCTTTGCACTTGTTTCAGATGAGGGTAAACAGAAGATGGTATTACTTGTCTGAATGAAGTGGACTGTCCCATGGAGGAGAATAATAGCTGTCTCCTAGAGCTGTTTTTCTCAAAAGGACTAGGGAGAACTTAAAAGTTGAAAGACCCAAGAAGAGGGTGAAAGTTGATTACTTTAAGGATTAAACTGTTACCCTGGTGAAGTCAGCAAATACTGTTTCTAAGCAATGATTTCAGTGTCTCTTGAGCACTGTGAATCTGAACTATGCAATTGGGAATGTATTTCCTGAAGATCTAAATATAATGTTATTAATTTTTTAAAATGTTATTTGGTGTTTTGACTTCAATAACATACATTCTGGAATGGTGTATAAAAACTAACTTAGGCAGAGAATTTAATCTGCGTGTGTGCTTTTAAAATATGTAAAAAGATAGAAGTATGTAATTAAAAAAAGTATGCAGCTCTTTAGTTTGCATTGAATTGTGTGCTATTAAAAGTGTACTTGCACTTGGTATAGATTTTCTCCCACTTTTTCTTCTTCGGAATTCCTTGGAAGAGGCAAAGGAAAGCATGGCTGCTTTGGTAGTGTCTTGTTAGGTAGGGAGTGATTTTTTCACAAAGTCTTGATTATTATTTCATCAAGAAAGTAGGTAGATATTAAAGGTTACCCAGATGGTTTATATATTACTAGAATAATCTTGTTCATAGAAACTCTCACAAAGAAAATAATTAATCATAAACATACTGTGATCCCCCTAAAGCAGTGACTGTTTTAAGTTGAAATCCCATAATGGCTATGACCTCTAACCCTGATGTAACTGTTTCTATCCTAGCTACTAAAGTGGCTGCTCATGAAAGGCCATCAAATACAGAAGTAAATGCAAAGGTTAACAAAGTTAGTGGACCAAACAAACTTGATACTGAGAATGAACTTTCACATGTAGCAAGAAAATAAACACCACTCTTTCAGACTGATCTACACAGGAGGTTTGAGATGCCAAAATATTAAATGTTATTAAGCGAATAATCTCTATTTTACAGATAAGTGTTTACTCTGGGGGTTACCATCCTTTCATATTGATAAAAAGTCTTTGCTCAAATTAAAGGAGAAAAATTTTTGTGCACTAATGTGTCTTCAGCAAGATGGTATATGCTCTATACTATCAAGACAGCATTGTTAATTCATTTTGGAAACAGAAGGGATTGCACTGAGATATGTAAAACTTAAGCACTTTTCATGTGTGACCCAGTTATAAACATGTAATTTTATTTTTAAACCTCTCTGCAAGTGTAATCTTTGCAAGCTACTATGCTGCAGGAGTGCAATGGCTACTGTCAAAATTTTTGTGTGCATTCTTTCCCCACCCCTTTCCACCCTGGCACCTTCATAGATGGGGAAAATGTAAATTGCCTCTCTAATGCATTGCCTATTGGGGGACTTTTTTTTGCTTCAGAAATAGAGATTACTAAGTGATGCATTGCTGGTTGAGTTCAGCAGGACAGGACTTTGCAGTTGTTAAGGAATAGAGTATGGGCAGGTTTGTACACAGGATGTACAGGAATGCACTGGTAGCTAGAAAAGACATTTTTTATATATAGATACAGTGATTTCAGAAGTATTTAAAGAACGGTGTAGGATTCAGTAGTCTGAAATTTATAGTTGTCCCCCAGGCTGACAGAGGAGACACACACCATCACCAGGGTGTCAGTGTCTACTACCTTGAATTCCAGCCTCCCATGGTGTCCCTTGGATGGGTCCAGCCATCTCTGCTGACCTCAACACAGCTACACCTCTTGCCTTGAGAAGCACAATTCTGCCTTCTTACTCAGAAGCATTAGGAGGAAAGATTCTTTTTTATCATCATGATCCTGTGAAAATACATAAGACTGCCAGGAAGCTAGTCCCTAATGGGAGAATAGAAAAGGCAAACCCTTTTTATGAGTTTTGAAAAAAAAACCCAAAGCTTTCCTATTAATTTAATCAACTTGGTATCCTAAGCTCCAGTCAGAAATTTTTGGGTTGCTATGAAAAAACTAATTCAATGAGGAAAAGAGAAAGAAATGTTGGTTTTATATAAAACTTGACAGTTGGGGAAACTATTTCCCTTTCCTACAAAGTAGTTTTTCAGGTAGATCAAAAAGAATTGTTTAGCTCTACACAATTTCCAGTTTTAACAACATTAAATACCTTTTCTCCAGTTAGATATCAGTCTTTGAAGATTTTGAAACTGTTATTCCTGTGGGGAGGAGGATATTAAATAATTCCTAGCAGTTATGAAACTCAATATTCTCCAGATGGTTATTGAGACAAGCTTTTGTACACCATTGTAAAATGAGTTTAAAATATCCTGTGCTGTGATTGACTAAACAAGTCACATGGCTACTACATAGAGGTTTGAACTCCTTTTTCAACTCAGTGGCCTTATTAAAACCATAAACAAAATGGTACTTAAATGCTGGCTTTAAAGCAGCAGCTATAAATCCTAAATTTATTGTGGCACTGTTCTGCTATTTGTGTTAAAAAGGAATAAAAAGTAGGAAGGCTATTCTGGACATGCAATTATATCTTTAGTAATCAATTGATTTAAAAAGATATAGTTTCATGTGTTTTCACGTCCTATAATTTTTTCTTCAAATGACTTGGTAAAATTGCATGTATTCACAACCTAAGCAATGTCAAGTGGTGTAAGAACTTGAGACAGTAAACATGAAGGAGTAAAACCCTATGGTAAGGAGTGCTCCTTGAGGAACACTGTCTTCTTTCAGGAGAAAATTTGTGCCTGAGGAGACCCCAATCATTGTTCTCCGTAAAACCCTCTCACCTATGATTTAGTTCTGATTTGTGCTGCACTGTTAAACAGCTGCAGCAAAGCCTCTGGAACTCATGTAATATGAACAAATAACCCCCACAATGTGGATCTTGCCAGCTATCGGGACAAGGAGGTGGGAGTCTTCCTGGTATGGATGGCAGTGGTTGCTTGGCAGGGCTGGACTGATGTGAGATTGGAATCAGGATTTCTCATTCATCTGCCTGCTAGTGCTCTCTGCCTGCTTCTGCTGCCCACCGCAGAGTGGCTGCCCCTCATGCAGCCAGGTGCAATCTTCCTGCCTGTCACCACTTCTCCAATTGCACCGGCAGAGTCTGCAGCACAAGCCAGGGTAAACAGACCAGCAACAAGGGAATTCCATAGAAGAAGAAAAGTTATACTGAAGACCTCCTCTCCCTGACCAGTGCTCGCACTACAAAGTTTGCTGCACCTTGGGGGAATGGCAGCAGGCACCTTTCACTCTTTATTTCTCTATCATAAAACCACACTTGCCAATGTACTTTTTTTTTCCGTATCCATTAGGATGATGGTTCAGTAAGTCTTGTACCAGAAATGGCTACATTTTAAAATGACTAAACTGTCCTCTAATGGTTTATGGGTTGTTTAGGACTCTCAGTTTGCTGCTGTTTATGGATTTATTTTTTTTTTTAGGTGAGAGTCTACAAAGGTATACTATAAAGGGAAAGGGTATGTAAGTGCAGAGTGATTTTAACTTTGAGAATAACTCCATGGCATACTCATAAAGTAAATGAAATCCTGTCATTTCCCTTGGTAGGAACCAGCATTCTTTCCTCTTTAGCAATGCTTATGGCTTGTGACAATAAAAAATTAGATATTAACATCAACAAAAAGAGCTTCAATAAAAAACACAGTGATGAGAAACATGCTCAGAGATTTTATATTTCTTTCACATGAAAAGGAAACAGAAAACCCCATAAAGTGGTTGAATCTGGTACTACACTTAAAACCATGCTGCTGAGAATTTTTAAAGCAATTTTATGTTTTCCTCTTCAGTAAATATTCCAGTCGTATCATAACTCAACTGACTTATTAACACTTATTCTTTTTTTAGGTTATTTAATGTGCTTTGGTTTCAGGGTTTCAGTTTAATATTGCTAACAGTCTTAGTAAAAACCTTAGGATTAGCAGTGTATTTGAACACCTGCAAAGTTCGTGTAACAACTGGAATGGTAAATGTTGCAAAATTCAAAATATATTTACCATATTTGTAGTTTGTGAATCTTAACCACAGCTGCTTAATTCTGATCAAGAGGCTTGGAATGTACATATTTGATACATCTTATGGAATAGCTATGATTCATGTCCTTTCATGTCAACTGATTTGCTGAAACATGTAACCAAAAATATAATGGAAGAGGGAAGGTCTGGGTAGAGCTGCCAGACCAGCAAACTTGTTTAATAAAAGAAAAAAACTTATCCAAGTTTGGTACACTTCTGAATCTTAGTTGAATTCAATAGAAAAATGGGAGCAGAAAAAGAAGATAAAAGGAAAGAAAAAGTAATAAAACCATATAAAACAGAAAAAAACAGTTTATTTTTTTACTGATTGCATTCATACCAATGAGTTATCCTATCATTCAGCCATATGGAAGTCCAACAGATGCTTCATACATAGCTGTGAATATCTGATATACAGGTATTTTACTATCCTTCTGCAGCCAGATTTTTCAATAGATGATTCAAAAATCTTTCACTTTTCTATGATTGTTGGCACTGACAGTACCATTTTCCATACCAGACTTGTCAATAAAGCCAGATGCACTGCATTAATTTTTCTTTTTCATTCTGAGGAAGAGATTCTTCTCATATTTATGCTAGCTATGACTACTGCAGCTCAAAAGATTATACTTGAGTAACTCTTGATTTATTTAGGGGCAAGAAATAAAGCCTCAACCATTTCTATTCAATATTGGTAGATTTAATGTATTTTTGATGAGCTTTCAGCCAGTTCCAGCTCTAACCAAAACCATCACTATGCACAAATTTAACATTTAATTTTCTAGGAACCTTTGGTCTTCACCTCAGCTCAGAGCCAGAGGTGGAAAGCCTGCAAAGTAAACACATGCTGCACTCTCTTATCTTTAGTTTTACAGGAGCTAATTCCTTAATTCTTTGATAATTAACAAATGCCATAGGCATTGAACTGACTTTGCTGTCAACCAAATCTTGCATTCCTGGATCTCAAGCATCCATCCAGAGTAAAAAATGTACCAGAGAGCTTTTAAAAAAGATCTGCAGTAGCTATTTGCACACAGCTTTTCGAACATACCTATTTAGGGCAAACTGTTGAACATGCATAAGCTGAAGAGAGACTAGTGTTCACATACTTTAGTCTAGACTTTCTTTGTGTTCTATCTGAATCATCAACTCATCACTTAGATGAAGCATAAATGAACAAAGATGAATGTGGACAGCAGAAAGATTGAAATATTTTGTGGTGTGATCTTCACAACATATCTCTGCTGTGGGGAACATTTTAATGGGAACTGTAACTTTGGTGTCTCTTCAGCCTAAGTAACACTTGGGATAAAAATCTTCATCCCTTTCTATGATGAATCAGAACACTCTTCCATTTTAATGAATATGAGTCTCATTTGAGCATGTCCATTCACTCTTTAGTACTTTTATTTCTTTTAACTATAGCTGCTCAAAATATTGACATATTTTTCAGTCACACTGAAAAATTTTTAGACATTTCAAAATTCAGTATGCCAAGAGATCAGTAACAGAGGTGGCTTGTCCCCATGCTCCGTTCAGTTGTTTCCCTGTGGAATATAATGTCCAGATCAATGCTGTTATTCTGATACTCAAAGCCCAGTATGAATTTGGCTACAGTTAGATGATGATTCAACAACATTTCCATTGAGGACAGGACTTCCCACGAACAGCTGTTTTTTTCTGGGAGAATTAAATTGTGCACATTGCAGAGAGGTGTTTGAATGCAAATGCTAGGGGGGAAAAGGGATGATTCAGAATTAAATCAAAAAAACAGCTGTGTGATGCAGTTTTGCTCAGTAGAATCTGGATTGAAGGAAGTGTTGAATAATTTGGCTTGAAGTACTGAAAAATGTAACCAAAACTGTTTAAAAGTAAGTCTACAGGTTTACTTCAAACATGCCACTCAAGTAGGTGTTTCATTAATTTATCCAGGATATTTTTTCTACCAGCATCTTGACTAGTGAAGCTTTATACTCGTATTTTCTGCATCTAAATGTACAGTTGACAAACATGTAACACACAGAACAGTCAAGCCTTTTGAGAGGAAAAAAGAGGGATTTACATTAGGTTTTTGTTTCTATTATAATATAATTTGGAGGTGGTTAAATAGGAATAGATTTATTTTATTTATCTTTTTCCATTATAGAGTTTATAGAAGTTTTCTGTGTAATAAGGCAATTTAATAGTATGTTGTTTACACTTCTAATTTTTCACAACAGGAACTTACTGAAAATTGGGACTTGCCATATGCTGATGCAAGGTCCTGTATGCATCAACTGATGTGAGAATTTCAACTATAATAATTAGTAAAGTATATTCTTAGGAAAAAAAATGTAGTAATAAAACTTAAGTGGTATGTTAACAATTATTGAATAAAATCTGTTTAAATTCTTTTCTAAAACAACATATTTTCATTATTTCTTTTTCCTCTCTCTGAGCTACAACATGCTGCCTAAGTGAAGCTTTTGTTGCCTTTACTCATATCAATGACACTTATGGAATCTGTCTTTCTTGGCCCTAAATATGACACATGTGTCTAAAAGACCAAGGGAATAATTTATAGCTGCAAGTTACTCTTTGCAATTTAGCTCAAAATCAGGTATATGACTATTAAATTATATGTTAACTGTAATCAGGTTACTTCCTCACATTTGAGGGCTTGAGTGCATTAGTGAACATTTTTATGTAATTGTCTTATTTTATTTTGAAGCTCAGTCTTTGAAGCTCTTTTGGACTGAAACACCCCACCAGCTCTCTTCCACATAAAAATGTGCAAGTTCCACAATCTGGAACTAATTGTCTGGACACCATCTGGAGGTCTTGTTCCTCGGTAGATGTTGATGTAATCCTGAGGCTTTCATAGCAGAAGTGGCATTTTACAGTATCCTTAAGATCTCAAAATATTTCAAAAATGTTTCAAAATATTTCCAAATACGTCTGCCAACTGGGGGCACTGGGAAGGTTGCCATGCCTATAAACACTTACATGCCCATTTGCAGTACAGTCTGTTTCAGGTAAATACTGTCCAAAATGAGAAGCATGAGAAGCTGGGCAGGATGTTGGACAGATATAGTGAGATGAGATGGGAGCAGTGCACATGAAATCTCTGATTCTGGAAGCATAGTTGTTGCTTCTTTCAACCTATTTCTAGCACATCTTTTTCTCAGACAAAATGTGAAGGTTCTGTGAGTGGCTGTTCCTTCTGCAAAAATGTAACCTAATTATGTCCTGTCTACCAGTATGTGAGGAACTTCCTGAAATTGTGCTCTTCTCTAAATTCTGAACTTCCCTATGAGTAAACAGGCCACTAATTTGTATGCAAGAAAACCCATTTTGGGAATGGGTTTAAACGGCTATTAACAAATACCTTATGTTACAAGTTTCCAACTTCAACCATTTTAGCTACTTAAGCATTATGATGAGAAAGCAGCTAAGAACAAGCAGTGAAAAAAATACATAGAAAAATGAAGATGTCAGGATTTATTGCATTATGTTTTAGACTCAGGAATTTTTAGCTTTGGAGAGAGGAATATTGGAGTCAGGAAAGGATGGTCTTTTGTCCCCAGAACCTCAGTAGCACATAAAAATTTAGAGGTTTTGTAGGGGTTATCTTGGTATTTGTTAAACTCACAGATGACTTCTTATTTCTGAGTGGAACATTTAAGCTTCAAGTCAGTGTCCACCAAAACCAGCTAAAGGCTTTGCATTTCCTCTAATGTGCTTTTGTCTTGCCACTTAACAGTCAGCGGAAAAGTGTTTTCTTTCATACCCTCTACTCAAATTTCAAATATTTGAATGCTTAAAATTTGCTCAACCAAAAAAATTGCTTTAGCAACACAAAGCTATACAGTGACAATCAGTGAGAATTCAGAACAAAATCTTCATTCAGTCATTGGTCAGTCTGGAGGGTGAAACACTGCAGAAGTGCTCTCCTAGTACAACTTTCTCATATACAAAAATGGGCCTCTATATTTAACACAGATGATGGAACAAGGAGGTCTCAATGCCCTGAGCTGGAGGACCATGACTGTGAGAATGATCAACCCCCAGTCAAACATGAAATTGTGCAGGATCTGCTGCTTTAGCTGGATACCTACAAATCTATGGGGCCTGATGGGATTCATCCTAGAATCCTCAAAGAACTAGGTGATGTCATTGTAGAACATTTTTGGTGATTTTTGAGCGATCTTGGAAATCCAGAGAGGTCCCAGCTGACTGGAAGCTGGTGAATGTTGTCCCAGTTTTCAAGGGCAAGAAGGAGGACTCCAGAAGCTACGGGTCGGTCAGTCTCACTTCAGTTCCTGGTAAAGTTATGGAGAAGATTATTCTGGGAGGTACTGAAAAACACCTCAAAGATAACATTGTCATCGGTCACAGCCAGCATGGCTTCAAGAGAGGAAAGTCCTGCTTATCAAACCTGATTTCTTTTTATGACAAGGTAACCCACCTGGTTTATCAAGGGAAGCCAGTCAATGGAATCATTTTGGATTTCATCAAAGCTTTTGATACTATCTCACATAATATCCTTCTGAACAAACTGTCCAGCACACAGTTGGATAAACATCATGTGGTGGGTGAGCAGTTGGCTCATGTGTCAAGCAGAGAGGATAATAGTGAATGGGGTGACATCAGACTGGTGACCTGTCACTAGTGGGGTTCCATAGGGCTCCATCTTTGGCCCTGTGCTCTTCACCATCTTCATAAATGACTTGGACATAGGACTGGAAGGGATATTAAGCAAGTTTGCACACAATATAAAAATGGGAGGAGTTGTTGACTCCCTCAAAGGCATGAAGGCCCTGCAGAGAGATGTTGACAAATCAGAGAACTGGACAATCACCAAATGTATGAAGGGAAAGTGCCAGATTCTGCACCTGGGATGGGGCAACCTTGGGTGTACATACAGACTGGGGAATGAGATGCTGGAAAGCCACGCCACAGAAAGGGACCTGGGGATCCTGGTTGATGGCAAGCTGGATACGAGTCAGCAGTGCCCTGGCAGCCAGAAGGGCCAACCGTGTCCTGGGAGGCACCAGGCAAAGCATCACCAGCTGGCTGAGGGAGAGGATTGTCTTGCTTTGCTCTGCTCTGCACTGGAGTGACCTCATCTTGAATTTTGTGCACGGTTTTGAGCACCACAACATTCGAGACATTCAGCTATTAGAAAGTGTCCAAAGGAGTGCAACAAAGATGATGAAGGGTGGCTGAGGGCACTTGGTCTGTTCAGCCTGGAGAAGAGGAGACTGAGGGGAGATCTCATTCCTCGTGAGGGAAGAGGAGGGGCAAGCATTAATCTCTTCTCTATGGTGACCAGTGACAGGATCTGAGAGAGTGGCCTGAAGTTGTGTGTGGGAAGCTTTAGGGTGGACCTTAGAAAAAGCTCCTTCACCCAGATGGGCACTGGAACAGGATCCCTGGGGCAGTGGTCACAGCACCAAACCTGACAGAGTTCAAGAAGCTTTTGGGTGATACTCTCAGGCACATGGTGTGACTCTTGGAGATAGTCCTGTGCAGGGCCAGGAGTTGGATTCAATGATCCTTGTGGGTCCCTTCCAACTCAGCATATTCTGTGACTCTGTGGTAATTTGCATCCAGACTTTCAGAAAGTCAGAGTGGAACACTGCAGTCAAAAAAGTAAAGTTCTAGCAAATTTTGTTCATGGGAAAATTTGGGTTTACAATGAAAACAATTTTTTAAGTAACAATAGCAGAAGCAGTTACTTATGTTGCTCCCCTAATAATAAAACCCTTTAAGAGTAATTGACCAAGTTCAAACATGAAAATGGTTTAGCCAAGAAAAAATGTCTTGTTTTTCTGAGACTCTTTTTACCCTCAACTGGTTTTGTATAATTAAATATATCCACAAGGAAATGTCTTAGAAGTGTTTTTGGTTGTTTATTTAAACTTGTTACTTTTTCATGTGTTCCCACTACATGCTATCAGGCCAAATTCTTCTTTTAGACACAAAGGTCGGAATCCAGAATTACTGTGTTAATACCAGCCACATGAAAGTCAGCTTCAGAGGCTAAAGATATCTCTGAAAGAGGACTAGGTGAACACTGTTTTGACATTTAATGCCATTCTTAAAGAAGGGTTGTCTTGTTACTGCTTAGTCATTTATGAACAGATTTACTAACACTATTGCATTGACATTACTCTCTGCTCCTTTAACCCTAATGCAGTGTTTTCATAAAATTTCTGTTACCTGAAGAGATTTTAAGTTTTTGTGGCAGACAACTTTCACATCCTACTTTGTCACAGCTATTCATCTCCCTCCACATAAGCCACACCTGTACTTTCATCTGAACTGAAGAGTATCCAAAAACTCCACTGAGAAAAAAAGTAAATTTAAATTCTCAATGGATTTTGAAATTCTTCTTGAAAAAAATGACATTTAAAAGAAACACTGAAAGTTACCTAATTAAATAAATTTTCCCAAATGAATTTTGAAGAAATTTGTAACTGCTACCAGACATAATTTAATGCTTTTCCATATTGCTCAGTAGCTCTCTAATGCTTCTGCGTTGTCAGGTTATCTGGCCAGGTACTATCACAAAGCTACAAACATGAAGTGAATATTAATATTTTTAACAGCCATATGATTAATTACTATGGAAAATTCACTCTTTGTCATGTGAATGAAATGATCAAGATTT
>JAOXXN010000395.1:29840285-29855559 GCA_026770055.1 Myrmophylax atrothorax
GAAGGAAGAAAGGAAGGAAGGAAGGAAGGAAGGAAGGAAGGAATTCTGAAAATTAGCACTGTGAAAAGTCTGTGTTTGTGTCAGAATGAGCATAGAGTTTCCTTGGACCCTGCTAATTAGAACTAAGAGAATACAAGAAAATAATTGCTCTGTATGTAGTATCTCAGAACTGGGGGGGCAGGGAGGGGATGATGCTTGTTTACAAAAGTGAGAGGTTGGCAACCCCATGAACTCATCCTAGGAGCACTGGCTATTATTCATACATTAGATGACTGTAATACTCCTAAACCTTCAAGTAACTACATTACACAGGACTCTGTACTTTTAAGCAAACTTGTTCTTCTGTAGTCCTGCCTCTTCAGTCAAGATATATTCCACAACTGGAACAGCTTGTGCTGGGTTAGCCCCCTGGGAAAGTTCTAATTTACAATACCCTGTTTAGAAAAATCAAATCTATTTAAAGGCATTACATTATAAACATAAACTCCCTAATGAGCTGTAGTGAAATGGCTCTAGGCAATAACTTGTGAAGTTCAAATGATTTAGCTATTTTCTGCCATGTATTATTTTCATTTAATCTGCATCACAAGGACTGTAAAGAGTCCAGCTGTTCAAAGTGAGTCTTAAAGATTCCTGCCAAATGCAAAGGCTTGTCCAATTGTTTCCTTTTTTACCATGTTTGGTTAGACTTATTAATTGATAGATCAAATGGTTTGTAATTTTAAAAGAGGAAAAAAATGTATTCAAGAGGAGTCAACATTTCTAACAGAAATGCAGATGCTAAGAAATATTGTACTTTAAAAATAGGCAATTAGAGGTCACAGAATAAGCAGGAAAGAAAGAATGAAGGAAAGAGGCAAGGAAGAAGACAACAAAGGAAGGAAAGAAAAAGAAATCATGGACAATTCATGCACCTAAGCCCTGGTGTAGTAGAACTATTTGTGCTTTCATGTTCAGATCTTCACTCCTTTGGGACCAAGTGTGTACTCTGAGGGTGTGATAAGACTCTTTCTCACTGACTTTTCCATTTTCCAGGTGCAGTGCAGTTTTTTCTCATCTATACCTGTAAGAAAGGTGGTACAGTCTCTTTGTATGACAATTAACTTCTAGGTCATGTTTCAGAAATCCCATGATCTTTACTTAGAATAGGACTAGAGGAAATGATGAAGGATACACAGGTTCTTCTAGAGGAAATGCAGTGTCAGATGTAGAATGGACTGGTGACTAATATGCATTTCTTACCATTCCTTCAGAGACCACTGTTCTGTTATATGCAGGCCATGGTTTGCCTCAGGTTAGATTTAAGTTCTTGAGAGATTTATTCCATAATTCTGTAACAAAAAGTCGGAATATAACATCAGGAATACCACTGAGTACCTCCTCTTTTCAAGACTTATTTTCAACACTCAGAAAATGTAAATCTGTACTTGTTGCAGGATTCGGCATTCTGGTCTGGTCAAAATCACTTGACATGTTTAAACATTAAAAAATAATGTTCTGAAATGTGTAAATGTTAAAACCACCGCTTCCATGTAGTAATGGCTAATAAACACAGCAAACTTGGTCTATTTAATACATGAAAAGGTTCAATGCTACTGAAAGAGGTGGATTACATTCATTTAATTGCTTCTTATTTTAAGTAATTATTGCAAAAACATCATATGCTAGTGGAAATGCCCATATCAAATGCAAATATAAGGACACAATTTTGACTTTTTATTTTAACTTCCAATTAACTGAGAGATTTTGTTTGTGCAAATATTCCCTCTATTTTCAATAGGATATTGTACTGTAACACAACTTTGGATTATAAATTTTGGGTGAATATGGGTCACTTAAAGAAGTGATGCAGAAAAAATTGTGGTACTGTTTTTCAGCTTACTTGAAAATCTTTTAACAGGGTCCCTTGGTGAAGGCAAATACAACTGCAGTGGCATTTAAACTGCATAAGAATTGTTTTATCTTGCTAGACTGGTCTAAAAGAATGAGCTATGGATGAGGAACCAGTCCCAGATATACTGCAATATGTACTCTTTACAAAAGAAATTAACTCATTTTTCCAATCTTCTCTTGTTTTCTTTGGTTATATGCCTACAGTTTCATCATGGAGCATGCACATGTAAAAGCTCTTTGGCTTTGATGACACAAACTCCAGTCCTGAATAGACTATAAAGATGAGTTTGGTGGCTCCATCACCTGTAAGGGTAAAAAACCTGGGGGATTCACCACAAAGCCTTTATAAAGCTCAAAAAAAATGTGTAGTTCTGTTTTTTGAGACTTTCAGGCATATTATGTATTGATACTGATTTGAAGGCCAGATCATTGGCTATACTCAGGAGCACTGAATGTCATTGCCGCTGCAGAGCACAAAGACAGCTTTAAGCCAAGTTTGCGTTCTCCCTCCTCTAGTGCTTAGGAGATGTCTCCTCCAAATTTCCCTCTTTTCATAATTTAAAATATTACCAGGGATTGACAGTTCTAGGAAGACAAGCCTGAGCCCAATAATGGGCTGTGCATGAGAAAACTCGAGATACACTCTATCCTTCAGTTTAAAGGGACAGCTTTAAAACCACCCCATTATATTATGAAAACAGTAGCACTGTAGCCTTTAGAACTTCCATAGTGATTATGTGAGAATTCCTCCACCTATTTCTCCAGTGAATTGCCAAGCAGGAATTAGCATAGGCCTGCAAGGACAGAGAAGCACGAACAGAACTTCTTGTCCCTTGGTTATCAGACCTGGCTTTTCCTGCATCAAATAGCCCATGCAATGTTCCACTGCTACTATACTTAAGCCAGCTCTGGTGTAATGGAATATAGATCTTAAGTTACAAAAGCTTCCATGCCCTGCTTCCAGCTGATGTATATTAATATAGTTCCACTGAAGTAAATTAATCATTGAAACTTCTAGCTCATGAGTTGAGCAACAGTGCTTTGACCGGGCAATCAGTCCTCACTCCTATTTATTTGGCCAGAATCATGCAGCGCTAATGAGATTATAGCCTGGGGATTAGGAAATGCCTTTTCAGAAAAGTATGCCGAACTGAAGAGAGACAACTGACATGTTAACCATACACAATGTCTGTGGAACTTGCTGACTAATTGCATCAGATTAATGAACTGGGGACCACTCAACATGTGGTCCAGATAACGTTGTACAACAGCAGTGGCCATAGAGAACACAGTACATCAAAACCAACAGAATAAAGAGTTTGTCTAATTTGTAGTGGTGTGCAGTTACAGACATGTTCATACTGTACTCAAACACACACAAACAAATGTTAATCACAGTTTTTTGTTATCTCCATATGTAAATACTCTCTCTGTTGTTTCTTTTTTCCTGCAACTGGAGAAATTTAACTTCATTCTCTTGGGGAAAAGATGTCTTTTGTGCTATTTTTCCTTTTCTATCAGGTCTGGTTTTTTGGGGTTTTTTTTGAATACAACTGCCTGGACCTTGGAAGAGTGTTGCTTGCTCTACTATCATCACTGGACAGAAGATGCAGTTATAGAATCCATCTTCTGAATATTTATACAGTTGCTCAGAGTAGAAGTGGCTAATAATTATGAGATAAGAAAACTCAAGTTCTCCTGTCTTCTTTTGGGCAAATGGTTTAGGAATGAGCAAGTATGGAAATTTGGATAATTCAATTAAAAACTGGAGGTAGAAAATTAGGATCAAAGAATCTATTAGTGAGTTATATCAGGTTATAGTAATTAAGAATTTTGTTTCTGAGTTCCTGATGTCTCCCAGTCTTAAGTAGGTATGAGCATGTACTTCCAGTACTTCATGGAAAGGATAGCAAACTGTGAAAAAAGCTTCTAAGAAGGAACACACCAGGATAATAAAGGCTGATGCAATGTATTCCTTGGGAAAAGGTGCAGTTCAAACAAGATACTACGAGATGTAACCAAGCAAAGTTAGAGGCAAACTAATTTCTTCCTCACCCTAAATTAGGTCTTGCTGAGGTAAAACATATTTGAATTACTACAGTGGTCATTATGATTGTCATCCTCTGGACACCAAGATGGGAGAAAAGTACACCACAGTTTCATTTGGCTGTGACAGAAGACATGCTGTGGCTGGTGGAATTATTTCACTGATTATCTTTTAACTGCTGAAGTGACTCAGTTAAATAATCTACCTGCTCTGTCCTTTTGCCTCTCTCAGTTTAGTCTACCATGACATCTCCATCAGTTCCCACACTACCAGTGCTTGCCCTTGATCTACAGCGAATCCCTCCCTGCTCCAAGGTGCTTTCTGTAGACCTCAGGTATAGTAAGGCATCGTGGAACTCACCTTGCTATTTGTTCACTTGCTTATCATCACCACCAGCACAGCCTATGGCTTTGTGACAGAGTTGATGCAATTGTCCTTAGCTACGACCTAGCTGTAACTCACTTAGTAAGCATGGAGAAGATGGTATGTGTTTATCTTACAAGTCTCTTCAGGGGTTCCATCCATGTTTATTACTGATAAACACTGACATTTACCCTTCAAAACACTTGTGTTTTGAACTTCTTGAATCCTGTGACCAGAGTTTCATATTGTCAATATTCCCTGAAATACAAATGCCAAACTAACAGCTGTTGAGTTAAGATGGGAGAGTAAGAATTAAAAACTGTAAGAGGAAAGACATTCAATGTTAAACAATGTATTTTGGTTTTGAAGGGCTAGGTTTAGGAAGGATTTCTGAAACACAACCACCAAGCTCATCTATGTTCATCCAGTAGATGATATGCATCAGGGTTGTTTGGCAAGGAGGACTAAACTGAAATAATTTTAAAAGAGAATGTCTACCAGCTGTGCCTACTATGAGTGGCAGGATGATCACAAAGACCTGAAGCTAAACCAGATGCAATTCTTCAGCTGTACAGTGCCCTTGTTGCTGGTTCAGGAACGCCCTTCAGTTCACCTTTCAAGCAGCTCTACAGCTCATGCTCACCTGCAACATGGAAGGCTTCAAGTCTCCTGAGGTGTCAATACTGTCAAGTAGAAATTAAGGCTTTCTTGAGCCCAAAGTCCCTCAGGACTGCAGTCTGCCTTTCCACACACAAAACAGAAGCTGCTACATATGTGTCTCTGTCCCAGCTGGAAGCCAGAGCTTTACAGCAAGCACTCTGGTACAAGGGAGGTGTAGCTTTCTCCATTAAGGTTTCTTCACATGAATATTGCCAGGACAGGGCAGCCTCCAAGAACTGGCATTGTCTTTACACCAATTCTGAGATTCTTTACATTCTACCAGGCAGTAGAAGAGGTCATAGCTCAAATTTATGAGAAAGCACTTAGTTTTGTATGTCCTGAAAATCTAGTGTTCTCTATATTCATCTAAAATTAGCCAGAAAACTGAAGCTGGTGATTTTGCATCCCACCTAACACATATGAGACACATTCTCTTGCAAACCTAGCTCCTGGAACATATATGTTGTTGGAAAGGGATGGAAGGAGACAGATAACAGACCAGACAGAGGCTGAATCAAGGTGCTGAGTGGGATTACTCCAGGAAAGGGAGTTTAGTGCTGTGTGCCAGGATGCCTGTAGGAGGAAACTGATTCCAAAAAAGACTGCCTCTATTCTTCAAAAGGACCTATTCAAAGGAGTTTTGAAAATAAATTAGAAACACGATAGTGCAGTATGCAGAGCTGGTGTAAACCTCCAGTGTCAGCTGATTTTTGTTGAATGTACAGCGAAAGGAAAAAGAAAAAAGGAATTGATAGTTAACATCTACTGAAAAATAAATCTTTGACAAGTAATTTGAGCCAGTGTAACCTTACTCAGCAGGAAAAGAGGAAAAGTCATTATTTGCCAAAACAAATCTTTCAAAATCTGATAATGTTTAGGAAATAAACAGCTCAATCAACAGACTCAGAAAAGTTCAGGCAATTTTGTTTCCTGAGATGATGTTGAGCAATGTCAAACAGAACCACACAAGGTGCTGTGGTTGTGAAAAGACATCCCCTAGGACATCCCTATGCTCTCACTGCTTGTAGAGAAACATATTTCACAGAGACCTTGAATGGATATGTGCAGTGCACATCTCCTCCACACACAGATAGCTGTTTGGCATCTGCATCATTGAACCACAGGCTTTGACTTCACTTCTGCACTTTAACATGAGTTAAGATATTCATCCTGTTGGGAAGTTCATTCTGTAATTCATTACTTTTAGTGAGTTAAGTCAATTTTTTGTAAATTATATGATATAAATGATGATTGCAGTTAATTGAAGACAGTACCCTTTACTACTGTATGAATCAGCAACGGAGTACTCAGAAGGGATTCTGGTTCTGATTAAGCTCTGATTTTGGCCAAAGTCTTTCAGCAATTTTTTCCTGGTTTTTTTTTTTTTTTAAAATTTGAATTCTAGCCAGCACCTGTTAGATAACAAAAGATATTAAAACCACATTCAAAAACTCTTTAATCAGTGAATAAACTAGCAAAAAAAAAAGCCATGAAGTCCTGAAATCACTCTCCAATCAGAATATCTGTTACTAGCAAAGCAAAACTAATTACTCTTGCCTTGGGCTCAGGAGGAAGAACAAACCTTCTGGTCTTGTCTTTTTCCCAGGCATGGCTGTGATCAAAGAAAGAAGATATTAGTCAGTTTTCTCAAGTCCTTCTGAAAGAGTAAAGAAGTCTGGTTTTCACAATACAGCATGAAGTTCTTACCTTCTATATCACCCAGAGTAAATGAGAAGGAAGGGAGATGGCATGAAGCAGAATGAGGAGAGATGGAAAACCCCACTGTTCTCTTCTCCTTTGCCATTTGATGTTTTGAATTTCTTTAGATTCTCATTTTGTCTGGAAGGCAAAAATATTTAGAACACTGAATTTAATAATCTCTGTATTTCTAGGTTTTGGGTGAATCCTGATCCCATCACTATAGAAACTGAAAGGTTACTGGAGTTGGAAGTTAAAAATTCTAAGTCTTATTTGTCCTGTTATTTAAAGGGAAAGGGTTGAATATCTGGAAAATAACCTCTCTGTTATATTATGAGCAAAGAACTCCTAAAGCAAAATGCACCTTTTGTGCACAGGAAAACTGAAAGACAGCTTTGAGTTTGCATTTCTCTGGATAGAATTATGTTTATGATTTGAAATCCTCATATGCAGATTCTGAGACTTATCAGATGACAAAGAATAATACGATCCCCATTACCCTACACTGCATATGTAAAGGATAAATTTAAAAGTTGGAACAATATAAGAATACATAGTGCAAGCTATTAAACAGGGCCTTTTGGCATGCCATTTCAGATGAACCAATTGCATCCAACAGTCAGAGGGAAAGGAAAATAGATACCAAAGGATTCATGACAGTAAAGCAGGATGCAGTGTCATTTGTTACTCCATTGGGTCTAGTGAAAGCTTACAGTCTATCACTGCACAATTGTTCTCAGGACCTTTAGCTATTTTGTTTTATAAATCTTGGGTGCTGTTCAGATGCAGAGGCTTTGGAAAGGAGAGACTGCAAGCAGATAGATAATAACAAGAGATATTCAGCTTAAACTTCACGCATGTTGTGCTCTATGGTATTTACAATAGCAGCAATCTGTTTTCATGACAGCATGTTTTTGTAAATCCAAAGAGATAAACTTTCTCAGCTATTTATAAATCAGATGCTTACATTATGATCTCCTGCCAGTAACTCTGATTGCTCTTGAACTTTGTTGTGTTCACTTCTTTGTTTGTTACTAATGTGCCAAAGGTGAGAAAAATACACTGGAATACTGTTGAGAAGATGCAAATAGCTCTTTGTGGCTGGGACAGTGATGTCCTGCCACTGTTAGGGCAAAGGGAAGTCAAACACCTTAGTCTGAACACTGCTAGAAGCCAACACTCACAGATTCTGTTTCAGATCTGCCACTAACTTGCTGTGTGGTCTTGGAAGAGAGTTTTGCTTTGATAAAATGAAATCAATATTATCTCTCCACTCTTCAGTAGTCTGGTGATCCTCTATTAGATAATATATGTAATTAAGATAATTATAATTAGTTTTTTTCACTTTCCTTAATGTTTTTTGCTATTCATTGCAAAATTATTAGAATTATTAACTTAAAACAAGATGGATTTTGTAGCCTCCAGGAAACAGAGTACAATAAAAGAGAAAAAAACTTCTCTGCTCTTTAGAGTATCCTTTGTTTTGAAGGAGCTCAGCAATTTGCTGTACTCTTCTTAAGGTAGAAAATGCATGCTTAGCATAAGTGAATAGTTTTTCATGAATCACTTCTGTTTCGAATAACACTTTAATTCCCACACCTTGTCTGTGTGAGCAGATCACAGACATCCTAATGGGGCTTTTGGGAGCTTTTCCTTGAGTAATTTACACAATTCTTGAGATGCATATTTCAAACCCTTTAAACAGTACCTTCAAGCTCATAAGTGTATAGTCAAAACTTAGTAAAAATTTTAAAATTTACCCTTTTCCTTATTAACTGCCTGTAAATCTTAACTGACCCTCCCTGCTCAAATATATTCTCACACATACAAACACAAATAGCAAATTCATAAATCTCTCTTGCCCTCATAGTAATAGAAAAAGATGTTAAAGTTTGAAAGCCTAAGAGAAGTAAATGTGGAAAAACCCTATGATAAAATACACTATTACAGTCCTGATGGAAATACAATAGCCACATCAGAGAAAGTAGTTTTGCACCGTCTATAGTATAGGCAGTGGAAGTGATAACACATGAATTTTGTACTGCTCATAAGTCAATAGCTCAGACTACACTTTAAGGTTGCTTTGGAAGTATGAATGTCATAGCTGGATCAGTAAATGGACATAGAGTATGGCAAATTTTTCAATTATTGCCACCATTCAGTAACTTACAAATGCTCTCTGAAACTTGGCAGAGCCTGGGGCTGGGACCTGCTTTTCGCTAATGCTCAAATTGCCACAGGATGCTGGGCTGAGCTGAGTTCTGAGCACTGAAAATCTCCAGTGTCCTTATGCTATGCTCAAATTGCTCAACATTACCTGCATACCCAGCCATTGTCTCAAAATCATCTCTTGACAACCCACAGTTATCAACCCTTCACATCAGAGGAAGGGAAAAAAGGATCCTTCCTTCTTTCCAAAATACCCTTACAGTTACTAAAAAATACATTGATCTGCTTCAGTTCATGATTACCTTTGATCTGCTGCTTCTTTTCTCACTTTAACTATCTGAAAGGAAGGACTTGCAAATATTTGCACTAATCATAAACCCAGGACTGGTTTCCTGAATGTCATTCATCTTCTGAAGCTCAAAAAGCATGATGGCAAAGCAAAAGGAATGATTGTGCCTTAGATGATCATTTCCTGTCACATATCAAAAGGTGAGGAGAAGGAGAGTGAAATGTAAAGAATTAAGGTACTGACATTCCTCTCTTTCTGAGTGCCAGCCTCATAGATGCTTGTATCAATAAAGGTGGAGTAGATGCAACTAGAGGAGTGTGTAGGCAAACTGCCTTCCTTAACCCTGATGCATGACAGAGTACATGCCCTGGTTTTGGGCATGTATGGCCTGACTCTTCTAGCCCAGGGCAAAAACAGGAGCTAGACTTTATCTGCCAAATGGGAGGGAGACTTTGTTAACAAAACTCTACTTGTGTTTGGGTCTCCCTTTACCCATGTGCAGCACAGGAATGCATATGGAAGGACTGAGTTTTCCCTATTGCTATGGCACCAATGTGATGAAATGAAGGAGGCTTGATGTCCAGTCCTAGTTCTGCCCGTGGCCTGATGGGTGTCTCTGAGCAAGTAATTTCATTTCTCATTGACTTAGTTTTCCCATTCCTAGCATAGAAGAGTAATATGGCACTTCAAAAGCTCCTTATAGACACTCGTAAGAAAAGAAGATGCTCTGAAAGCCACATGCTCATAGTGGGCTCTGATGACCTAAATACTTCAAGAAAAGATGAAATTATATGTCTTTAAACAACAATAGGATTAACTGATGGATTGCTTAAGTGTGTGACAGATGCAAACAAACAAATTTCATGCTCAAATAAAAAATTCTGTTCAATTTAATTATTTTCTCTAAATTTCAAAGTTTTTTACTGCTATCTTCCACAGGCATTGACATACTGAATATTACCAAAATATTCTGATTGGCACATAAATTATGAACTACGAAGTATGAACCATATTTTGGGGACTATCCATATGTTAACATTTCTAATTATGAGACTAGAGCATGCCAGAAAGAATAGGAAAATTATTGTAATTATATCCTTCAAAATGGTGTTAGACTTTTTAATGAACAGCTTAATGTGATATGAAATTACCTAAAGTCTGAAAAGTGTTGAAACGCATAGGATTACTTTAGCTCAATTAAACACTGATGAGACACTTTAAAGACTTTTCTCCTTAACTGAAATACCATGACTATGAACATGTAATTATGAAATCTTAAGCAATTATTCTGAATCATAATACTGATACATTTATTGAAAATAACATTTCGTTCTCATAAATATTTTGAAAAGTCATAAGCAGTTAGTAAAAATTGACCTACGTGCAGTATAATTTCTATATAGTTGTCAAACTCATGCCACAAGCCTCTTTTAGCCTCCTCAAAAATGTTGTAAATGTTCTTCAAACTACAAGTTTTAGGTCTATTGAGGGTACCCAGGAAACCAGACCTCACTTCTGTGCTGGTGCCTTATGCGGCATGTAGGATGCCCACCTGAGAAGTAGACATGGCACAGTCTTTTAGTTACTACTTTCTACTCAGGAAAATACAGTATTTCTCATTATCTACGAGATTAGGAGAACTTCTCTGTGAGGATACTTGCATTTATATGTAACCTCCAAACATAAATGGCTATTGCATTTCTGAGAGTTCTCAATATTCATGCTCCAATGCATATGCTTGCCTTCCTCTACAAGTCTGATTCAATGATGTCAACAAACCTTGAACTTCATTTAGCCTTCCGGTATGAAGTGGGAAGGCAAGTGTGTGTGTTGTCATGAGACTGCCAAAGATTTAATTTTATTTGGCAAAGTTTTATTTTCCAAAAAGATAAGAGAGTGTATTGGATATCATTGGCTAGTCTGGGGAAATACTTAAAAAAGAAACATCAAAAGACTTTGAAGCAGAAGCAGTTTCTCCTAATCTTGCATCCAGGGTATGTAGTGACTTCACAGAATCACTACAATTAATTCTAAACAACTACCCAGAAGCTGATCTTTAGTTAGGAAGTCACAAAACAAAAGTACCTGATGGGGCGGAAAGCAGATTTTCCAGGACCATGGACAATGCGGAAAGCGTGGTTTGTCTAAGACATGCTTGTAGTATGGACATTCTAGTGACCTTTTCTAAGATTCAAAGGTAAGGAGCAGTAGGCTGCAGTGCACCAAAAAACATTTTCAGGAACATCTGCATTATGCCCAAATCAAGTGATGCACACCTACAAGTACTGCTATGACCATTATTAAATTAAGAATCTCAGGTCTTTAGTCCAACCACAGAGTGTACAGTTCAGTCTGCCATGCTCCTGGTGGTTTAGGAAGGAGAGTTCCTAAAACAGACAGAGCAATACCTAAAGTACACTAATGCCAAGAGCAAATATCAAGTGTCTGTTGACACGTCTGGCCATAATTATCTATGCAAGAATGAACAGGGGTGCCACAGAAAAAAAGAGCTTCATATGTTTAGAGGGCTTTATGAGGCAAAAGGAACTGTCTGTATTACACTGAATAATGCATTATACAAAGCAGGCTTTCTAACTCTAAAACCATTGTAAGTTTGTTTTTTAATAAAGAAATAGAACTACTATGTTTATATTCATTCATGGCCAACGAGTGCTTCTCTGACATGAGCAGCAACTTTCCTTTTTGACCTAGGGCCAGGCTAATGTGATTCCTCTACCAGAGTTCTTCTCCCGTACTGTAAAGCCACATGCAACCAGTCACAACAGCTCCTGAGTGGAAGTAGACATACTATGTTTGCATTCAGCTAGGGGCATACTCACGTTACTTAATTTTAGGAACTTGGTTTCTTGCTTTGAAGGCCAATCTGCTTTTTGTGAGAAAGTGATGGTCTTGCAAAGTCGCAGAGAGAGCAAACTAGGTGATCTCACTCTCTTCCTGTAGGATCTCCTCTGTCTGAACGACTACCACAATATTCTCAAGAAATACCAAGCCCTTAAAGCTATTAAGCTTGGACTATTTTATTAATATTTTATATAAAGCTAAAAAAATACACTCACTTGGAGAAAAATCGATTAAAATTTTCAATATAGAAACACTTTCTTAAACAAAAATAAAAGCAACTCAACTCTCTTTTTTTTTTCTCTTCTGTTTTCTGAGTCTTATACCTATTTTTGCTGTTGCATTACAGCAACTGCCTGTTTTGGCATCCATTCCAGTATAGGGCCATTCCTGTGATGTGTTTAGAGGTTGCTGTGAATGTCCATGTATTCTGACATTGAAGTCACACAGAACCCCTGAGACAGTACTGTTTGTGAGACAATTGTAGCTCCGTATTGGCAAACACTTGACAAAAAAAAGAAAGACAGGAACACTTACTTCTTTAATGCTTGGTAGACTTACAAACCTGAAACAATTCTCCTTCAGAGGTCTATGGAGACTGAAATGGGAATTTGGAAGTGGCATCTCAGCTTAAGCCAAGGAAGGATGTCCTGCTGCAGGTCAGAAGCATTCTGTGAGCCTGTTTCATGCAGAGATGGCCCATGTGCTCCAGACCAGAATGAAGCTTTCAACTAAATGTCTGGCATTTTTAAATGAGAACTTTTATAACGGTTGTTCTAGGATGAGAGCACCCCATGTGATTTCAAGGTCACAAATAGGAATGGATTAACTTAGGCAATGGTTAGTTAGCTATAGTCTCACTAAAAATGTCTGTATCTCAGTCAACCACCTTCTTTTGGACCTGGTTTCTTTATGGTAAGGAAAGAAATCCTGTCCTTAAAATTACATTGCTGCCAGGGTATAAACATTACCTACCTTATCCCTGTTTCTTTAGCCTGTAGTTTTCAGACAACCAGCTACATCTGAGGAGGTGAAGAGAAGTAAGTGTGAAAAGACAGACTTTTTTTCAGTAAGGTAGAAGTCTCTATACTGGTATCTGCAATTCTACTGGAATATTGCTGAGTGGAGACATGTACCGAGAAAGATTGGAAAGGACAGACCCCTGTCTTTCTAATTTCATGAGCATTGAATCCTTGAAATTTAGGTACTATATTTTACATTTGACATGCAGATAGTGGCAAGACTTTAAACCAAATGTAAAGGGGCCACTGGATTCCAATAAAAACATACTTCTCTTTTTCAAGAGCAGACAAGAAAAGACTTCCCATATCTAGCCTCTTTGACTGGAAACAGGACCCAGCTTTCACATTTTTGTGATCTTATGTCTGGCATGTACTTCCAAAGCCTGTAACATTTTTATCCCTGGGATTGAAATATATCAGTCCCCAGAGGTGATTCAAACCAGGGCTGTCTTGGTAAGGAACTACAGGTTATTCCAAAATTTGACAGAAACATACTTTAGCCACAATCCTCAAAATAACAATCAGTTTTACAAAACACAGTTTTCCCTTTTAAAGGTTGAATTGCCTTGGCCAGAGTTATATGCTAAAATGAGAGTCTAAGGTGCCTTTCTTGGCTCCATTAGCTCATTCTTTGATTTTTTGCAAGCCATTTAATTTTTCTGCTCTTTTGTCTTCTCCATCTGTGAATTCCAAATATTAACTATTTATGGCATTTTCTTGGTGAGTCACAAGCAAAATTCACCTAAAGATTGAGGTCTAAACTTTGTCTTGTCAAAAGAAATGGGGCTGGCATTCAAACTAGTCACAATGGAAGCACAGCAGCAAGGATAGTAACAGCAACAGCTCCAAAGAGATCCTCACATCCCTAAAAGTATTTAAGGTCAAAGATGAAATTTCTTACACACAAAAAAATAATCATTCCTCTCCTGACAGTGTCTTGTGAGAAGACCACCTGGATGAGGAAAGTCCAAGTACCTGCTTTATTTGATTCAAAGTTCAGTGACTGGTATCTCAAATCATTATTACTACTGAGTATTTTTCTCCACTGAAGTTTGCAGAAAATCTTTTTTTTCCTCTGCAACATAGAATGAAATCGAAAGATTTTTCTGCTTTTTTTTATATGCATGCTTTTATGAAATCCCCTGTGTTTTCTTTTTTTTAGCTTGGCATAACTCCTAACCACAGGTACAGAGGGGTACATATCTTTTACAGAGAGTTTCTAATGCACCAATGTACCATGTTTTCAGGAAGAGAATATGGAGAGTAAAAACAAAAAAAAAGGCAAATATTATAAAAGAAATCCGGAGTCAAACTGGAAAACATAGAAACCAAACCATAAACAAAACCAGAGCCAGATACCACAAAGCCAAAAGAAATCCAAACAACATCCTTCAAAACGTTTGCATGTTTAAGAATTTGAAAGGTGTGAAATAGCTGAAACCAAAATCTGAATAACATTTAACAGAACTAGCTCTAAAACCAATGACTTAATTTACCTTTGAGAAGAAATATAAACGTTGAAAGATATGATAAGGGGTATTTTTCTTTGTACAAATGTTAGGAGAGCTGCCTTAGAGTGTGCTGGGTGATGAACGGGCTGTTGCTGTTTTCCCAATCCAGCCACCGCCCCAGCTCCTCAGAGCACTGACCAGTTTAAACTGAAGCGTTTCCGTGCTATCAGCCATAGCTTTGGAGAGTTTATTTTAGAACAGCTATTAAAAGAAAAAAGGTGACTAGTGGTAGTTTCTTGGCTCCCCTTTTTACAGACAAAAAGTAGGTCGTTTTATACCACTTAAAGCCTAGTTCGCTCAGTTACAATCAGCGACGGGAGGAGGTCGTCTCATCCAAAAGCCTTTTGAAATCGGTCCCATGACTGACTCCTTTATGGGGCCTGTTTCTCTTCAGCAGTGCAGAGGAGAGAGCGGGCTGGCAGGGCTGAGTGCCGCCCCCGCGGCCGCCGCATCCCGCGGGCACAGCCCGGGCTGCGCCCCGCGCTCCGCACTGCGGCACATCGGGCACTGCTCAGCTCTGCGAAATGCTGGCGGGGCAAAAATGGCCCACTTGCCTCCTTGGCTAAAGCCTGGTTGACTTTTGCTGTCAGGGCAGGCACCCTGTGTCTTCTCTCCTCTGGGGACTGGGAGGGCGAAGCAGACATGCCCATGTGCTCAGTTGTGCTTCCCCCACTCTGATTCTCGAATCATGTCTTCATAAATAGGGAAACAAGCATTTGTATCTTATTCATGGTAGTTGGACTAGGATAACTGAATTCAAAGG
>JAOXXN010000395.1:29864029-29915611 GCA_026770055.1 Myrmophylax atrothorax
GATGTATATCCCCTTTCTAAATCTTTCATCCTTGCTTTGCTCCTCCTCACCTTATTTGCTCTTCTACATTACCTTTTAGGGCATTATCCAAAGTTGTCAATGACAGGCCAGAGAAAAGTAGGTCTTTAGGACCACATTACTGTGCCCAGGATTGCTTCCCGCATAAGGTACACAAGCTGGCTGTGCTCAGTTTCATATCAGACTGTACAGGTGTCAGGTTTCCCCATACCTCACTTTGCTGAGCACCATCCCAACATGCTCTTCAAACAGAAGCTCTTCCCACCCACGCTGTGCCCACTTCCTAGGGAGCACCAAGGGGTGTAGATGAACACCAAAGCTTAAGAAAACTAATGCCTATAGGCTTTAAAACTGCTAAACTTTTAACATCAAAATAGCTCAGCTAAACCTGTGATTTACTCATGTATTTAAAATTAAGCACATGCTTAATTAATTTGTTGCCTAGAGGCCTAAAAGTACAGTAGCTGCTACCTAAATGCCTCACCTACTGCTGCTCTGTGAACTCCCTGCTCTCTTTTGTGGTCTGGGTCTTCTCTTTCTCCATGCATGAAACCAAGCAGCCAGGGTAACCCAAGCTGTCATAACTAGTCTAGCAACTTCCAAGGAGCTCGCTGTTGGGAGAGCATTTAGGCATGCATGACCTACAACTGTCCCTGGACTGGGACACTGAAAGGCTCTCTTTAATAATAAATTTCATTGACACTTCTGCTCACTCCTACACGCAACTGGGAGCACTTCTCAATTCAAGTTAATGTTTTTGTTTCCAGGATTTTCCCTTCTTTTTCTTTAATAGACTGCTTTGCTGCAGTAGATTCTTCACTGTTAGATCCACCATCTCCAACAAGGAAAAAGAGTTCCCTCTAGCCACCAATTTTTGTAACAACATCTAGCTGCCTCCATCCAGCACTTTCCTTTAAATGTGTGTTTCTGTTTGTGTAGCAGTAAAACTGTAATCTGAACATCAGTGACAAGTCTACTGAATAGTTATTTAGCTTCTAAATTACTATACTGGTTTTTCAGTGGGAAGGAAAAACAAATTTATCTGGGGCCAGAGTGAATGTCAACCTGAGACAAAAAATACTGGCCATAATAATAAACTGAAAATGTTTGGAATAAATTAGGATAAAATGCTCATTCAAAAATGTTTTCCAGTTTTTTGGAGAAAATCCAGTATAGCCAAATAGGTCTGGGAAAAAAATGTCCTGAGATCAGAGCAAGAAATAATTAGCTCATAACAGAATTCAAAGAATCCTCATTTTAGTTCCTCAAATAGACTCAGGAATTGAAAATATTTTTATATAAGATCTATTTATTTTATATGTATCCCAAGGTACTAAATTTTAGTGTGAAGTTTTGCTTAAAATCAACCTTCTCAGGCTTATTCAGTATCAATTCATCTTTAGTTCAATTTGAGTGTTAGGAACAAACTAGAAAGAGATCAACATTCTGCATAAAAATAACACTGAAATATGTATAGATTCTGCCAAACCAATATGGCTATAAAAAGTCTCTATCAAGTGGTCGAAGCAGACATGGTGTAGACACCTCACAAACAAACCAGTGACCATGTTCAAACACCACTCAGCTGAAGACTCTATCCATGGACCACTATCCAAGAATATTGAGGAGGTGAGGGTGAAAGAAGTGACATCAATATGGGAGTGTGGGAGGTAGAATAGAGAAGAAAAATCAATTTAGTATAATATTGAAACAATAATTTTTGAAGTGAAGTGAAAACTAGAATAATATACAAAAGTGAAATAAATTATATATGCAAAATATTCCTGTGAGAGACTGAGAAAAGACTAGAGAAAAGAAAAACAGAAATGATTGCTATAATAAGGGCAGAAAAGCACAAGAGAAATCAAATCTGGCATTAATTGTAGGATTGCATAGGACTTATTGTACCTATGGAAAGATGTACTGAGCTGTGGCTTGCATACTTCTTTCAATATTTACATGATGGTTTTGAACATTAACTACTCTTCTATTATATCATATGAATAAACAGAAGAAGCAAATGTGAGAAAGGAGAAATAGCTCTCAGGACAGTGGAAAATGTGCGTCAGTCTTTGTCATCATGTTGGTCTAATACTCATTTTCCATAGGAACTAGATTGTCATTAAATAACAAAAATTTCACATCAGATTTTAATCTCTGCTGGAAACTTCATGCTGCTCAAAGAAGCATCAAAGTTCTTTACCAGCCCTCCTGGCAGAGTCCAGTGTTCTCCCCCAGCCTCTGATGCCCAGCTTATGAGGCCCTGGCAATTGGAATAGCAAACATATAGTTGACTTTTTTTTTTAAGATGTTTGGGGTTTATATTTAACAGTGGTTTTGTTAGTCAAAGGGGGAACTGACACCATAAGTGCTGAACACACCATCATCACTGGGTACTCCACTGCCTGGTACCTCAGGGCAAATGGCAGAGAAATCCCTTCCCCTGCTTGTGAGATGCAGCTAATTTTGGTAGTGACACAGTATGTTTTAGAGAGTGCTCAACAGGTCCTCATAGCCACTGTGCATTGCTGTATCTCCTGGCAAAGAGACCAGGAATTGTAAGTGCAGCTACTATGGCTTGAAATCTCTTTGAAATTATCTTTTTCAGTGCTCAGAAAATCTGTTTCCATGCTGAAGAAAACCCTAAACTGATAATACCTGGATGCCAGGATGATACACCCACTCAATGTTGTATCTGATTCTTTCAGCATATGGGGCTGTCTCAGTCTTCAGTGTGACTAATAAGACAGCTTTTACACTCTTAAGCTTTTTGAACATATTTGTTCAACTGAAAAAATTATTTTTCATTGGGTACTAAATAACTTGCCTTAAAATAAAATTTTATGTCTCGGTTATGTGTGTCCTTCAGAAACAACAGATAATTAATTGGCAAGTGATTTCACTTGAATATATATTTCCTCAAAATGGCCTATGAGTAGGTGATAAATTTTCAAGTATTTATAAAAAGATTTTTAAAAGCTAATAAAGATGTGCACATTGTGAGAAAAAAATAAGCCATTCATTTAATGCAAATTATTTACATATCATTGATTGTTACTAAAATATCTATCAGGCAGAAGAGTTAATACCACTGTCTTCTCAAAAAACCCACTTGGTCAATGTAAGGTAAATATTCACTAAATCTTATTGTGACATAGGCTTGTTACTAAATGAAACTTGAGCTCTACTTAGTCAATGGCTATGGATTTCATTTTGGAGGATTTTCCTGCTTTGAAATGTGTAGCAGACTACTCATTTTGTGAGAATTGGCAAGACCAGGGCAGAAATCTGAAAGAGTGACAGCAAAAGTAAATGCGAGGAAAGTAGTTTGTGGGAGAAAATACCTGGCTTGTCTGTTTGAACCAGTAGTGGATCTACAAATGCCATTTTGATTTCAGCACAGACCATTTCTGTAACTTTTTTTAAAAATATTTTCATAAAATGCATTTTAAAGATTGTATAAGCTACAAATGAAGTCAGATTAATGTTTCATTACAAGAAAGGAAAAAAAATACTAAAAATGCAAGAAGTTAAAATGTTTAAATTTAAAAAGTCTAAATCTGTTTGAAAAACTGTTTTCATACCTGTTATTCCTGTCACAGTGGTGTCACTCAAGCCTTCTACATACTGGACAAAGATTCAGTTGACATCTATAACATAAATATCTTGGATATTAGGTCTTTGATATTCTTATACACTAGTTTCTGGCCAGGACAGAAGCATGTCATTTGAAGACTGCCATAGAGTTGGTCTCACTGCTGGAACACCTAACTTTTATGATCATTACTACCAAAATTGGACAAGACTGCTGGACTAGTTCACAAGAGACAGCTCCAGTATTCATTATTTTATGAAGTGAAATACAAATGATACCTTCAGATGAGCAGCAAAGTTTCAGTCATAGCAGATTCCAACAAATACCTCCCCCTTTCATGTGCAAGGTTCAAAGCTTTGCAAGTCTGGAAAGCTCGATAGAGGACAGACAGTTAGCCAGCTTCAATTCATTAGAGCACATCTTAACTGTCAGCTTGTAAAGTAAACCTTCTCCCCCACCTCTTCTACTTCCTTCAAAAAACATAATGCAACCCTGACAAAAAGCTGATAACTTCACCATGCAAAAGAAAACCTGAAATCTGCAGACAAGGATTTTACTATGTGCTGAGCCTGGAAAGTGGAAGGAAAATAATGTAGCATTGTTTCCTACACACAAAATTTCAGGTAGAAATCCTCCAACAGGTAGAAAATATGTTCATGATATGATGTCCAGATCCTCACTTAAGTGGGGATAGATGGTGGCTTATCTGTCATGGAATGGCTTGTAGAGACCTATATTGTATAGAAAAAAAGGATTCTTCATTATATGTGGCTGCCTACATCTATACCTCCCCAATAACACACAGGCGAGGGAACACACATGTACTCTGTAGATATTTTTCTTTTATGAATTTCAGACTATTTAAAAACAAATCACTAATTTTAACTTAAGGACTTGCATCTGCTATCTAGAGTTAGTTGAGCTCCTCCAGAATGAATAGCCAGTTAAATTACGTAAAACATTGTGTCTTAAATAAATTTTGTCATAGGTAAACTTACCCTTTCAACATGCAGCAGGAGAATTCCTAGAAGATGTCCCTGTGGGATCTTGGTGTTCCTTCAGTAATTTTCTTGATCAAAAACATCCAAAAATAAGGTGTCAAGCACTGTGCTGGCACAGTATTTTTCATTAACTGTCATACACAGCTATGCATTCAGTGTTTGGCATGCAATGTGTATTTATGACTATGCGTGAATAAATGTATATTAGAAACACAAAACATATAAATTTTTGTTGGTGAATATCAGGTTGCTAGTTTTATCACAATGCTTATAGTTGCAGATCTCCCAAGTTCTGTTATGATTAGAACAGTTTATTCAATGTACAGTTTGCTAGCAAATATTTCAACTATTGATTAGTTTCCTTTGTCAGTCCTTTCCCTATCATGATTGCTACAGTCACAGGAATAAATTTCATCATTCTTTTCAGTGTTATGCGACAGGAATAAAGAAGAATTTTTACTGTTTCTCTAGTTGTACAAAGACCACGAACCTTCTCAAAGACACTTCTGCCTCTGTCCTGACATTTTGTGGGTTTATGTGAAAATTTGCTTTTGTTTTATAAAACCTTTCTGTTGCTTTGTTTTTTCAGTGTTCTATAATAATGCAGAAACAGTCTCTCCAGAAGTGATTTACCTATCCAGTAGCTGTATATGCCTCTGGAATAATGACTTGGTGTTTAGAGTCATTGACAATGCATGATAAAATCATGCATTATGAAAGATGAGCACTTTGGTTCTTCATAATATCAAACCCACATTTGCACACCAATCCCCTAATCCTGCAGAACTTGAAACATGAGAAATGATTGGACAGTGAGCAGAACAGAACACAAAGACTGAGAACAGGGAGAGAAGAGTGATCTGATTCATATCCCTGAAACAGACCTTGTACATTTAAACACTAGTTTCAACTAAAAAAACAGGCAAAGTTTAGTCTGAAGGGAAGGGCAAGTGGAGAAATGGAGAAATTGATTCTCTGATTTTTTTCCAGATATGTTCTCTTTGCTTCTGAAGGAGAACTGTTCTTGCCCTAAACTGCAGTGCAAGGAAAACAGTGGAGAAAACAGTACAGAAAGTATCAATTGCACCTAATTATACTGATTCCCTGTTTCTAAAATTCTTACTCAGGTCAAGACCATGTTAACTGGATCTGCACCTGAGTAAGAATGGAGTAACTCAGCTGCTTACGGGAGCTGGTTTACTATACTGGTGTTCCCATTGCACCATTTTCCATGTGTAAAGGTTTTGTATGCCTTTGTCAGAACCTGAAACTAAAGATGATAGAAACAAACAGAAAAGGGTGTTTTATTCTATGAAATGCCCTAGAATGACTCTCAAAAGACATGTTTTTTGGCTGTTAAAGTGACTGCCCATCTGGTTATACTTTTCAAGAAAAATTATGATTGAATATTCTTTCTTATGTGAAACAGAATTGGTAATTCAGAAGTATCAGAGTGATCTGGTTTTTGTTCTGTCACAGCCTGGTGTTCAGGTTAGTCTATTAAACTACTTCAGCACTTTATTTCACCTACTCCAAATCTGCTATTCTTTAGCCAGTCTTTGGACACAGCAATCTTGACTCACACTCCTTGCCATTCCCTCAGATATCTGAAGCTCAACAACCCACTTAGCATTTAAACATTAAACTTTAGGAATAAACTTTAATGATCTTGTCCTGCAGAAACTGCACTTACTGAATTTAGAAACAGTCAGGGCCAAAACTGGCCAAACCCTCTCCTGTCTATGGCTCCAGGGATTACTTTTGCTCTGACTGTTCTGTGATTCTGGCAGAGCTTCACTGACAGTTTCAGCTCTTCCTCCTCTCATGTATTCTGCTAGACAGTTGCCTGAAGTGCTCCTTTTCTCATCGTCACACATGTTCACATTCTCCCTGTTTTCTAGGAGTTTTACTCCATCTTGCTTTCTGTAACAAGTTTTGGCCTTTGTTATCTCATATATATGATGCCTTAAATACTATATACTAAGGCCAAAGAGAGGAAATTGTGCTACCTTTACTAAGACTAAGTAACACCTTGCTTTGTCAGTGATGCTCCTTTGAGTAAGATGCCTGGATAAAGTGACTGGAGAGCCAAACTTCACCTGTGTGTTCTGTAACAGTGGCAGCCTTCAGTTTGCCACCCAAAGTCTGGGAAATTCACATTAACTCACCATTTAGCATTATCTATCTGCTTTTGGCAGAGTTTTATAAGTTTTATAAGAAATCTTGCACCAAAAGTGTTGATTTATTGCTGAATGTAGTTTGGATTAAAGGTGCCTGTTCATCATCATTACAGTCTGTGAACCATCTGCTCTGATAGAACTGATTTTGTGTATTCACTAATTCATTCTTGAGAAATGCTTTACAATTGTAAAGCAGCATATAGATAATGATTGATTGTTTTTCTAACATGTGCTGTTTTCAATCATCCTGTTGAGGTTTGTTACAGAGCTTACTGGAGACTGTATTGACTGTACTGTGTTCTTGGCATGTCCATGGGCAGGGCCGTCATAGACCAAAGGATGCAGAAGAGAGCTGAGTAATGATGGCACAAAACTTTTGCTGCTTGGACAGAGATCTCAGCATTCTCTGTGTCTCTTGTCACTCAGAGAACACACAGAGCAGTGTGCTACTGCAGAGAACAGCCCTTCCCTCCTCCCACCCTCCTTAGGGAGACCCTGGTACACCTCCAGCCCACCCTCACTGCACTTGGCAATCCAGGATCTCAGCAAATGCTTTCCCATCACGTTTCCTCTCCTCCTGAGTGCAACAGCAAAGCAGGTTTGGCATCTCCTCCTTATAAGCCTCACTGCTCTCACACATACATCACACAGAGAGTCAGATCACAACTTAAGTAGGATTTCTTGGCATTACATACTGCATGACTCAGTCTGGGTGGTCAAGGTCCGTTTGCATCTATAAAGGAAAGAAAAACAAAATCCCAAGTATATTTTCAAGCACAACAGAGTTCACTGGATAAAGGAAATGTCTTCTTCTTCTGTAGACTTTTACACTTGGCTGCGTTACCCAGTCAAACCCCAAAATACTTCCTGAACAGTGGCATCTCTGAAGGATGCCAGTCTGTGCCTGCATGGAGCATCTTTCTGCCTGGGGGAACAACCTATCCATAATCCAGCAACACACCTTAAAATCAGGCTACTAGAACCAGAAAAACTTTACAGACACTGACATCAAAATGTTAAGTAATTTATTTCAAGTCCAGAAGCAAAAATAGAAACATAAAATGGAACATCAAACTTTTGTCTAAAATTTTAATTTCATTCCTAGCTGCTCACACTGATCTTCCTCCAAGGTGTCCCTCTCTATCTCACGCAGATACCAAGTTCACACTGTGAGTGTGCTGCTGTGAAGAACTGCTGTGTAAAACATCTGAGCCAGCAAAGTTGAAGGACCAATTTAAGAAGCAGTATCAGCATGGAACAGACCTTCTGCTCCGGTTTGTCTGCTATTTATATGTTAGCTTGGTCATTGAAAGCAAACTGAGAGGAGGCCATTTTCATTGTATTCCTCTCTGTTCCTATAATTTCATGTAAAACAATGGTACTTTAAATATGCTTTAAATAAAGAGATACTGATCTCATCGGCAAGAATAAAAGCTGTATTTCGTCTAACAACAAAGGCTCTACCTACAGTACAAATGAAGAATTGTGCCTGAAAAGGATTCTAACCTCACATAGCTGTTGTTCTTCCTTTTGGAAAATTCAGTGTTATTGTTGGTCTCTGATACGTGACTTTCTCAGCCTAATTGTGGGACATAAAAATCGGATCCTGTGGCCTTTCCAGACTACTTCAAAATAGGTAACTTAAAGATTTGCTGAGAAAAGAATGCAGAATTATTAAAGAAAAGTTTGTCCTGCCTAACATAACCATTTTGAACTCATTCAAACCTACACCAGCTATGAATGAGGCCCATTCATTTTAACATAGGAAGGGTTTGCAGGATTCAGATTCCAAGTTTGACACAATTAATAGTGTTTATAAGTTCAAGAATGTTACTGTTAGGATGGAGTGTATTCAAGACAAGTGATCATATTTCATAGCACACTTAGAGGATGAAGAGGCACTTGACATAAGACACCCTTGTTTCCATAATTCAAATAATTTGGTTGTTTAAGAAGATTTAAATTTTTTTCATCCTCTTTCCCTCCCTTTTTCTACCAGTTTCATACATAACAGTTTTTATTTTTCTCCTATTCCAGTCTCTTGTCTTTTGGAGGATCTAAACAAGCAGAAAAAAACCTCTCAAAAAGTTGTGACCTATGTTTCTGCAAAACTGAATAGCAGCAAAACTAAGGCATGCTTTTTTTTATTTCCTGGCTCTGCAGCTGCATGTAAAAAGACTACAGCATTGCTATGAAATTCATATCATGAAATGAAAAATGATAATTCTATCTATTGTATGTGTATTTGGGGAACATAGAATTTGGTAAATGCAAATTCTGCAGTCAATATAACAGTGATGTTGACTGTTTTTTTGCACTCAGCATCATGTTTTTACTAGGACCTCTAGTGAAATATCATACTGATTTCTGTTCTCTTCAGAACCAGAAAACTGACAAAAGAACAGGCTCTGCTTCAGGAAAACATCTATATTTACTTCCCTGAATTTCACTTAAATCCACAGGCTTTAATTTTAGCTCACATAAATGTTACCTCATGTTGAGAGGAAAGAATAAAGCAAAAAAATTCAATCTGAAGGAGATACTTTTCAGTAAAATGTACTTTTAAAGCAGAGAAGTGTGCATGTAAATAATGAACTTCTGTTTTTAGGTCAAAAAAGAGACAGAGGAGTTATGTCGATTACAGAGAGCCATATAAATGTGATTGATGGACTGGTATAAAAGCAAGAGAAAAGCAGAATCAAGACAGCTTCAGAGTACAGGAAACAGTCTGTCCATCAGAGGCTGTTTACATGCCACCAGGTGCTGCTGCAAAACTGCTAGAACAAGAAAATGCTCCATGAAAGACCAATTAGTTAGATATTTAACATATATACCAGAAAGAAAACCTGGCCTTGATTGATTGACCTGGAAGGCATGTTCACCCAACAGCCTTTATAGTATTGTGATTCCTCAGCTCAAAGACACACCAGCTTCTCTCTGAGGCCCTCTGTGCACACAAGGCTGTTTATGGATCTTCTTGGGAAAAAAGGCTAGTCCCAAATTAATGTGAATTAAAGACTTGAGCTGCGAATAGCTCTTAGCAGACACAAAAATAACTTTGAAGGAGCTGAGGCAGTTGCAGAGCCAGAGACCTGGAGAGGAAATGAAGCAGCCTGTATTGGACAACTAACATGCATTGCACACTGGCCTTCCAGGTGGCAGAACTGAAGAACAAAAAGACAAAACCAAAGTAAAATTAAAATAAACCCACATAAAACACAAAAACCAAACCAAGAAAACAACAACAAAAAACCCACCAAATCTTCCTGAACAAGGAGTTCCTTTCAGCTGGATATTAATTAGAGAAGCAAACGTTGAATCTCCTGGCCCTCTGCTGAGCTGCTCACAGTGAAAAGTACAAAGTGAGGGCCTGCTGTGTGGGTAAACTGATGACTCACTTTTAATATCAGGTTGAGCCAGGATCTTGAAGGCTGCCAAGCTAACTCTACAGGGATCCCCACTTCAGCCCACTCACATTTCCTAATAACAGCATCGCATTTCAGCAGGCTGCTCTTAAGCAAGACACTTTGATTTGTAAACAGAGGCAGTCTAGGAAATAATGTACCAGTGTGGTTAGCTGGATATGTCATAAAACAAGGTATAATGGCAGCACTGGTATTAAATGGCCATTCAAATTGCTCAAATTTGAATGTGACAGCGATTAATACAAGATAATTTTTAATGGTATTTTAAAATTCTACCCATGCCTTCCATATTCCCAGGAGAGGTATTACTGCCCTTCTTTGAATCATATAAAGAGGAAAAGGCTGCTGGTAAATATATGCCTACAGAAGTACACATTTTAAAGAATTTTAATTTATAGTTAGAAGACCAAAAAATATTTTATACAAAATAGACTGCTTCTTCCTGTGTTTTGACATAAGGGCGTTAAACCATCATGCTTGCTGGAATAGTTTTATGTGTTCTTTAGACATTTATTTCAAGTCCCCTACTCTCAGCCTGGTGAAATTTAGGATGTGCAGAAACCCGCCAGAGTAGTGACTCACTCCTGGCAGATTTGCATCTCATTCTATCCCAGCAGAAACTACAACTCGTGCTGTTGCTACGCAGATCAAAAGATGCATGTTTATTGTCTTGGCCACATGACTGAAAATATATTGCTGTGTAAGCTCTGCGTTAGGCTTCCTGCTTGAGGACAAACCTCTTTCTGTTCAGACATACAGAGGTTTCTTAAAAGAGACGTCTGTTTGGTTACAAGACTCCAGTGCCAAACTGATTGCAAATCCAGTAGTGTATTCTGAAATGTTAAACAACTCTGTGAAAGTGTTTTAACTCTTTACCCACCCTTCTTACTGTCTTTGCCCACTTGGCTAAGGCTTCAACTTTCTTTGTGGCAAGCAGTCTCCCGCGCGCTGCACACTTGGACCAATTTCAAGATTCTGGTCTTGTGCCTGCCCCATACACGCAGGATGTACAAGAGGTATAAGTCCTGTGGTAGGAAATGAGTGCTTTTTCCTTCTCAATAAATCACTTTTACTTCCACTGCGCAGTCAGAAAGCGAGGAGAAAATCCTAACCAAGGGTTATTTAAAAATCTAAACCCAGATAAATGAAAGAATGAAAGAAAAAATTCTCAGCTGACTGGTGCCATTGCACTCCCTTTATCTTCCTCAGCTAAGGCCACGGGGCAGTAAGCATCCACCACACTCAGTCCACTTCTGCTTAATCTGCACGCAGCTCCCTGCTAGGGTCATGCTCCATAGCCCTCAGGAGGTAAATTCTTTCTGCATTAAAGACCTGCTAGGTTCTGCATGTGCCTTAGGTAATTCATAAACCATGATTTTTCTTCTGATTTCTCTAGTGGTGCAATATGACATAAGGCTTTTCCAAGCTTTATTCATAGTTCAAGCAGAGAACTGATTTTAAGTTACCTTAAAGATGGCAACAGTCAGAAAAAGTAGCAATTCCTAACTGCATCAGGTGTAGCAGCTCTTGGAGAGATTGATGAGGATATACATCTGCATGTATGTAAGGCAGTTATTTTGGCATCTAACTATCAGTCTATTTGGAAGGAGGTAAAGAAGCCACCAGTTGTTTCCAAGGAAATAATATTAAAAATTATGTATGTCACTGTGGCATTTGCAGTTCCTCTGTGCCTGGGTGACTGACTATTCATCCTTCATGTTCTGGTTCCAAACGGAGTATCTTCTAAATTGTAAATATTGTATGAATAACCTCAAAAAATCTTTGCCCCAGATATAGCCCCAAACTTCAAGAACTTCAAGGGATAGCAGTGCAGGACGTACAGAATTTGTCCCAAGACTCATCAGTGCAGTTGCAAAAAATGCCACACATTGCTTTTTTCCTATACATGTATATTTAGAATAATGCCCACCACACTGAAGGCTGTGCAGAAGTAGTAGTATAGTTATAATGGGCCACCACACTTTTTGGCAGCACTGTAACTGACCTTTGTGTTTTCAGTGCTTTGAAACTGGTTCCCTGAAATGTGCTCATTTTTATTTGCAGGGCTATTTTTATACTAATATAGAGGCAGACTGAGACAGCATGGATATAGCTTGTCCTATTCTGGTTTGATGAGAAAATGCCAAAGCTAAGCCATCCCCAGTCTTCATAGCAATTAAACCTGGCACAGGTGCAGTAATGTTCTTTTCTTGCTGTTGGGACTAATCCTGATGATATTGATGTAACTGTTTCTCATTTGAGTATTTTGCACTTGCTAATATTCTCAGAAGACAGCCTAGGGGCATTGATTATTTTTTTCAGCAGTTTCCTAAACCAGGCACGGGTCAAAAAGTGTCCATTAGCCTTCTACATGTACAGATGGCTCGGGACATTCAGGATGGTAGTAGGAATCAGAGATGGGCATGAAAGAGCCTGTGGATCAGAAGTATGAATGAGATGTACTGTATCATTTTCATCTGTTTGATGGGAATCACGGAGATAAAATCACAAACTTCTGTAACACCTGTGAGAACACAGGGGGTCCATAGTGCATTGTGAGCACAAGAATGGAGTTGTGGGTTTTTTTCTGGTTCCCATCCCTGCTAAAAAACAAACCCCCTTTCCCCTCAAAAACAGCAACAAGTCTAAGAGTCAGAGAATTCATTTGGGATCACAGAATATGCTGAGTTGGAAGGGACCCACAGAGATCATCAAGTCAAACTCCTGGCCCTGCATAGGACCATCCCTAAGAGTCACACCATGTGCCTGAGAGTATCACCCAAAAGTTTCTTGAACTCTGTCAGGCTTAGTGCTGTCACCACTTCCCCAGGGATCCTGTTCCAGTGCCCAACAGCCTCTGGCTAAAGAACCTTTTCCTAATATCCAACCTAAACCTCCCCTGACACAACTTCAGCCCATCCTTTGGGATGAGTAAGAAATGCCAGTGCCCGAGTACCTTACTATCAAGGTTCTTCTGCAACAGATAATTTTCTGGAACCAGAATCTCTCTTCAGGATCTGGAGTAATTTATTATATCATCTTTTCTGCAAAAGTTGGGTGTTTTGGCATCAAGGACTTTTGTACCAGCACTTCACTGGAATTAAAAGACACTGGTCCACTGACATCAAGGAATTCACGTTGCTTTTGTCTGCTCTGAACTCATCACTAGTTAGGAGATTTCAGTAAGGTGCTTCACAATTCAGAATTCCATTTGCTTTTTTCCCCACCAAAAAAAAAAAAAATCGCAGTTCCAGCTGCTGCATTGATTTAAAGAATTGACTTAATTTGATAGCCTGCCTTATAATTGCAGTAGTGATATGTGGGAGACCTTTTCTGGCCTCCGAAAGATTAAAAAGGACCAGTCCTGCCAGGCCCCTGCAGAAACCCCTGTGGCAATAAGAAGAGCAGATTCAGCGGATCTCTTTCCCTCCTTCCTTTCTGCAGCCTGAGTTCAGCAAAATAAGTGTATATATGATAACTTCAAACTAATTGTGGATACTGAATGACAAAGATTATAGATTTGCTCAAAGACTTTAGGAGCATAATTGCTATAAATTTGAAAACAAAACCGCAAAATAAATAAATGATTCTGAGGAAAAAGCCTTGCCATCATATTATTAAAACAGTCAGTTGCAGTATTTACCAAAAGTACAAGACAACTTTAGTTCCACAGGATTAAAACAAAACAAAACAACTTCTTACAGGAATTTTTGCACATATTTGCTTGCTTTTCAGCCTAGACTCTGGAAAACTGTAAAGGACTCCTTGAAATCTTCTACAGACATTACTAATTGGCTTAATTGATATGAAAGATGTTCAGCTACTTTGGTAATGAGCAGTAGGTAGTTTAAAAATGTAATAGCAACCCCATTTTTTTAATTACCATTTCTGATTTAACACCAGCCCATCAATAAAAAGTTATTAGCACCTGGTAAGAGAGCTGAAACTGCCATATACCTGTGTGAATGACATTCATGCCCTGATTGTTGTGCCTGTATTGAGTAGTTCACGAATGCTGGTGCCTATTACCTCCAAAATCAGAGAAGATAATCCCTTTACTATTTCATAGCTCTTGTGATAAGGATTCTGGGACTCAGTAGGGCCTCACCAATTTCCCCAGTGTAGGATTTTATCTCTACTGAATTTTCAGGCCAGAAGAATGGGTTTCAAAGAGCACACTCATTTGTCTCTGCAGGTCTCGACATCAAATTGCTAATCTAACATCCATAACAATTTAAACAATACCTTGACTCAACTGCTCTTGGAGCCCCATGGCACCTAGTTAAGTTACTTTCCAACACTGCTGTAAATCAAAAGAGAAGGGCTAAGGTCACTGTGTTTGCTGTATGTTTCAGTTTGGAACCTTGATTGCTTTACCAACTGCTCATTGATGTTATTTTCATAACTTTCTAAGGAATGCTTCATTCCTTGCTCCAAAATTTTCATTTGTATCCTCACCTGACATGCAAGGTAGTCTTTAACTTGAATATAATATGCATAAATTAAAAAACAAAAAAAAACAATTCAAGAAAAGTACTCACAAAGGACAAAGTGTACAGCAAAGATTTAACATAATCAGTAGAAAACCACATATTTCTTTCATGTTTTGCTTTTAAGTTTTCTGTTCCATTTGGGCACAATTCCCATTCTTACATGGAGCATTATGGACATACTGTTTGAGAAGAAAGTAAAAACTTGGAAAAAAAATCTTTGAGAACAGTTTTTGTCAAGAGAGTGGCCTAGCAAAAAAATGCAGTGGATAAATAGTGGAACAAAATGTTATTGGCTTGAATGGATAGATAGTAATGGAAAAGCAGGAGGAGAGAGAGCAGACAGGTCTAGAGCAGGACCAGTCCTCAGGACAGATGTCCATAACTGACCTGGCTGGGACGCTCCGTCTACCCTGGGCTGGGGTGATTCCCTTGGGGGATCAGAGACAGTAGTATGTGAATCTCCAACACAGGGTTTCAGGCAGGTCTGGGTCATGATGCATATTGTATTTTAAACAATACCTTTGGTTGTGTTGAGTGCTTGGGAAGCATCAGCTCTCAGTTGTGCAAATTATGCCACAATGCCATTTTTAAACCAATACAGAAAAATGGCAGTAAAAAATGATTTTCACCCACAGTAGGTATTTCAAATTCCTAAATAGTGGGCAGCTAATATTTTATACCACAAGTTAAATAGGTTTTACCTGTCTTACATTTGTTCTGCCTTTCATGTAATACTCTGTAAACTATTCTGTTAAATCTGAAGAAAACCCAATAGCAGAACCAGGGGTCAATGCAAGGCAAAAATGTTGATAAGATTTATTCAAGTCTCTTATTCAAGGAGTGAGTTTCTGCTTGGAAAGTTTACACTTGTAGACAAGGCTGTTATACCTGACAAAACCTAAGGAGATTAGGAAATCAAGGGAGTTAGATGTGATCCTATGAGTTCAGACACACAGATACTAAGTTTTATTCCACTAACAAAATTCTGCATAGGAAGAAATAAGTCTGGGAATGAAATTGAATATATTTATATTCCATATTTGTTCATCCCCATGTTTTGTTTCACAATGTTTTACAAATGTCAACATCTATAAAATACAGCCTCTATATCTGATGTTTTTTGTGCAAATACCTTTTAAAATATTTTTCCAAGACCCTTTTACTCCAGGCAAGTAATCTTAAACTCTGTCACTTTTCAGTGTATGTACTTGTTTTCATCTATAAAATATCCTTAAATAGTCCTTGGTCTTCTTTTAGTCCTTTTTTACTACCTTTGTTTTTGTAGTATATATCTGGAAATAACCATTATATTTGGGCTTGCATGTTTGCTCGTACCATCCTATCATCCCTACTGAGAACTGTATACAGATTTTGCAGGGTGAATACATTGTTTTATTTATTTCTATACTAATTGCTAATTTTTTCCTTGAATCGATCACATACTACAGACATCATTTCTGAACTAAAGGACCTAAATTGAGGCTGCATCCGGTATTTTACATGTTCAGATATTTCACACATGGAAGAGATTTTACTTTAAAGAGTCACAAATTATTCTTGAATTCAGAGCTGAAAGGACAACATATGGCTCATAAATAATGTGTATTCTGGTTTGAGATGACTCTGAAAAGCTTCTGCTGCCATGATGTAACCAGGAGTCAGAGAATCACAGTATCATTAAGGCCAGAAAATATCTCAAAGGTGATCGAGTCCAAGCATTATGTTCTGAATTTGAAAAGCATCCACCATCATGTGAATGTGATTGTGATTTGGATGGAGGGAGGTACACTTTTCTATTCTTTTCCTTGTTATGTAAGTGGATTTCCCTAAGTGTAAAATCTAGCTCAATATTTTTCAAACAACCTGACTTGCAAGTTTTTCCTTATATAAACTGACATATTTGATAATTCTTGGGCATATGTTTTCTATTAGCCTATTATTAATTTCTAATTTTCAGTCTATCAAATTGTAACTAGATGTTAGATATTTTTCATTCATCTATATCCAAAAAATTATAATTTAATTAATAACATGTGAGTTTTAATCAGACTGAAAAGAGCTGAAAATGGGGTCTTAACAGCTGCAGTGAGCATGGCCCAGTGCCACCCAGTAGGGCTGTCAAAAAGATGACATTCTAGTGTAGCCTTCATTCCCAAAAATCTTCATAAAACTTTCCATGGTCAGCTGTGACTCCAAGGACATCACCAATACAGCTGTGGAAAGAGTGGGGTTTACCACTGCCCCCTTCCTGTAATCTCCAGAGGACTTCTACTCACTAACTAGCTCACCATGTTGAATTATAAAAAAATGCTCAGCTGCTGGCAGAACAGTGAAATGACAGGACTGCACTGGCTGCTCTTCCAGTAGTCAGTGAGAGGTGAAGGGGCTCTGGCAGAGCTCAGGCTGAGCGACTGGCAGGTTTGAGGCTCCTGCTGGATTTCCACCACCTGCTCTCCTCCAAGGGCTCTGACGGAAAACCACAGCTTAGCCCTTTAGGCTCCCAACCGGATACAACTAACTTGGGAGAGTTAAGGACAGGGTGAAAAAATTCAGCCAAACTATCAGGATAAACACATGAAACCTCTGTCCTGACTGCTGGTTTTGGTATAATACCTCACCTGAAATACGCACTTCAAATTTCTCCTCCAGTTTTTGGAAGTGATGGTTATTTCAGAAGAAATCAATAAATGTCAGTGTGCATAAAATATGGGGCAGATCAAATAAAGGCATTTCAGTATTAAAAGCTATTAATTTTGTGCAACATACATTTGAATTAAAATATTATTAAATTCCATTAAGGTAAAATGATATATTTAACTCAGACTTCAGAGCGTTAATTTCATAGTCCCCTCCAAGCTGTTCCTGCAAAGGTGTTAGGGATAATTAACTGCCATTTTCTCAGTAATTCAGAATCTGCAATCAATCAAAATGCAGGGACTGGGTGATTGTAGAAAACAGTAACACTTAGTTTATTATGTAGTACATTCTCATTCTGGTTGTTTTATGATGGGATCAGCTACACTTTTCCCCCAGAATTTATTATGCTTACCCTTCAGCCAATTAGTTTTTCTCACTTTACTTTAACTTAAAGCCTGGTGAGTTTGTTATATATATGTGTAAGTTTGCCTGTCAGTTATATTGGCCACAGACCTGCAGGACTGCATGTGTTTAAACTATTAGGAACCCAGTATTGTCCAGAAAGGTGGCAAATTTGCTTTCTTAAACCAGTGTTTTTTCTTTAAATAATGTGAAGGGGAAAAGGAGAGCAATGAGAAGACTGTTTCCCATAGCTACACATGCATGGCATGGAGGGACACCCCAAGCCACTCAGGGACAAGCTCTGGAGTCCAGGTCTACAGTTGCTTGGCTGTGGTACATGGATACTGCCATGCTTCCAGATCATGCACACAGTGCAGAATTGATCACTACCAAGGCATTGTGATAATGGTGAACCAGAGATATTTGATCTTCACATCCTAAATCAAGCACAGAGGTAGTATTTCCACTGAAGTTCTCATGTACTTTTGGAACTCAATCCTGGTGCTTTTGCACATGTTGATTTACAGCTAGTCTCACAGGGAAGGAGATTTTAAAATTATAGACAGTTAAGTGGTTAGTTTGCTGAATGCTACTGGACTGGATAATAGTAGCAGGCCTCCAAGATGGCCTGATGGGATAGTATAATTGACAGTCCATTTTTGTTTTGTAGCCATGTAAACCTGCATCTGGAAATCCTACTCTAACTTCACAGCTGTGGTGTTGGAACACATATGGGGATGCAGTAGAGTTTACTCAGTATTTTAAAAAAGATAGAAACTCTGAAGCAAACTGAACTTTGACAAGAAAATTACCAATGTAAAGCCATAAAAAGGACAACACTGAAAGACTCCTGCTATTTCTTAGAGTGTTAATAGAAGTCAATTTCCCAGATTGATCAATTAATGCTGGCTGAACAGTGTGCAGTACTGTTCCAACAAAAGCACTACAAATACTGTAACTAGGTTATTTAACACAAATATAATTTAAAAATCTCTGCTGCTGAAGAATTCTTCCTAACCTGTGTTACTAATCCCACCTCTCTGGGTGCCTACAAACAGGATTTAAGAGTAGTTCTCAGGTGGAGTCTGTGCTCTTATCATATCACTGGGATAAGGTGTGCCTTGTGTGAATGCATTCAGAAGTCCTGCTCTAGGCAGGACTAGGCATTGTTTCATAGATTTATAAAGGGCTGGTTTACACTTCTGGCAGGTCAATGGAATAGTCCTTTATGCTTAATTTATATAATACTGGTACTAGTGCTGCCCTCTACTGAGAGCAGAGACCACGCCCAGCTAAAGTATGGGTTTGTTGTTGTTAGGTTCCTACTGGCTATTACTTTCTCTTACTGATCTATAGTGAACACAAGACACTTTTTGATGTGGTCATAGCCTAGGTCAAGAACACAACACAGTGTACCAACAGGTGGGAGACCCAACATAGAGTGCAGGTTTTGTGCACAAATGACTTCTCCCAACAGCTAATGCCAAAGACCAGAGGATACTCAGTTTATAGATGGCATCACTAAATGTGGTCCTGTTGGAATGTACAAAAAAAAAAGGTGAGAGTATTGAAATAATACCCCTGACTTGAAATTAAAGTGGTTTTAAAGGTTATATTATTTTCTGACTCATGTATCCTATTTGGACCTGAATAATGCTAATGACCTTGACAGCACTGAATTTGGCAAGATAAATTGAATATTTGTCAGGGAGCCTAAAGAGAAGTGACAAAAAATTGAGCTTTCACAGTCTTCTAGGTAGATGTTACATAAACACAAGAAGTAGCAGCATTGCCCTTGTGATGGTTGCAGTGATGTTGTAAAAAAATGACGAGTGGTATTTTGGTCTATCTTACATGGCACCACGGAGTCTTATTGCTTTTTTTCCTTTTCTTGAAAAAACAGTGCCCACATATATTTCTGTTTCTTGGCTCCAAAAATAGAAGATTGTATAGAAAGAGGGGAATAGAGGTCTTGTGTTTCTGTTAGGCTGAAAGAGAAACACATAGGGAAGTGGAGTAATAAAGAAATTTTGAGAAAATGAAAAGTTAGGAACAGATGTTGCTGTTTATTTTTATTTCTCTCTCCCCCTCCCTATGATTATAATAAATTATTTTTTTTTTTACAATGACTAGGGAAGAAGAGGATTACATCAAGGTTAGAAAAAAGCATCAGATAAAACTGAATATAACCCCACTTAAATCCTCTATTCAGTGTTACTTCAAGTAGAATTGAAGCTACTGTGTAAATCTGGTGCTTTAAATGATTGAAGATGTCAGAGTAGCAAACCGTCTTTAGACACACCCTGGAAAAAATTGAAGAGAGTTTTCTATCTGATCTTTGAATTGATTTTCATATTCTGGTATGAATGAACTAGATCATCCAAATATTGCCTATCTTATGTGGGTTAAAACATGAATAATAGGAAAGCCAAGTAAGGATTCAGAGATGTCAAAAGCAAAGGTCATTTCAAAAAACCCAGGGCCATCAGAGATATTTCTCTGCAACTACCATGTAGAAGACACTTATATTGTTGCAGTGGTTACTTTGTCTGAACTGTTCAAACTCTTTAAACTACTACTAAAAAAAAAAAAAAGCCACATTTTTCACTGTTCATAGTTTGCCTGCTTTTTTCATATTTGAACTTTGAAAATCAAACCAGACATTTTTACAGCAGATTTTTAGTTCTTTCTTCCAAGTATGTTTGTCTTCTTCCAGAGTTTAGCCTAAGATCTAAATCCACTGCTCCTTTTAATTCCCCTCTTAAGAATTCTAGGCTAAATAAAAGTATTGCTACTCACCTTCGTGTTGGTTTCTAATGTAAGCATAGAGATAAAATAAATAGCAAAAAGTAAAAAATCTTAGCAACAATCCTCTGTGTTTTCATAGACATGAATCTGACAAATGGTTTTCAAACTTCAGTAACACTAAATTCTGTGATAAATACATGGGGCTATTAAGAGTTTCCACTTTGGAAACCATTAGAACCCAAATATATTATGTTTTGGTTTGGGGGGATTTCTTTTCTTATTTTTTTTTTTCTTTATAGTCAGACAAGTCATGCAAATTATCTGTCTTGTAAATGAAAAAATGAAAAACGTTATGAAGTTTCAGCAAGGTGTAACTGAGAGGAGACTCTCAGATGATGGAAAGCCAACAAGGTCTCTAAAAATTGATACTGAAGAACTATAGCCAAAATTATGGGAGCTTCTCCACTCCAGCCTGAATCACTTGGAAAATCTTAAACAGAGCCAAAATGTGTGTGAATTTTCATAAGCCATGCAAATTCGTCTTGGTAAATTTCCTTTTAATTTATGAATTATTTCTTCTCCCAAAAACATACAACAAATGGCTTTTTATCTTCTCCTCACATAAAACCATACAAAACTTTTTGCCAGGCTAGTAAGCATTAGCAAAAACATTAATGGTAGTTTTGTATTGTAGGAATCTATCTCCTGGGATATAGATACAGTAGCATGATTTAAAGCTTTACAATAGTAAGGTGCTTCAGGTTTCTGCACACACTGCAATTTTAATAGAAAGTGTACATTCTTTCTGCACCTCAAATGTTTTTTGTATTATACTTTGCTCCATTAAAAAAATAACACATATGAAACTGTACTTAGGATTAACATATGAGTACTTCATTATAGAATTCTCATGCTTTAAGGAACCATTTCCCTAAAAATGATTCAAGCTGAAACTTGGCATACAAAGTTCTAGTTGGGGAAAGGCTGGGATGCAGAACAGTTTTACAAAGTTTCACATAAATCAGTCTTGTCATTTTTTAATTAGTTTTACAGAAGAGGACAACACCCGTTTTAGTATTTTTAGTACCATTTCTTGCTCTATTAATATTCGCAAAGTCTTAAATAGAAATAAGTTATTTTTCTGAGTTGTTTTCACAGCCTTTTCTTGTCATTTTAAATCATTGTTTCACCTTAAATAGAAATTTTACCAAGTCTCAAATCCTACTTCATACTTGCTTTGCCTTTCTCAGAGCATGTGTAGTGATGAATGTTTCATACTAATTTAGTTATGTGAAAGGTGCCAAACTGTGAGATATAGGAACTAAAATAGTCTGTTTGTGCTGAGAATGTTTATTTTATTGTTCAAATTGCAGTTGGAGGCTTCTCCAGCTTTGTGCAGCCACAAAGACCTGCAATTCTGGGGGACGTGGGAGTTGGTGAAAGGGATGATGCTGTAAATGGAAGCATGCTGATTGATCTGTGCAGTGGAAAAGATGGCCTGGAACACAGCACTGTATTTTAAGTACTTCTAGGATACTCATCTACCCCTCCTCAGACTACCCAAAATTTTGCTGAAGGCAAATGAAAACTCACTGGGACGAAAAAATGTTGCCAATATACAGCAGAGAGATCATCAGTGTAAGTCCCCATGATTAAGCACAGGGTGAGCTACTGTTGAGACTTCTTGGATAGAAACTATCCCCAGTTGCTCCTCTGCAAATCTAATTATTCAGCTACTTTCCCATTGTCACAAAGGCAACATAGTAAGCCATGCACTTTCTCTGGCTAAGGATAACAACTACCATTCATTTCTTACCAGTTCAGCAAAGTACGTCATCCCTCCTTCAGCTGTCTTCTTATGATTTGTATTTTCTATTTTAGGTTAGGAAGGCTTTGACCTATGTGTTCTAAATATCTACATCCAAAATTACTAGCAATGGACAGATTTGCACAGATACATTTAAGACAAAGGATGGACCTATTTCTTGGGCTTCTGAATCAAGCTTTTATTCCTTTTTAACTTTAGCCTATTATTGTTTGGCATTACAAATACTACTGTTCAGAAAGAGTGGACAGTTTAATTCCCAGGGCAAGTACCTACATTCCTAGTAACAACTACTAGAATTATGTGAGTTAGTGAATATGTGCCCATGTACTTTAAGACTCCTGTTTTTGTTTTTCACTAAATTTATATGCTGTTGCCAGAAGCATTTTCTTGGTAACAATTTCAAAAAAAGCAATTCTAATACTTTTGGAGGTTCTTTTTTTTTTTTTTTTATATTTCATATCTGCTACACTCTGTTCAATGTCATTGAGTCAGTACAGGAATATAGCTATAACATTCTTGCATGTGAAGCTGTACATCAGGCACATTTTAACAGATTTTTGTCATCAACCCCTACACAGCATTAATCATTCTTCAAGGTCATTTTTAGCTATTGAAGTAAGAGGCTCAGTTAAATTTCCAAGGCAGCTCTCAAGCCAGGCCAGTTGCAAGTTTTCAGGTGCTGGGATAAAATAAAAAAAAGAAGCTGAGGAATTCACAAAACAAGTTTCTTGGCAAAGTGTCCATAAATGTCTGTGATGGGAGAGTAACCATTCATCAGCATCTATGCAAGCTGTCTCTGTTAAGAAAACCAGGGCACATTTAAAGGAAAAATAAACAGATTTATCAGTCTAGTTGCAATTTTATGAAGTACAATGTTGAAAGGTTTCTCCTGTCTGTTTCAGACACTGACAAGATAAACTAGACATGGCTAAGGCTGAATGGGTCACTTCTGTTAGGAGCTATGATAAGTTTGAAAAGCAAGGTATGGTTCACACATGGTCTCCAAATAAATTCCAGACAAGGTTTATGTTCCTTTATTTTGTTTTCCATGTTTCATCATTGCTGAAGTCAAACCATCAATGACATAAGATTTGGGGATGTTTATTACCACAGCAAATGGTTGAGGCCTGCAAGTATGGAAAACCACATCAAATTGTTGGGTTTATGTGAGACCATGCTGACATGTAGCAAAAAAATATTTCAGTTATAATCATTTGGGAATTCCTCTCTTTGCTTTACATTTTGGAGAACTCAGTAACAAGATGATGCTGGTTTTCTGGTCAGATTCAATTACAAAAGCTGTCAAAGCACAAGAGGTATCCTGGAGAACAGTTAAGATAACATTAGCAGTTTTTCCAGCATATGGGTACCAAATATCTGCTGTGGAGTAAATTTAAGAGCTGATCAAAGCTCACAGTGTTGCTGCATTAATTTTAGGATTATTTTTTACATAAAGCTTGCAGGTATTGTACTTTAGGGACGCGGAATAGGAATGTTACATGTAAGGATGTCTGCAATGAAATCCTTTTTCTCCTACTTCTTCCTCTTCTACATTTTGCTCCCAGAAGCCCTTTTGTTAGAAAGAGACACAAAATGTCACATTAAATAGAACTTTTGATATTGTAGTGGCCTCCTAAATGATATATATGGGCAAAACAGAGGCTGATATGAGAGAGACCACTTATGATCCCCTCTTTGCTACAATAGTTTGCATTCCACAATTGCTGTTAAGCTTCTTCCATAGTTTAATTGATTGTTATTGTAACTCCCAATCACACCTATGATCTATGTGGGTATTCATAACTTACTTTCTGTAGAAAGACAGAAATGAGAAAAAAAAAGAAAAAAAGAAAAGTGTGATAGAAATTAAGGAACAAACCTCAAATTATTTAGGGGGAAGCACAATAAAGCTGTAAGAAAAAATATTGAAGGTAAAAGAGTTTAGTGTGATTCTTTTTTACTAGGTTCACCTCTTTGTATTCTATTTTTCTTTACTTGTCCCATGCTCTTTTGTGATAATTCATGCAAACAAGCTCTTGAGCATTTGCCTCACTTTTTTAAAAAACCATCAGAGATGGTGTCTTCTCTTTGATGTGCTGGCTATCCTCACAGCAGAACTTGCAGGTTTCTCTGCAAGCTTGCCAAAGTGCTCAAACTATCTTAGTGACAAGGCCAGGAGCTGCCCAGGAGCCTGCTATGGGCTCTGAGGTTCACAGTCACCATCACAGGCACTCACCCTACGGAATATTTCCATTGTAACAGCCAGTGTTAAACAAAGATTCAGTGCTTAGTGGGTTTTATTGCATGATGCACAAAGAACAGGCTTGATTCTGAAGGGTCAAAATAACACCCAATGAAATTTGAATAAAAAACTGAGACCAAAACAGAGAAGGGAAGAGGAAGGGGCAATGATGTTCTAGTTCAGAACAGATCCCTGGAAATGGGAAAGCTGTGTGAGACATGATGTTGAGAAGTCAGACAGAGATCAAAACATACTTTCTTTTGCACGCAGTACATGCAGATATTCAGAAAGTTATTCTGAGAGAAAGCCAAGCATCAGAAATGTCTAACAGTAGCACTTGGTGGTACAGGAAAGAAAAATTTGCATCTTTTTTCTAATGTGTGCCTGAAGTGTACTTCATTCTGCAGGAAAAAAGTTCCCTTCACCAAAGCCCAACCTGCTCCAAGAGTAAGCACTTCAGCAAAAGAAAATTATTATGCCATCTGTTATTATGTAGGAATAAAGGACATCATGTTACACCAGAATAGCCACTGCAGAGATTTTTGTGCTGAGATTAAGGGCTTGATGCTGATGATTACAAAATCATAAAGGGGAATAGAGATATTTTCTATTACTCAGGAGAAAGAAAAGAACTGATTTCATTCTGCTACCCAGACAACATCTTCCAATATAGGGAACCATAACAGACTAACCTTTTACTGTTTCCATCTGCCCACAGTGATAATTGCATTCCCTGTAACACCGCAGTTGACTTTTTTGGTACTTTCTAATGAAGATCATGGCTGTTTCCCCCTATTTTCTGGATCCTCTAGGACATAATCTTGTTTTTGACCTCAGGATTTGCTATTTAAGTTCCTGAGGTCTCAGACAGCACCACGGTTATTCATGCTTGATCAGTTAAATGTATTGGAGAATGTATAGAAGTTTTCCTATGTAAATACAGTTATTCATTATGAAAAGAAACAGGAAAAGCACACAAAGCAAGAGATTAGTAGATTTAAACTGTAAACAGAGAAAATTTGAATGGCTTCTCTTATGAAAAGGTTGGTACATAGAACAAGGGAAAAAATGGAAGTATTTAGAAGAGATAATTTTCTCAATTATGCATACAGATAAAAAATTCTTTAAGCCGAAAAATAAATTAAAATAAACTGGAGTCCATGAGCTTTATTCCCACCTCTGGTAACTGACTGAACACCTTAAGCCTATTTTCTATGATTAAAGGGACTGTTGAGGCGACAGTAATGATGGAGTCAAGGGCAAGAGGCAATCAGATACCCGTAAGTAAAAATAAACAATAAAAATGTGCCTGCTGGGATGCTGGGGTTGGTTTCAGTAGCCCCACTACTCTATGGCAAAAATCCTATTGACTTGATCCAGACTAGACTTTCAACTTTGGCTTTTAAAAGGGAGAAATTATTTTAAAGAAATAACATAGGTATTATGCCAAGTGCACATTAAATGCAGATGGGGATTCCAATTTAACTTCTGCTTCAGCTGCAGAAACCAGGCATTTGCGATTAGAAAAGTAAAGGAAATCTGTGATTCTTTGATAATTGGAAGGAATAGGATTAATTTGTTGAAGTCATGTTGACAAAAATAGTGACAAAAAGAGAATGGGACCAAAAATGAGTGTTAGGGATACTGCTAACTACTGAAGCGCAGGCAAACCAATAACCAGAAAGCTGAGAAAAAGTTGTAGACGCCATTACACTAATACAAAGATCAATTAGAGCATATCATGTTCTAAAAAGCAATTTAAAAACTGAATAATAGAAAAAAATATAACATTATCAAATCCTTCTAAAGCTAACACTTACTGACCCAAAGCTCCATGCAACTCACAAAGGTGGGGCAGGGTCCCAGCTGTGGTGCTCATGCATCCAGGATGCTTGTGCATGTGCCTCCCTCTGGCTTGCCCTGAAAGCCTGCCCTTGGCCTGATCTAGGTAAGAATCTTCCTTAAAATTCTCAAAATCCCTAACAATCATTTCTGCCTTAAGCAACAGTCCATTCCTATCTCAGGAGCAGCTGCTAATGATTGGAAGATGATGAAATATCATTTATGTTACTGAGATGTACATGTTTTGGCTGATATGAAGAAGGACATCAAAGGGCCAGTTCTCTCAATTCATGACGGTTTTTCTTTTTTCTTTTATAATTATTCCAGAATTGTAATTAAACAGGAATATACTCAGTTCTTGGGTAGCATCTTCCTATGGCTACAGTCATACTTGGAAATGAGATGGTGCTTATGCGTACACCTCCAGCCCATTGAGAGGAAAGATGGGGCTCAGGCTGGATGGGGACAGCAGCTCACTCCAACAGTCCTCTGATCCTCCACAGCAGGATCCAGCTGGTGGATCCAGCAGAGCCTCTGGCATAGCCATAAATTACCTACAGTGTGTATGACTATGATTAGCTGTTTGACTTCTTGTTAAGCAACACTTACAATATCTGTAGGCACACAGTAAGCAGTTTGGAACTGCTGATTGCTGTCTGATTTACGAGGGGTGGTGGAGAAGGATGAAGAGAGACATAAGTCTTGTTTTACTGCAGTTTGGAAATCAGACACAAAACTTAACTGACAAGGAAACTAGACAGGAATTTAGTTGTCAGCCCACAATACATACATTTGAAGCTTGCCTTTTTTTTTTTCTTTTTTTTTTAGTAATTAATGTACTATTTATCTTAGCAGATTCAGTTAAAAATGGGACTATCAATATAGGGAAAAAAGGCACTCTAGATGGCAGTTCTTGAATATCACATCCAGCCCAAACAACACCAATACTGGTAAGTGTAAATTCAAAACACAATTCTGATTCATGAGATTTCCAGACCAAACAAGGTTAATGTACTTGGAAGAAGTTCATCTACAGAGCTGCATTTTGAACATGTATCCCTTCATAACTTCCCAACTGTTGGATACTTGCTCATCATTTCTTTCTCAAATGATGTTTCCAGATCGACAAACTTATCCTTCCCTGGGATCAGTCATTTCCTTAGTCTTGTCTTTTAGAATGCAACCCTTTTACTGTCTGTTTTATGACACCAGTAACACTCTGTGCTCCAGCTCTGTATTAATCTTCTGAGAATGTTATTTATTTTACAGTATTGGCACAGCAGGAGACTTTCCTCTGCTTTTGACGAGGGCCCCTGGAGACAGCTGACACACTACTAGCACAGTGCCAAATAATACTTCAGGACGTTCAGTCTAAACTAGCATAAAATACTAAGATAACACCATTTCTTTTTCTTCTGATACTGATCAGATTGATACACTATGTTATGGAGACCAGACTGAGATCATAGTTTTACTCTCTTGCAACTTCCTAATCATACTCTCCTGTCTTAGCTTCAGGCCTTCAGAAGTCTTGCTATTCTCCATCTTGGCTTTGCTGCATACTGCTATGAATCATACTACATAAACTGCACAGGCACACAAAATGAAGAATTTACTTGATTTGTCACTTAAACAATATTTTAGTACTGATCTCACAAGCAGTCTGCTAATTTTATATTGAACTAGCGAGAATAGTACTCTCCTTATAATTTTTGTGCAAAGTTTTTCCAATTACAAAATCTGCCAACCCAAGGGGAAAAAAGTGGTTTAGATGAGGTTTTGTAGCTGAAAACAGAAACACTACCAATTTTCCAGCACTAGGAACTTTTTAAAGAAAGACATTTTGAAGTTTTTTTTTCAAAATTTATTGTTCGTGTTTCAAGACTAAAAGTAGATGAAATAACTTAGTGGTGAAAGGCACTTTTAGTAAGTCTAACACAGGGGAAGTCTTTAAGCATGGATGGTGTCTATCAAAGAGAAACTTCTGTTTTCAACAGTTTTAATAAGCAGACCTGTGCAAAAACTGGTCCCATGTAGGCTGTTTTTCTTGATAGGGTCCTACATTAATTTTAATATCCCATCCAATAGAAAGCAGTGGGAACATCTTCCATAGTTTAGTGCACAATTCCATTATATCCCATTAGCTGTCTTTCACAGCAGATATATTCAACACTGCCTCTAAGGTTATGAATTACTCTTTTTACATTTGAATTTTAAAAGAATCCTCTTAACTTCATTCTCTAGTTAAACTTAAAAAAACACGCAATTCCTAAAATAAGATACTTTCATGACTAAGTCTGAAGCAATCTGAGCTACATCCACATCCACTCCAGAGCACAGACGTAAACATAAGCACAGTTGCATATTCTATCATGTTCTATGACCAGTATTCACACACACATGGCAAAGTCTTATTGTTTTTGAGTTCCCATGCACACAAGTCTGAAACTCCTCTCAAAGACAAATCCCCACAACCATTCCATAAGCAGGGCTCAGTTTTCTTTCAAAATGTAATTCATTACTAAAAGTAAAGAATTTGTTATCCACCTTTTCTGCAAGATTCTAATGGTTACATGCTTAGATGTAAAACACACGGATTTATGTTCGGATGGGAACATCACTCAACACACTAAGAAGGATTAAGACACCTTTTAACCTTCCCATTGAAGCTCTACAGACAAGCACTTAAGACTACCTTATTAAGAACAAAGTTAAGTGTAATTGAGCACATTACTGTATTTCAATGAAGTTAACTGGGTTATTATTATCAACCACCAAGAAAATTTCTGTATTTTAATTTGTGACTGATATAGTACAGAGGGCTAAGAGCGTAATCTGATGTCACCCTTTTTACATTAATATTCAAATGTGTCTACTAGTGGTATTGTAACAGTACAGCAGCCTACACAGGTTGGTGGTACACAGAGAAATTCTCCCACCTCTTTTTTGCTCTTTAAAATCTTAATTCCAGGTCTTATATCAGCCATTAAGATTTGATATGACCAATACTGAGATTTTGATGATTAACAGCGGGCTGATGTGAAAACCAAAATGACTTGATAAACTCAAGACTAATATGGACTTCTCAGCCTCTTTTCCCCTTGTTTCTAAGGAAAACCAACTAGTCCACAGCAAACCCAGGAAAAAAAAAAACAACCAGAGGTGTGAATAAACAAAATAATTAACAAAATAATTGTGTTGTAAAAAACAAAAACAATCCCCCAAGTTCATTATAGACAAAACCAAGTTATTTCCTCAGCACCAGAGCTAAAGATGACTCCCTTCCCTTTCCCTCATGCCTAGTAAGTTGCAAAGTTCTGCCTGAAGCTTTTCCCACTGCCATAGAGTTCACAGAGTGGCTTAATTTCACCACAGCTGAACTTGGGTCACTTTTTCTTAAAAGAGGAACTAATATAATTTCTCTCCTCTGTCCAACAATTAATTCCCATGAAACTTACAGGAATTCAGTATTTCACTTAAGTAGACAGAGGTCTGCAAACTAAACTGTCATTAGCTAAAAATTTACTAAAGAATCACAAACAAATGCACACACACATCACAGCATTTGCACGTGCTTGTATTCGCAGCATGGCCACATAAGTCTCTTTTCCCATATAAACAAATTAAGAAAAGAATACGAAAAATGAAAAACTGAATGAGTACATGTATTAACTGCACTTTGAGATATATAAAAACTAGAAAAAGCTTGAAAGAAAAAGCAATACTCCACCATGTGGCATTGCATGAGAACAGGCAGAACCCTTCCACAAGCCGGACTCTTCCAAGTCCTATACTGATTTGATCTATCAAGGGTAAAGTCATTGTGGAGTAGAGCAGTTTTCTTGAAACCGTATTCTTACATATGTGAAAAAAAAATCCAAACCCAAACCCTAACAAATTCAGTCAATTTCACTAGAATATGAATTTGGGAGGAAAAAAGTCTTCACTGCCTAACAATGCAATTCAGATACCTAGAATAGCTTCTCTATTTGAAATGACTGCTTGCACATTTTATGTCATACTCCAAAAAACTAGAGAAACATTTTGAATGGACTGAAAATACTTAATGGAGAGATGAGCGAAATGTCTTTAAAGAAAAGACTTCAAGTCCCCTTTTATTCTCAGGAAAAATTTTGACATTTCAAAAATCCCCTTAAACTGAAATTTTCACCTTTGTACTCTTTATGAGTAAATCCCCAGCTTTTTTTTTTTTTTTAACCCATCTCTCCTAGTTAGTTTTCCATATATTCATTGAATTTTTTAGAACATTTTCCAAAGTGTGCTCCAGTAAAGAAACAAAACAAGTCTAAAAATAAATAAACAGAAAAATCTGAAGTATCAGAATTGTCTCTACTCAAGTTTTCCTAACCACTAGAAATATTATTTACAGAATATTTTTGCTCAAGGCAAGTAAAAGACAACATCACCAAATTAAAAATTCTACAGAAAACTATAGTGCATTTTTTTCTTTTATTGCATTTCTCATTTAGAATTAGAAGCATTGAAAACAAAAATTCTGAGAGAAAGAATTTTTCAGAAAGTTTCCACATGTATTTATGATATGAAGAAGCACTGCTTGTACCTATAGTCCCTTGCTGGTGATGCTGAAGTGCCCTGCTGCATTCACAATCTGAAAATGTTTAAGTCTGCAGCCTACCTCAAGCTCAGTGAGAACCCACAAGGAAGGCATTGCAAAGGTATTCAGTCTATTCTTTTTCCACTTTACTTTCACAGCTACTATTTCGCTAAAAATTGGCAATCTTTTTATTATTCACACAGAATCACAGACTATTCTCAGTTGGAAGGGACCCACAAGGATCATCGAGTCCAGCTCTTGAGTCAATGGCCCACATAGGGGATTGAACCCATGACCTTCCTTCATGAAACAGAGTGCTCTCTTATTGTGGTTAGGTTATTGGTATTTGAATTCAGTGAGGTCTGTCAACATCTTTCAGCTATCTTTTCTTTCAAGTGCAATTCAGAACTTTGAAATCCTGTCTCACAAATACAATAATTACTCTTCTATTTCTAAGATTTGTTTATAAAATGAGAAAACAGCCTTTGGGAAATTTGTTTTTTCCTGAGAAAAGACATTTGCATGTAATGGATAGGAAGATATAAAGTTATTTGCAACAGCTTGTTCTCACATTCATCATTGTAATATTGTACAACCACAGATTTATAGGATAACTATAAATCAAGAATGAATATGATGAAGCTGGGCTGTATTTTGGGATCATTTATGACAATGGTTTTGCAAACCAAGCACTGAAGCGAGATAGAAATAACCACAGCACAGATGACTACAGAGCTAATCTGTGAGCATCTGCATATTTGGTAAGTACTTCAGAAATACTACATGGGTAAAAAAATGAATATGCAAACACACTTAAATCTGTGACGCATACACACTTTTCTCTACTTCAGAAACCTTACAACTGTCCTTAATATCATTCCCTTGGCCCAAGAAAACTAAGACTTCAAGTTTAACTAATGTCTGGTTGAAATGAAAAGATTAATTTTGAAATTGCACATATCAAATGGGAATTTTCCTCTCAGAAAAAAATTAGTAAAACATGAGATTTAGTAATACAGACATAAAGCAAGTCTCTTATACTAAGTTCAGTTTAGTGTCAAGACAATCATCAAAAGCAGGTATCAGTGCATCCCATACATCATCAGTGTAGACTGTTACACATACTTGTTTTCAGTCACAATATATGGAATTTCCTTGAAAGGCAGAGGACCTGAACTGCTTCTCTGGGTAGAATCTAGACACACCAGACATGAAGGCATGCCCCTCTTCACAAATCCACAAGCTAATATTGACAGGCTCTATGAAGAAATATCAAATACCTACACCATCTGTGCACTTTTTGTTTTGTTCTTGGGTTTGTTCTTGGTTGTGGATTTTTTTTCAGCAGGGAGACAAATAGCTGTCCTTCTATAAAAGTGCTTCAAAAAACTGGTCATGTTTGAGTTCATGGAGTGCTGACTAAGTCTCTGGATAAAAAATGAATCTTCAAGCATAAATGTAATAAACTAGCATTATCCTGAAAGAGAGTCAGATGCCACTGGTTTGTTATCTGAAACAAAAAAGGAGCTGGTGAAAAAATTTAGTAGTGCTCCATTTTTTCTAATACTGATATTCATGTTTATTGGTGCTGGTTAAATTTACATTTTTTTTCAGTCTCACTTTTAAATATTGGTTTGACTGATCCATACAGAATTTTTAATTTATCCATATGCTAACACTTTTATTATAAGAAAATAAAATCATAGGCTGTGACTTATCATGGTCAGCTCTTGCTCAGTCCAACTCTCCTTGAAAACAGGATGATTCTAGATTTAGCCAGCTTCATGAATGACTAGTTTTGGCAAAATACCTTCAATGAAATCTGGGACAGTAGTTGCACAGCCTGCACTCCACTAATTGCTGCACTCCAAGTCTCCAGGAGAAGCTGTGCGTGCTCTGCATGTGTGATCGCAATGAGGTCATGCCCACTGATTATGGCTTTGCAGACAGAACTGCAGTATTATTTCTGAATGCAACCTTAATTGCAACGCAAGTCAAAGCCTTTGAAAAAGATCTGCTTCTTTCAGTGTCCAGACTTCAATGTTCATTAGAAGCTCATATACCTCAGGTGAGCTTCTAAGCAGCACGGTACTGACAGACTGGCTCTTACTAGAGCTTCTTAAACAAACAGTTCTCCTCAAGCAATTTGTGCAGCACAATGAAATCCTGCTCTTGAATGGGACATCATATCTCAGGTGTGGTATGAATAAGCTTGGAGGGGTCTTTAAAGCAGTAAAACTAAAGCTCATTCCTTCTTTGCCTAGGACACTTGGCTTAGGGGAACTTGAAGCCATTACCAGGCTACAATTGCTTCTGATTGTGTAACATCAGGCCAACTGACTAGCTTGGGACAAGATTTTCTGCTGAATTTAACCCAAATCTGGCTTAGTTATGTGTAAAGTTATGATGAAGGACAAAAAAACCATGAGCTGTGCTTATAAAAACCTTCTTTACTGACAATGTTGGATTGGTTTTCAGAGCCTTGTTTTTGTTCACATGAATCTGGAAGACAAAGTATCTTCTTATAAACAAAGCCTACTGGACACTGAAGTCCCTCAGGCTTCATTGAATAGGATTTCTGAAAGATAAATAGCAGAATAGAATCAACAATGTGGTAAGAAAAATACATGCCTTATTAGAATGAAACTATTTTGGTACTTTCATAGCCAACCATAATAAATCTGAAAGCATCAGGTCACTTAACCTCTTCACAGGTAGACAGAAAAGAAATAAAACTGATGGTTTCAGTATGCAACTACCCCCATGCCTTTCACAGCAAAGGTCTGTACTGTCTGTGGCCTACAAAGGTTGGGATGATTCCAAAGGCAAACTGTTTACTCAGAGGCAGATTTGATCAAGGCTTATGTTTTCCCAAAGACAGTTAGCTTGCTTAGGCCCTTTGAAAAATCCTTTCCCTAGAGCTCATCCACTGGGCTGTTTGTGTAGCTACAGTAAAATCAAAAGTGAGCAATTCAGATCTATATAAGATCTTCTAAAACTGAAGCCAGCCTGCACAAACCCTCTGAGACTTAGCTATCAGCCAGAAGCAGCAAGGAGCTCAGCTGCTGCTGGCTGGTAGGGAGGAGGGTTAGTCCCCAAGAATTCACATAGTAGGAATTCACAGGACTCTGTAGGTGCATGAAAAAAGCCAGGATAAAATAATATAAACATGGGACTTGTGAGAGATAGGTTCTAACCAATTGAAGTTTCTAGCGTGGTGGTGTGCAACTCCTTTTAGCCAATAAGCTGTAGTACTAACCCTATATAAACCGTGTGCTATGTGTAATAAAATGTCTTCACTTTGAATCTCATAGATTTGTAGCTTGAAGTCCAGCTCCTTTGCCGTTTATTTTTTGTTTACTTTATGTTTGGGCTATGTATTTTAAGCAGCAGCAAAGTGCCTTTATTTCTAAGAGAAGCAAGGAGAAGACAAAGAGCAAAAGTTAACACTGCAGATCACTGCAAGCTTCAGAGAGTACAAAACAATTGTTTTAATGAGAGCTAAATATATTCCTTGCAAGAGTGCTTGCTCTTCTGCCAAAGACATGCAATATACTGAGAAACAAGTTTGCAGAATCAAAATATGTATACTACAAAGTAGCAGTTTCTACTTTAGAAACTTAGAGCTGATTAAATTAGAACTTCATTTTTCATAATTCAGACAAAATATTATAAACCACAGCTGTATGTAAATATTGGCTTTGTTTTGAGCTTAATGGCAAAATAGATCACAGTTATCTTGGTGTAACTATCAGTATATTTACAGGACAAAATACCATTTTATTGTCTAACGTTCTCTTTGCTATGTGACACAAGTTGTACTAGAATGCACCCTGAAAAACAGAAGAGCTGTGCAAACAAATATGAAGTCACCCGGCCTCATTGAAAGCCTTACAAATGTCTGTTCTCTATATTCAAAAAACTTGTCTCAACTCAAAATTGAATCCAACTCTTCATTTGTAGTCCAGGGGAACACAGAAGGTTATATGGTTTTAGAGATCAACTTCAAAGAAACTTTAATGCAAAGTGTCAAGTTCAGCTTCTTTGTTAACTTCAAGTATCAGAAAATCTTGCTTTTTTTAAGGGGAAAACCCAAAGTGGTTTAAGTCAGGATCAGTGACAATTCCCTTTTGAAAATCCAAGTTTTCTTGCCATATTTACAGAATGCCAAAACAGCATCTACAGCATCATCAACAGTGCCACTGTGAGGCTGCCAATATTGCCTCCAACTGTGTAAAGCATTTTTTCTTCCTTCTTTTTTTAAGTCTTTTCTTCACTTTTCCCCTTCCAAAGATGTAACACCTAGCAAGAATTTAATGTAACATGTTATAGTATTTGTAACATTGGACCAACAACTTGTTCAGAAATCATTAATCGCCAGCTACTGCATTTAATTGCTCCTTTCTGTTGTAATCCAAGAAAGAAAACAAAAAAATTATACAAGCAGGTGCCAGCCACACTTACATGCCAAAACCAAACAACCTCCCTCTAAGTAAGGCCCAAAACTGAGATTACTGTAGGCTTTCAGAAAAGACTAATCATTAAGAAACCAGTTTGCATAGTTTGTTACAGTAAGCAACTCCCAGCAAGAGAACACTAAAGCAGTGGAAATGGAGAAAGACTATTCAAAGTTCTGAAAGCATTTATACTACCTATATTACTTACTAGTTGCAACTTCAGTTCTTCCACCCTGAATGCCTCCTTTCTTCCCATGCAGATGAAAAGCTAGCACAGACCAAGACAAACCTTTGGTGCTACAAACTGGTTCTATGAACTGGTGAGGCTTGACTCACCAACAGTGGTTCTGCTGGAGATACTTTTCCCTTTCCTAAAAGGGAAAGTGAGATACAATGATTATTAAGGAGTAAAGTCACATGACTCAGTCTCTGGTTCATGTGCAATAGCAACTGTCTCCATCATTCTCTTCACTTAGGCTTCAACAAAAAATACCTGCACTCGCCATCCTCCTCTCTGCTATGTCCTCAATACCCACCCTTCCCACTTCTTCCCTCAAGCCATTACACACATTTATATATCTATTTAGATAGATAGATAGATAGATAGATAGATAGATAGATTAGATAGATAATCTGTGGAGCCAGCACATAACTTCTGACTGTAAATTATGTCCCAACCTTCACCTTGCCTGTTGTATCTAACATTTAAGTACATTAACTAGTGTGAGACTTCTGTGTTGTACTCTGCATCACTTAACACACCAGAGTACTGCCCTGAGTTGACCTTACAGTGTGCTGTAACAAATACATTACACACACCATCTGACTCCTCAGGTTTTGTCACAGTACAGCAAGAGTGGATAGATGTGCCAGTGTCCAAGAAATTGCATGGAGATCAAGTGTCAGCATCATGCATAGAAACACAACAGAAATAATTCATGTTTATCTCAGGACTATCCAGAAACTGGCTTCAAGTCCAAATACACGGAAGAGTAAGCAAGAGGATATAGTGAAGTTTCCACTGCCATTAGCTCACCTTCTTACAAGTCTTCAAGAAGTCTTAACTTGGTTCTTTATTGTTTTGTAACTTTAAAATGCCTACTGTGTATTGCCATGCCATCATGCCTACATCAAGATGGTAACTTTGTATTGGTAAATTTGGAGCTTTAAAGATGCATAAAAATATTAACGTAGCACAAAATGAGCCCTAAAAGAAGCATTGTCACACTTGAAATCCAGAACATATTTGATGTGGATATGTTATTAGAAGCTGTATACACACCTATTAAGGTAAGCTAATAGCATCTGTGTAATTATTAGAGCAAAATGTTTTGTCACTTAGGAACAGATAAACATGCTGTTCCCACATTCATGTTGCTTACTGACTGTCTACAAGGCTGCCAAAGAACTGGTTATGTTCTTCTTGAAACAGGTAAATCAATACCAAAGTAATTATTGCTTTCTACCTTGGGTTAAAGACTTAGTCTAGACCATGTCACACTACAGTTCTCCCCAAAACTCCTCACAACAGAAAAGAGCTGCAACCAAAAGTACTAATATTCAAAAAAAATATTATACATCTACACCAGGAAAAGTAGGTCTTCATAAAAGAACCTTTATTAATGTTTGACTTTCATTTTCTCATTGTCAGAACTTTCTACTAACATTAATTCCAACAGTTGGGGAAAAACTGACAGTAGGTCAGTATTTGAAAGTTACAACTGGAACAAGTTGGGAGTTGCAGTTTAGCACTTTTTTTTAAAAGGAACTGTAGTCTTGATGCTCGAAATAAACTTTATCAAAGCCTGTCCTGTTCCAGTCTGCTTTATCAGCCTGTATCTCTACAGATACACTACATTACATTAAGCTCCAATCTTCCCCATTTGCTAGGAATCAACCCATCACACTGTTTTTCCCAGAGTACCATGAAAGGTGTTCTGAACGATCCAAGACGCTAAAATTAGTGTAACCTTTAATGCAAGCTGCAGTTTCATTTATAGGCATTAATGGTCTCTTACTACAATTTAAAAAAAAAATCTGTTCTCAGCCCCTGGGAATGCACATGTATTTCCCAGAACCTCAAAGGTAATCCTAATCTACTTCTATAAAATCAAGACATCGAGTGGCAAAGATGGAATTAAAGTAGCAAACATCACAACTACCTACTGGCTAGTGCATGGAACTGAAAAGCAGACAGAGGTGATGCATGCATTCCTGTAATTACATTCCATGTTTCTTTTGTGGTTTGTTTTCCATTAAATAAAACAGGCAGATATTGCTTCTATCCTGTTTTTTCTATCATTTCTTTAAAAGCTCCTGCCTTTCAAGCTGTTGTTGGACATACGAACACAAACATCATCCAACCTAGCAGAGCAGACAGTTCAGTAAAGAAATATAGAAATGCATTTTGAAAACAGGGTTTTATTGGAACTTATCAAAAATGTCTGAAATCTAATTCACAGAAGGCACTTCAGACTTTATTCCCTTTTCTTTTTAGCTTTAGGTTTTTCTGACAACTGAGATAATTCACTTTCTTCAACTTCACAATGCTTTCTTTTCTTTTTCTTTGACTTTTTATGGTCAGTTTGGTAACCACTGGAGTCACTGGTGGGCAATACGTGTTCCTGTTCTTCTTCTTGCTTGTCCTTTTTCTTTTTCTTCTTCCTTTTTTCATCATGGGATCCATTCACAGCATCAACACTTTTCTGTTCTCCGTTTTCCCTCCCAAGGTTATCCATCTCATCTAGAGGCTCTTCTGTTACATTATCTTCCCCACAGTCATTCAAGCCATTTTCCTTGTGGTCAAGTTTTTGAATTTCATCCCCATTCATACTGGCAGCAATGATCTTAGATTGTTTGGGCCGCATGCTGTAAAAGAAATATACAAAATAAACAGAATTAGAGACATGTTAGCACACCTCACACAGTGAAATGTCAACATTTCCTAAAACATAGTATTTATACCAACTTGTTAAAAGATAAAAACTTGCTAAAAACAACAAAAAATGGAGAGCATGATACTCTAGTTACAAGAAACTGTAAAGACAGTTTAATACTTTCAGGGTAGTTTCTATTACCTTACTAGCCTCCTTCTTACCACATAATGAATATTCTTTCAAATCTTAGCTTAAATTTCTTCTCTAAAATGCTGTACAGACCATTTGGTACTTCCTCTTTTATTCCCTCATTCATAATTACACACTGTGTAGTAAAGCTTTTTTGATTTTTTTTAGTCGTTCAGAAAGACACACAGCAAATGGCCCATTCAATCATATATGAGACACGCTTCTGATTTCACCAAGCAATTGGAAATCGCTCTAAGCAATTAAAACAAAGGTGATGCCAGAAAAGTAGAAAAAAAAGAATAAAAAAAGAAAAAAAAACAAACAAAATCAAAAAACCCAGCAGGTATCATGCAACTGAGAGCACTGGAGAAAATGTCTAGGAAGACAAATATGGAAAGAATGCAATTAAAAACCATGGAAGAGGAGTTATCCCAAAAGGCACTGAAGACAAAATCGGAAAATTTATTTGTAAATTCACCGAAACAATCCAGAGCACCCTTACAGATTAAAAAAAGAAAAACCATACAGAAAATATTATGGATTTCTGAGCAGTAGTCATATTGCACATTTAATTAAAAACATAACCATGTTGGCAGAAAAACATTGCTCAGCAAACGACCATTTTAAAAAACAAAGTCTCAATGAACTCTTTTAAAATCACAATGAACTCTTGTAAGCTGCCCTAAAAATTTACAGAGGCCTAAGGAGAAAGGTGATGCATTTTCTTATACCTTCTTTGAAATTCCTGTGTTTCAGCAAGTACTTAAGTCATCCAACTCTAACTCTGCGATTATGCAATACATGCACACAAGTTTGTGTGTAAATGTCAATGTAAACACTGTGTTCAGGAACTTAGCTGTTTTCACTTGAAAAGCCTATGCACATTCATAGACACAGCTACTCTAGACATCTTGGGGCATTATTTTGAGCATTTATTATTTATGCAATCAACGGTTCACTCTGATTTTTGAAGCTTTAAAAAAATCTAGTTTTATTTTTTCTAGAGAAAAATTCCATGCAAGTCCTTAACAGTCCCAATTTTAGCTTATAATAGCTAACACATTATATACGGACATGGGTTTGTGTAAAAAAAAAAGCTTAATGATTAGATGTAACTAAAATAATTATGGAACAAATCTATTAAAATAGTTAGAAATATTTTCCATTAGGGCACAATACCAGCTTTTAGTGAGTCCTCCTCGAATGAAGAACACCCCAGCTGTATCGGAATCCAAGTGCAACACTTGAAATTTCAGTTCATCCCCTATTTTTAATCCCAGCTCTTGCCACTGTACAATCGACATTTGTTCAGGTTTAGGGATAGATGCATTGAAGCACCCATGTATGAGGCAGCCAATATGACTAGGGGCCACTTTATTAATTATACCCTAAAAAAGAAAAACAATGTCATGTGAAGATATAGCAAAGATCAGACCTTTAAATGCACACAATATATATGTAATTTCCTATATGGACATTTTTCAACAAGAGTTTATGCAAAAGTTATGAAGTCAGTTTATCTGGCAAGTAAGCTAACTCTCTTTCACTAAAATCAAAGCTATTCCTGTATACCCTTCATAAAATTCCACTGGAAACAGAACTGAACTGCAAGAGAAATAGTCAAAATGGGATTTAGCCACAGTGAATACCTGAATAGAGCAGGTGACTCTGTCCTCACATTACAACGATCAGCTTTGATTTGAAGCCATTTTAAGTGTGATTTAGTTGCCTAAAACGGCCTTCAGGCTGGCACAGCACTACTTTGCAGCTGAAGATACAGAAGACAGATAAAAAGCTTTGAAGTACTCCATTCAGTGGGTTTCTGACACATCTGGTGTGAAACAATATTCACCTTTGTTGTGCCTAAGAAGGAATGACATACTCTGGAAGTGTTTTCCTTCTCTTCCTAGGAAGAGGGCACCATTCATTCTTGAACACATTTAAAGACACAAACCAAGCTGAAAAAAAAGTATGGCACAACAAGCAATGTAGGCCAATTCTCAACTTACTTTTCCCGCAAGTATGCAAGGGTAGTACCAAGCTAAAAGCTGCTGTGAGCCATACATCTCCTTTTACTCAAGGTAGGCTTCAACTTGATGTAATGCCCTTGTAAATGAAGGAACTATTTCATGAGACCATTCCAAACATTCTTGTCAACATAACAAAGACCACTGTTTGGGAATTATCTGCTTTTCAGGAAGAAGCATCGATATGATATGCTCAATTATGATACAATATTTAATAGATACTTGTGATACAATGTTTTAGCTGATGAATAACAACACAGAAATTTAATATATTAGGGACAGTACAGATAGATGAAATAAAAACCACAGCTACCAACATCGAGCAAATTGCTATGAACTACTCCTATATGAATAAACTAATACAAACTAAAAAATATATCTCCACCTAAGCTCCAGACCACTTGATGTTGGAGAGAAGCCAAGCTTTGACTACTTAAAAAAAATCCCCAAATCGCTCCGTGAGACAGCAAGGCATTTACATACCACCAGCTTTTTCCCTTTCTTGGGACTGAAGATGACGAAGTCCGCTTCGATGTTCAGGTGGATGAATCCCTGGTCATCGTAAATGTCGCCGAGCTCCCCCACCACTCTGATGTTGTCGTAAGCCACCGGCACACCTTGCAGGCTGGAAGGAGAAGGAGGGGCAGCGTTAACTGTCAGGCCGGGGGCACCCCCGAGCGGAGCCCCCGCCCGGCCCGCACCTCTCGGAGTAGCGCAGGAGCTCCCCGTCCAGCTGGGCGCGGATGCCGGAGCGCTTGCGGCCCAGGAAGCGCGGCGGGAGCGCCACGTGCCTGCGGTGCGGCGCCACCACCAGGCACGAGTAGCGGCGCCCCACGAGCCCGCGGGCGGCGGCGAAGGTCGGGGCGGCGGGGAGGGGCGGCAGCGCCGGGTCGGGCGGCGGCGCCTCCCGTGCCACGGCCATGCTGCGGGCGCAGCGCCGGCGCCAGGCGATGATGTCAGGAGCCAGTCGTCCGTCCGTCCGTGCTTCCATCCGGCGGGGCCGGTGACGAACTTCCGAGAGCTCCGGGCCAGCCCCGCCGGCTCGGCTCGGCTCGGCTCGGCTCGGCTCGGCTCGGCTCGGCTCGGCTCGGCTCGGCCCGTCTCGTCTCTGCCCGCCCCCGCCCCCCATCGGCCGCATATGTTTGTTTCCTCTCTGTGGCCCGTCCGTGCATCTCGGGAGGCCCGAGGCGCATCCGCCTGCCCTGTGAACGGAAACCGAACGTTTGGGCGTTCGGACAGGAGTTGTGTTACGATGTCATCGTAAATTTAAATTGAACGTTTGCCGATTTAGACAAAAGACGCGATGGCAAATTCCGTTAGGCGGCTTTCTTTATACAGGGCAACTGTAAGAATACAGTTTGTTTTCTGTTGCTGGAGCCCGGATCTAATTTGTGCCTGTAATGGGAAATTTTGTAGACATTTACAAATCTTTTCATCACGTTAAGTGATGCAAAAGCCATTGAAACTACTCAAATGCTGCATCACCGGAAGGTTCTCTTTGCCTGAGCATACTGTGAAGAGAGGACATTGTTAGTTTCCACAAGTAAATAATAATGTTTGATTAACCACAGACTAGAATAGAGAAGGGAAAGAAAGGCAAAGCTTACAAAAGTCACAAAAAGGGTTGCTGGTGCACTGTACACTGCAATGACCTTGTGCTGTTGTAACTGATGGAATCTGGGGCTGCTTAGTGAAGACTGTCCAGAAAAGGCAGACACACTTTACATGCACACCAAGTTGCACAGCATTGCCTTAAGATTTTACTTAAAACTAATTTAACTGAACTGGTGCAAAACCTTGAAAAGATATTCGCTCATTGACTTAAATTTTGATTTGTATCAATGTGTTCTACTAATGTACACTTTCAAACTGAATCCACATAGGGAGTTATAAAAATAAATTTATGATATACCGGTTTCATTAAAGATGTTAAAATTCTTTTTTGTGCTATGGAGGCTTCAGAAACACTGTTGTTCTGTGAAAATAAACTTTAGTCAGACACCAGGAATCATTGGACTCCCTATAAAATGTTAAGTGATGCAAAGGCCTTTGAAACTTACTCAAATACTACATCACCAGAAGGTTTTCTTTGACTGAATGTGCTGTGAAGACAGAACATTATTAGTTTTCGCAAGTAAAATAAATGGTATAATTTGCAGTACTTTACTGCAAGTAAAGTTGGATTAGTGTGAAAGAACTGGCATAAAAATGGCTTTCAGATGTCATATCAAACTTGCAAAATTCAAAATGTCTTGAACTGCTGTAATCTGTATTCCTTTGTGGCTTTAGTCCTCCAAGGTATTTAATGTCTGTTGAAATTAATTGTATGTTATAGGCTCTCAGCTTTCTGGAAGAAATAAGTGTATTCTTTGTTTCATTTATTCGGATCATATTTAAACCTTGCAATGTGCTTTCAATCTTGGCTGAAGGCATTATACAATATCTGCATGCACTTCCATTCCTAAAAGAAATATATGTTTTATAACTCTTATTTATGAGTGGATTTAGTTTGCAGTGAGAACATATAATACACTAAGGGCTTTACTCAGCGTTATCCAGGATAATAAAAACCTACATCTGCTCTTAAAATAAAAACTGAGAATAAGATGGAAAGACAACATGAACAAGAATGTGGACTTTTGTCTTTCACCCCACAGTCAGAGTGATGATAGTCAAGATGATGCCAAAAAGGCCCTGTCTTTCTGAGCTTGCAGCAATCCAAGGTTATGGCAATGGACTTCTGCCCCTAGCAAATTCCCTACAGACATCAATTCTGTACTTTCTAATTAAATCTCCCTTTATCCCTGCTACTGTGCTTGGTTTTCATTAAACAGTGCTCTTGGGACCTCCCCATTTCCTGTCAGGCTAAAGTAATCTGGAGAATGAACTTTAAATTCTAATGGTCATTAAGTCTATGTGGTAAGCCAGAGCTGATTCAAAATTGTCTTCTTGAAATTCTTTTCCTGTAGATAGCTGGTCCCAGCATAAGCTGTTTTTCTCTGTGAGTCCACAGCTGTCATGTCACACTGCTTGCTGATGCAACATAGCCTATCTGTACCGAAAGCAGCATTGTCATGCAGTCTTCTAGAGACTTCAGATCCATGGTATGACTTGGGCTTTTATTACCTGATTGTAAAAGATATGAAACAGAGGCATCTCAATCCAACTGCCACCTCCCCCAGCCACAGATCAGTTCTTAAAACCCTCTAGACTGTAACACTTAAATCCTGATATCCCTCTGTTCATTTCTTGTCTTCTTTTTTCTTCCCTAGTTGTGTATCTTTTCACTTCTTGATGTTAGCTTTCAGCTTAAAAAGTCTGTCTTGGCTGACCTTTCAGCAGCACTGCAGTGAGCTTGTGTCTGAAAAGGCAGCTAAAATCAATGTCTAAAACAGCACAACTTGGTATGTTTGCCAAGTCTTACAATGACTGATAAGACTGTGCTGAGCCTGTTTTTTTCTCTTGGTCAGGTTGCCAGTAACAATAGGGACCAAACCCAAAAGCTCCAGTTGCAATCACTGCTGTTCTTTTCCTTTCTGTTTTATCTGTGTTTTTCTTCTTTTCTCTGTGAAAGGAAGGCCAGACTCCAATAAGGAGATAAAGAGATTCATCCAACACAGCACAATTAACAACCACAAATTCAGCACCTCTCAGCTGGTCTTCCCATACAGTTATTGCCATCTTCTATCCAGGTTTCTGAATTGACATTGTATGTTGAGTAGAAAGCCCATGAAATTGCCCATTGATGCTCTATTGTGGCAGCTGCAATTCATTCGTTGAGAGGGCAGCCTGCATCCAGCATTAAAATCCTGGAAGTCCTGCTGTGGCAGCATATACTGCATCTCATGCAGAATGGAAGAGTGCCTGTGGCAGTGGGCTTGAGCAGGAGACACACTTCCCTTTAGCACTCTGTGCTCCCTCAGTACATTTTGAAATTGAATCCATCTCACACGACTTGTGCACTGTAAAAAGAGAAATGAAGAAATGCCTCAGTTGCATACAAAGGGTGGATACAGCACAAAACTTGTGCTCTGTATTCTTTTGCAAATACTTTAATTGGCTTCCCATTTTTCATTTTTTAACCCTACAGTTGTTGCTGTCATACTCAGAATGAGGAATGACCACTCAAACTCAAGTTTTTTTGAAGTTGTATGGTAATAGGTTTTCTTCACTATCTTTGACTCATCTCATAAATAGAGACTAATCCTAGCATATTTGGTCCTTGAGAATTAAGCATCTAGATGTCATTGAGAGTGTCAATTTGTGGTCCTAAATATGGAATTCTATTAGGCTAGTTTTGTGGAAGTTATTTTTGAGAGGGCCACCATTCAATTACATATAAAATCAATCAGTGTAAAAGGTTAGCTAAAGTTAACAATAGTTACAGTAGTAAATTTCATTTGACTGGAAATGGGAGAGGAATTAAGTTATTACTCTCAAAGAAACATCTAATTTGAGCAAATATGGGTTTTTGAGATAAATACTATCATTGGCCAAAGAAGGTAGATACTCCTGTAAATAAGTGAGGAATCTCTCTGTCTCATGGTTTATACTTAAACAAAATATACCAAATGCTGAAAATCCACCAGATGGCACACTAAAGCCTTGATACTGAAAAGTGCCATCATCCAAAAGAAGATGGTAACTGCATGACTGGCTGCAAATTTAATCTGTGTTACACTATGCAGACTCTGCTTTGTTTTGTCAGCAATTAGTAGGTCAATCTTTAATAGCTAGGAAATTACTTAGAAAAACATTAAAGGGAAAGATATGGGATAAGACAGCAATTATGTTAATTTCTTTCGGCTAATAATTTGTCTTGATTTGTAGTGACATGTATGATGCAAAGACAGGCACCTATTAGAGGGAGTCTGGAGGAAGGCCACGAAGATGATTAGAGGGCTGGAGCACTTCTCCTGTGAAGGTAGACTGAGAGAGCTGGTTGTTCAGGTTGGAGAAAAGAAGCTCTGGGAAGACCTTATAGCACTTTTCAGTATGTAGAGTGGGCCTACAAGAGAGTTGGAGAGGGAATTTTTGCAAAGGCATGGATTATAGGTCAAGGTAGAATGGCTTCAAACTGAAAGGGGGTGGGTTTGGATTACATATGAGGAAGAAATTCTTTCATGTTAGGGTGATGAAACACTGAACAGGTTGCCCCGAGAAGTTGTGAATGTCCCTTCTCTGGAAGTGTTCAAGGCCAGGTTGGATGGGACTTTGAGCCAAAGGAAGGTGTCCCTGCCCATGGCAGGAGTGTTGAAACTAGATGACTTTCAGGTCCCTTCCACCCAAACTATTCTATGATTTTATATCTGGGATGGACATCTCCTAATAGATAGGGACTGGCCACATTTGCCTTTGGCCCTTGATTCTCTAAGTAGGTTGTTGCCTGCTGGGAAATGGCTGATATGGCTGATGATCACTCTTGTGGAGATAAAATACCTTGTCTATAAATATATTACTGAAAGAACTGTATTCAAGTATCTTCCTGGCCTTACATCTGTAGAAATGAAGAAATCTGCTGTAGGATGGCTGGTGCTGGCTGTGGTGCCACTCTGGCTTTGCTGGTGCTTGAAGGCATAGTTTCAATGACAGAGACATCATGTAGAGATCTGGCTGCTGCTCTAATGCTAAGTTTCTCCTCCATGTTTCCAGCCAGTGAGTGAAGTGTCCAGATATTCGCTTAAAGCAGCGCAAATAACATGAGAACATGACTTTTCCCACATATAGGAGAGGTGATGTTGCCACAGAAACAAGGGAGGGAAGCAGCCTATGCCAACATAAAGAATGGTATGGCTTTTCTACAGTGCTGTGAATGCTTCTAATGAGTGGTGCTAACAAATGAGATGGATGCACAGGTTGTAAATGCGGTTAATGAGGTGTCTCACGACAATCTGGCTGTGCTATTTTTGCAGCTCATACTCTGAGAAACTTCTAGCAACCTTTTACTCCACTGTTTTTAAAACTGTCAGGAAAGATAGGAATTAAGGATACACAGGGGATTGCCTCCAGAAAAGTCAGCTGCTATTAATTTTAAGAGTAGAAAATGTCTTTTTGTCATCCTGCTTTATGACTCCTGTACTTCTTCCAGATGCTACAGAAGACAAAATAATCTTCTAGTTCTACTAGTAGCAGATTACTCAGTCTTTTCAGTTCTGACAGGCTGTTAGAAAAGAATTGTGAAGACATTTATAATGTAATGAGGAACATTGAGACATTTAGACCTAAATCCTTGCTCAGAAAAACTCCAGAAATTGTGTACGTTTTGCTGAGGCATAGAAATTTTTTTACTTACAGTGCTATTTCTAATTGTGCATCTGTATTTTTAATAAAAAAGTGTTAATCCTTCTGCCCAGTAGACTATGTCCCAAATCTGAGGAGTTTGCCATTTAAGAGAGATCTAAAGTAACCATCCTTTTGAAAGATAGTTGATTATATCTCCTAGGCTACTTTTAAACTTAGGCCCCTGTCCTACAGTCTGATTTTTACAAGTGAATTTCAGAAGAGTTGATACTTCAGAAATATTAAAAAAAAGGATGAGGAACTGTTATGTGGATTTTTTTTTTCATTTTATCTACAGAATTTAACAGGTAGATTATTATCAACTGTCTTTCTGGCAACAAATTAATCTGTTTTCTTTTGTCTGTATTGTCTTCTGCGGTTAAAGCCATATGCTCTTCTCTTAATAGACTGGAAAACTTGAAGCCCTTGCCTCAAAGGTAATAGAAATGAGAGACAATTTTTTTTTTGAGTTTCAAAAATGTGATTAGTTTTAGTCTGGTGACTGTATAGTTTTGTTTTGGGTCAAATATGGACTTGTTTGGGTATTACCAAAATACTTGTTCTTGTATTTCTAGCCTGCAAGAATGAAAAAATACCTCAAATCTGATGGGAATTCTGTTCTCATATTGTAAGCCAAAGAGGCTGAGTAAGCATTTGCCTGTTTATCCTGTTTATTTTTCAGAACCACTGGAATTCCTTTTCCAGAAATATGCTTAGATAACTCAAATATAAGCTTTTAATCATTTTAAAATAATATTTTGTGTATAAAAATCTGACTAAATTATGAAGAAATTCTTCCTAAATCTCTGCTTGAAGATGAGCATAAAAGTAATTACATCAGTGTAAAAAAATTCTAGATTTATTATTTTTCTGCTGTTCTTCTCAGGTAGCATATATCACTTCAGAAAATCTCTAATACAATTGATTTTCTTAGAAGAGCTGAGTGTCTGACTGTCAGTTGCAGTGTTATGTGCCTTCAGAAAAAAAAGAAAGGTAGTAGTCATTATTTCGTGTGGATACTGAAGAACTTCATGTCACCATTTGTATTTTGAGTACAGCAACTCTAGGTTATGACACAAATGCACCTGTAGCAGTTTAGGTCATCTCCACCATACTGTGCCTGTAGTAGCTCTTATCTTGAAAACTGTTTGAGTGTCGCTCACCTCTGAATGACTCGGAGCTAGGTATCACTTGATGGCAACTCTGAATGACAAGATTAAAGATCAGATAGAGTATTTTTTAGGCAATTGCCAGGTTGTCCTAGTTTAAAGAGAAGAGTTTCAGTTCTCCCTTAACTTGCTGCTGAGTTCATGCTTTAGTTTGGCATGTCACAATGTTCTCATTGACCTGGTTCAACTGCTTACCATCACATCCGTCCACCCACATGTAAAAATCCCAAGATTTCAGAAGTCATGGTTATAGCAGAAAAACCTCAAATTAAATAAACAAAAAAAATAGAAAAACATAAAAACCAAACCAAACCAAACCAAAACAAGCCAGTTACACCCCACACTGCCCCAGAAAAAAAACCCCAAAAGGCCCCATAACAAAACAAAACAAAAAATTACAAAAAACAATTACAAAAAATCACACAACTACTCAAGCAAAACAAAACATAAGTATCAGGGAGTCTTCTGTGAGAGTCATGACAAAGGTACAGTTTTGATGTTCCCTAGACAGGTGAAAGTAGGAGAAAAAAAATAGATGCAATGTGAATAAAATCCTGCTCTTATATCAGATTCTCTTTTCTCTTATTCAAATTGCTTAAAAGCTTGAGAAATTTTTTTTGCTTAGGCAGTGATAGAGGAAAGAAGCCTCAACACCCAAACCTGAAAGAAACAATGCAGCAAGTCAACAGCAAAATTCAAGGCTTGCAGCTGACTGTCCTAGTCAGTAGTTCCCAGAGGAGTACTGTTTTGTGTGTTCCTCTGTGCAGTAAATCTTTCATGTTTCATTCCAACAGAAGGGGGCCTCCCAGCATAACCTTTATTGAGGCAGTTGGTGGACACTCCTGAGAAATGGGAATGGGAGCTTGGATGCTTTCAGTCTGAGTAAAACAGGCTCTTGCTGTCCAGTTGTGGTTCAAGAGTTAAAACTCTGAGGTCCTCTTGAGGCAGCCTGAGTTTTTAAATGCTCAGTTCCTTCACAGGTTCCTGATTTAAGGTAAAGATTCAGAGTTCTGGATTAGGAGAAATGTTTCCTCTGGAGCGACAAAGCTCACCCCTTTCTCCCCAGTTAGCTAAATACATAATTAACTTTGGACACAAGACACATAAGACACCATGCTTGCAAAGGCCTTGTTTGCAGCTTTCAAGAGTGTTTATCACATCTAATGTCTTTTGACACTGTATTGGACTCATCAGTGGGGTTTAACTTTGCACAGTCTAAAATGGGACTTAGCGTCAGTCTGAGTATGTTATACTATTTTCATTGGAGAATTTATAAAAAAATCCAGACCTTTTGTCAAACTGGGGTTCACTAGCCTAGCCAGCCTCAAGCCGAACTCCTGAGGAATGGTGTGAGGACATTTTGTGTTTTATTGTGGTCCCAGCTCCTTCAAGGCCAGATGAGCCAGGTGTGGTGCAGCCCGGCTCACTCACACGCAGCCAAGGGTCAGCTCCTCCACAACAGAATAGTGGCGGCAGCCAGGCTGACCACCTGCTGGGAGCTTCGAGCAGTGAGGTCACAGGGTTCAGCGTACTTGAACCCACAGTTTGGCCTGTTCCTAATCTCTTACTGATGAGCTATCCAAAAAAGTTTTGTAATCTGGGCTAAACCAGCACTGAGCTTTCTTGGGGAGTTGCATCTGCTTCTGCAGTCATCCCCGTGCAATCAATGGGGCACATGAGGTTATCATTTGGAAAAATACCCATTTTTTTTTCATTCTGTTTTCATTTTCTTCATACTGTTTTCATTCTGTGTCTCAGAGCAGAAGGCAAGATGCCCACATTAGTGTTACACATCTTTGGACCATCTCCACAGATGCTTGCTGACTGAAGGAACTGAACATCTCTCCATGGCAGCATGCTCACTGCCGGGCTGTGTGCATCCCAGCAATGAGGACAACTCAGTGTGTCTTTGTCTTCCTCACTTTTTGCTAATTTTCAACTCAGCAGAGAACTACTGATATTCTTATGAGGCAAAGGTCTCCTATAATTCTTCGCCACAACTCCATTCCAATGAACCTATAGGATATTCTAACACACAGTATAATTTTCCTGGCAAGTCACTGCTATTTCATACTTTGAAGGTGTTTATTTAATTTACCCTTACTGGACATGTATATTTGTAATTATGCCTGGGCAATGCATTATTTTGGATGAGCTCTCTTGTGCAGGTTTATTGATTGAGAACAATTAAATTTCTTGAATGTCTTGAATTTTTGGTAGGAAATATTACATATGGAAAAAGATTTAAAATTCTTAGATTTATAGAGAGAGCACAAATCTGCCAAGTTATGAAACTTTATTTGGAAATAAGGTTTTACTTAAGTGTTCTTATGACAGTAGTATAAACATTGGAAATGTAAATGCCAAAGATACGAGTGTCATCAAAGGAGGAGATTTAAAATTAAATTCTTAGTTCCAAATAAAGTGCTGTTTTGACAAAACCTCTTCTCTTTGCCAGTAAGCTGGTGGGCATCTGTTATGTTTCCATTCCTTGATAGAACCAATAAATATCCTGGAAGTCCCAGAACGTATACTAACTTGAAACCAAAAGTAAATCATTCCAAGCAAACCTTCAGTGTTCAAGCAGGAACCATTTCTCTGGGTTAAGAGCAGTGTATTACAGGGAACCATTAAAAAGAGTCATCTTAAAGACTTGCAAGTATTTCAGACTGTAGATGTAGGTGTCTTGAGGGGTGAAGCACAGTGCTGTCTACATCGGGCGACTGTGCAGACAAGGCAGCTGTGATTGCATTGACTGATAGAAATGGGCATTTTTCACCATTAGGTGCTGATGGAAAGATGGCGAGAAAGAAGTAGAAACCCCTTATTAGTCCCTTACTTTTTTTGCCTTCAGTACATCTGTACTTATGAAATGTATTTATTCTGTTGATCATTTCTATGCCTGCACATCCAGTTTCTATTTTTTTCTTTTGCAGTGTTCAGTGCAATGCAGATTAAGGCTCTGACTGACACCACAGCAAGTCAAGAATAGTTGCTAATCATTGGACTCATCTGAGTGTTAGTCCTCCATTCTCAAAAGAATCCTTGTTTGAGAGTGGTGTCCAGGTTTAACTATAAACATAAGTCTTTTTTCTGTTACTCAGTAGAAGCAATTTGTTAAACACATCTTTATATATAGTCCTCAAAAGAGACATTAATTTAGTACTTGAGAAGCTGAGCACCAAGGTACCTGTGCATGCTACTTTTGTTCATAAAGCATGAACAATTAATTATTTTTTATTATTTTATGTATGTGGGTTTTTCAAATGAAATATTGAATATAATACTATACAGCATAGGGGAGTCACAGGCATATGACATAAAAAAGTAAATTGAACAGAAAATAAATTTTAAAAAAAATCCTTATTTTCCTCATTATTCCTACAAGTAAAATAGGCTGTCCGAGAAGAAATGGGTGAGAAAGCTGAGAGAGTATGAAATTTTATTGAATTTAAAAAGCCTTATAAGATAAAGATTAGTTCAAAGCAATCAAGGACAGATGAGAACTCTTAGCCTGCTAGCTGTCAGTGCAATGTAACTTTGATAAGGCAGGAATGAATAGGATAAGACATTAAAGATGCTGACATAATTCCTATGC
>JAOXXN010000395.1:29915621-29939978 GCA_026770055.1 Myrmophylax atrothorax
ATGCACAGAAGAGAAAGAATAAGTTTACATGGGAAAATTGTAAAGGGTTTAGGAGAGAAGTAAAATATATACATGTATATGTATATTTATGTGTGTGTGTGTATATATATATATTCTGGAAATCCACCCCACAGTGAGGAAACTTAAGAAACTTACCTAGGAGAAGGTTAAGACATGATTTGATCCCAGTTTCTCCCAGGATCCTTAATTTAGCAGACAATAGCAATGTCTGGAAAATCTGCCTAGAAAAAGACCACTTTAAAGGGGGGAAATTTGTGCTCATTGGAATAAGGGAGGTGATAGATCACATCTTTTGATGTGAAAATATATTTTGCTTCCACAGATGTTATGTGATCGATAAAAAGACTGTCAGATAAAGTATGAAGTACCATATCTTGTGCTATACAGAATCAAAAGTTAATCATAAGGTTTTTTTCCAATTTTAAAATCCACTCAGGGATTTCTTCTTGTGTGAATGTCTTAATTTAGAAACTCAATAGTTTTATTCATGGTTTTATACATTATTTTTAGCAAGTATAAAGTAGAAGCAAAACAATTGATTGCATAAGTACAATCATACAGAACCCGATGCCTTTGGTAGCATTTAGATCCAGAACTCCTGCACCATTTCAAGATCTCTGCTCTTGCCAGCACAGTGTGGGTCTAAATATTATCCTACTGTCCCTTATGTGTAGTAGTTATCAAAGGAGCTCTGATGCACATACTTTTCAAGGGTGCTACACAGTTAATAAATAGTCCTTGGAAAAATATTATCTGTCAGCATTCCTGGAGTTTATTCCCAGATTTAGGGGGGAAGACAGCAATGATATCAGTAAGTGTAGTAAACCACAGGAATTTAATACTGTCAGTCTACACGTATGGACTTCATGGTTTAGATTTAGATTTGCCTTGTTAGCAATCTCACTGTAAAATGAAGGCAATTGTGAGTGTTTGCTTTCTTTGGGCAAGGAAGTTAAGAACTGACTCAATACTAAACACTTTAAAAGATACAGCTGTGTTTTAACAGAATATAATATATAAAGGTAGATATAAGACATGACCTCCTAACTTGAACCAGCATGAAGTCAGAGGAAGAGAAAAAAGGGTTCACCTAATGATGTGGGAGAGGAGTTGAATAAGTTTGTGGTTGTGGTAACATAATTTGATTTGTCTCATGCTAACTACTAGTAATGGGATGCAAGAAAGAAGACAGGAAATACTAATGGTTCTTAGTTCCTTTTAAATCTATGTATGCTTTCTTAGGAGTACAGAGAGAAGTTGTGTCGACTCATACACTTGGTTTATATCAGTGGAATTTTACGCAGCATTGTTGTGACACTTTGCAGTTTGAAGTTTTTTTCAGTTGTGTTTGTGGTCCCTCTTTCTCCCTACCTTCCTCACATGTTCCCATTTCACTTTATGCCAGTTCATCAAAACAGCTATTTTCCTGGATGCAGAGTTATTTTTAATTAATATACCTGGTCAACGTGTTCAAAATGCCATAATTGCATATATTTTTATAAAGACATATTTTGCAATTTATGGCAGAATTTTAAATGAATTTCACAGTGATTTCTGGAAAAAAAACCCAAACAAAGACAAAAAAAACCCCAAACCAACAAACCAAGCAAACAAGCAAAAAACCAAAAAACCCCAAACCTTCTACTGGTTACAAAGCAAAATTACTATGCAGCCTGCTGTGACTCCGTGGTTAAAGGACATAAAAGATACCTTACAGCAAATCAAATGTAAGGGGAAACCCCCCCAAAAAACTACCACTTAGTATATTCTCAGAACTCATTTGAGGGAACCACAGAGGAATTGTGTGGATACTCAGCACAGCTTATTGTTAGTTCTCTGGCAGAAGTAGGTGTGTCTATGCCGTGTCTTCAATGTTTCTTTGACTACTTTGATGAGAAGTGGCAAGGGAGACCTTGATGCAGCATGTATGACAGCTTTGGTTGTACAGATTGGTTGGTTCATGTTTGAGGTTTATAGTGGAGCTAAAGATGTCACTTTAATATAGAAAAGGAAAGCTAGCTAAAATCATTTTAGACAGGAAGATTGTGCAGAAATATCTACAAATATATGGTACTTTTAACCAGACTGCTTTTAGATATTTCTAAGCTGTTAATTATAAGAGGTTCCTTTTAACTCCTTAACCTGCCTGGGACTGGAATCTGAAAGGATTAAAAATGGCTTGCACCATTATACTCCCTTTTCACTCTATCTCAAAATCACACTCTCAGGGAGAATTCTGGTACCAGCATGACTATTTGGAATTATGGCTCACTGCATATCAATTTCCTATTGAGTATGGTCTGCTCCACTGTCCTTCATACCTCTCCAGACCATCTAAAGGGAAATTCATATGTTGTAACACAACAAAAATATATTGAAGATTGAGCAAGACAGAGATTTAAAACATATTATACACACTTTTCTGCACAGTTTGCAATAAGAACTGTTGATTAGCTGTAAATTCAAAACATGTGTGCATTTCTCATCAGCTGGGGTTCAGCGAAATGCAAAGTATAACCTAAAATATAGTCTAATATGTTGAAAAATACATCAAGGACTTATTAGCTAAGACCTACACATAAAGTTCAATAAGTAAGTCCCTTCAGGAAGTGTTGCTTGACCTAGTAAATAAATAGCTGACTATCTCAGAGAGAATCTGAGCCAGCATCTGCTTTTACAGCAGCATGAATCAGACAGAACTGCATCAACGGCGATACAGGTTTCATCCTGTTTAGATTAATATGGACTTTTGTGTCCAGCCTTCAAGCTATTGGTGTAGATAGTTGGCTGGTCTTATTCTGAAAACTGAAAGTTTTGTTTTTCATGAAGCTAGGTAAGTGGAATGAATGTCCTTTAAACTGTACCAGTAATGAAAACATACAGAAAATATTTCCATTGCTGTTGAACTCTGTATGCAGTTATGGGACAAAACTTCATTAAACAAAGTGAAAGTTTTCCTGGAATTCCCCTACCACATCCATATATTTATGTTAATTTACTTTGAATTTAAGAATCCTGATCCTCTGTCTCAGGTAAAAGCAGTCTTTGTCACATTTGTTTGCAAGTCTTCAGAATTCCATATTTGTATTTTCAAGGCATTTATTAATGCAGGGACCAGCCAGTTTTTCTGCATTATACAGGCTTGACACGAAAAGAAGGGAAAAAATCCATAACCACTGAATCTGGGGCCCAGATCTCTTCTCTCCTTCCAGCACGTCCTGAAACACAGCAGAAGCAGTGTAGTTTTATTTCATAAGTTACAGTAACTCTTCAAACATTGTGAGCTTGGAAAATGTATCCTCCTTTCCTTTCCAAAGCATGAGAAAGTGGCTGTTGTGCTACTGTGGTGGATATAGAAGAATCACCTATTTCCCTGCACTATCCTGTACTCTCACTAACATGCTAGGAAATCGTTTGTGCTAAGTAACTGGGTGGTTTTATGGTCTGGTTTTCCATGTCATTCCTGAGCAGATTCTGAACTGCAACTCCAGCTACTGCAGGATCTGGAGCTACCATTCCTAGTCCTGAGATGTCACAAAAGACCTCTGTGTGAACTGTGGTTTTACAGTTGTCCTACAGAGCTAGTGATAAACCTCAGCCAGGTAGTTCTGACGTGGATTTTTGAATAAGTTTTAACTTACTCTTGCTTTCCTTTGCTTTTTTACTGATACAATGGGGGAAGGAATCTTACAGAACCACTTCCTCTGGTTGTATATTTAGTGTGAATTTTTCAACATATATGAATCCCTCCACCCTGTTTAGACAGTGGTCTTGCCTTGACAAGTTGTGTCTGGAGCTGCAGGAAAAATGCTCCCGTAAGGGGCACGTACTTGGGACAGACATATCCCTTACTTCCTGCTGCAGAGGAAGAGGACTGTCAAACTGAAAGGGCAATGGCACCTATAAAGAGCCTCAAAATGCTGAAATGTAGTGAGAAGACAGTCTAAAGAATGGTAGTACCTGAAAGGGAGCACCTCCTTGAGCAGAGATGCCTTAACATCTAGTTATTTTGTTATGACATTATCTGTATTCCTTATAAACTTGAACAATCTCACTAGCAATTTCTAATTTGTGTAATAAATATTAGGATATCAGGACCTTTGTGGAGATTCAAAATCTCTCTGGGGCAGTAAGTAAGTGAAGAGAAGCCTTATAAGGTAGACCATTTTTTGACTCACAAGCTTAGCCATCCAACTAATTTGCACAAAGTTTAAGTGAGAAACTTTAATAGCTGTGAAGGTGTTTCCCATGTTGAAGTTAGATGGGAAGCTGCCTTACAGACTTGAAAAATTCTAAGATAGTTGAATTAAACATTAGTTTATACCATATAGATTCACAAAACAATTTATTGTAATTTATAGAAGTTTTTATGGCATGGCATAAACAGTAATAAGATTCTATTCATACCTGTCTGGGAACATGCATATATATTGCCAAGTGTTGCCAGTCATCAGTAATGCTCACATCTCAAACTCATGTTGAAGTGCTGGGCTTTATAGGACAGTCATATACTCACTATGTAACATATAAGTAATTTTATATGGATATTTTCTAAGAATATTATGCTGCATATATTCTGTTACAGATTGTATCTCCAGTTTTTCTGGGCTGCATGAGCAAGTAGGTCCTACAATAAAGTTTGGGGTCAGTTAAAGCTGCTGCCTTAACATACATGATGTTTAACATACTCGAAACTCTGTTGTGGATGTGAAGAATTGCCAGTATATTCTGACCTTGACTGTGCCTCTGTTCAGCCTTCGTTTTTCTCCTTTCTGAGCTTGCTTCACCCTTTTAGGAACTCTTGAACATGTGCAAAACTGCAAGCATGACAGCTCAGGTTTGCAACATCTTTCTAACAAGAAAAAAACCAACCAAAATATGTCTCTAAAATCTTTGATTTAGTTTTCATTTTATTTATCATCTTTTATGAACAAATTACGAAATATACTTCATTCACAAATTGGAAATATTTACAATTTCTTTACAACAAGGCATTACTGAGGTTTTGATTTATGGCATTCTTAGAGCATTCTGTCTTTCAAAACAAAGACATTGGTGCTGTTTTCAGCACACTGTTCGTTTACTCTCTGGATGTGAAATGGGAGCCTTTTGGAAGAGGACTTTGCATTCTCTTCATATGATCTACTGGAAAAACTGAGGCAGGATGCATTCAAAATGTGTGGAGGGAGATTGTGCAGATGTGTTACTGTACTATGCCATGGTCTGAAGCCATCATATCACACCAGATGCTGCTAAGTGGAGAGGAGAAAAAGATTCCCCTGAGCCATTCTTCCTCTGCCTTCTCCTGTGAGTTGGCTAAATGTGATCCAGTTTAATTTTTTTTTCTGTTTTTTGAGTCTTCATGAGAATGAGTCTTGAGAAGTCTATTTCAAATACTATCACAATTCTGAAAAGTTACTCAGACAAAAAACTGAAAGACAGTAGTCAGGAAGTGAATAAATATTGTATATCCGCAAAATGTTTAGGAGACAAATTTTGAATGTAGTTCTAAAAGGGAATTGCAACTGTGCTGATCTGCAGTTGTGAAATTTGATCCAAAAAAGCTAAGACAGTTCCATTTTCTCAATTTCTTGGAGTCTGTTTTTGTTTGTTTGTTTGTTTTTCTTGAAGAAAGTTCTAAACCCACTTCTTTCCATGGAACTTTTAAAAATCTCTTAATATACACTTCCATTATAAATCAGATGTGGGCCACCATTGCTTACGTTGTCTGTCATTTCCTGGAACAAGAATAGAAAACACTAATTAGAATTACTTTATGGTGTTCAAAATTCAGTTAGATAAAGTTGTAACAAAATTCAAACAAATTCTGAATTTCAAACATTCAGAAAAACTTAACATTTTTTATTTGGCTTGATAAATCTCATTATAAGGAAAAAAAGTCAGATTCCTTCCTACATAAATTAAGTACACTTGAAAGCTGATAGACTCATTGATAGTGATTGGATTGGACATACACTCAGACCACACATACAGCATCTGTGCAAGTTTTTTGACATTGTCCTTTGAAAATGCATCAATTCAAGCATGTGTGCTAATCTACAAAAAGAATGAGATGCTAGTTAAGTCTCTGTTTCCATTCAAACCCTTTTCTGTGCTGACATGCTAGAAATAGATGCCATTAGATGCTTGCTGAGATAGACATTTGGGAAGTAGGTCTAGATCCAAACAAGATTTAAGGGTCTTAACTGCTTGCTTTCCTTAGGATGGGACTGATTTTCATTTTTCCTTAATATACCAGTCTACAATTTTTAGCAGTTCAGTAATTGCTATTCCAGTGCCAGGTGAGTCATCCCAGAGTAAGCTGACCTGCTCATGAGTCAGAATCTTAAAGCACCTAAACCCAGATATGTTTGGAGGTTGATTTTATAATTCTCGAAATCCAAGCAATACCCACTTAGTAGCTGCCTAAGCATAGAGATGTTTACATTAATTAAGTAATTCCCTGACCTTCAAGGCTGCAAAACCACATTGAGTTTATGGTCAGAACTGTCTTATTATGAGCAGTCCTAAGCCTATTTCATACCACATTGAATCTGGATGCAGAAATAAGTGAGCTGATGCTTATGTCCAAGGACAGAGAACATCTAACTATGGCAAGAGGAATAGGCATACATAAAAGTGCAGCTTGGGGTATTTTTAAAATTCAGGTAGATGAGTTGGAGATGCCACTGTGGAACTAGTTCTATAATAGTTGCATGAGCACCAGAAGTTCTTCTCTGTGTTGAAAGATTAAATTCACCTGTTCTTCATTCTAGGCACACTTAGAGAAAATGTGGAATAAAAGGGATTTGTTTGTCCCCCTTCCTATGGAAGCTTCTATGAAAAAAAGTGAAGCAAGATTCATTGGCCTAGACAGAGAGAGAGTGGAAGAAAGAAAGAGCCTGACTCTGTAGCATAGTAGCTGAGATTCTTAGTAAAGAGAAAAAATTTATGCAACCTTGTCTTTATTACTAGTCTTGTTCTTTCTTCTTTTAATCCACAATATTTGAGAAGCAAAGACCTGAACTTGGAGTTTAACATAAAGTGGAAGCCCTGATGCCTCCTCTCAGGTATTACCAGCTAAACTTTAAAGTAAATCACAAAACTTAATTGTTCCCTGCAAAGTTTTTTGAAAGAAAGGATGTCCTATTCCTCTCTGCAAAGTAAGCTTTGGGCCATCAAACCAAGTAACCTTGCCAATTAATACTCCTGATTCAAGTATAAGCTTCAGAGAAAACAAGGTCTGTAAATTTACTGAATTTTGAGTATTTTCTACAACAAAGGTCTCCATTTGCAGATGATGGTGTTGGATGTTTTTGTATGGTGCCTTATTCTCCTCATATACTGAAGAACAAAGAACAGGCATGCCTGACACTGGACTTTGGATCCAAGTCTGGGGGTTGTCTGCTCTGAGAAAAGGTACTATGCTTTGCTTACTTGGAGGTGCCTAAAGCCTTTGTTGGATCTATGCTGAAGATATCTGTCAGCTGGGAAGGAAACAAAGAATACCAAAGCCGTTTAATAGTAACTATCAGTCAGACACATTTTGATAGCAATGATCTGTCAGAAGGCTACTCATGAGTGTGTGTAAGTTTCCTTTTGTCACCTTTATCACTCAAATCCCCTGCAGACATCAGCTATTAGAATGTCACCACAATTTCAAAAAATATCAAAACCCATTTATTTTCCCCAATATTCCTATTATTTTTTAAAAGGTATTAATACATTTAAGAAAAAAAAAGTTGCTAAATTCAAGGAATGAAGGAGCACACAGATTAGAAGCAGAGTGAATTAATGGTGGCTACATCCAAATAAGAGTATTTGGATGCCTATAACTAGGGTGAATATTTTAAATACTCAACTTACTTCCAGATTGCAGCGTTCACCACGTAGAGTTATGTCACTACCTGGAAGCACCATTCCTGACTCAGAGTGACATCAGAGCATCAGCCAACTTTGATTAGCTGAAACTATGACTTCCTCTTAAGAGGTGGCCCTTCCTGAAGTGACATAACAACATGGTAGCTCCCTAGTGTTCAGCGTACCTTGGAGGTAATTCTGGTGTCGGGGGAATCACCGGGCAGCTGGGCAGGTCGGTTATTTCAATACCCCTCAATCTCTAATATAAATATAACAATTATACAATAAATATAGCACAAACAAATGCACATGCAGTACATGTCTATATTACTGTATATCAGCATAAATATACAAAATAGTATATATATAAAACACTTTAAAGCTATTTCTAAATCAGGGCCTAATTTAATGTAAGCTTTTAAGTAGCCTTTTTTTTTTTTTAGGGGCATGCTGTGAGCTAGCATACTTAAACCTGCCAGCAGCAGGCAGTCCACAGGTCTAAGAAGTCCCGGGTCAGGCCATCTGTGCATGCATACTTGATCCTCCAGCAAACATGCAGAAAGTCCACCAGTGGTGGGGTGCATCCCACATCTGCTGAGCATGTGCAGCAGGGTTGCTCTGCATATGCATCATGGCGCTTCACCCAAGATAAGAGGACACCTGGCAGTCCTTGCTGCCAAGTGTCAAAATGCTCAATAGGTCAAAAGGCCAGGGAAGTAGGCAGTGAAGTACTACTACACATAGTCATCTTCAGCCCAAATTGATAGGATGGGTAGGTGTTTTTATTTTCAAAGATTTTTCTTCCCAGGCCATTTCTTTTTCCTTTCCCTCTCTTCTTTTCTCTCACCTTTGTCCCTTTTGAGACAAGAGCCTCATTGAAAGTCAAGATCTAGCCTACCATCTGAAAGACCATGACCATACTTGTCTACATAGCTCATCAGAGTTCTACTTCATTTTAAAATGAGATGGAGAAATGTATCTCTTACCTTGATTTTGTCACCCTGCTTTATGTTGCAGTTGTAACTTTTACTATTTAACTTTTTAAAACGTTTCAAATATCATCTTTTTAAAACATTTCAAATATCATCTTTTTAAAACGTTTCAAATATCATCTAGGATGCATTCAGTATTTATTTCTACTTGGAGTCTCATCTCAGTTAAGAAACCAAAGAATAGTGACAAGTCATTTTTATTTAATGGACAATTAACTGCTACATCATGTTTTGTCAGGGAATTTGAAAACATTCTACAGTCTGAGTGAATTAATCCTCACTGTGCTGTTCAGAGGTCTCGGTAGATGTGATACAGACTGTTGAACTTAACTGTAATGCAAACTTACATGTGGAAGTTCAGGTGGGCAGTCACCTTGACTTTTGCTCTCTTTTCTACTTGTTTCTCAAATGAAAGACATTGGATTTTAAGTCAAGCACAGGGTAGCAGTGAACATTTAACTCCTAAAATATTAATCAGATCTGTAAAGTCAAGGAGCTGATTTCAAGAATTCTATTCAATTACTTGATTTGACCCTGTGTGTTCAGCTTTGGGAACTTCAGTTTCAGTACCTAAACATGTTCCTACACACTTTGGTAAACTTCCTTTTAATAGAGCAAGGAAGCAAATGCTACTCATTTGTGACTGCAAATGAGTAGTTTCATTTATGTGCCCATGGATGCTTGGGTTCAGTTATCTAGATTTGTGAACCGTGGCTTTTGTGTTTAAGTAACCTACTTTTTAAACTGAGTACTCGGGAGAGGAAGAAATTGATTAAATCCTGGAAGCATGCAATGATGTGGTTATAGATAGCATTCTGTGCTTTTTTCACAGTACAACACATGATAATCCATATTAATAAGGCTTCCAATTATTTATGAAGTGCTATATTTAGCAGCTAAGCCCTTGAATAGCTATACAATGAAATTATGTTGAAAATGGATGTACTTCATTGAAATGGATGTACTGCAAATATACAGTACCTAAAAATAGCTCCATATAATGCAACATAATAAAGCTTACACAGAATGGCAGCGTTTCATTTCCCAGAAGCTCTTTCTCATATAAAACTGGAAACTGAATACATCTCTTGCCAATTGTAAACTTAAACACATACAGTAACATTTCAGGAGAAGCAGAAGAAAAAAGGGAGGACGCACAACTCACTTTTTCTGCCATTTCATGGGAGTGATGCAATGAATGTTCTCTTTCTGAGAACATTCGCCTTTGTTCATAGCTGGCTAGCCGACAAGTGAGCCACGAAGAAAGGGTGCAACCGCCAATTCCAATGCATGCAAGAGACATGGAGGCAAGATGCAAAGAATAGAGAGCAGACGACTTCTTTGTGAGAGCACGAAGAAATTGAAAATTTAAGATTCCTCCAATTAGTCCACAGATGCAACAGGCAGAAAAAAGTATCATCTGTCAGGAGAGACAAGAGAAGTTATGTCACAGTAACATTTTTCAGAGATGGATTCATGCATATAAAAAATGACACCAACCATGATTCAATTATTTGATAGCATCATTGACTGCAAAACACCACACAGACACTTGTTTTTAACTCCCTCAGCTCCCACATTGCTCCAAGGCAATATATTACCTTCTGGTATGTAAGACTTAAGGCTGACATTGCATGTAAGATAAAGCTGGGTAAAATGAGTAGATGATGATAAAACCTAGTCAATGGAAGGACTGCTAGGACACAAATCTGATTTCCATCTCTTCATGCAAAACAGTAACATGGCAGAATGTGTTGCAATTTTCTATTGTGCAGTTTCTCACCACACCTCAGGAGTGAATGCCTAACATATTTGTAGTGAATCTCTCTTGCTTTGTGTGCCATCTGACTCTGCCTCCTGCTCAGTTATGATTTATTCAATCACACAGCAAACTGCAGGCTTTCTGCAGCTTTTGGGGGGACTTCAAAAATATTCAATGTGAATGTGCTGGTCAAAGAAGCAAGAGAGACAACAAAGATATCTGTGATGCTGCTCTACAGAAGATCAGTTTGGTGACTGTGTTTGGTTGGTTGGTTTGATTTGCTTGATTTTAATTTGATTAAATGTTTTGGGGAATTTTGGAAGGCTGTGAAACAGGTTACAATTACTGAGACATGTTTAAAGATCTCTTACTGCTTTTAATCACAAAGATGCTACCCTAGTTCAGGATGTTGTTGAGCCACAGATGACTCAAGAGCAAAAGACCTTATTTTAGAGACAGTGCTAAGTTAGCTTACTCACTTCCCTTGATACTGCTGACCTGTCAGATGTTGACCTAGATGGGCCTTTGATGTTTCTCAATATGGCTTTGCATATGTACTTATCTACTGTGGTAGCAAGAATTTATGGAGCCTTACAGACTGCCTCTGTACATGACTGGGATGAGAATTTCATCTGGAACGTAGCATTGAGCCTGTATATTGCAGTCCACTGGCAAGTGACTATTCCATGAGACCACCAGAACAGACAGATTTTAGAAACTAGTTATGGTACACATGCTTTAAAAAATGGCGCTGTCTTTGTAACAGGGTTTAGGATAGCTCACTGATACTAAAAAGTAATCTGAGAGAATCCTTGATTCCCTTTGCACTCACGCTGTTTTTATGTGACATCCATTTGTATGTGGCAGAATAATCAAGCTGACAGAAAATTAAGTCAGGCATTATCACTTACAATAGGATCATGTCTTTAACATAAAGTTCTGCTGTGACTTGTGTAGTAACAACACCATTTTGCTGCAGTCACAAAAATGACTGTACTTTTGATTCTTAGAAGAGACAGAAAACATCTGCCATCACTTTAAAACTGACATACATATTTCAGATTGAAAAAACCACTTATTAAAACACTTAACAGCTATGATATCTAGAATCAATCTTGGTCAACAGCCTTACTGAGATGGCAACCCAGTGTTGTTTTGTGAGAGAAGATACAATCCAGTGGCATTACTGGGAAATGTTTATTGACTTGGCATAAATCTGTGTCAAGAGGTTTCCCATCCAAATTTCTCCAGACAAGGATAAATAGGGATGTGTGGCTTAAATAGCACGACCTACATAGGAAATTTCAGAACTGTCTTGTTTTGCTTGATTATCCAAAAATGTTGATTGCTTTTTTGGATTGCTGACTTGCAATTTCTCTGAGTTTTCATCAAAAACACCTAGACACAGAATGCCTCCAGTAAAGAGTTCAAGTTAGATAAGTATGCCATTCAAATACTTATGTGCTATAGATGCAGTGGAAAAACTTACAACAAGTCCAGATTTTTTTTTGGCGCACAATATTCCACATATGCCGCAAAGCAGGAACTGCAAAGAAAAAGAAAACAACAAACAATTATTTCATCATTTAAGGTTAGAGGTTTAAATCCCACTGTGTTGCTGTGGTGGTAACCACAACAGTAATTTAGGCAATGATTACACTTGTCAGCATTTTTATCACAAACCTTATGTTTCAGGAAGTTATAACTCAACCATGAACACATTTACCTGATAAGAAATTGGAATGAGAAATCAGAGTGAGCATGATTACTCATAAGAAAAGAAAGAAAATCCAAATTTTAAGCTTCTTGGCTAAACAACTTGGAAAAAATCCCCAATGCTGCAAGCAAAAAAATGCCTTTTTACTGTTTGGGTTTTTTCCTCAGAAAATTTAGCACGTAGTGATCCAAATCATCTACTTTCAAGTATAGCTTAGGCACTTAATGCATTGATCCTACCATCTGAACTGAGGGATCATACATGGATTGTTGTCTTCAAGACAGTGGAACTCCGGGCAAGAATGTAATTCAGTCACCTCTGTGGCTGCAGGTGTAAATGTAAGTACACCTTTGGTCTGGTTACTCTAATCATGCAGGAAGGTCTGCTTCAGATTCTAGATAGTTCACTTTGCAAGAGATAGCATGAATGTATCTGTGTTTTGGTTTGGGGTTTTTTTTGTAGTTCCCTCACACAAACTGATCTGCTAATTGTAGCATCAAACAATAGGCAAAAAACTAATTAACAAACCCGAAACACTCTCTACCAGCTGATACGAGTAGATGTTACTGCTTTTTTAGTGACCTCTGTCAAAGACCAGTGATGTTCTCTGATGTCTCTTTTTCTTCCTACAGAAAAGTTTCACGAAGAAAACAGTGAGCAGTCATGGTAGGAACTACAGTAGCTGTATGAAAGCAGTAAGACCTTCTCCAGGTGTTAGTAATACTTTCAAAAGATTTCCTCGATACCTCATAAACAACTTTATTAAGAAATCTAGGCTACTTATTTTCAGTAAAGCTGACCCTATACCCCTAGTGGGAAGAAATTCTGTAATTTTAAAACTGGATTTTTCCACATCCTTTTTGCACTGAGATGGTATTTCTAGCAAAAGACTGTGTTTGACTTTGATTGAGGATTAAATCACAGAACAGACCTGAGTGTTACATAAGAAATGAAAAAAAAAACCAAACCAAACCTGAAAACCTAAGCAGTTTTTATACACCATTCAGGGACCATGTAATATATTGAAGGTACATCTCATTAACACACTAAAATTTTGCAACTTCACTATTTCAGTTAATGAGATACATAGTTTATCTCCCTCCAACTGAAGTAATTTGGGCATATAGCTAAGCATGAGCCTTGAGATGTGTTTTTACTCTGAGTTAGACCCATCAAATCAGTTACCCACAATGAATGTGGTTAAATTTTTTATATTATTTACCTTTACATTAAGCACAGGATGTGAACTTAATACCAGTCTGATTATGGACAATGCTGAGTCATGTAGATCATGGTGCTGAATGACTCAGGACATACCAGGACATACAACAGGTAATTGCTACTAGAGCCCGCTGACTGGAATAACAATAAAAACAAAGCAAAACAAAACAAACAAAAATCACCAATGGGTAATGCTCCCTCTACATCTTTCCCACAGGCAGAGGAGATTTCAGCTCATCATATCTGCTTTGTAAGTTTTCAGTCAGGCTTCCTGTGAAGTTCTGGAGTTTCACTCTCAGTCCTATCATTGCAGTTTGCCTTAAACTGAAGGCATGCTTCAGATCTTCACATGTAGTGTTTTGTATTTCTCAACATTAATGCAGAAACCTCAAAAGAAATTGGTTGAAGACATCTTTGTAATTAAGTTCTATTCATTCAGATTTGATTAAGTGGATTAATAATATAATTTCTCTCTGTAGCGAGTGAATAGGATTGAAAGAAAGTTTTTGTATATAGAAAAATTAATGAGTTCCGGAAAATACCATCAGAATAGTTTTAACTTGTTAACTAGTTTGAAAAACTGTGAATTTGATAATTTTCCTTCAAAGCTGCAAGAATATGAAAGAGTAGGTCACCCATTTTTTCAAGAATGCTCTAATTTTGCTCCAGTTAGAGTCAATGGAACTAATCTACAAGCCCTAAAGTACTAGCTTCTCAAAACAAGTAGTGATTACTGTATACCATTTAAAGTATCTGACAGACTGCCTGGAGTAAAGATCTGGATGCAGTAGTCAAATGTACAAGAAGTTTGCTGATGATACTAAACCAAAAGATGCTGTGGAGTTTGTTGAGCATAGAGAGGCCTTACAGAGAAATCTGAATAGACTAGAAAGCATGGCAATCACCAATCATATGAAATTTAACAAGAGCAAGTGCCGGAATCTGCACCTAGGATAGTGTAATAATCCTGGTTATACATAAATATTGAGGAGCAAGAGACTGGGAAGAAGCCGTATGAAAAGATATGTGAGGGTCTGGCTCGATGACAGGTTGAATATGAGTCAGCAGCGTGCCCTGGCAGCAAAACAGGCCAACTCTGTCCTGGGGTGCATCAAGCATAGCATTGCCAGGCAGATGAGGGAAGGGATTGTCCTTCTCTGCTTTGCAGTGGTGCGGCTGCACCCTGATTACTGTGTGCTGTTGTGGGTGCCTCAATATAAGAAGGATATCAAACTATTGGAGCGTGTCCAGGGGAGGGTGCCCAAGATGATGAAATGACTCCAGGGCAAGACTTGCAAGGAGCGGCTGAGGTCCCTTAGTTTGTTCAGCTTGGAGAAGAAAAGCCTGAGGGGTGACGTCCACACAGTGTACACCTTCCTCGAGGCGGGCAGTGGAGGGGGAGGTGCTGATCTCTCTCTGATAATCAGTGGTAGGACACGAGGAAATGGAAAGAAGTTTCATCAGATGAAGATTCTTTGCTGAGGGGATGGTTGGTCACTGGAATGGGCTCCCAGGAAAGTGATCATGGCACCAAGCCTGTCAAAGGTAAAGGGGCATTCTGGACAAATGTTTTTAGTCATATAGTTTAGTGTTAGGAGGAGCAGGGAGCAGAGATTTGGACTTGATGATCCTTATGGGTCCCTTCCAACTTGATAAATTCCAAGACTTTATGATAGTATTTTATATACTGTGTCATGTATATTCTGTACGTATTTTCTCTCTCTACGTCTACAGTATAGGCAGGTAAATGCCATCCTGATGCGCAATCCCATCTGATCTCAGAAGCTAAGCAAGGTGAGCCCTGGTTAGTACTTGGATGGGAGACTTCCTGGGAATACCGGAGGCTGTAGGTTCTAGTCCTGAGGACTTCCCTGTCACTGTCCAAGCTCACTCGGCCATAGCAGATGAACCTCAGGAGTTAAAGGGTGGGGCCAGTTCCGCACATGCTGTGCCTCACCTAAAAAATCCACTGCGCAGGCTCGAAGGACACACCCACATGGGGAGAGCCCTTCCCAAATCTTCGTTTGCAAAGCCTAGCCAGCAAACATCTACAGTATTTATACATATACACAAGGAACATGTTCCGTAGTTAAAGAACTAAACAGAGAACCAATCAAAATTATTCTATTCTATTCTAACGCAGAAAAAGTGGGTACTCCTGCTTTTTCCATGTTCTTCTCTGTGAGAAGAACATGCCAAAGTTTTGTAATCCATAGGACTGTGAGACAAAAAAGTTGAGAAACTGAATGCACTTATGTGCCTGAATATGTTAAAAACCTTGGAAGAAAAGCACTTGGGCAGTAGCAAAAGATTAGTTATTTAGCTTGTTGGTTTGTTTAGGTTTTGTTTTAGATGACAGTGTATTGCATTCATAGAGAAAAGTTTTGCCTAAAATCCAGTATGGTTATTTATTTATGACAGCAGGCATTTTGCAACTAAAAACCAATGGATGAATTTGAACCACAGTGTCAGGCAATTAAACCTCATGCAAATCTTTGAAAATTATGAACCAAGTCTACAACTCTCTTCTGATTCACTGGAAGCAGTGGAAACCTGCTTTATGGAGAGAGTATCAGCAATACCCAGGGCTCAAGAACACTGCTTATGCAGAGTTTCTTTAGCCAGTTCTCAATGTGGAGACCTCTGGAAAGGTTAGGATTTCAGTGGGACATTATGTGACAGACTGTTCTCCACTTTTTGATAGAATAGCTAGATACTTGGGATTTTTTTTCTGATGGTGCTACAGGCATTTCCTGTAAAAATTTTGATGTCCCAGCATTGTGATCAGCTGTAATGAAAATTGAATGGGAGAAATTACACTAGCTCTTTGTACCAGAAAAAGGATGTGAATACAAATCAGACTGAAAAAGAATTTCCTGTGTTTGTTCCTGTTTGGCTTTTAATTAGAAATTTTCTATTTTATAATACTGCCAACTGGAATAGAGTCACTAAGGGCTCTGTTGTTATGCCACTCTGTTTCTGTTCATGGCTATCCCAAAAGGCTTCATCTTCACGTCAATGTGTTACCAGTTAAACTTGATTTCTAACTGTTGAGCTCTTCTGGACTACGGTTTGCCCATGACTAACTAATCCTGTCGTTGTGAGGACTCGCTCCTTTCTTCTTGATCATTGATTATGCTCAATCAATTTTTACCAACCAACCCTGTCACACCTGAGGTAAGCCAGGCAAACACACTTATATTGAAAATACAGTAAATCAGGAGTGGAAAAGAAATATATCACTGAAAATAAGCTCCTTGCAAAGAATGTTCAGTTCCTGAAGTGTTCACAGGTCATGCAGAGAATAAGGCTAAAAAATTTCATTAAGGATAAGCTGAACTCATAAGGCCTACAAAATGCCCTGGGAGCCAGAGAGGGACCTTCAGCTGGGACTTGTTTAAACAGATGTCTCACTGCTGGACTTTCATTTTAATTACTATCCAAATGAAAAAAAAAAACCAAACCAACAACATAAAATGCTAAAAGATCCAAAAGCTCACTTAAAAACCTACATAAATCACTAATTACAACCAAACCTTACTGATCCTGGGGTTACTTTTTGTTGCAGACTTATTCATACTCCTATATATACATGATGTTTGGGGTGAAAACTAGCAGAGCAGGCATGTATTGACACTATTGGACCAAATCCAGAGGAGGGCCAGAAATTTGATAAGACGAGAGCACTTCCCCTATGAAGACAAGCTGAGAAAGTTGAGGCTGTCCAGCCTGGAGAAGAGAGAGTTGCATGGAGACCTCATAGCAGCCTTCCAGTATCTGAAGGGGGCCTACAGGGAAGCCAAAAGGAGACATTTCCTCGGGAACTGACTAGTGATAGGACAAGGCATAATGGATATAAATTGAAAGAGGAGAAATCTAGGCTACATATTAGGAAGAAATTCATTACTGTGAGGATGGTGAGACACTGGACCAAGTTGCCCAGGGATGTTGTGGATGACCCAGCCTTGGCAGCGTTCAAGGCCATGTTGTACATGCCCTTGAGCAACCTGGTCTAGTAGGAGGCGTCCCTGCTTATGGCAGGGACAGTTAGGACTAGATGATCTTTAAGGTCCCTTACAACCCTTATTCTATGATCCTATGATTTTATGAGTGTATCATCCAAAAATAGACAGGGGCATAACCACTATTGGGTGAATGGTAAAAAGTCCAAAGAAAGATACTACAAAACATAAAAGCTACTTAATGACTCAGTGAACTGTGAGTGCCTCAATCCCCCTTTCAGTGATGATTCACTATCAGTCGGAGTCATTCTGATAGCACTAGTGTGATTGCAAGGTGGGTGATGCAGTAGCGTCAGTAGAGTCTCTGCCATTCATACTGCAGCTGTGCCTGATAATGTTCAACATGCATATTAGAAAATCTCTCTTTTTGTCTGTTGAACTTTGGAATAAAAATCCAAGCACCTCCCAGAAAATGGGAATGTTTATTTTGAGCCTGCTTAAATTTACTTTATATTAAATATTGGCTTGAAACAAAACCTCAGATCCAAACACCCAGAAACTTTCGTAAGGAGGCTGAAATCTCAATTTAGATTCAAGTTCTGTGGTTTGGATCCATCCCTATTTCATATTTCTGGAACAAAAGACTTGGCCTTTTTCACTTTCTCCTGGAAAATGGGTACTTTCTTCCTGGTAGTCTGAAAAAAATTCCGTTTTAGTTATATTTGCAGAAAGCCAAAGATTTGTTGCTTTCCACTATGCAGAAAAAAGAAGTATTTTTATTTCATATATTGTAGATAAGAAACCTTTCTGTCTTCTGTTTTGAAGAGGCAAAAACAATGGTGAGTGTAATTCCCTTGAAAGAATGAAAACTGTATATGAAAAAAAAAATCCTGAAGACAGGCTGAACAAAATAGTAGAGAAAATCTGTTGGATATAAGGACTGCTTGATCCCTGGTCATCGTCCATGACAAAGAAGACAACCATATAGAAAGTCCTGCATATAGAAAGTCCTCTGTCATTCTGGGCCATCCATATTTATCTGATGAAATAGAGGAAGGGAAATTATTCTAAAATGGAATATAACACAGTGAAAATAGAAGTGTATCATACCTATTGAAATGATCCTCTACTTGGAAAACTAAACCATCAAGAGACAATCAACAGCTTCACTTTTATTTACTGTTGTTACGTAGAAAGCCAGAAAATCTATGTTTTATACTGAAGCTGCATAAACATGGGATTTCCAGGAGAATAACCAGGAATTTGAAATTAATAACATAAAGAAAGGATGACTCTATTTAAGAATATTTAAACTCCATCCAAATGAGAAAACCCTGAAGTCTCTAATGGATGAACTAAGCAGGGGAGGTATCTCTAACTGTAAGTCTTCTTCAAAACAGTATTTCATGACAAGAATTACGTTTTCTTAGTGCATGCATAGAGGGCACAGAATCCACTCCGGAGAACAAAGGCATCAAAATAAAGAAAAATTACAACAGGCAAAAAGAGGAAGCCTAGATAGTAGGTTTGCCTGTCCTCTCCACAGAGAAACACAATAATCTTTGCAAAAGGAGGCTGGAAACTTATAGTGATGTTGTCCCATGCAAGAGGTTGTGGGGACAGGATTGTCTTGCTAACTGAAAGTCATGCAGATACAGAAGTAGAAGCAACACCTGTGTCCCATCAAATCAGTCATGCTGAGAGTGGAGGCTCTATTGTAACTGAGATCTAGTGTTAAAACATAGCTAATCTGAGCTAATACCTTGATCTGGCAGTGTGCTATTGGGTGTCATCAGCTCAGTTGCTGGTACAATTCCCACTGACTCAAGCAATATTCAAGCAGTTTATATTCCATTCCAGTGTCATCCTTCATCTGGTTCTAGACATGCAAAGATGCTTTAGAAATGGGAAGTGGTTTTTGGAAACAGTCAAGGAAATTTAGAAGTGTGTTGCTGAATATGAAAGTCTGTCTGCTATCAGTGATTCAAAAAACCTCTGTTCGTCTCTAAAAACACTTGAATTCTCATCACAAAATAATAATATTTGTTTACCGCCTGTCAGAATAACAAATAGAAATAATGCTTTTTGTTGGTTTTGTATGAAATATTTAGTTTAGAGTATGACTGTTTACATCTCAAAAAAATAATAAAGATTATTCCCTGCAGGTGAACTAAAGTCTTATTTTAGCAAAACATTTAAGCATATGCCTAAGTTAGTCTATATTTAACAGATCCTCTAAATACAACCCAGGAACTACAAGTACCCTTAGATGGATCATCTTCCATATTGGATTATGCCTTTGGAGTCCCTGAATGATAAAGAAAACCTATTGAAAGACTTCAGCTGGAATGAATTGTCCTGGGTCCATGTAAGGCAAAAAACTCCCACACTTACTACATACTTCTTCATCTATAGGTATGGAACTCTTCCCAACTTCCACTGAGCTCACTGAAAGTCCTGAGATTCATTTCACAGGAGCAGGAGCCAGACAGAAATATGGTCAGTTTGATGAAAATGCAATGCACATGTTAAAATAAAGTAGGGTCACATCTGCATGCTAAACAATAATGTGAATTTTTTAGTGTTATTTTAGAAAAAAAATAGTTTGACTGTTCTTTCCAAAGGAAACTTGGCAGCAGTAAAAACTAAATGCAAAATTTAGTGTTTTGAAATTTTAGGCCACCAACATTGATTTAATAATCTAATATGATGTTCTTGCTCTGGGAGAACTCCACACAGACTGACACTTCCTTCAAATAATTTGAATCAAATATTTCAAGGGCCAACTTGGAACAAATTTCTGTAGCCAAACTATAAATGCAAGTTTTTAATGGGCAGGCAGACTTCCACTTTGCTAACATCAAAAATCATGCAAACAATAATTCTGCCTCTATCTACAGACAGGCAGGCAGACCAACATATAGAAAATGCATATCTCTCAAACACATTTAGATATTTGTATTAATAAGGGAAGAAACAATTACTCTTGAGGGGCATAGCTATAAGTGAATCATTGAGTATCTCTCTTGCATATGAAGATAGATGGCATATTTACCTAAAGCTGTAGCTTTTGTCTCTCATTCTCTCTTTCTCTCTGTACGTGTATGTGTGTGTATGAATATCCAGCCACTACTCATAGTGGTAGTGATGCAACCACTATGCTCTAAATATAGATGGGAAAGTGTGGCACCATTTCAAAACATCTATGAATACTTTTTGGATGATTAACCTTTGATTTTTTTTTGTTTGTTTGCTTGTGTAAAAGCCTTTGCTATGGATGCTGTCATTCCTACTGTGTTTGTGTTAGTGGCTCAGCATTCTCATTGGTTGGATCATTTCTACAGTATGTCATAAAATTGAGTTGGAATGGTGGATTTTAGAATTATACCTCAATTTCTGGAAAACAAAGAAATCTTGGAGACATTGATTACAGTTTGTGGAATAGTTTATCCCAATAGATCATAACAAACAGAAAGGAAAATCAGAAATCAATAATGTGCATCTTAGACTATTTGGGACTATTTTTATGGTGAGAGTGTGTGCAATTTAGCAGCCATGGCCTATCTTTAAAAGGACAGATTGGCTATGATGTAAATTGGATAGTTGTCTTCACATGCTCCAGATAATTTGAGAAGTCAGTCACACCTTCAGTTGTTTTCTTTTGACTAAATTTTAAACAATCCTTACTATCTTAATCCAGTTCAAACTCAATGAGAACAACAAATTTAGAAAATTCTTTTCCATTTCCATGCAATTTTTGATGTGGACATTGCCTAGGCTTTCAATTTCTTAGTTCTTCTCTACTCTACTTTCCCTGGCTTGTTTATACATAATGCAGGGCATGCAATGATCAGGTCACTCAGCCCACACTTAACTTCAGTTATACCTCTAATCCTATGGGTGGGATTCACATGGATCAAATTTGGTATGTTAGTAAATTATCTGTATGAAGGGAGGTAGTGAACAGTAAGAACAAGTCTTTTAAGGAAAAGCCTAATGTTCATCAAATGCAAAGCATTGTAGGGAGGAAAGTATAGAAGACAGAATGTGCATGATTTTTAAGATGTCCAAATTTTAGCAATTCAGGTTAAGGTTTCCATGGTGATGCTATCTTCATCTACTTCCTTCTGAACTTGGGTCTCTGCTGAGTTACACCCACATAAAAGAATAGAACAGGGTCAAAGGTTTTCTGCGGATTTTGAAGTATATTACAACAGAAGGTGTGACATTGTTCAGCTTAATTGTTTTGCATTCTAACATGACAAAAAACTAGTTTTTCCTTTAATGTCTCTTTTCCTTAGTGTACGTTTCTCAAAGGAAAACCTTGATTCAAGAGTGTGAATTGGAAGAAAATAACATATTTTAGGGAAGATATACTCTTTAATACAGGCAACATGAGCTCAGTGTAATATCCAGTGAACAGGAAGGCATTTTATGCCACTTTTGCAATAGGGCAATCCTAAGAATTGTCCTAACAAACCTTTCTCCAGTTGTTTTAATTTGGAACTAGTTACCCATGTCCCATAAGCCTGGAGAACGGCAAATCCCTGGCCCCTTTCTTGTCCTGCCTCACCTTCTAGTCCCCTGGTCAGAAGAATGCAACCTAACAGACTGAACTGTTGGAGGAGAACAAAGAGAGTGACATAATCATGACAATTTAGACCACAGATCTTTAGTTCAAGGAAAAGTAAGTAAGTCTTTACAACCATGTCACTCCACTCTACATGCCACTGTGATTTCTCCTTTCCTCTGCTACCTGAAGCGTAAGGTGCTTGCTTCCACTTTACAGTTTCTTTGAGGCCCTTCTCTGCCTACCCAACCTGCAATTCTAGCTCAGATCCTACCAACTAATGCCAACCTCTGCTGGCTCTGGTTGTGGGCATCCTTTGTTATGTTTGTGAACAAGCCCTTTTGGGTTCCCTTCCATGCCTCTGCACTCACATATGAGGATAATTTCCTGTAAACATCTGCAAAAACACTTTATTGTCCTGTGTCTTATTCCTCTCTAAAACTCTACCTACAAACAACTCGAAATCAGCCAGACTGCTGGTGTGTTAATGCAACCACCTGTTATACCACTCAGTTTTGGTTTGTAGTTTCTTCATACTCCCTTACAGCCTTTTACCCTGTATCTGTCTCTTATTTCAATTACAAGGTCCTTGGAGACAACATCTAATGTGATAGGATCTTTACCTATGGATAGTACAAACTCTGGGGTAACAGAAAGCATAAAAATGAATGAGGCAGTTGTGCAGCAAATGTGCATTGTCATGAAATGGTATCAGCTGTGGAAGGGTTGTCACAAAATGCAATCACTGCATAAAATACTGATCTCACTGACTGATCAAAGCTCTCAGACTCAGTGAAACCCAGGATATTGCCCTCTGTCATTAAATCTTCAGATAGACACATGTTTTTAAGTTGCTTTTTTTCTTCATCAGCAATGACCAGAAACCTCTTTTTTTGAAGTGATTTTTATAATATCGTTACCTGTTGGCCACTGTCTTATCTGATCTGGTCTTCATTTTCATTTCTTGCCTACCTGTTCTGCAATGCAGATTTGTGTGTGTGTTTATACATTACCAAAGATATTAATAATTATTGACAGTGAGAATATAAAACAAAGTACTTTGTCAGAATTAATCTATAAATTACAGGAGGTTATGTTTTGCATTTCTCATGTTATCTCAAGCAAATCAAACAATCCTTTTACAAATACAGCTGTACAATCCAAGCTGGCCAAAGCCAGCTTTGGACTTCAAAAATGCCCACTCATGTTTAGGCTGAATATTCAGTATTTCCTACTCGGTTTCATAAATAACATTTGGAGGAAAATTCTTCCTAGAAACATGTGTATCTCAAATTTGAAAAATAAGAAACATTTTTGAGAAGTGAGAAATGCTTTGTGATATGAACATGCTGCTTCTATTAACCCATTATTGTTTTTTCATTTTTTGTTCATTTTCATAAGAAGCACAGAGTGCCCAGATGATGAGAACAAATGCTTTCTTTTTCTTTCCCATTTCCTCTTTCTCCTCCAAAATCCCGGGACTCAGCTGCCATACCCTTGACAATAATTTGAAACACCTTTTCTCAGTCTCCTGGTAAAAGATAGGACTGTTCCTTTTCAAAAGCAAAACTCAGTCAATTCAAATACTGTAAGCTATGGCCCGTGTTCCTCTCGAAGCATCGGGCTTTGCCAGGTGTGAGAAGGGGTTCACAGAAAGTTCAATTGCTCACGGCAAAATTGAAAAACGAAAAGGAGCGAGAAAGAGGGGGTCTCCCCCGCCCAACACACACATACATCTCTCCCGGCCGTGCCTCCCGCTCCACGACTATGCAGACCGTACCCCATGCACATCGCAGATGGACCCGGCGAGGCTCTCGGCGCAGCATGCACACGCGGGAGGGAAGGGAAGGGAAGGGAAGGGACTGGAAGGGAAAGGAAAGGAAGGGAAGGGAGGATGCCTTCGCACGGTCTGATCATCACCATAAAGAGTTAAAGAGAGAGTGAAATGGCTAACGTACACACACCCCGCTCCATACCGGAGAAGAGTCTCCCAGCTGAGGTTTATGCTCTGTGAGGACCAGGCTGAAACTGACCGCCCCCACGGCCACGCTGGATACCCCTAACCCTATCTCCAGCACGGAGAGCACCAGGAGGCTCCCGATGATCTGGCTGCTGGTGCACATCCTCCCTTGGTCATCCTTCTTTCCCGATCAGCCGGGGAAACCGCGCATCCTCCTTCTCCTCCGGCGCTCCCGCGGCCCTAAGTCGCCCCCAAACTTTTCTTCCTTCGCCGGCAGCCGGGGCGGAGCGGC
>JAOXXN010000395.1:29943287-29972011 GCA_026770055.1 Myrmophylax atrothorax
GCAGAAAGTTAAATAATGAAATCCCATATCCAAATTAAAATTAATTAGAGTCATGGGAGCTTTGAATTTTTTAATTTAAACAGTTGGGTTCATGAACAAAAGTCATCAATCTTATTCTTCTTGACTTCTTTGAAGGAAGCTTTTTATTTTCTCTTTTTTGTCATTAGAGACTTTAAAAATGGCTCATGACAAAAAAATTCTAGTCACACAGTGGGATGAAGGGTAATTGAATGACATAGGACTGGCAATGAAGAAGTAGAAATCAGAGCAGAAAGATTCATCTATATTAGATCCCTTTTATATGTCTCTGGTCACGAGACCCAAAGAAGGTTGTAGCCTCTCCATTGGAAATTACCTGTTTTATGTAACACTTTTGAGCATGTATTCATAACTGATAAAGAGTTCGAGTTTAGTTATTTCTTAATTCCATTTGTCTCTAAAACAATACTGTAATGGTCTTTATTTTGAACAAGAACTGGGCATTAAATCAGAACTCAGGCCATTTAATCCAACTCAACCTAGGAAATTGTGAATAAAATTGAAACTGTACACCATCGTATGGTTGCATAGAGGATAAGAAATAAGTTGGTGCACTTCCAAGAGGGGAGATAGTCACTTTCTAGACATTGGTGTTACTAATATGGAGGTATAAGGTAGCAGAAATAAACAGAAATATGAGTGATCTTGGAAGCAGTATTACTCTTCTACATTATGGATTTATTTTCTAGTCAGTACCAAGGCACACCAATTGAGCTGTTTTGGAATATATGACATAGACTGAAGGACTTCTACGAGGACATCCTTTGGGAAATGGAAAAATTGTGTCTCAATGGCAGCTTGCAAATCCTCTTTTTTTCACAGATACCTTCTGCTTTCACCTTACTTTGCAGATTCCATTTCTTTACACTTTTTTGTCACCTGGATCCCTTCAATTAATTTGGGAGAGCAGCACTCTAACAAACACCTTTTAAGTGTTTAGGGTGATACAGTGCCTTGAGTTCTACAAGGAGATGCCTATTGATTTAATTATAGAACCAGCTGTATCAATTTCATCCTATCTATACAAATGTGTGCAAAACAGCCTTTAGAACATTGCCTTTTTTTTTTCTTGTGTGTGTGTGTGCGTGTGTGTGTGTGCGTGTGTGTGTGTGTAAAATCAACTCGTAGTACATTTTACTCCTTAGTTTGTTCATACTCTAGGTTAGTATGCACTGGCGTTATGAAAAGAGAAGAAAACCCCATCAGAATCTCTTCTGGGAGAAGATAAGGGGCTGTCATTGATTTTGTCAGTTGAAAGTTCAATACTCAGGCAGACTTTCTGCTGAATGAGTAGCTCATCCCCAGCAAGGCTAGGATCTGTGGCACTGATGTGACTGTTGAGGTTGATAGGTCATAACTGGTTTTCTTCAATCAAGTCATTAAGGTATGGCTTATAACACACATGCACAAATCTGATGAGATGACATAATCTAAAACTACTTGGCACATCATTCAAGGGAAGTTAGAGGACTTGTGACAGGCATTTATGTTGGATGGAAAATTTCATGTTTTCTGCTTTAGCTTGGGTAGTGAAAATTGAATGAACTCTAGATAGACCAAATTGAAAGTTGCTGTAAATTACTTTTTCTAGGGTTTATTCTTAAATACCACCATTTGTCTACAACTATAAGTAAGTCTGTTGCACTCAAGACACCTTTTACTAGCTTGATTAGTCCTTCAGTAGAAGAAATCAAAAATCTGTGCAGAAATCCTGTCTCCTGCTACTCATCAAAATATTGAGTGTGTGTGAAATAACTTACTGCCATGTTAAATACAAGGATATGAAACACAGGGTCTTTAAAGTGACTTGCCTAACATTGTACATAAGGTCTGTAGCTGAACCGAGAAGGTCTCTTTTATCCGCCACCAATGTCCTGTTAAGTAAACATCCTTTCTGCATTATTATAGTTTCTGTGGAAACTGCAAGAAAGAACGATCATCTGAAAAGCCTAAGTTATGCCATGTGCTTTGATACTCTGGTTCCACAGTAGATAATTTCCTGCCAGTGAAGACCTTTGAATGCATCTGTAGACCCATGTTCACCCAGAAGCTTTGTTTCTGAGTATAAGATACTTCACCAAATGCCTAATTAAAGCAAATACTCCTCTGTTACTGACATGAGTATTATACTAGTAAAACAGTTCCTGACTGTTTTTTGGTGCAGTAGTGCAATGCTAAATAGCCTCTCATAGAGATCTAGGAAACATAAATCATATGCAATTGCATTTAGTAACTCAGATCTTTATAGACCCATTACTTCTGATCCACTACAAGTTGTTGCCCACTAAGGAACCTAAGGCAGAATGGAAAACTGGTTGCTCTAGGAACTGTTTGAACTGCATGGTCAAACAATATTTTTATGAAGTAATTTTAATATTACCAAGCAATCATTACAATATTTGAATTTTTTTCATGGTATGGACAGGTCTTTTAATAGGGAGATAGGAGATTTCAACTGTACCCACTTTCCAGACTGGTTTGAGATGGTGATGGCCTGTCAGCTCAGATTCCGTTGAAAAGGAGCTCTCTCTGTTTAGGAGTAAGAAGTCCTTTAAGTTCTAAGGGAAACTTTTCTAGAAGTAGCATCTGTCTAGGTTTATACCCAGCTGAGTAAGGGTACTGTAGATGTAAGGAAAAATGATCTTGATGTGGAATTTCCATGAGATTCAGAATTTAAGAAGAACAAAGAAACGGTTCTCCCTACCATCAAGAATAAAGTCTTGAAGGTATCTGCTTTTGGATGACAGGAGCAAAGGCGGTTAGGAACTGACAACAGTTGGGGTCACCAACTTATCATTCTGAGGTTTTTTTAATGCTAATAGCCAGAGGAGGAGAGCATTTACCAGCCTTTGGGGATAGTAAATACAGTGTTGTGGTGATGACAGCATAGCTTGTTGGAAAAGGGTGAGGAGATCAGAGAGAGATTTCGGGGAGCTTGCAGGGCTGAGAAGTTTTAACAATGCTCACAGGGACAAAGGATTTTAGGAGGAATATGGTTATTACAGTTGGCTGAAGCTGTGAGAGGGAAAATAGGGCAATTCAGAAGGGGCATGAAGGAAATGGGAAGTGAGAATGTTTGGAAAATAATCAAGGCTGTAAGTAATCAAGGGTCTTCGTATCTCTTGCTTAACCTTGCAAGCATTCATGGACTTGGTACAAATTCAAGCCCTTATACATTATTCCTCTGAATTTGTGAGGGGAATAGAAGGGCCACAAAAGGCCATTCTATATACAAGAATAGTGTGAGATAGAAAACTCAGAACTTTTCTGAGGACTTTTTGTTTTGATGCTAAGGAGTTGTGAGATAAAAAGTGTTAGTGCGAAGGCTGCCTTGCATGCTCTAACCTGTACATTATTGGGAACTGACATCTGTGTTGATCCATTAAATCCCTGTTTCTTCTGACATATGTCTGATCAAATAATCTACTCCCCCAGCAACCTGATGACTTAAGCTACTAAGTATGTTGTTTATGAAGAACTGAGGCAGGAACAGGTTCTTACACTGAAGGAGTGAGTCCTTGTTGAACTCTCCAGCTTCCCTCTGTCTGACATGTATATTACTGTTCACATCTTAGCATCTCTTTAAGTTTCTTTGTAAGACAGGTTGCTATGAAAAATTGAGACAGGAAAGGAGGATGTTTACACCTCCTCTGGATTTTTATTGAAAACTTCTCTCTAGGATTTTGTCTAGGTGATTGCCTTGAAGAAGGTCTGCAGTAAGACAATAGCTAGAGGCACTTTAATTTTCTCATTTTTATTTTGAAGAGGTAAAGAAGTTATTCCACAGCTCTATAGTACATCTCATAGCTCCACTCTTGAAGCTGTGAAGCTATGGAGACATGCAATAGAGGATCAGTGTGATCACTTACAGAGGACCAATATATACCAGCTTTGCAAAGAAAATAAGCCATTGCTATGGACTGTCCTCTTATAGGCTGCTCAACAATTATTAAATCTACTAAAACAGGGACCATTTTGTTCAAACCATTTCTGAAGCCTGTCTGCAGTCGTGAAGCTATTACACTTTTCAGTAATATACTACCATACTAGGTGTGAGCATACAGAAGTTACCAGATACAGTTCCTAGCACCTTCTGTACTGCAAGGATCTCACATCTTCTGAACATATCTCATTTTCATCTTGTCTTCTGCAATAAACTGAGTAGTTTTCAAATGATGTTCATGTTGTCACTGCTTGGAAGAAGCCTCCACCAATTCATTCTGCCATTTGGGATGAACACTAAGAATACTGATCTCAAATAAACAAGGAACATTCACCTTTATTTCAAATAACTTATTTGATGCAATGACCAGGAAAAATCCTGACTTAGCTACCTGTTTGTTTTGTTTTAATATATTAACCTTGGATGTTCAAAACAAAATGAAAGTGAGATAACATCATTACTGTCTTGCTATATAAACAGAATGTGTAAACAATCTCTTCAGGATAGTAAATTAAGATGTGCTTTGACTTACTTAACCTGTCTGACATTCTACCATCTTTCACTCTTTGGCTTTCACTTTGTAGGGTAAGTTTCATATTCCACGGAAGTTTATTATATCAAGATGTCATTAAATTCTTCTGACCTGAATGGAGTTAACATATTTTCTCACAGTGAAGACTGTACTAAAGCAACCTAAAACCTAAAATGCTATGAAATGAGTGTCTAACTAGTGCTTCAGTACATTATGTATCTGCCATTGTATTTTAGAATCCTGCGGTGCATTGCAGTAGTAATGGTTAGAAGGCATATTAGTGATTTCAGCCTTCATTCAGTACAGCACTCAAGTGTGTTCAGAATTCACTGTGTGAATAACACTCTTCTGAATGAGGGTGAACCTAACACATGTACAGTTAAATATGCATTAAAGGGCTTTGCTGAATCAGAGGTTATTACAGCCTCCATCCTGTAGATTCCCAAAGCTCACAGTTTCCTGACTGGGACCACCGCCTGAACTGGGACTAGAAGAAACCTGACAGGCTGCATAACTCACGCATGACAGGAATTTGTGCTGCTACAGTAACCGCGGGTAGTGCCAACCCAGAAAGTCATGACTCGAGAACTTCAGGACCCATATCTGCTCCCATTTTTGGCATCCTGTAGAAAAAGGCAGAGTCCAGGCTCCAGCTGTTGTCTGCTCATATTCTTTGGATGAGTCACGAAAGAGAAAACAACTGGGATGAACCTGTTAAGAGCCCTAATATGAAGCCAGTCAGGATAGTTTTGCAGTTGAATAATGGGTGTGGTTTTTCCCTTTGCCAGCTCTTTTAATTAGATCAGAATTAATCTACAACTGAGTAATTTTTTTCCAATGATGGCATGGATTGTGTTGAATAAAGTCCTTGAGCATGGGGCACCTGAGCTGTTACTTGAGAAGCTTTGGAGTTATGTTTTCTTTTGTTACATTGTTCTTTGGAAGACAGTTGTTAAATTTTTGTGTCCAAAGTAGAGTACAGAAAAAAATTATTCAAAGTCTAAAATAAAAATTAAATTATTTAGGGAGTAAAGTTTAATTATTCACATTGTTTTAATGTTAGGCAATAACAGGAATTAATGGTTAACAAAAAGATTTTCCTTGAACTGTACATACCTCCATCAACCATTTTTCTCTGCCAAACTGTAATCATAGTTTTTATTAGAAACACACTTTATAAAGAAAATTAAGAAGGAGTCCCAAACAGTAAGCTCAAAGGGCTCACAGTTAAAAAAGTGATTTGTCAACATGCCTGGAAATCATAGTTTTCTTAGACTATACTGAGAAAATTGTTAGTTTCTGTAACACATGATTTTATGGAAGATCTGTAGTCTGACCCAGTTCCTTGTCTAATTGGTAGAAATCTTACAACTGAATGAAATGTAAGTAGAATTAAATATTGCTGTGTAACGGCTATTTGTTTGTCAACATTTACAAGTAGTTTTTACAGCTGAAAAAGCACAGGTTATATTGTTAAATCTAAGTCCTGCTACATGCACCTATAAAGCTCAGACCATTTATGGCTGATATTGTCTGTATATTGCTGACGGTTTAGTGGCAGCAGCTGGACCTGCTGTCTGGCTGGGAAGGTTGTCCAGTCACATCACTGTCAGGGGATTAGGGGTATATGCACTATTAAGAGTGGGAGAAAGCCAAAGGCACCCTGGCTCTTTCTTTCCCTTTATAAAATCACATCTAGGATTTATAAGAGTATATGCTACAGATATGATACTATAAATTTGAATTCTGGCCTTACAGCTCTGAAAAGCAAGCATATCTGGAACAAGTATCCCTAGAGACACATCTCTGGCCTTCTGGTTGCCATTGGTGCATCTGGTTCCCAAATGTTTTGGTCTGATCAGTTCATCCATATCTGAGAAAGAAATCAGGTCCCATAGTCAAAATCTCCCCTCACATGGGTAGTGACGAGCTTTGTGCCAGGAGAGCTCTCCTGCTTACTCAGGTTAATTGCCATGGTGAGACAAGATAGTGTGCTTTGGTTTGCATCTGAGTCTTAATGACTCAGTGCTATCATTCTGTACTGCTAACAGCTCTCTGACTCCTTCTAATTAAATGTTAAAAATAACAGCACATCAACAAAGCTATATTCTTTAGCTAAATTTTACAATGATTTATTTAGTAGTGTTTTAACCTGGGTGAGCAAGAAAAGAATGTAGCTGACAAAAAACTGCTGAGGAACATCTTAATTGCAGTTGTTTCAAGATAAAGTACTGAGGGCACAGGAAGGAATACATACAATGATCTTAAAATTGCATTCAACTGCTACCAATTACTGTAGTTGAGCAATCAAAAAAGCTCATACCTTCCCTACCAGCTGAGCAGTGAGTTCTAGCTAATAATAAAGACTGATTTTGCAATAATTTCTAATGGTCATATTACAATAGTATTTTAACTTCTGCTTAGCGCTTTCCATCTTGAAAAGGTGATCACAGAGCTGTGTTTTGATTTCTGATTCAAAGGTCATTTCACAATATGTTCCTGATACATTTTTTGACATTGTGTGTTATATCTCCACATGATAATTACACCACTCTATTTTTAAAATGTTTATTGCTGCATAATTTTTGAGGATTGTTTGTGTGTGCATAGAGAAAATCGAAACACTAAAATAAGATGACCTTAGCCTAGGAAATGTGTATTTAAAAAACCTTCACAGGTTTTCTCATGCCCTCCTTAAAATTCATCTACAAGCACCACAGCCTCTGATGGAAGGGAGCATGTTGTCCTCGTGGGACTAACATTTCCTTCCAGAGCTGGGACTGTGCTACTCTGAGAGAGACCCTCCACCAGACTTTTGGTAGGGGAGGAAGAGCATTGCCTTGGGTGAGCTTAGCCATCTCTAGGAGACTTCATTCCCATTTGCTTTGTAAATTTCTTGTTCCATTGGGACTGAACAGACTGTGTCTTGTGAAAACGTGATTTCCCTCACTGTTGCTACAAACTTTCTCAATTTAAACCATACTCATAGAAAGAACTGGTTATGCTTTGCATATTTTAACTGTTTTAGCTCCCATAAAAAAATAAGTGTTTTTATGACCTGCCAACCATTTGAGGATGTTTCCCTTTTAGTACATTCAGTATGACCCTTTTCTCCCAAATATATCTGGAATAATTTTTAATGTGTTTGAACTGTGTATTTTTTCTCAAAAATTAACTTTTTACCTAAGTGAAGTGCCTCCAAAACAGTATTTTCCTTCTGAAAATTAAGTCCTAAATGTATGCATAATTAATAAAAATATCTTAAATTATTTTTAATTAAATTCAATTTAAAAATAAAATATATTGTATCATGCCTGCAGGATGCCTACAGGAAAAATGGTGACAGTTCAGAAATAGATGCTTTTATGACAAAAATATTTTGAAGAAAAAAAGAGAGGCCACTTCAGTATAATAAACCCTCTCACCATGGTACCTCATCTCCCTTCAATACCGTTCTAGAAATAATGGCATAGATTTCTGCTTACTCTTCCATGATACTTGGGAATTTAAAGAAAAAGATAAAATATCATGGAAATAAGCATATTTTAATCAGTTACTAGCTAGTGTGGTCAAATGCAACTCAACATAGATCAAACAAATAAATTTCTGTCATTTACAGACTTAAATGGACTGAAAAATAAGCATTGAGTGCATTAATCTTTTTTAAATCTGGTGGAGCTGAACCAATGAATTCTCAACCAAAAATCTACCCTGCAGGAATGGATATGAATAAAAGCTTCCTCACTCATACGTAACAGAACATTAAGGGGTTTAGATTTGCTTGCTTCTGCCACATCACAGATGACTTTTTATTTGTTAGCTATTTCTCAGAGCTGTAGTACCCTGTGGAAAATCATAATTCCTGGGAGACTGACCTGTCATTCATAATTCATTTATGGTTCCTCTTACTGTAGATATAGATTAGAAACTAAGATATGGAATTTGAAGAATATAGGGAAAAAATCATGTAGTTTATAGGAGGCTGTCTTTTTATATTGTATCTGTTTTATCATTGCTTCCTTATTCTGGTTACTCCTTTAGAAGGAAAATTTTCACTTTCAGAGAAGAATGTGATTGCCCTGGTTAAGCATTCAAATAATTTAAACGTATTAACCAAAAGATGTCACTTGTATAGGATCCAAACAAACCCATTACTGAAATCTTCCTAGCATGCAAAGACAGGTGAATTATTTCTATGTGGTCCTATATATACAATATTCATGAAGAAAAAATCATCAGAACTTGAAAAAAACAAACAGAGAAAACATTCACCAGAGTATAATCTGCAAGGCTAGTGAAATATCAAGACAAATTCATAGTCACATTTAAATTAAATAAAAAGATTCATCCAGATACACTTTGTATTCCCTTATATCCCTATAAAGCAGGAATGAGCAACTGAAACTAGTGGGCCATCAGCAGATTAAAAATGAAAGGATGTGCTTCTGTGACAAGGTAACTAATTTCTACACCACGTGCTCACATCTAACACCTACATTTCCAGAGCAGCATAAAGAGATTTTAAGTATATATAAGAATCAGAATATAAGCTTCCCATTAAGTCATGGAGTACATTAAATAAAAATCTGTTGTTCCTTGAATATAATATTAAAAATGAGTGAATAAACTATTCCACAAATAACCTCAGAGGCACAAAGGGGCTTCCCACACCAGTGGATTCAGAGTGAGCAGGGACAGTGGCGGTTTCCAGATTTGTTGATGAGACAGAACCGCACAATGACAAGATGACTGGAGTTGGAAGACACCTCTGGAGATCATCTGGTCCATCCTCCACAAGTCACACCTAGAGCCATATCCAAACAGCTTTTGAATATCTCCAGAGATGGAGAGTTCACAACCTCCCTGGACAACCTCTTTCAGTGCTCAGTGACCCTTATCATAAAAATGTGTTTCCTGATGTTCAGGCAGAACCTCCTGTGTTTCAGTTAGTGCTCTTGGCCTCTTGTCTTGCCTTTGACCAGCACTGAGAAGAGCCTGGCTTTGTCCTTTTTGTACCCTCTCTTCAGGTATTTGTGCACATTGAGACTGCGTGAGCCCTTTCTCAGGGCTCTTATTTTCTTTCTGCATTTCCCATTTGTAAGACAGAAATAATCCTTGTGCTTTCCATTTTGTCTGATTTGATTTAGAGCATGCCTTTCTTAGAGGCTGGTTCTTGTTACTTGTCACCACTCTGCCTACTCCAGTACCATTTGCTCTCACGGAAGAAAGAATTAAGTGTTGGCGCTCCAGGTCTGAATCAGTAGGATTTTGCTGAAGGCATATTCTGTGATTTTTGGACCGACATGGTGATGCTTCAGCCCAGAGCCTGTCAGCAACAGAGTATCCTCATTACAGGAAAGGTCCCCAACTGTTTAAGGTTTAAGGTTTCCTTGTGAGGTGCTTCCCGACAACCACATGGGCTCTTGAGGACGGGCCATGTGCCTGACTTCGACTCTTGTTTTGAGATGATAAAGGTCTTCAGTTAACTGGAGAACCACTAAACCAGGTTCTCCTTATTTGAAAATAAATGAATGCCTTTTGGTCTAGATTTCTTTGCTCTCTATTTACAAAAGAGTGTGAAAACATTAATTACAGATTATTTTTTTTAACATTTGCTGCTGGGAAGGGAAAATGCTGCATAGTCCTGAGAATTCACAACATGTCTGTAAGCATAGAGTTTTCTTAATTTAAACAAACAAAACAATTAGTAGATTAACAAAAAGGACTGAAGTTATTTCTTGTTATTCAGTTTCCAAAACAACCAACTATTATTCATTGTACTTTAACTCCAGGACAACATTTTCAAATTAAATTAATTCAAAGAGATCACAGGAAAATGCCTCAGGATGAGGTAAATACAGCATAATCTCTGACACAGGCTATTTTAATAGTTGTCACTGGCTTCAATCCCTTGTGTTGCCAAATAAGCATAAATCAGAATTTAAAATTATTTGAGCAGTAAAGCAAAAAGAAACAAAGAAGAAGAGAACAAAACAATATCTATAAATAGATAAGGTCAAATAATTTTAAGAGAACTGGTTTTTTGAGAAAATATAAACTACATGAGAATGACTTTATTTTAATAACATTTTAAATTAAAAAAAATATGGAATACCTTATTTTTCCATTGGTCATTTTGTTTTCCATTTTTTTTGTGGATCAATGTGAAATTACTCTCTATAAAATAATAATAGCTATTAACTTGAAATTGACATTCTGTGGCAAAAGAAAATACTTTAGCTTGAATTTGTTTCAACAGGACAGAAATTAGGTTAGAGGCATTTTTCAAAAAAAAAGAAATGTCAGGTTTCTTACACCCTCTACAAACTGGCATACCGGTTGTGTTCCACAGCTACACAGATTAAGGTGTAGGCCAGCCAGTTTGTCAGTCCTGCACACAGCTAGAAAAACAATGTTTTCCACACATAAAGAAATTGTCTTAAATGCCTAAGTCAGGTACAAGAGATTTCCTGCTCCACTGGTTAATCTGCAAAAGAAAAAATAGTTCCTCTTCATGGTTTGAACACCATATTTGTTTCCTACTCTTTCCTGCTCATCCTCCCTCATCTCCCATTTCTCACTCCTTAGTAGGTAAAAATATTTCAACAAATTACTTACTGTGGTATTGTAGAGTTGTTTGTATTTATGACTATTTTTCTTTTATTCATGTTCTTTAAAGTCACATTTGTTTGAAAAAATATTTTAAACTGCCACTTTCTTCCTCTGCTGAGGTCTGGTACACTGGAATAGCAGCTGTGGTAAACCCAACTGGTGGACTGTAGAGATTCAATGGCAGCAGCATTGTGGAGTGTATTATTTTTCTACTGGCTGGGAGTCCATCCCACTTATTTCATTGGGTTTCAGATGTAGCAATGTAGATGAAGGTAAATATCTGCTTACTATTCCACCACCACAGGCTATTATATTGGTAACATACAGCTAAAACGGATTTGAAAGAATAGTCTGGATTTTACATCTGCCTTGTGTATCAACAGTGAAATTGCCACCTAAGCCCTAATTGTGTATTCTTTATGACATGTAATAATAGGAGATGCAGAGAAGAGCACAGCTTGTATTTCAGCTACCATGCTGAGCTGTAAGAGCTAACAGCATAAAAAATGTTTTGATTTGTAAGCAAAGCACATTTTATTTGGGTGTCACCAAGCAAGAATACACAGGGGACTGTACTGTAGACTGAAGCTGACCCTGGGGAAGTCAATAGGAATTTTCCCAATGACTTTAGTGGAACTGGGATTTCATCCAATATCTGTTTCCTCAATATCCTGCAGCTTTGTAGCCTTATGAAAAAAATCAAAACCAAACCAAACAAACAAAACCCCCAAACCCAACCTACAACACCAAACAATACTCATAAATAACACAAGAAAGATTTCTTTTAAGACATGTATCTTTCCTTCTTTTCCAAACGCTCTGCCTCGCAGCATAGGCATGCTTCTCCCACCAGCTTTGGCAGGAGCAGGGGATACTGACAGTATGAGGAATTTGGCCCCTGAGCTTGGTGCCCATTTAGTGTTTTGGCATACAACCACCAAACCCTTTGGATAGTGGTCTTGTTCCCTCTGCCTCTGCATTGTCTGGAATTTAGTATTACGTTCACATCTAATCTAGTTCTTGTCTGGTTTCTGAGCAAAGTCCTAGCTCAGATCATAAAGGACACTACTTCTTTTCAATGTGTGAGTCCAGATAGAAGTTTTGTGTGACTGCATATGGTTTCTAAATTAGCAGTCCTAGAATGTGACAACAGATACTGTGTTTTCATCAGTACAATGTAACTTTCCATATAGCTGGTTTTGTGCAGTAACTGGCTCAGTAAATCTCTCATTTAAAATTGTTCCACAGCCGATGACTGAACTTGGAAACACACAGCAGGGTTTTTAAGATGAATCTCAGACACATTCTCTAGACTATGAACCCATCTCAGGTTAGCAGTTTTAAATATAGTCTGGTTGGGAATGACTTTTGCCCTCACTTCATTGTAGTTGTCAATTATTTAGACAGGCATCTGACGTTCCTAAGTCTGGTGTCTCTTGTAAAATCTCATTCCCGGCAGCAAAGAATGGGTCTTTGAGCTCATTCTTTTTTGCTTTGCACCTGCCAAGCTCATGCTCATAGAAAGTAAGAAGTGATTCTAAAATGCCACAAAATTGGAATGAAGTCATCTCACCTCAAGAATACGACTCATGGACAAAAAAAAGCTAATGGGCAGAGGAGCTGTGGATCAAATTCTGCTTTTTGAGGCATAGTATTGCTATCCATATTTTGCATTTATTCTTTTCAATGGCAAGACAAAGGTGTATTTGATCCTCTGAATCTTAAGACAGGTTTTCCCACACTCAAATAAATCATTTAGATCAATGTTGTTAATTTTTAATCCATGGTCTTCCTGGTTAGTCTTTGTCTAAGTCTTTTCATTCTATGGGAAAGTGCTTATTAAGAAAAACTGCACATGCTGAGGTATATGAAGTATAGTAGCCTCTTTCTATTTGAGCTCAGAAAAAAACTCAGTATGCTGTAGTTCATCTGTTCCATGATCTAGACCAATTTTTTATATTTCTTTACCTCTTTGTCCCTTTTCATATACGATTCCAAAAGTTTTTAATTTCTCTCTAATGTACCTTCTGCCTCTGTTTAATCTTACCTTTTAGTTTTTTCATTCTGTAATTGCACCTTGCTTATTTTAATTCTTATTCCCTTCTGATGGCATCTTTATTATTTAAGGAGAGATACTCTGAAAATAGTAATGGCAACATTTTTTATTAAATAAAAGATAAGAAAATAATATTTACTGACCACACTAAAAATAAAGGCTGTCCAGAGGAGTATTGATAAGAAATAAGGAAGCATACTATTAGATTTTGTGAAAATCATGTACTGCACAATTTGTTTGAGAAGACTCCCTTTTTTTTTTTTTTTTATTGGTTTTAAGACTCAGTTCTAGAATAAGAGTCTTCCATCAGTGATTGTCCAGCTGGAGACATTGCTGTGCAAATGCTTTGAAGTACAAAGAAATATATTAAAAAAAAAACAACAAAAAAAAACCCAAATAAAAACAAAACTCCTACATTTCAGAGAGCATTCCACATCAGCAAGATCCCATACACATGAACCAGTGTGTGACAAATCTAAAGAAAGAGGGGGGAAGAGGCATCCACTATAAAAAGCTCTCCCAAAAAGAGTGTCACAGTTACAAAACACATGACAAAACAAATGGTTTGGAGACAGAAAGGATTTTGTCTTCCTTTTGTTAAAAAGAAAAAAGTATAGGAAGTGTTTAAATTTGTTTGTTTGTTTCTGTTAATAAGTAGCTCTTCCTTTCCATTATTAGATCTGTCTCAATATAGATGGGCTTCAGGCACCCGATGATGATGACGATGATGATAAAGTTGTTTGCTCTGTGTCTAACGAAAACTCCTGCACTGGTATTTCACAGTGTTATTTTTGGAAGGCCTCAAATAAACTTCAAGCAAATTGGAAGCTATATACACTTCATAAGATTAAAAAAAGTTTTAAGCACACCAAGCTGAGTACTCCAGTAGTATTTTTTGGTGTCTTCAGGCAAGGTGGTGTTGTGGTTTAGACCTTGGCAGAATGCCAAGTATTCACTTAGCTGACAGCACTCCCCCTTCCTGGAGGGGAAAGGAAAGAAAAAAAACTAAAAACCACAAACCAAATTCAATTTTAAAGCAGGACAGTTTGTATATTTCCACGGTAAAGAAGAAATTAAAACCAAAAAGCAATATAACACATACACACAAAAGTAAAAGATAACACTTCTCCACTCCTAACTAAGTAGTAAATTTCACCAATTTTGACTCCACAAACAGCCTCCCAAGAGCTCAGCTCTTGAGAGACACCCAAGCAGAGATAAAGCTAACAATAAATGTTTACTTCCCCAAAACAAAACAGTGGTGAGGCCCAACTCTCTGGAACAGGGTCATGGAATGTTCCCAGGAGAGCAGCCATGAGAAAAAATACCAAACACTTTCTCCTCATTCCTTTCGTATTTGGGGTTATGTCATATAGTATGAAATATTTCTTTGGTTGCTTAAAGTCAGTTGACAACCTCTGTTCCTTCTAATTTATATACCACCTTCAAGGCCTACCAAAACTAAAGCCTGGTCTGGGCCTCACTACCACAGGTAGTCCACCCCAAAGCATCTAAAATGTGCACAGGAAGAGGAGGTGGGATATTTGTTGCAGATTCAGAAAGGGTGCAACAGGCTCAGTCTTGTTCTGGTCAAGTAATACAAGGATTGCTTGATGCTTGCTGAGATACAAGAACTTCCATGCTTTTCTCTTCAGCAAAGCTCATCCTCTGTTCTTCTTTGAATATTTGCTTGGCCTTGAAAATCACCTTAACTGTCTTCTTACTGTTTATGTTGGTGAAATTGTTAAACATCAAGCTCCCATTGCCTGCTTACTTTTTCTATGTTAGTGAACTATATCAATAGTCAAATTCATTTTTCTACCAGGTGACAGAACAAGAAAGAAACTATATTTTCTCATAGTGAATTTTTAATTTAAATACAATCCCACTTAACTGATCCTTCTTGCTCAGTAGTTTTGTAATTTGGTATAGTTAATGAAGTATTTTCTACAAGGTACACATTAAAAACCGATGAAATCAGCATGGATAAACACAATAAATCATTCCTTTATTTGTCTGGCTACATAATTTTGTTAGATATTTCTTCTGTTTACTTCAATGAAAAAAGTAAAACATTCACAGTATTAGTTCTATGTGGTTGTGGGGATAGATGGTTTCTCTACATTACAGTGATGATGGAGGCTTATTGCCAGACTTCCAGTTCTTCAAGTACTATAATTCACAAAGAATAGATCTTTGACAATATAAAAAATTAGTCAGGTGGAAGTCACAATACAGTATGTCAACCCAAGATAATATATTTATATATATTGAGCGCAGACAAATCTACTTTTGTGGCATAAGTAAATGCTTTGAGTCAAAGACTCAGTGGGAAATTCTGATGGTACTAAGGCAATGCCAAAATTGGATAGAATCCTTCAGTCTAGACTTTATGGGGGTGTGGACACAGCAGGACATGTTTTGGATTCTATCAGAATGCAAATCATAAACACTGGTAGCTGTCTACAGTACCTGCTGTTATAGCCCAGAGCACTCAGATGACTAACAGGATATGGGATTTTTCAGGGGTTCTTTTAGAGGCTCACTCTGTTCCTGTTGGCCTTGGCGGGAGGACTGAGTGTTTTGTTATCCCAGCTGAAGGAAGCCATAAAAAGTTTTAGACAGTCTCACAGTACTCCTAAAAAAGTTCCCTCTGCAAAAAAGAAGTTAGCATGAATAAAGGAGAGAAGGGATTTTTATCTCTCTGGATAGCCAGATTAGGCTATAAATCACATTGGAAAGCCACCTTGCCTGAAGAAGAAATCTTTCTACATAGTACTGGAGACAAACCAGAAGAATCAGCTATTGTAGGCTGGTCTGAGAAACAATCAGTTCTCTCAGATGGCTCACAGCAAGCTAACAAAATGTATTTTGTAAGCCTTTGCTTATTCTGAAGCAGGTAGATCTCTTGAATGCTGGACAACTAGAGCTACTTTGTAAGAACTTTCCTACTAGCTCCTTCTTCTTTTTTTGAATCAAGAGTGACTAAATAAAGCAAAGGTGCAGCTTCAGCAAAATGCAATGAGAATCAACAGTGATGTCTGCCACAAACCTCAGTGAGATCATAATAAGTAACAGTCAAAATAATGGTCACCTATTATGAGCCCAAGTAGCATTGCAAATTAATCACTGTTTCTACAGAAGAAATAGCTCTAGTAGTCACACCAGCTTCTGAAAATTAAAAATAGATTTCTGCTAAAATCCAATCCTTAAGAAAATATTTGAACTTGCTTTCTTAATATCCTGTGACATCAACTCAGCTGGACAATTTCAACCACCGCAGCAGACTTGCAAAAGGATGGATTTTGAATAATAAAGCCAATACATTTTGTTGCTGATGAAGAAAGAATAAAATTCTGGATGATGACACTTTCCTCAATTCCTATATGTCAAACATTTCCTGACCAGGAAGCTTTTGCACATGGTGTGTACAAGGCCACACTGACCATGTTATGCAACACACCAGCCTCAGTTTTTAAAGTTCTTGTCTTGAAAAGTCCTAATCAAGTTCAAAAAGTGGGAAGAAAGTACTTGTTAGTAGCATAATTTCCCAACGATGAAGAGGAATATATATAAGAATAAAGCTCTAGAATTTGCTCATTTCAAGATGAATAATAAGAAATAATGTTTAGTCTAGAGCAGTCAACATCACCTTCATTTTTATTTTGTTTGGTAACACAACAGAATCAATAGCAAACCTGGGTGAAGGACACTGGGTGTACTGTGCTATGCTTTTCTAAACTATGAAATAATTATTAGAGTGAAAAAACTTTATCAAAGCATTACTTTGATCACCAAGGGTGTCTCCAGCTCAGTTAATCTGTTGAAAAAGCTACAAATCACAGGAGTTTACATTTTAGGGAAGAAAAGTTAAACAACAGAAGGCTTTTTATTTTAAGAGAGTTGAAGAAAAGGAGGAGGTTGTAGTCTGTAGCAGGAGAATTCCAGGCAGCATAATTTACTGAGGAATGCAAAAGTCTGAATGGGAGAGTAATTATCTGAATAAAATACTGTCTAATAAAATCACATTTAAGTGCATCAATCCTGGACTACAGCAGAGCACACTGAAAGAATTTCTGGTATTGTCTCTCTGAAGGCCAGAACACAAAACCATGACATACATTTTTATGCAGTCTTATATATGTAACAGCTGAGACAATGCAGAACTCCAGATGGAGTTGTATAATATAGCTTGACTTTTGACAGGTGTTCCTCCTATTTATGTGCACATACCTTGATTTAGGCATAGCAAGTTTTTACATGTATCAGACATAAAAATAGGGACAAGGGATTATATCTAGCATTAAAATGAAGTGCCGTAAAAAACATTCATCAAATTCACAGTCAATGTAACTGCTTTATAGTCTATGAAATCTTATCACTTTGTGATATTTCTCTCAATTCAATTACAGCAGATATTAATATAACACAAGGTCTATTTCCCTGAAAGTGTAAGAACCAAATGTGCAGATATGTTTAACCTGTAGGTATCTAATTAAAATAGACTAATAGAAAGAGAGGAAGATGCAATAAATATCATATTAATGTCTATAGTAGTGATGGAATGCTAAATGTTTTGAACTCATGCTTCATCTGCCATAAATATCAATTTACACCACATAGGGGCCTGAATTTTTGTTTATCACAATGCCCAACAACATTTCAACAGATGTATTTCTAATTTTATTGTATAAGCTTGTTTCTGCTCTGGTCTTTATTATGGTATGTCATAAAACTGAAGTAAAATGTGCATCTTTGAGTAATCTGACTGGATTTGTGATTGAAGGAAGAGCATTAACTGAGGACTTTCAGGCTGCAGAGCAATTCTGGATATATTGGTAGTCAGTGAACATGAGACTAGTACTCCCATGGTAGAAAAGAACATAACAGCACATAGGGTCTGTGTAAACAGGGGTAGAGTCAGTGGATGGAGGGAAGTGATTATTCCTCTTTACTTCGCATTCATTAGACCACAGACCATTAGATGGAGATATTGCATCCAGTGTTTAGATCCTCACAATGAGAAAGATGTTGATAAAATAGAATATGCTCAGTAGAGGGTCACAAAGATGTTTGTGGACTTCAGCATTTTGCTTTGTGAGGAGAGTCTGACAGAGCTGGCCTTGTACAACTTGGAGAGGTGATGGTTCCAGGGAACCTGGAAGCAGCCTAATGGGGTCTGTGGAGGAGTTACTGAGAAGATAAGTCAGGTTCTTCACTGCTGTATGTACAGTTGTGTGTAGTAAGAGGCTGAGAGGCAAGGGACATAAGATGAGAGTGTTCAGAGAGCTAGTCAGACTGGATATAATATAGACAAAAAAAAGATTGATGGTGAGAACAGTTGAGCAGTGAGACAGATTACCTAGAAAGTTTGTACTGTCTGTACTCCTGGAAGTTTTCAAGATCAGGCTGGACAGAGCCCTGGAACAATAGGATCTAATCTCTGAGCTGGTCCAGCTCTGAGGAGGTTGGGCAAGAGACTTGCTTAAGCCTCTTCCTCTATTATATTGCCCTTTGATTCTAGGAGGGCTTTGAATATGCATTCATGAGAATGTAAGAAAAGAAATATTTCCTATTCCAGATCATTTCTTTTCAACACAAAGGTCCCTGCACTGTTTTGTTATTGTTTGGTTTGGATTTTTGTTTGGATTTTGTTTATTGGTTTGTGGGGGTTTTGTTTGTTTTGTTTTGGTTAGGTTGTTTCGGTTTGGTTTGTTTTGTTTTTTTCCCCAGAGGAAAGTTTTGCCATACAGGAAGAAAACCTTAGTAATAAAACTGACAAATTCAAGCATACAGCACAATTTTCTCAAACTGCATTAGAAATGATTCACTGAGTAGTTTAAACAGACTCAAATTAGTATTTTATATAATTATACAAATATTCACCTTGGAATAGTTGAATCTGAGATGGTTGAACACATAGATTATATGATATGCTTTTGCCCTATTCCAGGATGAATATATTAATCTTAGTCAGGCATGAATACTTACAGTCAAAAAGGAAAAACTTCCTTTTTAAAAATATTTTGTAATTCTCTCTTAGAATTACCACTGTTCTGGTAAATTTTCCTGAAACTGGATTCATTTATCATAGTATTTGTAGAGAAGTGAGACATATCTAAACACTGTAATTGAAAGATTTCTTAAAGTCTCTCAGATTATTCACTTTTAAAAGGCCAAATTTTCTGATTTCAGAAGCTTTAGCTGGTGTTCAATGCCTGTTAACTTGTGCACATGGCAGGAGGGGCAAAGCTCATTACTTTGTCGTGAGACAGGCAAGGAGGTAACTATAAAGACTAATATTGTACCAGGCTGCTTTTATTACCTTTATTAACACTTTTATAAATATATATATCACTGGAATAAAAATAAAAAACTCATGGTGAATGGTTTAGTCTTTTAAATATATCAACTGGTAAAGAAATCTCTGGATAAGATTAAACTATAATGTATATTAAAACCCTTATCAGTATTGGCTATTCTTTTCAGTTTCCTTATATAACCTTCATTTTCAGTCTAATAATCCCAATGATTTTAAGTCATCAAGCATATAAGCTTATGTAATTTTCCTATAATAATTTCCTCTTAAGGTTATTGAATATCTAGAAACTGTTACTATGGGGAAATAAAAGAATTACGAATTTCAAAGTAGAGTAATTCAACCTGAAAACACGAAGGGCTACTCCAGAGAATTTCATATGGAGGAGAGTAATACATTGCAATGAATTTTTCAAATTGGAAATTTAAGGCTACAGTTGTAAGAGATTCACATAACATTTATAAAGCTTCAGTTAGTCTAAACTGCCAGTGTCACCCTTTCCTAAACACAGTACACAGTGTCTAAGTTTCAGGGTTTGGGGGTTTTCCTCTTGCCAATAACCTGTTTCCCATTACACTGAAGCCACAGAGGGCAATCTAAAAAGACAGGAAACATGAAAACAGATGCTCCAGCTATAAAATATAAAAGGACATGTGGAGAGGAGAGAAAGAGTGAGTCAATATGAGGCAAAAATGGCATAATGGCTTTACTAAGTGTTTTAAAAGATTGGGAAGGATCAGAGGAACAAGCTGGTCAGGGCCTTGCCAGAATGGTTATTACCAGAGTTTTCATCTGCTGATTCTATATTTTATTAACACTTGACCCAGATGTCAATTCCTCTGCAGATTATTATAGCGTGGTGTGCTATTTAGAAGAGGATTACTGACCACAAGTGAAAAACAGTAGTTTCTCATTTCTAAAAGTAATGAAATGAAGGCAAAACATTTGGCTGCAAAGTCAGATCTATCAGAGTGAGGAAATCCAACCCACTGACATTCCAGCAATTCAGTACAAAAGTTAGATGTTAAAGACGCAAAAGGTAAAGTAAGTGCTTGAAGTGCTGTGGCTACCCAGCTGAATTAATTCCATGGTTGCCTCCTGTAATTTACAGTACACTGAGCCAGATTCTCTCCTTGGCCTACATCCAGTTGATGAAGAAGAAATTGAAATCACTGAATGGGAATTGTACGTACTGCAGGTATTTTAATTTTTGTGCTTAAAGCTGGCCTAAACATAACCTAGGGCAGCCTCAAGGCAGCTCTGATTTAGACCAATTTCTTAAGACCCTAGCATAGTACATTAGAGCTCTCTTCTGCTTCCTATCTTTATGAGTTATAAATATAGCTTAGACAGTTATGCTCAGCCAAAGGAAAGAAGACAAACAGCTTCTCTGTGCTAATCTTCATACTGACAGGGCCAGTCCAAACTGGCTGTTTTTTCAGAAAGTGGTCAGATAATCTGGCACAAGGGACAGAAAAGCAGCAATTCAAAATATCTGAAGTACAAATGTGGCCTGAATATAACCTAGGAAGTTTGGTTTGTTTTCTGAAACCATGACCTGAGCTGAACCATTCAGTCAATAGTTGTAAGAACAAACAAATAAAAGCCATGAAATTCTCAGATACAGTTAAATTCTATTTTCATTTTGGACTGGTACTGAAAGATTTTATATCTGCTGTATCTCAGCAGCTGCAAGTTCAGTTAGCATTTGGGAATCCCCAGATGGCATAAGAAAGGACAAAGTTTTTGCACAACATACTGCAATAGTTCTATGTGAAAGAACATTCCTAGGAGAGCTAGAGCAACACTTCAATTTACTGAAAATATTCAACCAGCTGAGCTGATGAAAATCAGAGCTGTATAGCGCTGCTGTTCAGGCCACAGCATGGCCTAAGAAGTGATAATTGAGTCAATATGATAAGCAGTTCGAAAGAACCTGATTGTTTGGGCTTCTTCTCAGAAAAGCAGGAATCATTTAAAGACAAAAGTTGAGTCCTAATTTCTCACCCATTCCTAAAGCAGAATGGAAACCCAGTCCCCAGCCTTTACTAGGAAAAGTCAGAAACAAAATCCTGAAACAAACAATTGTCATCATGACGAGTTTTGAACAGAAATTTTAGGAAAAAGTGCACTGAATTTCCAGTAAATATGTGTTTCCTAGGTGCAGTAAATATAAAACATTATTCAATTTTCATCTGCTGTCCACTGTCACCACAAATTCCATTTGACAATCCCTCTTCACTGGGAGAGCTAGAGGGAAGAGCACTTATGGAAAAGCAGACTTTTAGGTAGAATAATTAATTATATATCCTATTAAATATATGTCACTGCATCTTTTAGACCTGCAATAGAATCAGACATGTAGACATGAAGACTTGTTCCCTTATTCCAGACTCCTCATTGTCTAACTACAGTATCATTTCATGAGTTATTTTTGATTTATGGTGAACATTCTCTTTCAGACTACTATTGAAAATATTTGATTTTCCAGTGGTTTGAACCATTAAATGAAAGTAGCTTTCATCTTTGCCCAGATTTCATTCTTTCTTAAAGCAAAAATGTATCTTTGAAATAAATGTATTTCTCCTGTAATGATAAAAACAATTATCCAATTTAGCTCCTGATTTGTGGAAGGTTTTTTTGAAAATTACTGAACTTATGCATTAAATTTTACTCAAGAGCTAATATCCTCTCTGGATTGTTCTTTTCAGTCTGGCTAGCATTGTCATTAGACAACTGACAAAAATTTCTGTTGTTCAGTATATAATGCCATGTACATGTGCTTATTTTTCTTCTTCATCTAATACCTTCATGGTGAGATACCTGTTTGAATCTACTTGTTTACCACCAATGTGTACAGTTTCCTTAAATGCTTTCACTTGAGACCATCAGAATGCTGAAGGCAGCCAGATGCTGTCTGCAGACAATAGATGTGAGCCTCTAGAGGAGGACCTTCTGCTAAGCAAGGATTTGTGAGTAACCCAGACCTTCAGCATAGCACATAAAGAGTGATTTTGTATTGTTATTTTCTTTGCAAGTGTTCACATTTTGGGTTGGTGGATAACTACATACTTGGCTCTCCTGTCTAGGATGTTTTTGGTCTTTCTGTTCAATGAGGAGCAGATTTTTCTGTTACACTGCCTAACATTTATTAACAGTTCACTAATGAACTCCAGTGTAATTTTGTTCTCTATATACATAAAAGGATGGAAAACAAAAAATTTCTACCAACATCTATATTATTGCTCCCAAACCCTTTACTTTGCTTTATGTGGCTAGGACAATACAAAATATGGAGAATGGGTTTTAATATTAATCAGATATTGTGATTGTAATACAACTAGTAGCTAAGACATGTGGCTAGGATTTGAGAGAAGAGGCAAAAGAACTAAAGGAGATCAGAAGTTGAAAAAGAAAATATTAGAAATTACAAAATTGATGTTACACATCAAGAGTTAATCTGCAGTTCTACCAGAATCCCTGTTACCCATTTGGAAGAAACACTTCTGAAGCAACACAAGGTGGGATCTGACCTTCAAAATTTTTAAAATACTTTTCACTATTGTATTTAATTTTTCTCATAAATGCTTTATTTAACCACATTGAGGGGACTTAGCAAAATGCAAACTGAAGTCTGGAAAAGAGTCAAATGATAAGCATGTGATTAAAAAGGTTCTTTCAAGGAAGACACTGAACGGGTAAACTTGTATCACTGTGCTGAGTGATGGAAAGGATACGAGAAGAGGAGAGAAGACAAAGAATATATTCTATATTTTAGACAATCTGTTTGTGGCATGATGTTTAGGGACCAACACAGAGATAAATGCTAACCTGCTAAATGTGTGCCATACAATTCAAAAATTCAAATGGCTTGTGCAAGAATTGATTCTGGCCAACAAAATCCATTTAAATACTGAACTGTATAATATAGAAAGCTAACTATCTTTTGTTTAGGATTTCTACATTCATTTCCATTGTAGTAGGACACCTCAAACTAGCATTTTAATATGGTAATTTTGTGCTTAATTCCTTTGGATTGTCTTTGCAAATTTTACATTATCATTTCTAATCAAGAAAATGACATCATTTTCCAATTAAGCTCAGTGAAAACTGGGAAAAAATGGTTAGTTACTTGGGTTTACGCGTCCACAAAAGCAAGCAAATTTTTACCCAATGCAGAGCTCAAAGAATAAACTCTTTAAAACAAGCTGACATGTTGCAGAGCAGGCTTCAAAATGATACAGGCTTTTAAGCAATGAAGATTCAGGAAAGACTGAAAGAATATTTGCCTAAAAGCTTGGGTGAAAGACGTTTCCCCATTGTGAGAAGTATCATGGAGATTTGTTTGACATTTTATCACAATGAGCTCAGCATAACTATAAGGATTTGCAAACTGGTTACAGTTCTGACAGGAGCATAGTAGCTGTGAATTATTTCATCTATAATGTTATGATGCAGAAAAAGGCGGGGAGGGGGGAAGACAAGCATAAGACACATGCAATTCCAATGAAGTCTTTGGATACTTGTGGGTTTGGGTTTTTATCAGTTTCACTAGTTGCACTTGTGAAGCCAGAATTAAAATTAAAATGTATTTTTGCCTCACAGTTTTTGTGAGTGGTTTAACTTAATTTTTTAAGGAAAGGAACTCCATGAGTTCTTCAATTTGTTAGTTGTATCAGAAAAGTGACAAAAGTCTGTAAAGCTAATGGAAAGCTGAAGCAATTATAAGGTTGTTTACAAGCAAGTTGCCTATCTTGTGCACTTATACTTTGTGACAGAAGACAGAAAAATTAAGTCCGTGCAATGGACGTATTTTGATTGTATAGTTGCTTTGAGCTTGGGAAGAAATTTCACACAAAGAGAGATGATGATTAGTGATGAATACATAACAAAGAACTCTTTGCATACTTCAAAGTTTTCCTAGCAATCTGTGAGGGGAGTAACAGAGGTTACTTCATGTAATTCATGAAGTCCATGGACCCGCCTCAGAAGAAGATGGAAATATAAATAAATTTTCTGAAACTAGGTCATGGAGATATCAGAGAGCAACTGAAACTGGATTCTGCTCCAAGAAATGTGTGCACTTGCAGCAAAATGCTCCATAAAAATTCACTTATTTGTGTCAAAATATCAGAAAAATTCATGCCTAATCACTTTGAATTTGCATGATGATCTGCATGTCACAAGTTTGGGTACAATTTTTCACTTTCTTCTTTAAACTGTATGTCAGTTTTTAAACCTGTAACATGCTGGTAGTGTTCTGCTTCCTGTACATGCAACTTCTAAAATATGTCATGACAGTGTGTCATGAATCATGATTTTTACATGAAATATGTTCAGAAATAAAAGGTCAGAGAGCATGTCTCTGAGAACCAATAGGCCTACAGAATCACAGAGGGTACTTACTTTCTCTAGATTAGAGTTCAGAGGCAGTGTTTTCCGTGTTTCAGAGGATGTCTCTCACTTCCATAAACATAGAATTCACTTGCTTATTAGGAGAGTCATCAAATTGCCATGCATACAAGTACTCTTTACAAACATTTGAAGAGATACAAATGGAGTACTTTTTTTGGTCTTGTTAATACCTACTTGCCTGTTGTTTTATTCTACTTTACATGCAGGAATAAACAGATGAACTAGAGAAGATCACAGTCAGTAGTGCTATGAAACACAGTTTTCTTTCTAACCCTCATTCAAGATATGAGCTAACACTAGAACAAAAACTGACTTTAAAGGATATGCTAACTAAAAGAAACACGGCAAGCAAGAAGTTTTGCTGTTTACTGTTTGATACAATTAAACACAACTGGGTTTAAAAGCTTTGGTTTACTTACATGGTCTTTTGTATCAGTATTGTCTTGAATTTCTCTTGCATTTCCACTTGCATAGTCAGTGATTTCATGCCTACATCATGGTTCGACACAATTAAGGGCAATTTGTCTTGCAAAGTTTCTTTTTCAGGTCTTAAAGATGATTCCTCTTCAGGCTAGCATGCTTTCCCTAAATAATTTCAAGTACTTCCTCTATAGATTTCAGAAGTCTTGATGTATGCAAAAAATTTACCACATGCATTTATTTTCACAACACTGCAGCTTTTCTAAGCAGAAATTATGGTGTGATGTATGAAGACTGGAAGCCAGACCTTTGGTGCTAGCTTCAGTGTTCCTTAAACTATTTTTGTACTGCTGGGCAATGTTGACTGCATGTTTAAACGTAGAGCTGCATACTTAAAACTGCTTAGTTGTGACATCAATAGCAGTTTTATAGCACAGAAATATCTTCCACCCAAAGCTCAGGGAAGGGTATGTTGCTTTATACTGACAAAAGATGAACCAAAGATACAACTAGAATGCTTTCCTGATTGCAGTCAAGAGCTTTGAACATTCAAGTTAATTTTATGCTACTTCCGCCAAGCTCAAAATCATGCAACAGCCTCTTTATTACTAGGTATTAATGTTTTTAGAAACAGCACTGTCCTCTCACTACCTCATTATGTATTATATTTATGTATTATGGTGTTATTCTGTCCTTGACAGTTTGCAAAACGTCCTTTCCTGAAGCCATAATTTAGAATATTAGTTGAATTTAAAGAGAAAATAAAAGCTTTTAGAACTGGAACTCCTCCCGCATTTTTCAGGGATACAGTCAAGTTATCTGTAAATGCTACCTTTTGTTTTGTTTCTGTGCTGAAAGGTTCATAATTACAAGGTTAGCAGTTTTGCAAATTCTATGAAGTATTCACTACTGTTTAAATAATGAGTTCAGAGCTGCTAGCTTATGAACACAATTGCATTATCTTAAGATTCAGTGTGAGGTTGTAATGTAGCCCAGCCAATTCCTGAGATATTAAAGTACTAATAACTCATTCTGTAAAAATTCTTACAAAACCATTCTCAGTTATTGTTCTTTCCCCTTATGTGGGAGTATGAAACCAGTCATATATCTTTTTCATGAATAACTTAAAAGAAAACATGGTTTGACTAAAATAATAAGACAAGGGAGATGGCATTAAAATTCTTTATCTTTGTTTATGCACTGGCCTAAGTGCGATGAGGAAGGAAGAAGAGAGTGAGTGAGAAGGCACTAAATGCTAAAATGAAAAAGAATAAAGTATTAGTATTATTATCATTGTTGTTATTGTTATTATTACTATTTTTATACTTTTGATCCTTATGACTGTTATACATACAGGGAAAGTTAAACAGTAGTCATCCTGTTATTTGAAAATTATTACTAACCCAGTTCTAGTGCTATTGGCACTAGGTGCCTGATCAACATACTGAGTTTTTCCTTAACATTGAATCATAGATTATAGGTTTTACAAAGTGCAAGGAAAATAGTTCTGGTGATCAGTTAAAACTGCACCTCAATTTTGAACTCAGGGAACAAGCTGAAATTACATTTCATTACTACATGGTTATACCCCATCCCTAGACACATCCACATCAAATCCTAAACCTAAATGAAACAAGCAGTCACTTTTTCCTGAGAATTACAATAATTTCTGTGACTATTCACTATGAATTAAGTCTCAGATGAATCACTTATTAACTGGATCTATGTTGACTGCAAAAGTATGTTAGGCATCTTACTCACAAGCAGTTGCATATGCTTAAATGCATAAGTGAAGAACTTTTGTTTCATACTGATTACTACTTGAAATAATTTATGTGAACTATCCACGTTCTTAAAAGCACTGGTTCCAAAATGTTGGCAGGTAACTTTTTCTTATATTCAATCTTACCTCATGCCACAGACTCAAGGTATCTCAAAAAAACCCACTCCCCACCCCGCCTGCCCCCCCTCCCCAAATGTCTTAGGCCCAAATAATACCTCCCTAAATTTAGCCTAGACATGTCTTATAACCACACTATTAAAATGAATCATAATCTCTTGGCATTCTTTATCCCAAACTCCAGATCTGGCTCAGGTGCAATATAATGGAAGTGATGGAAAGTCACTTAGTGTATTACTTCCTTTCATGTACAAGCCCTAAAGGCTGTGTTAGAGGTGATTTCTAAACCCAGAACTGAATACAGCTCAGAAATATCTAAATTTCAGAACTCTAACCACATTCTAATCCTCTCAACCACAGCGGCATTGGAAACCTAATCTTGCATACATTTTGGAATCCAGGGAAACACCCTGGAAATATCCAGAAATAGCATTACTATATGTCCTAAAGGAATCAGTCATAAGCCTAGGTCAATTAACATGTTTAGGTCATACAACAATAGGAACTGCTTAGACTCTCCATATCCAGAATAATGATTGCTACATATAATTTACTTCCAAAGTGGTGTCCTGGAATTTTGTATCCTGATCTAGGATTATAATTATCATTCTAGAGAAATAAATAAAATCCTTCAAGTTTTAGGACCTTTAAGACAGGTTTGCAAACCTACTTACACTGTAGTACAGCCTTCCCTTTAATTCCAAGCATTACTGAATCCATTATTGAGAGGTCTCAGTTTTTCCCAAATTGCATCAGGTTTACCTTTCCCTGTGCAGAACCAGTTGGGAAGAAAATCCAGAAGTAACTGCAATTCATGGTTCCTGGTATTCACAGGCAAACTCTACATCAAGACCTATCCCTAATCCTAGTTATTTATGTTCCTTGTTCACTAGCACCAAACTCCAGGACAGACCAGAGGCTTGCTTTAGCAAGTGGTGTCTGCAAGCCGAATACTAAGTATAACCTGCCTGCTCCGAGCAGTACCTGTCCAGCCCCTTCAGATAACCCCACTGCAGCCAAAAACAGCTGTCATGTACCAGCATGTACCACCTCTGTGAAGAAAGGGCTTAAAGATATAAACCAGCTACATGTATCACAAGAGCTCCCCCTTGTATTCTGCTTGTCTTTTCTCTCTCTCTTCCTTAGTCATCCTGTCTGCATTTGGAGAATACCTTGCAGTACCTCCCTTATCTGCCGTAGCTCTAATAGTAGGGTAACAATTTTCAATAGACTAAAAAGTAGCTGTAAAAAGAAGAGGAATGAGCTACAAATAAAACAAATAAGCACTGGATTCAAGCAGCAAGGAAGATTTAGTCTAGACACTAAAACCAACTTCTCCGTGGTTTGAATAGCTAATTGCCAAAACAGATTCTTGAAATGATGCTGTTGTCTCTCTAAAAAAATGGCAAGTTTCTATGCAGAAAAACAACAGGCTTGTGAAAAGGAGGTCTCATAGTCCCTCTTAATTTTGTTTCCAGTGATTTTTAT
>JAOXXN010000395.1:30009297-30022443 GCA_026770055.1 Myrmophylax atrothorax
TTGGGGGTTTTTTATAACCCCTATTCCAAGCCCCAGAATATCTAACTTTTAGGAAAGCTAAGGTACAATCCATTGATAAGGAAGTACTGTGTTCATCTCTGGGTCCCCCAAGCATAAGAAGGACGTGGAACTGTTGGAGCAAGTCCAGAGGAAGGTCACAGTGATGATTGGAGGTCTGAAGCACCTCTCCTATGAAGACAGGCTGAAACAGTTGGGTTGTTCACCTTGGCAAAGAGAAGGCTCCAAGGAGACATTACAGCACCTTCCAGTACCTAAAAGAGGCCCACAAGAGAGCTGGAGAGGGACTGTTTACAAGGCAGTGGTCGATTGCTTTAAACTGAAACAGAGTAGGTTTAGATTAGACATTTAGAGGAAATCAGTTACTGTAAGGGTGGTGAAGAACTGGAACAGGTTGCCCAAGGAGGATGTAGATGCCCCATCCCTGGAGGTGTTCAAAGCCAGGTTTGATGGGGCCCTGTGCAACCTGCTCTTGTGGGTGGCATCCCTGCCCATGGCTGGGGATGGGGGCGAAACTGTTAGAGCTTTAAGGCCCCTTCCAACCCAAACCATTTTATGATTTGAAAAATCATATTGAAAGGAGTAGATGTAAGAGAAACAGATCACAGACATCTTTGGCCATACTTGCTTGCCTGCTTGCTTAGTAGAAGAAGAATTATAGTGAATATCAGAAGTGTTATGGACTTATATTTTCTTAGCATGAATTACTTAAAAATAATACAACTTGCAATAAAAGTGCTACTTTTTTATTATAACCTTAATGCCCATCTTTATTTGTGCTTTTATTGTAACTTTCAAGGAAAAAAATGCCAAGTACATTCTTCTGTTAGTAGCAGCTGATTCCTTGATATGAAAATTCTTGATGTTTAAAACATCTGCCAAATGTCTTCACCCTACACTATCTACTGCTAATACACTATTACTGGGTGTGTGCATGTGTGTAGGCATCTGTCTGTCTATTCAGACAGAGATTATAGTGTATACCTTGGCATTTAAAATTTTATCAGTCCACATGTTTCACATGAAATCCAAGAAATTACATGCCTCAAAAAAACTTCATAAAGACTAATTTGACATAAGACTTTTTCAGCATACCCAACAATTGACTACACCACTTCATTTTCTTCTGAGGTATTAATATTACATTTGATATGTTTCACACCATACCCATCCCTTTGACATCAGTAGAAATTATATATGTAGATTCAGTGAGAGCAAATTTAAGTCTAAGGTACTTACAGTTAAAGATACAGCTTGGCAACAGAACTTACAACATGAAAATCAAGAAGTAGATTGGATTATTTTGCCTATTCAGCCTGTCATTTTCCTACAGTACTGAGCCAAATAAGATCATTTCTTTGTTAGCAAATCACTCTATTTGCTAACAAAGAAAATAGAAAAGGAGCATAAAGTTATTTGCTTTGTCAGCAAATCACTTTATGCTCCTTTAAACTGTATGCAGGTTATTTTGGTTTTGTTGGTTTTGGTTTTTTTTTTGCTTTTCCCACTAGTAACTTATATACTCATTTCTAGTATTCCAATCTAATATATTCTAAGACAATTTAGGATTTCCAGTGACTGTAGAGATTATATACTCAATATACCTAACAATATGAGTGTGATTTTAAGTTACGCTATGATCTATAGGCAGGTGAAGCTGGAGGACTTCAGTCTGTTGATTCAAATGGATTCTGGATCAAGACCTTAACTGTTGGATAAGAAAGAAGGTAAGATTGCTGGCAAAACTCATTCATCAGTTGTCATTAATTTCTAGCTGGAGTTCATAACTTCCTGGCTACATTCACACAGGCAAATTGAAAAGTCGGCATTTGAAAGAACAGTTTTACAAATGTTTTCTTTGCTGTACAGTCAGCGACAGGAGTTATTTCCTATTCCAAAAGTCTGCAAATGCGGTTTCCCAGGAAAAAGACAATAACCAGTAAACACTGAATGTTTACAGAGAATTACTGTGTCTGATGTCCTTTATGAAAATCAATTATGCTAAAGCAAAATCTTCCTTGTCCAAGGGAGGCTATTTATAGACACAATTACAAGGATTTTAGCATACATTTGACTTCTTACACAGTGGGTTAAAATGACAGAATTACACAGTGCTGTTAAAACGAAACATGAGTGTATATCTACTGAAAAATTCAGGGAAATATGGAGAAAAATAAATTCTGTTTTGTTTCGATTGACCAAGAACTATGTGGTTTTGAATAGTTTAAGAAACCAAAAGAACCAAATTGGATTTCCAATCGACTTCCAGGAGTCCTTCTGTTCTTGTGCCTCTGACTCTCAAATTAAAAATAAAAAAAAATAAAAATTAAAAAATTAAATTGAAAGAGCATGTCAAAGAAAATTATGATGACAGAGGAGAACCCTGACTAGAGGGAGCAACAGAGCAACATCTCTTTTGACATTGTAACCATCAAAGCAGCCAGTGCAACCATCAAAGCAGCCAGATAGCTTTCTGAATGGGGAACAAGCATTTGAAGGTCATAAAAGGAATGGTTTTAAATCTAATGCAATTTATCACTAGTATTTTTTTGTACTTTTTCCAGCTTTTCCTTTCATGCAGAATTAAGAATTAGGGCAAAAGAAAGATGTGTAGGGTAAGACACAAAATAAACAAATAATCTTTTTCTGAACTCTGAAAAATCCGCTGAATTGCAAGATATAAGATCATCACAGAGCTAAACAATTTCATAGTACTTTTGCACAGACTGTATTGTTCACTCTTACAAAGAAAAACCAATTAAGAATAAACAGCAGTGTGATAAGGAATACAGAGATCACTTACAGAAGCAAGTTCTAGGCATTATGTGCCTTATCCTGGTCAAATTTTATACTGTAAAGAATGTTATTCAGACAAATCTCCATGTACCAAAATGTTGCATTTAACATTAGACAAAATTAAACAAAGGGAAAACAAGAATTCATCTGAGCTGATTCTGTCATTAGAAGTTTTGTTTGGTTTTTTTGTTTTGGTTTGGTTTGGTTGGTTTGTTGGTTGGTTTGTTTGTTTTACTTCTGACAGATATATTGTTAGCTTTTCCTTAAAGAAATTGGTACTCTGAGCAAAGCCTAGAACTCTGCTCTTTCTTTGACATTGAGGAGATAAACCACATATTTCACAGATTTGTATGAAGATACAAGCTACAAAAACAGAGGCAACATAGTGAGAACAAATGGAAAAGAAAAACTGGTTCTATTATGCAACTGGATTTTAGCATATAGGAAATTTAAAAGATCTGTCACTCCTTTCAATAATGAATTCCTTTCCCTAATAGCATTTGTGGCCAGAGATTTCATTCTGCATAGGAAATGGGGAATTGCTCACTTCTTCCTTGTCTGCTTAGGACTACACAGAATTTCTTGAAATATAAATATTGAAATGTTTAAATTCATAACTAAGTGTGTGTGATTGTCTTTAGTTTCTGAAAAGATATGTTTCATGAGACACCACCATCCCTTTTTATGTGGATGAAGGCCAACCACAGTCTTGCCCTCTAAAATGTTCTGGAATACTTCACACTTGTATCACTTGACATTAATCCTCTGTTTGTACAAGAAGTATCACAACCATGTGGGAAATATTTACTGACCCAAGCAGCAGACACTTTGAAAATACCATACCCAGAGTGTCAGTGACTGATGAGATTTATGTTAGTGGCAGGAAACACAACCACTAAATCAAGACATATTTATGCAAACTTCATTTTACTGTATATTTTGCCTTGTTATGAAGTTATTTATAGGTACAATTTACTTAAGCAGTGCTTCTGTGCCTGGCTTCTGTTTCAAAAATTCATCGAAAATTCATCATCTGATCTGTTCAATAATATATACTTTGAAATAGAAAGAAACAAACTATAAATGACATAGGAGGGAAGGAAACACATGCTGCTATACATTCATTTTTAATGGTATGAGTCATGAAAGTGAGTGAATGTAAAATAAACAGGAACACTAGTTTGTAAGATAATAAACAGAAAGAGTTAAAAGATGTTTCTCTTTCATAATTTCTGAATTTTTTGATTACTGAAATTTAATGGAGGGAGGTACTTTTACTACATTTTTCAGGAATCTTTACTTCAGATCATTCTAGTACCCTGCAAATTGCACTGCGTTGCACAGATCTGTACTTGGAGTAAAGAGTCCTGATGTTTGAATCCAGAAGAACTACATTCAGCATCTGGGGAGGATCAAAAGCTTGAAAGTCATTGCGTTTGAACTGGTAGCTAAAGCTTTACTACAGAGGACCAGTCCTGCATTTCCAGCCTAGTCCTGGGTGACATCATAGAAATGGTGAATAAATTTGGGTGCATAGTGTTGATCTTTGTATACCTTCGCTACCTGAAGGAAAAATCTGCACTGAAACCAGTACAGATATCACTGTGAACAGTGAATGGAGTGGGATCTGAGACTTGCAGTTTTTGAGTATATATCTAGCAAGTGTTGAGTAATTGGAGACAGCACTTAGCCAATGGAGAAATGGGATTTGGAAAAAGCCTTCTTGCACAACCTTTGATTCCTCCTTACAGTAAAACTGTGTTCATGTCATTCTTAGTGACAGGAAGATGAATGTAATCCTTGTGGGATTTATCTGTTGGTGAGTCTTAATTACTTCTCCCTGAAGGCTAGTGAAGGGCTCGTGTCAGCAGTCGGAGTGCAGACAGTGATGCTCTGACAAAAACTTCTCAAAGCCTTGCTGGCAAGAGTACTTATTTTGATTCCAGTTACTGTCAAAAGCACCAGTGAAAACTGCAAAAGTCCCCAGGCATTTCTTGAAGTAATGAAGTGGAAGATTTCTCCCAGAGGAAGATGGACAAAGTTAGAGTCACACATTACCTTTCATTAGGAATGCCAGGGTCTCAGGAGAACCCTATGCAGAGCTTTCCAACAAGCCTCTGAAACTGCAGCAAGTAATTAATTGCATGTCAGAGAGCCTTACAAAATGGTGAGATGGACAGAAAGCCTCCCTGTGAAAGTAGCCAGCATTTGTAAGCTTAGAAGAAATTAGGTTATTCTACTTTATGGATCCACGATCAAAGGAGCTGCAGAGCCCATATATAAACATTTCTCAAAACGTGCAAGTTCAGTTGAGATGTAGAATTGAGAGCCACATTTCCTGTAAAGTAGTCATCTAAGCTATTTTATAATAAGAAGCTTAAACGTTAGCTCTGATTCCTCTTGGTGAAATCTTAGTGTGGCTGTCCTTGGTGTTAAATACCAATGTAAAGCTGAGAGATCCATGGTCTGAAGAAGATCCAAACCAGCCTGTGAGCCTGGACCTCTCTCTTCTTGGGATTCCTTCATGCTTCCAGTGTCCAAGTCAGTATTTCTGCTGTTTCAAAGGCACTTCTTACATTTATTCCAGATGGAAGAATTTGTCACTCTTCCCTCTTTTGCCTCTTCTCTCAAATCTTTCTGAGGTGGGCACAGACTCCAAGGAGCTGTGAAACCTCCTTTGGCCAATCAGACAAATAAGTCTGAAAATTCTAGCAACATTTCTAGGTCATAAATTAGGTAAAAGTATATGCTAGTTCAAGGACAATTTTGAGTTTAGCATGACAGTTTAGTTGACAGAAAAGGTTGGGATTTGCTGAATTAGAGAACAGAAATTATCAGAAGAGAAAGGATCAGAAGAGGAATGAGAAAAGTCATCCTGTTGGGGCTCAGCACAAAACTTCAGTATAGCTCTTTTTACAGTCCTCTTTATCTGCAGTTGCATAAGTGAACTAGTTTAACTTTTTTATAGAACTGGAGTGCAAAAACTAGGAAGGTATTAGTAGAATCAAATATTTGAATTTTTAAGGTGATAAAGAGAAGTTATGTATTTTACAGAGCTAAATATACCTAAGTGACATACTGCTTGGTAGAAAGTCAGTCCTCAAAGAGTTTTTTCTCTCCAGCATTATATAGTGAGCCATAAGACTATCTTCAGGAAAAAAAATAGGAATACAGTGTTAAACAAGACTTCTTACCAGGAGTTTAAGAAATCTTTAACATTGGGCTCAGGAGTGTGTGGGATTTTGCCATCTCATATTTTTGGGCTGTTAGTTTTTTTTCTTTCTCTTCCTGAACCTTCTCTTGACATTACTGGTAGAGTACTTGCAGCAGTTTCAAAGTTCAGACAAAGAAGACTTTGTCCCTCAATGGAAAATTCATTCTTTTTGCTATGGAGGCAAAAATGTACATCAGTGTTTCTAACATTTGGGTGTTTCATGTTTCTCTTTCCCTATGTCCCTTATTGGAGTGTATGTTGGTAAATAACAACAACAAGGAATAAGTCCATCTAATTTTTAATTTGGTTCCTACATGAATCAGTCATTTTGTCATCTAAAAACAATGTATCTTCTGTCCTTCCTGGACACCTGAAAATGACAGTCTTTGTGGCTGTAAACATTATTGGAATCTTATCCTATTGCTACCTTATTGTTTTTGCTATCTTGCATTCCTCTTTTCACTGATGGTTTATTGTTGGTGATTACCTGCAATGTAAGATTTGCAACTAAAAAATACCAAATGTGTTATCAGTGTCTTCAGAAGAAAACATATCTGATAGCATGATACTTATTTGTGTGATAGGTAATGTTATTAGAAATAGATTGCAGATGCCTCCTCTCCCCCACTCTTTTTATCAAAACATTATAATTATGGGTGAATACAAGACAAAATATTACTTTAACTTCCCTTGCAAGCTAGTTGTTCACAATGGTAAGAAGAGATGATTTGCATGTTTGCATAATGAAGTACAGATGAAGGCAGACTGAGTGCAAAGGAAGCAGGATCAATCACAGGAGCACACTGGGTTGCATATGCACACTAGTGTGGCTGGTGGACTTGCTAGGCTAAGTCAGAAAGCCATACAAATATCAGTATACCAGCTGGAGAGGTTTCTGTCTGCAGCTTCCTGTAAGTCAAACTGTAGCTCTGCTTCTGGGAATGATTATGTTTACATTTTAAGAGGCATTTATTAAAGCATAAAAATGAAAATGCTCAGAGATTGGCTGTACACAATTCATTGTAAGGGGCACAAAATGCCTTTGCTTGGCTTTGTGTGTTTGAACAGAATAATTAATGAGCCTGACAATTTAATTCTGCATAATCATATTCTTGTAAGAAACTCCACAACTTCTCATTAATCAAATTCTGCAGAAAAAGCAGATAAGTTGCAAAAATAGGCATGAAAGAAACCCTGGGCTCCACTGCATCTGAACTTTCAAGAAACTAAAAAAAGCCACACAAGTGTGGAAACTTTACATCTTTAAGTTAAAATTTTTTTGCTGCCCATATGAAAGATTAGGAAGTAGATTGGACTCCTCCCATGGTTTAGATTACTGGTGAGCAAAAATCATGAACAATAGTAGGAGTTAGTGGATATAAATGGATGATGTGACCAGGACCAGCCCCTAGGAAAGGTATATCTTCTTGAAGGCAGCATTGCCTACTTCCCAGTCAAGAGAGACCAAACATTGACCTGGCACAAAATCTGGACAATCCCTCTTACTGTCATCCAGATCCAGTTTTCTAAAGTATCCTGAAATAATTACAATTACTGCTAGATTTTTACAAAAGTGACTTAAGCACTTTGAAGATTATTTAATTTTTAGTGGAAGAGAGTGGGATGTGGTCAGGGGCATTGATTAATGACTATGTATTACATGAGGGTTTTTAAAAAGTTGCTTTATATTGTACCTGATTATCCACAAACAAAAGTGTTGCACCACACTTGGTACAAGCGTTGTTCAAACTACATGGCCCAAACCCTGAAGCTATACAATGCCTTCAAATGACCAATATAAATACTCAATCCCCAAATTAATGAATTAGCTACAATTAATATTAGCTACAATTAATTTTATTTCTTACCAAAATTATGTATAGTATTCAGTTGTTCTCTGAGGGTCTAGGTATTAAGCACGCAGAGTTCACAAAGGAAATCTGGTCTGCGGTTCTTTCCATCTCTATCAAGAGATAGAAAGTTATAGAATGACAGAATATCCTGAGTTGGAAGGGACCCACAAGAATCATCAAAGTCCAACTCCTGGCGTAGCACAGGACCGTCCCTAAGAGTCACACCATGTGCCTGAAAGTATCATCCAAATGCTTCTTGAACTTTGTTAGGCTTGGTGCTGTGACTGCTTCCCTGGGCAGCCTGTTTCAGTGTCCAACAACCCTCTGGGTAAAGAAACTTTTCCTAATATCCAATCTAAACCTCCTGTGTTACAGCTTCATGACATATTCTAGACCACTTATTTCTAGTGAGGTCTGGTGTCTCTGCCTGGTTTTAGCAGTGACTCTCAAGTAAAGTGACAGACTATTCTCTTTATGATATTTCAGATTTGAGGAATATGTCACCTATTTCTGACAACATTGTTTCTTTGGAGTGACAACTCTATGGGACCCTGGGGCAACCTATTGTGACTCACTGCTGGGGTGGGAGCGGTTTGTTTGTTAGTTTGGTTTGGTTTGGTTTGATTTGGTTTCCAAAAGATTTCTTTTAAACAGAAACAGTAAAATCTATTTTGTAATAGTCATGCTAAATACAGAACCTACTCTGACTCTGCACTCATTCTATTTAAGATTTCTATTCCTCTGTCATTTTTGTTCTGTACCAGAACATTGCCCACATATTATAGTGGGTGAGCTTATCCAAGGTATGTATATTTTGCACTGAGATTCTAGGGCCCAGGTTAACCACTCAGTGAATGTTTGTGAAAACCTGGACTTCAGCCAGGGAACTAAATAGGTCTTTTTCTGAAGAAGCCTGACTAAGAGGTTAGTGCTTCTTGAGGTCCCACCACTCTGCATTCTATGTCAGTACCAGAACTATCAGATTTGTATGGACTCCAGTGATTTCAAACTTCTTCCCTGTTTAATGTAACACATCCTTTCCATAGATCCTTATTTCACTGCACAAATTGTTGCAGTCTTTGAGAGACGGTGCTCAGATATATTCCTGCATTAGCTTATACTTTTGGCTTTGCTGCAGAAATATTTAAGACTGGAAATTGAAGTCACAGTTAAGAAGGCAGGTATAGGTTGGTTTCTAGGAACCAGCATATCATGTTGGAACAAATTTTGAAAGCTGAAAAATAGGAATCCTAGGACAAAAGCTTTTCTTCAGAAGCAGGTGCATATAGCTTCCAGAATCTGCAATATCTTTGAGAGGATAATCCCAAAGCATGTGGCTATGCTTTTCCACCTTCCTCAAAATACAGAACATTTGTTCCATCCGTGGCTGCCACAAGTGCCAGAGCAGTACCTCCCCTTGGGAATTGGCTGCCTGGGCTCAGTATGCACATAGGTAATGGTGTCGGTGTTGAGCCTTGAACTCTTTGAAAATGCTCTACCAAGAATCCTTGTGAGAGCTTTTGTTCCCTGCTTTCACAATTGCTGATTTTTTCAGGAACTGCTTTTAAGCTATGTTGCAGCCTTTTCTGTGGATGTTCTTCTATTTCCCTTGCTCTGATACTCCATTGAGGTTTATCCCCAGCTGGCAACTAAGCACCATGCAGCTGTTCGCTCAGCTTCCCCACCAACGGGGTAGGGGAGAGAATCAGAAGGGTCAAAGTGAGAACATTTGTGGATTGAAGTAAAGAGAGTTTAACAGGCAAAGCAAAACAAGGAATTACTTCCCTGCTTCCTGTGGGGAGGCAGGTTTACTGCCATTCCTAGGGAAACAGGTCTCTATCACATGTAATGGTTACTCAGGAAGACAAATACCGCCAATCCAAATATTCCCCTTTTTTCTTCTTCCCCCAGCTTTATATGGTGAGCATGACACCATATGGCATGGAATACTCCTTTGGTCAGTTGGAGTCAGCTGTCCCAGCTGTATCCTCTCCCAACTTCTTCTGCACCTTCAATCTACTCATTAGCCAGGCAGTGTGAGGAGCAGCAAAGGCCTTCACTCTATGTGAGCTCTGTTCAGCAGTAAATAAAACATCCCTGAATTTGCAATACTGTTTCCAGCACAAATCCAAAGCATAGTCCCATAATAACTACTGTGAAGAAAACTATCTCTACCCTAGTCAGAACCAGCACAACACCATAATTCACTGACAACTTTTCTGCTTGTCCTCAGACCTGCACTTGATGGATGATGATTGGACTACTGGATGACCTTGTTCACCATCCTAGACCTGCTCTCCATGCTTAGGCACTGTGGGCCTGTTCCGCTATCACTGCTCCCTCTGGTCACGGAGCAGCACATGTCCCTGCTGCTCCCTGACAATTAGGAAAAGAGTGTGGGCTCTGAACATTCATACATCTTTTACTGGCCTTTGCTGCTCATCATAGTCTCTCTCAATCATTTCCAATGACTGACAGTGACCTGTAGGATCAGGATTTCACATTCACATAACTGAGGGTTTGCTGTAGCATCTAGCATATGAGTATCTACATGATTTATACAGTAATAAACTGTCTGCAGATGGATAGTTAGTAAGATGGCATCACTGGCCTTCTCCATGACAAATCCAACAGCAAACCGGTTCTATAGTGTAAGGGGATCCAGGCTTCCTGCCAGCACTGCTACTGCCCTGGAGGGGTGAAACTGTGGGGGTGTGATGCAAGCTCAAACAATAGCACAGATACCAGTTCCTCATCAAGGTCTTTAATGCAGATGGCTCCCGTTCTCAAGGTAAGTCTACAACTATAATTCTGCCTATGAGAAGATGGAGTAGGATGAAAAAGAAGTAACGTATTGTGTAGAGGTACCTGTCACAGACTTCTTTGAAATCTACTGTTGGGAATGTAATCAATTTATCTTTTTGGAGGAGGGGAGTTGGCTTCATTAGCAAAGAAAATAAAAAAACCTATCAGCATAAAGTTTACATCTTGGGATGTTGTGGCGCTTACCACATGTTTATTCATCCCACAACATAAGTCCCATTCCCAAATCATTTTTGTCCTTCCTAGACTGGGAAGATGTAATGAAATATTTTCTATGGTCATCAGAACTTATCACTCCTTCCATAGCAGGACCTGTCTTTCTAAAAGGGAACATTTCCAGGAAAATGCTACAGCCTGTTATGGTTTGGAATAATTACTCTGTACTGTCTTTTTTTTTGTTTGTGATCCCTGCAAGTTAGAGGACAATGGCTTAGAAAATGGGGATTGGGAAATTATGTTGTGGAAACAGTTGGCACTAATAAGACACAATCAGTGAAGCAGGGAACTAATGGTGTACTGAAGGGTCTACAGCTGATCCTGTATCAAAAGCTACTGATAGACCTCAGTTCATCATATATTGTTGAATTTCTGTAATTATAGTGAAATAGCTGAGCAATGCTAGCATCTTTCACATGTTATTTTAATTCAAAATATTAAAAAAAATTTAAAGATATTACCAGAGGCTTTGAAGAAGCCTCATAATGACTTTAATTAGTTACCTCTGAAAACATATTTAATCATAGTGCTATCTCAAGTAGACAAGAAATGCAGCCAGAAGAGGGACACAATATGTTCAGTTTCCATGGAGATTTACTCAAAGGAAAAGAGAAGGTAAGCACTTCTTCCATAGATAAGACAGTAAAATATTCTTTACAACATTGTAAAGTCACCTAGTCAGTGATAAAAAAAATCAATGAAATGCAATAGCTATTTCCTAATTCTCTACCTGTAAAGATAAGCAGTGTAAATTTTGAGAGGCTAAGCAAGCAAGGGAAGAGTTCAAAACTATATCTGCTAATAAGTATGCTTAGTAACAGGCACAGTCTGCTGAGTGAACCAAATCTCTCTTTGCCAAAGAAAGCCCTATCTTTAGAATGATAACTGTATTCTCTAAGCAAATCTATGACTTACCTGGTTAAATCAAAACATTACCTGGCCTAAAAAAAAGACAAAAACAGATGATGATTTTTATGACTACACCTACCAATATAAATGAGGCTTTTGTAAGGTTTTTTTATTGATCTTTATTTTATACTGGTATATATGGGTTTGTTTAAAAAATGCAGGAACCCCTAGAAAATGCAGGCGTCCCTAGTTTGACAGTGCAAGCAAGTGATCTTTAGTAAAGGACACAATTGTTCCTTGAAAATATAAACAAAAGAGGGGTTTTATTATTTTCTTGTAGTCCGTGATATTAGTTTGTATACTTATTATCAGTATTCATTTATTGATTTGGTTTTACTGTGTATTCATGTGGTTTTTTGTTGCCTGTTTGGAGTCTGAAATACCCTAAGGGAGCCAGGATGACATCTTTTACAAACAAAGACTGCATCAGCTTAGCTGTTGGTCAGCATTTTTCGGAAAGATAAGTATCTTCTTAGTAAATTAAACAGCATTAATCCAAATGCAAATCATAAATTCTATAAGCATGAGCTGTAAGAGGTGATTAATAAAATTCAGTTTAATTTCAGTGAACTGCAGTCCTTCTGAAGTCACCTCTGCTGCCTCCTGGCTATACATTACATTGCACATTCAACAGAAATCTGACAGTATCTTTTATGGCATTGTCACATTTTAAAGGTAAATTCATCTTATGAATACCTTACTCAATGAAGACCTTATCATGAAATTTTTGCTCTTATTTTATATCTTATTTTGTGAGCAAACAGGTAATTCCTGGTAACATTAACTCCACAGTACAAGCAGCATCAGTATAAGATTTCCTTAATTTCTTCATTACTGAAGCAAAGCAATCATTTATGCTCTATTTTCATTTCAACCTACTGATTTTCAACAAGGGTCACATGTGATAAACATCATAATTTCAGCAATAAAGGGTAACTCTTACTACTTCATCAGCTAGGGATTTATTTGTCTCTCACTTTGCATCATATAAATGGTGAGTCTTTCATATGGGACAACACTAACATAAATCCATAGTAAATAGGTCTATAATCTTCTTGCAGGGATTTTGCCATCTAAGTTAGCTGTGCAGGAAATATAAAATGTCCTGAGATCTATGTAGTAATTACATTTTGGTTTTTAGGGTCTAATCAAGATTCCACATAAATTAATGCACGTTTTATCACGCCATGAGCAATTGGCTTAAGCCTTTAGGCGTGAACTTATTAAAATAATAATAATAATAATAATAATAATAATAATAATAATAATAATAATAATAATGCATCATATTGCTTTTGTATTAAAGTTGTATCATAT
>JAOXXN010000395.1:30025583-30052057 GCA_026770055.1 Myrmophylax atrothorax
AGCCAGTAGCTAATGTAGAGAAACAGTAGTATAAAATCCCTTATGTTTCTTATTGTGTTACTGCATATAACCAGTATGCTTTAGGGTGGATGGCTTTTAAGACTGACCAGTGAAACGAGTGAAGAAACAGAGGTTATATTTTTCTAATCAACTGTCTGGAGAAGAGGTCTTTCCATTTCTTGAAGGAAAACTGATACTTGCAAAAGGTATATACTATACATAAGCTCCCATTTCTGCTACGTGCAAGTAAATATATCAATGCTGTGTCTTTCAAATTCTGTGTATTTATTTGTCTCATATACTACTGTTATAAGGAACTCTAGTACCTATAACAGTTCTGGCAAGAAACTTATAAAAAAATCTGAACATACACCAAAACCTAGTAAATTCTAATTAGAACAACATATGTTGTTATCAAACTAGAGGTACTAAACATCTGGAGGGAAGTGAACTCAGCAGCATACCCAGCAGTATTCTATCAAGTGAAATGTGCAAAGTATCCACATATTAATTTATCTTTAATTTGTGGGAGTAGTACCAGGATTATATGCTAACGGAACAAGAACATTTCTTTAGCATTAAGTCAGATGGGTAAGTCCTTTCACAGGGAAGAACTCATTGGTTTGTTTCTGTAGATATCAAGACATAATCTAGGAGAAAGGGGTAACTTGCTACGTTTTCCCAAGATGTAGCCATCACAGCAAGATGACTGGCTGGTATCATTATATCCCACTTTAAAATAAATAAATAAATAAACTTAAAAATCAGAGAGAATACACTTTTTCCAACATAAAGGGAAAAGAAAGTGTAAAATTTGCTGTGCCTAAATTCCATGTTTGCCAGGCCTGAGATGTTGAGATTGACTTGTGCCTATGACACAGATTTTAAAAAGCCCTAATAAACGTAAGCCAGCAGGAGCTTTTGCTTTGGCATTTAATGAGCTTTTTGAATCCAGACCATAGTTCTTGCCCAACTCATGGCAAAGCTCTGTCATTTTAATTAATGCAAATCATAGACAAGTTGCAGCAGATGAAAACGTGCAATGGAAGCATAAACTGCTGTTGTTTGTTGTTGCCCTCTGCTATGGAAATTTGAAAGCTGCAGTAGAAAGGTATCTGCTGAATTCTATAAGAATGAAAAAGTAGAGATTTTTGCAGTATTGGATGTCAGTTAATAGGCTCATTTTTCTCTCAAAGGAAAATAGACTTTCCTTCTGTAAAGATTTTTTTTTTAATTTCCTCATGGTGTGCAGTACTATAAATTGCATTCAAGAGACTGGGTTGGAATTTACAAATGACTGTAGCCTTTTATTGTGCTTTATGCACTAGTCAAACTCAAATGGCTACTGTAACTGAAGTAATATAGTAGTCATTTTCTACACAATTTGATTTAGGGAAATCTAATATATGATGAGAACTTATTACAGTATTGAGCATTAATATTATTTCCTGCTTTATTCTGGTTTAGAACCTCCTTCAAATGCAAAGTTCATTGATATTCTCCCAGTCATGCTCAAGGTTATTAATAACATTATCATTACTGCCTATCTTCAACTCACTTTTGGGGAATTTCCACTCTCAGACAGTTAGAGTGTTTGGAAAGTACTTCAATGACGTTAAAGTTTTGCAATAATATATAAAAATTGCTTCTTCAGCACTATCCAAAATTCTGGGTCCTAATGAGATACCCAGTAACTCCTGCCATTGCCCCACATGAGGAGCCGCAGTCATGGCCCCCAACAGCACAGCTTTGTTCCACGATGCTGATGGCAAGGGAAGTTTCTAAGTTTACCATGAGCCTCCACACCACTCTTACTCTTTGATGTGTGACTTCTAGTCCAATACACTTAAAGGTATTTCTTGAGATGGATTTGTGCTAAAAATAAGGACCATTGAACCCAAATGTGCCAGAACTCTATAGGTTTGATTTGCAGGGAACATGCCTTTCTGCACTACCAACTTTGTGATTTTAAGATGAAGTCTCCTGACATTTGCTGTTTAAGTAAATGACCTGTCTCTTGAAGACTGGTGATTGTAAGACTGTCTGCTTTCATTTAGGTGAAATCTCTAGGCCCTTAACTGCCAGGCAAAGTTTGAAAAGTTATTCTGACTTCACTTATGTTTTTGGAAACAAAGACTAATCTTTCAAACTTAAAAATAATTAGGGCTTTATGACTTTTATTTTGCACTTGGCAAAATAGCACATTGCCTCTACTGTAACTTTTGTCACTGTTGTCAGTGAAACAACAGTGACAACTGTTGAAATTGCTTTGAAGAGCTCTTAGTTTACTGCTTCTTATTAAGTCAGACTGTAAATTACAAGAGTTAGCATAACATATTGATTAACCAGCTGACCCAGGGATCCCTATGTGAAAATAAGTGACATTAGATTTTTCAGAAAGTGAATGAGATGAAAATACATTGGGTTTGGCAGATGAGCTCTCTGCCCTTGACTGAAAATTCCCTATCTACAATAATGTCAATAGTTTTAAGCGTAAAGAAACTGGGTACAGATGTCTAACAGGAATAAAACACAGGAAAGTGTTGGAAAGAAAGGAAAACCGAGAAAATCAAAGAAATTTTCATAGTTATCAATTTCAGAGTGCTCATTAGTACTGTGAAACCAGAACTCTTCATGTTGACAACACAAAAAGAGGCTGTCATGTTGTAATAAAATAATTTTCTGCCTCAAGGAAAACTGACTTTTTTAGCTGGAGATACTTTACTGCTTCACAGAAGAAAAGCAGTGGGAAGTGCAGGATGCTGCACTGTATAGATACCCTTTGCCTATACTAACTTTTCACAGATTCTCTGTAATAACTTTCTACAGCTTCCCTCTTCCTAATCACAAAACTTTGAATGCCACAAGTAGCTGGCAGATGCCTCTCAGATGGAGAAAAGGGCAGAAAGGGCCCCAGCCTGCTTTAAAAAGAGGGAAAAGTCCAGTTTGGATGGAAATTAGTCTATCAGAGTTATAAACCAGCATGAAGATAAGTATTGAAGAATGCCTGTATGTTTGACTCTGCAGTCCAATGCCCAGGGCACTTAACTGATAGAGAAAAGACCTTGTTTAAGATGCATGCTTCATGGTGATATGTGAAATTAATATGCCATCCCTGAATTTTAAAAATTATTACTTTATTTTTAAAAACATCACACGAGATACAAGTAGGTTTTCCCCTTTCATATGAGTTCCTTACCTCCTAGGTTATAAGGCTGGGATATTTCCTCTTTCGTATTATTTTAGCCTTCTAACCATCAAGTTTTAGAATATAGCTCAGATTTTTTTGAGTCAGTATCTTTCATTTGTTAATATTTCTTCAGTTTCAAACCAATGCTGAGACTTAATCTCCTCCACTACTTTGTGCCAGCTCCAGTCATCATGTCATGGCAAAGCTTACCGTGTCTTGGCAACAAGTCCACACTACCAAAGGGTAGCAAGGGGACTATTCTGTTTCAACCACTGTCATTTTAAGCTTTCCCTCGCCATCCTGCAGACTGCAGGAACAGCAGGCTTTCTCAACCTCACCAGTAGCTGACTGCCACTTCACAATACCAAGAGGGTGTTCAAATAGTATATTCAGCAAGTACAAACAGTCTAATTTCAGTATTAAATTACCTTTAGCTGGTAGCTGGACAGGAACCAAGCATGGCAATGCAGAAACGACAGAGACTTAACCCTTCATGACTTGCTCATTCATCTTGCCAGACAGTTTTGTTGTTTTAACAGTCATTAAGGAAGGGTATGATGCCATACAATGTAATCTAAACACTTCTTCCTCATAAAGTTTTAATCTTCAGCAATGGCCAAATCAACTCTCTTTTGAACTCAGTAAACTGTTGAAGCAGCAGCAGAAGTACATGCAAAGTGATTTTATAGCCTAACTGTACCAATGTTTGTCATGTACCATAAAATCACCTAGAAATGTTTTTTTCCACGAGCTTCCTGTCTTAGAGTGCAGAGGCTCTTGCATTTGGATAGGATGTGTCTGTAGTCTCTGTAGGTCAGATATAAGTTCTTATTTCATTAAAAATCAAAATACATTGGAGATTTTCCACCTTTCTATTTCATTATTATTCTCCCCTTTTTGTTTTGTAACTTATTCAATCATTTTTCTGTGTGTTTCCCCCCTTCTCATATTCACCTTCCTCTTTTTCACTCCCTTTTCCCGTGTAGTTCTAAACTTGATTGTCTAATAAGACTTTTTCTTCTAGTGGGATTAAGCTGGAATTGAAAAAAATGTTTGCTCACTTCTTAGAAATAGAAAATGGCCAGGAAGCATGCACACTACCTGTGACCAGAACATAATTGAAATGGTAAGAGATGTAAATCTGTAGATAAGACACTCCAAAGTGTCTGTACAGGTGGTGTTAAAGACTGCATCTAAGGAAATCTGTCACTGCACTGCTGAGAAGAAAATAATGGAACAATAACTTTCAAGAAACATTGACCATGGAAAGGAAATATTTTGTCAATGAAACAGTAAATCTAAAGACTGTATTGGTGGAAATGCAAGGAGGGGGAGAGGGAAGAATGATGTCCTGCTTCATGAAAAAATCTCATATGTCCCTCTGGAGAGGATTTGCACTTGGTGCATCTCATCAGCATTGCACTTTTATCCTCTTTTCCCAGTCACCTTTTTCTTGCTCAGTCTGGGTGACAGTCAGTGCAGTATTGTGGAGAAATAAGAAACAAATTTTGCTCACTATGCCAGAACAGTAGGTTCACCAGAAATTCAAGGGAAAATTATGAGGGTGGAAAAGAAAGAGCTGGTGATATAAAAAGAACTGAGAAACAAAGGGACAACTGGAATATCAGCGTTCCTTATTGTTAATGAATAGTGAGCAGCAGGTTGATTGAAGACAAGTATTTTTCTAAAGCCACTTTTACAGCTAGAAGTTGATTGCTATATATGAATCTACATCTCTCTTTAAAATATGCTTCTAATTCTGCAACACATAAAACAAAGGCTTGTTTCACCATTTGAATAAAAAAGACAGTGGCTTTAGTAAATATAGAAGGTTTCCCAGTATCTTTGTCTCAGGTGATGCTTTTGCTCAATTTTGTCTGAATTGACCAGTAATAGTGTTTTTAATGCATTATAAAAACGCTTTATTATCAAAAAAATATCTTAGTGTACTCTGCATGAATGGATGTGAGTGCTATAGGAAAATGAAGTGTTTTTCCAACAGAAGTCATAAATAGTTAATTCTGCAGCAAGCATCCACTAGTTTTAACTTCTTTTTTTTTTAATGGTACTGAAATGTTCTATTTTCTTTCACAAAAGCCTGCTTGTTACTTGTAGACCTGATGCTAAATCTGTGTAAAACTTCATTATGAGACATTTTTTTAAAACTCCTGGAGGAACTGAGGAGCAAAGGTGACTAAAATACAAAGTGTTCACAAGGACTGGAAAATAGAACAGCCTGCAGAAGACCCTGCGGCAATGCCAGTATTGCCTTTGAAACCCAGGAGAGACAGTGCCACTGGGGAGATCATTATGCAGGGGCTAGTATTCAAAAGCTTCACAACACCTTTTAAAGAAGTAGCAAAACAAAACCATGGCAGAGACAAATCTCTAGGACCTCAGCACAGCCTGTGTTGCCTCAGAAATAGGTAATCCCCTGCTTCCCCAATCCCCTAAGAGATCAATTATGGAATTCTTTTGAATAACAAAACGTAAGTCAAATTTCAGTCTCAGCTGCTACCTTACCTTGTATTTAAATTCAGTCCTCAGAAAGCCTAGCTTATTGAAGAGGCAGTGGGGCACAAGGGGTCAGATAAGTGTGTAGCTTAGAGTTTTTTAGTGCTCTAGCTTGACATGAATAACTAGGTACCTTGCACAGAAATGTTTTAAGGTTTATTTTTTCGTCCAGCAACTGTAGTATTAATGGGTTTGGGCACATAATTTCCATCCCATCATTTTTAGATGATCTGCTGCAGAGACACTAACCCTGGAGGACAGTATGGCATAGGAAGTCCCAGGCTGGCAATAGCTCTTGGGCTACTCCCGACTTCCCACTGAGACAATGGCTGGTACCTCCCCAGTGCCCACAGTCTGCTGCTGCCCACAGTCTGCCCCAGAACAGACTACACTGGCACCACCTCACCCAACCAGGACCTCCCTGCAGAAAGGAACATTTCCACATGAATTACTGCTCTAGGGCATGCTTTTAGTTAGTGCCATTTCTTTGTAGCTGGTGCTCTGTAATGGTCTGAACAAACTGCAAAAGCTTTGCTTAAGACAGAGGCCACTGCACAGAAATTAGGGGCCAGTGCCAAGTCCAGAGGTATTTATACAGAAACCTTGTAATGGATTTCTGGTAGCCCAGGATGACATAAGCAAGTGATAGACTTGTTTATTTCTGACCTCAGAAAATCAAGTCCTTTTTCTGCAGAACTTCCAGATTCCTGGTTCAACCTCCAGAACTTTTTCCCCTGGAAAACCAGAGGAATGTTTATAGGGGCACCTGCTGCACTGGGAAGTTTAGAGAGACCCATTAGAAAAAAAAAAACCAACAACAAAACCAAAATCAAAATCAAAACCAAAAACAAACGAAAACCCCCACAAAGGTCTAAAAAAAGAGAAAAAGCTGAGATTACGAACTAGGGAGCACCGGTTCCATCCCCAGCCGCTAGCTTCTGTGAAGGGCAATAAAATAAGATTAACCAAGTTATGGACCGAGGAACCAGAGGTGCAAAAGAGCAAGATGGGTGAGGGTTTAGGGGGAAAGAATGGTCCTGAAGCTGGTGGTGATAAACCCTACTAACACTGGGTTGCTGATTTCTCATGAGGGATATGATCAATAAATAACCTGACACTTCTTGGTCAGTACAGTAAGAAAGATTAATTAGAGATGTTGCCCTGAGATGGTTAGTATTGGGTGGCAGGAGCCTCTTGTATTCTGGAGATTCCCCTGGGGCATAAGTTAACAAGGTTAGGTTTTAGTCAGACCTAGTGAATTTTCTCCTGGACCATAACAGGGTCTGTCCTTGTGGTGGTAGTATAAAGAGGTAAAAAAATGGCTTTTTGTGTGAGAATTTATGCATGGCCCACATTAATATAATGTAGAGTATTCCCACATGCAGACCATGTCTAATGTGAGATATAATATAATGCAAATACATACCATAAAATATGCATCACTCTGGGGGGAGAATAGAGGGAGAGGTTAATTTTTAAGTCAAAACTCTAAGAAGAAGTGAGTCTTCAATCTCTGGTTTACAAGACCAGTGTTTTTATAAACTATTAGAGTGGGTTAGAAGTTGAGCATTTTGTTCTCTAGGGCTTTGACAATTGGGAACAGAATGAGGAGGATAGCAAAGTAGGTAAGTGAAGCCAGTTGTCCAATGACAATGTATGGGTGTTCTAATGGAGCACTCTGATATTTCATTTACAGTGACGCAGCACCTGAGGAATGGGGAAGCACTTTCAGCATTCCTTGACTGGAAGATTTTCCCTTACTCTGCTATGCTAAGATATTAATATACCATGCAGTCCCTCTGACTATCTTTGAACTAATGTTTGCAAGCAGAAACAGCTCTTATGGCATGAAGAAAATTTAGAGCAATAAAGTTGCAATATAATACATAGCTTTTTTTTCAAGAATATAGCTCCTTCTTGCTATGAAATCCTTTTGCAGAATGGCCAGACTTGCACTTAGTTGATAGAAAAAAGCATGTACCATTGCATGTTTGCATTTTCCCTCTTTTTTAAAAAAGAGGGTGTATGTTTACCTTGACAGAAGAGTACTAAAAGTGCGGGTCACAAGTGCTGTGGCCCTGCAGCAGTTGTGCTGGGAGGCCAGTGTGAAGGCAAGGCAAGGACTCCCTGCCCCAACTCCATGGGTGCCCGGACTCCAGTTCCTGCCCTGGCACCTGGGAAGCTCATAGATATCCTTCAGAGCCAGGGCATGGAATTATGGTTTTTTGCTCTGAAATTCAAACCTGCAGCTACTGATTTAATCATCATGAATTTCATAAAGTTTTACAGAAATTTTCTAGGTGAAGTATTTTTGTATATGACGGTGTTGCATTAAAAAGCTATTGACTATTTAGACCTCCTGTATTGTTAATGCCTAATGAAAACACTGTTTGGAGAGTGAGACAACTAAAGTGAGTCAGATCATGCAGAATGCAATGATGGTATATGAAGGGTTAACATTCAGTACTGAGACTGTCAGAAACATCTCAACCAGAAATGACAGTTTTACAGCATCTTAAAAAATATACCTTTACTTTGCTCAGCAGCACTTCAGAGCTTTCATATATCAATTGGCCCAGAAGGAAAATGTGAACATTATTGTTTTGTCTAAATAAAACAAGACTGTTCCAATAAGCTTTCTGGCCAAAATTAATGGGACTAAAATAATACGCCAAAATCAATGTGTGTTTAATATCAGTGTAGATTTCATTTGTTTTTGTTTGGGTCTATACACTGGCAAACCTCAATGGAATGTGGAGTACTTGTGAAGTTCTATGGTCTTGAAGCCTATAGACAAATTCAGTAATATAAAAATGCATATGATTTATGACCAGTACTTGAAACAATACTTCAGAACTATTGGTAAAGGTCAAATTCTTACATGTCCCTATTCCATCTTGTTTTCTGTGGAAAATGTCAGTATATGCTGCTGAAGTCCCAGTGTGAAATATATGAGTCCAATTGTGTCACTGCACAGATCTTTCAAACTTATCACTGACCAAATAACCTTTCTGGAGGTCACTGTGCTTTATGAGGAAGCTATGCCAGTTCCAACCAACAGATATTAAGCTCAACCAAGTGCAAGGCATTTTCCTTCGCATTACAGCTAAACTCTCATAACCACCTCTATCCAAAAGAAATATGAGCTCTTAACAGCTTTGAGGCAAAACCTCATAATAATAACTTTTTTTATGTAGCATTTTTCATTTCAGGATTGCACAAAGCATTTTGATTCATGGAATTGCTTTAAAGCCAAGAGAAATCATGATTTTGGTCTCCTGCCAATCAAAGATCTGTAGTTCTACAGTGCCTTGTAACTTGGGACCACTGTAGCAACCTTGAAAAACACCCATCAGTCAGGTTATGTCAGACTTATTTTGCAAATAGGGAAATTGTGATATTCAGTTAACTGGCTGACTCTGAACACACAGCATGAAATTCAGTGCTCAAAATAAATTGAGATTAATCTATGGATTAATTGTTTTAGCAGCTGCAAAATGCTTAGCTATTTTCAGACACGCATTTGGTAGGGGAAGAGCAAGCTTCTGAGCACAGTCCCATCTTAAAGTCCAAGGACTTGTGTGAACAGAATTAACTGTCTTTAATTGAAAGTGTAAGAGCAGTGATAGACACATGATAATAATTTGGGGGTTTCATTATAGTGTTTGGAGTCAAAATGTAACATAGAGAATGTTGTTTCTCTTCCTCATATACTGTTAACAAGCCTAGTGGTGATGAAAACAAGTCATAAGGGGCAATTTAAGGAGATTTGATTACATTTCTTTGCCATGAAAAAATAATGAAATAGAAATAAAAGAGAGAGAAATCAAAGTGCAACAAAGTGGAGATTCAATGCTGTTTATTTTTCATGCTAATAAAGGGTGACATTCAATGGTTTTTATGATGCACTAACAAGCAAAACTGTGCAGACAAATAGGGAGCAATTCAAACAGAATGGCAGGTACAAAGGGGCTTTACAAAATTTGTAATGTGACTGATTAAATTATAAGATTTATTTTTATCTACAGTGGTGACTTTCTCAGGCCTAGTGCAAGATATGCTGTTCAAAGTTAGGATCAGTGAAACACAGTTAACTAATCCAGTTTATGGCGAAACTAAAGTTGCTGGATTATTCACTAGCTGTAGGAAAAATAATATCAACATAACTCAAGTTGCATGTAAGTTTTTTAGATGCTGGTTTTAGATGCTAGTCCTTATAGCTATATAAGATGCATAATAACTCCAACTTTGCCAAACTCTTATTGTGAGGCTTTATTTTTAAATTTTTATACAGTCTTTCTAATACAGTTACGTGAGTGAGGTTTTAATGAGATTTTTTTAATATATTTTCCTTTTGTAAATTTTATTTTTGATGTTGTTGCTTTATCTAATGACAGGATTTAAAATACCTTAAATGACTGATGAGTCTAGGGCTTGTAGGGAACATCCTTCCCTACAGAAAATTTTTCACTGTTTTGGAAGAACCATTCTTTCATTAATTTGGATTTGCTTTTTCTTTAAATTAGTACCAAAATTATTTACTTAATAATGAAAAATAGTCATTTCTTTCTCTAGGAATGCAGTATAGTCATATCTATTTAGGCTTCTTGTTTGTTACACTTTGAGTCAGGTCCTGGGTATTGACAGAAAGACTCCATTCTGCTGAAGTATGTCTTTCATTGTAGCACTAAGTAGATGAAAGGAATGTTCATACAGGGTCACCTGATTTTTTAGCTGATTTCTCACCATTCATGAAGAGTTAGACTTTTCCAGCTTAACTGAAAAAAACAGGGAAGCAAAATAAAATTATCCATTTTTCACCTTGCGCACTTGGGATCAGTCTGCTGTCTGTTATCTGGCAATATACATTGTTGTACACTCCACCACAGAAATATGTTAGGATTTTTTCACCTGAAAGGTAGAAGTAGTTACCTTTCTTTTCATATTACTAGCCTTTCTTTCAAGATGATTCTATGCTATAATCAAGCTAAAGTACCACATCATTGATTTTTAAGCACAAAGAGGTTCCTGATTTCCCAGATTCAATGACTTTAGGATGCTTGTGAAACAGAAGTTTATTCTGACTCATATTCATAAAAGGATTATATTCTTGTCCCAGAGGAGATAACAGTGAAATAATTAGGCGCCTAAGAGACAGCAGAAGTAGGGGTACAGAGAGAGCAGTCTGAAGGAATAGTTTGATGTAACCTCTCACTACTCAAAAACACCAGCCAATGTGCTAGCAGAAAGATCATATTATGACACCTGATTCCTTTTTATTAATATCAAATATGGAAAATCATAAGAAAAAGCTACGCTAAAGTTCTTTTGAAATGATGTTACAATCTTTCCCCTTCCCTGTGTGCACTTCTATTTCTCCTTCGAGTTGGCTGGGGAATTGCTTTGGGAAAGACTTTTCCAAACCACTCTAGTTGCCTGGTCATATAATAAGTACAGTTTTGGGAAAAAAAAAAAAAAAATTAGTTCTTGGATTAGAGGCAAGTGGATGTCTACTCAGAGTGTCTTTGCTCATCTTAAATAATCTAAAAGGCCAGTCAATGCATATTACAGATAAATATGTTGTGAAATCACAGGTTTATGAAAAAACAGGGTTGAAAAAAATCAGAAAAAGTCATGAACCCCATTCCTCTGCCTGAGAGTAGGACCAGCCAGGTGTGCGTCATTTTAAAAGTGGAGATGGCACGGTTCCTCTGCAATGGGTTCATTCTTACTGGTAGGTTACTCCTGATAATGAACTTCCACATTTTCTCCTGCAAGTCAAGGTCATCCAGGTGTTTTGACTGCTCCTGACTTAGCAATACATTGTGGCACAAGGTACTACAATAAAACTGAGCCATGTTCAGTAGGAGGTACATCAACTTTTTAATGATGTTCTCTTTTAACACAGTTAATTTTTTTGCAAGTAGGAACACTGATACAAATAAAAAGTGAGGAGACTGGCAGTATCCTTTAAATTAACCTAATTTTTTTAATTGAGGTGCAATTGAAAAATAGATCAGAGAAAAAGAAAATTTAACACTTGACAGTTTCTGTTGGTACTGTGATACTTCCTCAGATAATTGCAGTACTCTAATTGTATTTTTAAGTAATCAAGCAGAATTAAAGTTTTCCAAAATAATTATTGTCAGTGATAGTCATATCTTCCCTAAAATCAGTACATTCAGTATCTATGTATCCAATCATATCATATCAAATTAGGCAGAATCTTTTTCATAGTTTTTGACAACAACTTTACAAAATTTTGTACTGAAGTGAAGGCTGAAAAGCTTAATGGAACATACTAGTTTGAAAACTAGTGATTTTTATTAGGCAAAATGGCTTTTATATTGTGCCCAAATATTTCATCTGTTATTCTTTTTTTGAACCCAAAGAAAATGCTTCTCCAAGAATTGATTTTTTACACATTTATTTTGGTGTTAAAAATTAATTTATATTAAATAAATTATTTAGACTCATGGCAATTTTTGATATAAATACGTTATTGCAGTGAATATTACAGATCTGATGCTAAAGGGTAAATTTAGCAAAACATTTTAAGGATGAGCATAAAAATGTTTGATTTCAATGGAAGTTAAGCTGAATTGCATATAATCTGAATCTTAACACACTTGTAGTTTGGTTAATACCCATTTGGTAGTGAGGAAACTAAAACCTGCAATTTAGCCTAATTCAGTTTGTCAGGAGCAAAGGTCATCAGTTTGCCTCCTGCCTCTTTCTAACATCACTATACTACTTCTCTAGAAAAAAAGGAAAAGCTGCTGAAGGGGAAGAAATGCACTACATCCGAGCTGTCAAACACTTGGTGTTCAGCCTCTATATCTGGTAACTTGAAACAATGAAATGGTGTCATCCCCTTCCTGGTACTATAAGGGCAAAACAGAGAAACAATGACTATCCCATGCTTTAGACTGATAAGGAAGTGGGAGAGACAACTTTGGTGCGTTCCTCTGCTTCATGGTTCCTATTTTGCCTCAGGTAAATCATTTTTCCAGCTGTAAAACAAGGGTGAATCTAACTCCGCATTCCTCAAAGTGTTGTAAAAAGATCTATTATGTGTCAGATACTCAAGAAAGACTATGCTGGTGATCTGAGATATTTCAAAAAGATGTTCAGTATGATGCCTTCTAGAAACTTAATACTGGGTAATAATTTAACCTATCTGAAAACATTCTTAAAACTCAACTTAGTTGAGTTTAGACTTGTTTAGACCTTTAAGGGAAGGAATATGTTAAAAACTGAAACAACAGTAGCTAGATTTTCATTGCAATTTCACTCACTGAAGAACAGTAAATGTTTTCATGTCATCAATATAATGTTACCAGTGTGTCCTAAACCATGGATTCAGATCCATCTTTTAGCAGACTGCAGACTTAAATTGCCCAATTTTAAAAGAACATTTTCTGAAACACAATCCTTTAAATTTACTTCAAACTGGTGATTCAAAACCGGACAGTTCAAGTCATTCAAACATCTTGAAAATCTCAACCTTGACTTTACAGCAGATCACCCTATTTTTATGATCCATTGCATTCAAAAAGCTCTTTATAAACTTTCCTTCAGAAATCTTGGACGTGATAGTTAATGTAAGCAATTTCTAGAGCATAAGTCATAGGGATGGGTTTCAGCTCAAACACAAATTCTGGTGCAGTTGAAGATTTGAAAAATGAGTACAGAATAGAAAGGCTGGCTCAGCGTTAACCTTGTGCAATTAAATCAATATTGTAATACAGACCCTCAAGCTGAGACAACATCACCCTTCCTGAGCACTCCTACTTACTGCATGCAGCAGCACATTGTGTGAATCCTGCTTTTACCATTACAGGAAAGAATTTAAAAATAGAAGTGAAGTGCAGTGGTTACCTGGAGTCTGGCTTTTGGAAAGGGAGGATGTTACAAACATCAGAGAAAAATCTTATCCTTTCGTTCTAAATACATTGGGTGAGAAAGAGATATTGCATTAACTATGCCAGCTGCATTCTGACAGTGGACTGATAAAACTCTCACTTTTGCAATGTTCTGGCAAGTTTAGAAGCCACAAAGTAGGACCAGACCTGCATACCTGATGCACAATGCAATAGACTGACTTTTTGCTCTGGGATTCCAAGATGTTTCCAGTGAAGTTGTACAAATAATTCTATGGTTTGGCTTATTGCAGTTCAGTGACTGATCAAACAGAATTATTAGGTGGACTCAAAAGACTTTTTTTCCTAGCTAGAACTAAAAACATTAAAACAACAACAAACCCCAAAACCCTGCATGTCATGTTCATTATTTTCCAATTTTCAAAGTCATGTTTCTTTAATGAATATCTAAATGAATGTCTAAATTAGCCAATTTATTTCTGTTTAGAAAATGTCAAAAAATATTCTGATACTTCAGGAGGTTTTTTATTACCCCTCATTGTTTTTCCTAAAGTTCTCCTAAACTTTGCTTAATCTTATCCAAAAAATTTTGAATAATTGGGAAAGGGGAAGTTCTCCTTGTCAGACTTTATTAAAGAAATCACCTATCTTAATGTTCTGCCTAGCTCTGTTCAACGGTCTATTTAAAATACATGTGTGTTCAGTCCAGTCTTTAGAATTATAACCAGTTTACATCACTATTAAGCAAAAAATTCACTGCCAAAACTGATACGATTGTTGGCAGTCTTGCCAAGGAGCTCAAAGACTGAATGGACTAGGGGGATAATTAGGCATCTGGGATGGGCTTATTTCTTATCTGTAAAGCTTTGCTCATCAGAACAAGACTAGGGAGGATGAAGGATGTTAAAGAAGAGCTTTTTCTTTTGTTACATGAACCTACTGTGTTATTCTCCACCTCATTTCATTAAAACATAGGGGTGTATTGCATGGCAACCTGATGATTTTAAGTGTCATAATGAAACTACAAAAAGATGATCCATGATTTCAAAGACTAGAATCAGAGCTCAACTCTGATAAGTATGGAAATGATTATTCTGATTTTCAATCTGCCAAATGAGAATTATTATTCTAAAGGTAACTAAAAGCTCCATATAATGAAATCAAATATTTTTAATATGATTAAGGAAATAGTAGTGATCTAATAAAACAGTATCAATGAACATTGAGAAATCATATTTTAAGTCACTGTAATTTATTACCACTTTTGATAATTCTACCAATAGGCACCTTTAATATGGATTTTGGATTCTAAAATTAAGTTTCTATATTTGCCCAGAGATTCTGTCTTCTGTCTTTAATCTTATTACAGAAAAATTGCCTGTTATTGTAAGGATCAGTTTATTAAAACTCTTCATTTCTCTGCTTACACATACACTTCTGCTGCTTGAACTAGTACACTCCCATAAGTCAATGCTGAATTCAAATTTCCTTTCTGTATAGCTGCCAAAGTGGCTGTTTTTGTTGCAAACAAATCTCTCATTTGCATTTATATTCTGATTTATCAGACAACATTCTTACTTTTTTTTTTTAATTGATTAATAGTCTCCAGTCGAGGAATTATTTTCAATCGCTTCTAGGCAAATCTCACCTTTTCCAAAAATGCAGCTGAAAGTTTGCCAAAATTATTTAACAATTACATTACTTCTTAATTATCATTTCTCAGCATACAGCAGAAACAAGGATATCAGGAGCACCACTTTTTTCTGTACCAACACTTATCTATCACAAGAGTTTCATAATTGTTAAACAAGCATTGAAAAATGTCAGACCCAGCACATCCTCCATGCTCCTTTCCCCTCTCTGTGTGTTTTTTTTTTCCCTGAGGTTTTTCTACACCCCTTCCCTGACCTGCTCCTCTGCCATCCCTGCCTTCCTAACCCTGCTCCAAGATGTGCTGTCCAATCCCCTCCAAACCCCTCCCCTATCAGGACCCTTATAACCAGACCCCAACTGGATATAAGTAGCTTTCGATATGTTCTCCCAAACTCTGTGTGTGTGTGAATGATTTAAAGAGCGTGTCTCAATATCGGTCCCGAGAGAAAAAGATGAAGTTCTAAAATTCATTTTGCATATTTGTGCATTTTGCTTTTATATATGCACTTCAGATATGTTTTGTACCCTTTCCTTTCCAAACATTTGGTTCCTAACAGAAAATGTAAACTGAGGTTGTCTAAAAAATAATCTTCCAGAATGTGGAGGTTTAAAGAAGATTAAGACTGCAAGAGCTGTTAACCGTGCATTAGGCTCTCCCCAGTCAATAGGGAAAGCAACTGTTACTGCCAAGATCTGACTATAACACTTCAGTCTGGAGACTTCACAGAATCATAGAATATGCTGAGTTGGAAGCGATTCCCAAGGATCATCGAGTCCAACTCCTGGCCCTGCACAGGACTATCTCCAAGAATCACACCATGTGCCTGAGAGTATCATCCAAATGCTTCTTGAACTCTGTCAGGCTTGGTGTTATGCCCCATGCCCAGGAGAGCCTGTTCCAGCATCCAACCACCCTCTGCGGGAAGAATCTTTTTCTAACATCCAACCTAAACCTCCCCTGACACAACTTCTGGCCATTCCCTCAGGTTGTGTCACCGGTCACCACAGAGAAGAGATCAGTGTCTACTCCTCCTCTTCCCCTCACAAGGAATGAGGTCTCTCCTCAGTCTCCTCTTCTCCAGGCTGAACAGACCAAGTGCCCTCAGCCACTCGTCATACGGCTTCCCCCCCAAGGCCTTTCACCATCTTCATTGCCCTCCTTTGGACACTCTCTCCTCTAAGAGCTTAATGTCTTCCTTATATTATTGTGCCCAAACCTGCACACAACATTCAAGGTGAGGTTAACTCAGTGCAAAGCAGAGTGGGACAATCACTTCCCTTGACTGGCTAGTGATGCTGTGCCTGATGCCCCCCAGGACACGGTTGGCCCTCCTGGGTGCCAGGGCACTGCTGACTCAAATCCAACTTGCCATCAACCAGGACCCCCAGGTCTTTTTCTGTGGCATGGCTTTCCAGCATCTCATTTCCATTAGAGACTGCTCCATCCCAGGTGGAGAATACGGCACTTCCCCTTGTTAAACTTCATATGATTGGTGGAAGACTTGAGAGGTAACTGATTTAGGTGGTTATGATGATTATTAATCAAATAACACACCACTGAGAAACTACTAATTCTTTAAACTACTATTCATGTAAAAAACACACCTATAATACTAGAAGTATTAAGTCACCATTGCACTGCTATGGAAAACTCTTGCAAGTCACACACAAAAACTGTTCTTTTCCTTTATTCATTTCCTGTTAGGATGCAAGTCCATTCCTGCTTACTTCTCCCTGTCATGTCACAGCGTACACTTGATGGGGAATCCATTGGTTTATCTAAGGAGTTCTCTGTAGTATTCCATGGGACTGGCATGTGCAGGTCGTCTTTACTATGACCAGTCACCTGTTCTCCCACTGTCAGAAGATATCACCCCCCTCTATTCATTACTTAGTACAATTTATTCTTTTAAATTGCCTTTTTTCACTGTCCTAAATATCATCCTGCTGCTGTGTTTTCCTCTTTGGTCCAAATTCTGCTACATGCACATCTCAATAAAGAGTTTCTAAAATCTTTGCTTGGTCAAACAGCCCATTCTGCTATTACTGACGCAATTCCCCAGGTACAAGTGACCTTATGTTCCAAAACTGCCTCCCAGTTACTCTATTTCTGCAATGCATGTATGTCATGTCAGACAAATTACATACAGAACAGAAGGGTCACCCCTGTCCCCGTCCTGCTGCCCCTTCTTGGGACATAACTATCATGCTCACAGTGCCTCTCTTCAGACATGGAACCAAAGCTAATGGAGGAGACAGGAAAATATGTCACCCTGGTTAGTTTGTTGAAGAGTCACTGTAAGACATATCTTACATGCAGAGTGAAACAGATCAAGACCTTCTGCCTTTACATTTCCATAGCAGCCTTGGGACAAGGATGCTCCAAAGCCACAGTTTCCTTGTTGAGAACTATTTAAAAAAATCTTTGGGGTTTCTTAAAGAAGGAAAGAAAAGAAACACTCCAAAGAGATTTGCCTCTCAACTACTCAGGGTCAATATAGATTATTTGAAATCAGAATAGTTGATCCATAGTTTGTAGCAGCATTATAACTACCTTAAATTCTGGCTTTTGCTGAGAAAAAGAACTTAGGTCACCTGTGTCTTACACACTAGGAATGTCTCTTTTTCATTTACTTCTTTTATAGATAGTACTTCTACATGCCTTAAGAAGTAGATTATTGCTGCAGAAACAGATAAAATGTTTTTCTGCTTGTGGTCCCCATGAGTCTTGTTCAAACTATATATGACTTTTTATCATTTTTTCAGTAACATTCAATTTTATATGCACAGGCAAATATATATGTACATTGAATATGAGGTATTGGTTAGTCTTCTAGAAATCACATTCATCATCTAGACTTCTCAGTCATAAAAAATGCTACAAACTGTATTAAAATAGATACATAGAAAGCTTCCAAATTTGTTTCCTTTGAAGTTTTTCTTATTTGAAATATATTTTTCTAATCAAAAGCAAAAGATTCTGGATTGAATTTAATCATGTAGAGTTGTAGACAAGAAATAAAGTGTTAAAAATATTTAATTCATTGCAGAAGTTGTATTTATTACTTTCTAATATATTTCCTCAGAAATAAGAAACTGATGGGGAAAGCAACATAAAGTGAACACAATGAGGAGTAGGACATGGCTTTTTTGTCTTTGATGGTGTCAGAACTGTACACTTTTATTTCGACACTCTCGTGTCTCCTTTTTGAGAGGTCCCATGGAAGGTCTGTGGCTCAGGGCACTTATGAGGATATAGCTGTAGTCTGAATGTATGTCATACCACAAAAAGAAGGCAAGGCTCCTTGACTTGGGGAACTGGCCACACAGTAATACCCAGGCTTTGCTTTCAGATGCAGCAAAATATCATGGCTCATACCAAATTTGTGTTATTACTTAACGTACTAACGCTTCTATTCAGTGCATCTGACCGAGTGTTATATAACTACAATTCATGTGCATCCTGTAACCTGTACTTGTGACTCAGCAGCCAGAAAAAATTTGTGACAACACAATCAAAAATCCTAAAAGAATAAGCAAGTTACTAAATTAACTACCTTTGGAAAGCATGATATTCAAGGCCATAAGTTCTACATGTGCATTTCAGTCCCTTCTGCCGCTCTCATGTCCCCAGAAGCTATCAGACCTCTTTTAAAACAGGTACTCTTTTAGTCACTTTGCTAAGACAAAGTTTGGTTCAAGTTTTGTGATGTTTCTCAGGTCTGCTACAGCATTTTGCAAATGAGAAGTTGCAGAAAGACACATACTTTTCTATCTATGTTTAGTGACGATTAGTTAGACTTAAAAACTGTCTGATTAAAATAGTGTGATTGAACAATTCACAATTAACCCTGTATTTCAGTTACTTTGCAGCTGGTATGACTCAGCTAGTATTATTGTAGCAACACTGTTCACATTATTTCATAATAAGAAAGAGAGAACTAACAGCAGTATTCTAAACATCTCTCTGTTTTGAAGTGTTGATAGGTTTTTAGTTCCTCCATCCTCTAAAAAATTTTATGATGGTTTAGTTAGGATTATCTACTTCTTTGCATGAAAGAAAGAAAAGAAATATAAACTTATCCATAAGGAAACATATGGCACATGGTTATTTTAGAAAAAGTCAACATTATGCTGAACTGAATAGCTGTTATTCTAAGTCTGAAATATTTTAGTTGAATCTGGATCTCATGCCACAATTTTGCCTCCTCACTGTAGAAGTCTATGGTATTCATCTTTTTAATTATGCATTTCTCATCGTATGTTTTGAAGGTGGATGTGAAGATCTTCCTACTACATGAGCCCTACTTTGCTTATGAGGCAAAACAGAATTCTTTTTAGAAACACAGGAGTGATGGAGACACTTTTAACATGCAAAGCTGAAGGTCTGAGGTTGGGCTGAGTGCTACTCAAGGGAGTACTTAACAGGAGGTAGCTGAAAGGTTTAACCACCATAGCTGTTGCAGGTGTCTTAAGGTAGTTTAAGGTGTCTAAAAACTGTTACAGTAGTCTCTGATAATAAAATACTAATATTAAGAGGCTATGACATTTTATGTCTGTGTTACTCAATTAACACCAGTAAATGGTAAGTCAGCACTCTAAGAAGTGGAATCTGGCTCAGTCATTTGATTTAGATTACTTGTGGTTTTCATCAAAAATGGAAAAAAGACTGCCCGAGAGTCAAGTTCACTAGAGATATGAACAGTAAAAAGTCTAGTGAGGTCATTTGGCTTAGTTAAAAAATAACATAGCCTCCAGTACTTAGAAAATTTCTAATCTGTGTCTATACAACTTTATGACCCTCTTTAGAATAAATAAAATACAAACAATATGTTCTCTCATGTTCCATTTGAATTAGACTAGAAAGCATTACTGGGGCCATATGGCATGTGCACAGTTAGGCATCCCTCAGCTGCCTGAGAATGATCAGCTGTTACTGTTATGGTCTGTTATGGTGTAAAACTATTCAAAGTCCTTAAAGGGGTAGATGTTACCCCTTCGTAAACAAGTGTATTAAAATTATGCCAAACTGGACATGTCTGAAAATTTTTCTGTACTTCTTATTTTTTTTTCTCTCTCTCTAAATGAGAAAGAAGAGAGAAAGAAGTATTTCTTCCTCTTTCTTATTTGGTAACTGGCAAATACCATCTCAGAGATTGAATCAAACAGCTAAAGATGGTGAGCACCCAAGGTATAAAAAAGCTGTGTGCAAAAAGACTGTCTTAGGCCCAGATGTAAAGAGCACAAGTGATGCCATTATTTTTTGCTCAGACTCCCCACTGGAGTTTATCTTTCATGAGAACCATACTCTATACTTCAGGTAGTTAAGTAAACACTGGGGTTTTTTCAGTATTATTGTAGACATATTTTTAGCAAATCTTACAATACAAACATAAGAGGAGTGAAAAAAATCCCAGCACTTAAAGTCTATGGTCAGTGAATAGTTTGGGAAAAAAAGTGTCACGGTCAAACAAATAGAGTGTTACTGAAAATTAGTGTGCTTTGCCCTTTGGAGTACTACTTTTAAAACTTATCCAGTTTACCCTGCTCTTGGCATTCTGCTGCTGACATCAAATGGACTTTTTATGGATAGATACCTAGGCTGTCTCACAGGTCTTTATGTCCTAGAAGTAGCTAACCCTAGCCACTTTTCTCTTTTCCATTGTCATTTTAGCCAAGAAAATGACACTGTGTTTATTTTAATTCAGAATAGTAAGACATCTCCTGGTCAAGAAAAAACTCAAGGTAGGATTTCACAAGACAGCTAAGCCATGCTCTGACACTGAAGGCAGCCAGTTCAACTCACTGAATCAGTAGAAGCTAATTTAGGAAAACAAGGGATATGTTTTATTTCAGGCTAGTACATTTCAGATACTTGTCAAAGAATTGCAAAGCAGAGAGAAGCCATTTAACCCTTTAAAGAGCAATGTCTCATTTAGCTGGTCAGCTGGAAATCTGCTCCTTAAGTTTTAAAGAATAAAGTTAAATATATCCGAATCCCTTGAAAGGCATTGAACAGAAGACTAGAGGTAAAAGTCGGCATGCCCCACTGACACGGCATGCTCTCTGACGAGATCTGTCTAACGGTTGAATCTAACAGCAGGAATTCAGGGCACACAACACGTTCATAAGATGTGACAGCAGGCCAGATTTATAAAGGGTATAGAAAGGGTGATATTTCTGATTTCTTAAGACTGTTAAGCACACTGGGTTTGGGGGTTTAGGTTAGTTTGGTTTTGTGATTTGTTTGTTTGTTTGTTTTTCTTTTTTTTTCCAATTTGTAGCTGTCTTCTATGAATAAGATAACTGTGCTGTCTACTTTGGAGTTACATGAATGTGTGCTTTCACTTGAATTTGACCTTGAATTGCCTTGAATGAAATGCAAATTCATGGTAAATAAACAGCAGGAGGGAATTCCTTGTATAACAGTACTGGGCCACCCTGGATCCCTCCAGAGGATCTGTAAAGAGAGAACACTATTCCAGCTGCATGGAGCAGGTAAAGATCTGGTAGCACAGCTCACTGAAAGAAATTTCTTCCAATAGTAGGAGGTAACCATGAAAATAATTCAGCTTGTAGCAAGATAGCAAGATCTGTGTTTGGAATCCAGGTCTCCTCCAGAAGTAACTCATAGCACCTGGTGAAATAGGCAGCTCTGGAAAGAGCTTGAATTTGTTATTCCTGATCATTTATACTGCCAGTTATGTGAGCTCTGATAAGTGAGTAATGGGAACAGACACATTCATAGTGCTCAAAATAAGGTCTTGACTCAGGAAAATATTGACTGCTGTTTGTTCAACATCACTGGAGGAGACAATGTAAGAAGTGCCTGGTACAATGACTGGGGCTGGAACACAAGATTTTCAATTCTTTATTTCATGTCAGTCACCTTCACTCATTCGGTGCAGTCAATCATGAATATTTATGTGTGTGCCATCCCTGTTTGTAAGAGAACTAAGTCCATGGTTCTCAAACTGCTGTTGCAGAATCAGATGACTAATGGTATTAAAATAACAGTCATGATCAAAGGGACAATGACAGCTGTAAATTAGTGAACATCTGTGACCTTTCAGCATAGATGAAAAGCATCTCTGTGCCCTTTACAGTTGAATTCTGTGGTTACTTCAAGGAGATCTTGACAACTGCTCTTTGCTCTGACTTTATGCAATGCTTAGCATAACAGTAGTGATGCTGCCTGTTTCTGGATCAGTTACTACAAATAGCACAGTAATAAAACCCTTCAAATACATTGGTGTAAATTATCTCCTGACCTTCAGCTGTGCCCCATCAGCATCAGACTACAAATCTCCACAGTACAGCTTTTTCACTGTTTACAGCAATATCCAAGATGTGTCAAAGAGGCAGAAGGAGGTGCAGATGTAACAGAAGAGTAATGAAAGACAAAGGCAGGGTAATAATGTTATATTTTGCCTTCAAAGTAATCTTAATAACTCTTCATGTTAACATGACAGTGAAACGGGTAAAAGTAAACCAGTCTGTAAACAAAACAAAATCAAACAAACCAACCAGCCAAAAGCAAAACAACAACAACACTAACAAACAAACAAAAAAAACCCCAAAAACAAAACCAAGCCAAACCAACCAAACCAATAAAAGAAATCACCCAATGATCAGAATAGGAAAAAAAGGACAGAAATTTGAAGACTGAGATTTTGAATACCATATTAATCTCATTAATGTCATTTGAATTTCATAATGCTTTAACTTCTATAGGCACTTTGTAGGTACTTAAAACTTTTAAACTTTCCTATGACCCTCTCCTACATTAATTAAGCTAATTACAAATAAGTGTACAAGCAAAACTATGCAAAACTATGATTACTGTATTCTGCTCAGAAATGATTGATTTTTTGAAGAAAGTACTAGCTACAGAGGAATGTTTTCCAGAACTATATGTGACCCAAACAAGGCTAGAAAGAAATAATCCATATTTTTCTATTATTGCATTCATGTATGGAAACTGTGAGGCTTCTTCCACTAAATGAAACACAGAAAAGAGAAATAACTCCAGATTAATGAAGAATGACTGGTTTTTATTAGCCTGTGACTTGAGACAATGACTGACCTAAGTGCTTATTCCCTTCTAATTCATGTTGTTTTGCAAAATTTTGGTGGGCCATAACTAATAACATCATGCAGGAATGTTTTAACTAACATCAGCGATTATTTCTCTGTCTGAAACTCTGTGCTGTACTGGCTTCCTCTTGACATTTGTGTAAGCACTTTTGTGCTCATTATAATCTTAATCAGGTGCTGCCAATATTTCAATAATACCTCCCACAAAAATGTTTCTTTGTACTGTATACCAGGTGCTGTACCCTTTTGTGATGTACAGAAAAAAAGGGGGATTGGGAGGAGAGAAAAATTAGAATATTAACTACCTTTTTAAAAAAAGAGAAAAAAACACGGATGATTTGTGGTATAAGCCATTTAGTATAGGTAAGTACAGAGAAATAGTCTGGTTTTTGGAAGAGTAATTTCTCAGCATTTGCAGGAATGTAATCCTAAGTGTAATGCTTGGTGACATAAAATTATCAGAATACAGGTGACCATGGCTGTATAGCTAAGATATTTGAATAGGTAGAAACTATTACTGCTGCACATAATGAAGGGCCAGACCATCCTTAGCTTATAAACATCTTTTAATGAGTCCCTTCTGCCCTAATTAGAAAATAGAGACCTAGCAGCACAATTCTAAGTTAATGGGTATCCCTGAAGACAAAAGTAATTGGACTTGAGGGAAAAAATAATGCAAAGCCAGTACCTTATTTGGAGACTTGTAGGTGTGTTCATGTTCTCATTTAGATTATATAGCCTGGCATGCTGTTTGCCTATACTCAGTGATACCTGTTTTGAAAGAACCAGTCTGCTAGAGAGAGCTGATCTGAAACAATATAAGAAAGCTGTTCACCTTAGCAAATGTGAAATATTAAATAATATTTCAATTAATTAAAAATGGTCAAAAATCTCACTGCTTCCCATTCTGGAGATTTACTTGACATTACACTGAAAAGACTTGGTTTATTTAAATGTTGTCTTTTCTCAAGACAAATTTGCTGATTTGGTGCTACACTGTCTTGGGTGTTACTTGCAGCTGGCTATTACACAGAGACAGAGGGAGTCCTCTGTTATTGTCTTTGTCTGCTAAAGGTATTTCCCAGCTTTTATTTTTATTTGGCACATAACATTGCCAATGCTGAAATAAAAGAATTAAAGCAGTCAGGGTTTCAACAAAAACATCCTGTCTTAGAGGTGCACTGTTATGTGAATAAAAACATCTCTTATATAGCTAATCTTATAGCTCATCACACTTTATGGCCTATAGTTGCAATTCAGGCTAGCACCTCTCTCCTAAAAGTTCATCCTATATTTGTATATGGTGGGGTATTGGTGACCCTTCCCATGGGTGCACCATCAGTCAATTGTAGTGTCCTTTCCATGCAGTGAGATGCATGGATCCCACATGCAAAGGATGCCCACAGTTTGGTTAGGTGGTGAATGTGTCTGGATAGATGACAGAAAACATACACGCTGTGCATAGCCTGCAAATCCTTCTGGAAGAACCTGTGAACCTTCCTGCAGCCAAAACACCAGTATTTCTCAATATATGGCTTCAAGATAATCCAGGTAACTATAAAGTTAGCAATGATTAATGAATAAAGCCTGAGCAAGAGCTTAGACAAATCCTGGGCATATCCTCTGAGTGACCTTGAAAAAAGACTTTTCTAGCTTCACTTTGCTTCTTGTGCTTTTTCTCACTATCCATTATTGGAGATGGCTGCACAATAGATCCTCAGCTTCAAACCAGCTATTGATGTAGTACAAATAGATAACAATAATAATCATCCAAGTAACCATAACCTCTCTTTTTCCTCTCTCTGCTCTTTTACATTCCTCTCCCCTGCAGACATATTTTAAAGTAGACAAAAATAAACTGAAGACGACTTGAAATGTGTTGATTGGCTGTTAATACCTTGTAGTGGTTTTAATTACTGTGTCTTCCACATCCTATACTTTGTTATCATTTCCTTCTCTGGTGAACTGACCTGACACAAATTTCCATTGGAGTGCAATAGTCCATCAACATTGTTCTTAGACTCTAATATGCTGAGTTTCTCTGCCAGCAGCACTTACCTTTATGCAACCCAATCTCCAAAGTAAAATTCTACTTGTAAGATGTCTCAAAAGGACAGAAGCCATCTGAGGTTAAAGACACTGTTTAAAACAGGAGCCTGGCCTCAACTACTGTGTTGCTCCTAAATTTCTTGGCTTAATTAATTGAAAATGCATAAAATAGCCAGAAACTAGAAACCTGTGAGAAGGTGTCTTTAGTCTAGGGTCGAACTTCACACTTCATCTTTGCTCCTGTCTACTAATGGATGGGACTATCACAATTCTCCATTTTCTTTTTTTTTTATATATATATATTCAACTCTCCTGCCCCCAAAATTATGTGTGGGTAGATTTTTTTGGCTAAGGCAGCCTGTGTCCATGTTGTTTTCAACCTCATCAGGGGCTGGATCCTGGAGCCTATTCCTGAGCAAAGAGCCAAACAAAGGGCTAGGTTCAGCCACTGTGGCTCTGATGGGAGAACATCCCAGTGCCTGACCAGGGGTCCAACAACAGGCAACAGCAGGGTTTGTAAAACCCAGCAAGAACCCACAGGACTGTGAGGTGGTGGGCATCGGGCAGTCAAGAGCTGGGAAGAATCCCACAGAGGTGCATTGCAGGTGACAGAAAGCCTGTGGAGCCAAGGCTGTAGAAGGTGGCAATCCAGTTTAGGAAGATTTTGGGGGAGAAGAAGAAAGTTCAGGGTGTTGGGTGTCATAGGAAAGGGGTGTTTCATTTCTCAGAACCCAGAGCAGTGGGCAAGGGAGAGCAGCTGAGGTTTGAGGAGAAGCGGGAGTCTAAACTGAATGACTGCCAGCTAAGCTGAGGAGAAGACACCTCTGGGAAGAGGGGTGGTAAGATAGTTTGAAAGGATGAGAGAGGCTAGGAAGACAGGCCTGCAGCATGGCTTGAAAAGAGGTCTGTGCCTCTGGAGCACTGAAGTGAACTTTTCCTACCAGCACCTGTGGTGGGAAATGGCCATTTTTCAGTCAAGAATTGAAGACGGACGAAGATTCCTCCCAGGGGAATGGTGGCAGGGCACAAAGAGATTGCTACATTCAGAGTATGAATGAAAGCACATCATTGGCACCTGGGAGCTTAAG
>JAOXXN010000395.1:30052157-30068346 GCA_026770055.1 Myrmophylax atrothorax
TTTTGCTTTATGGAGGCCTTTTATAGGTAAATAAAAAATGAGGAAAGAACAAGGTCCATTTAGATTTTCTACAGTAGTTTGATATGTTTGATACCCTTACATGAATGGTAAATGGCCTGCCACTGAAGTCACCCTGCTGGCTGGAGGCCTCCAGGTGAAAAGACTTGTTTGTGTGTATGAAAACAGAACTTCTGACCTAAAGCCCTAAACTGTACTTGCAGGCATATGAAGGCAATTCAGATTTCTGTTTCTATGAGATAATCCCTTGGCACTAATGACAGGTCTGTAAATTATTCAGCAAAATGTCCCAACTCCTTCTTGCTGGGACTTCAGAGCTTTGGGATTTTTTTCATCTTTTTTATTTTTTTTTAGATTTGATAATCCTATTTAACCCACCTGAAAATTGAACACCAGGGAGAGCTTTTCAGTTACACACAATTAGTTTTATAAGCAGCATTATTAAATCATCCATTAGCTGTTTGGTTTTTTTAAATTCCTTTATTAATAGCAATAAAGGCTTTTGTATGAAGAATAAAGGGTGGCATTATATGAAATGGTTTCAGACTCTAATAATAACTTTTCCTGCTTGTAAGTAGAATTAAGAAATGAACGTGCTTGTTGAAGATTTTGTTTAAAATCTGCCACTCATTTACCCCCCCCTCATCCTTTCCCCTCTTCATATTTTTTTCCCTCAGATGCATGAAATAGGACTGTGTTGGATCCTGAGGGAGAAAAAAGGCCATGGGGCAAAGCCAGGCCTGAGGACTCTGCTTAGGCTGATGTCTCTTTGCCTAAAGTTCAGGATCATGCTTCCCCAACAGCAACCCTACTACCAGAGGCAGCAGATCAGAGGATCAAAGCTCAGTCCAATGAGCTGCTCTTGGAACTTGAGGCCGTGAGTGTTGCTGAATAAGTTGAGGAACTGTTGCCAGGGCTGGGGCAGAGAAGAGGTGAGTACTAGAAAGGAGCCAGTCAGGTTGTGTGAGGACTGCGTGTCTCATGTTTGTAAGCGTGCTGAGAGGGTTGGGTGAGAGCAGGCACTTGCCCACTCCATACTCACAGTGTCCAGAAGAGATGGTGAGAAATAAAGAAAATGCAGGATAATATTTCTCCTTGCTGCATTTTCAGTATCCGATTCTGTGATATATGGACCTGGTGGCTGTCGACAAACCACCACATCCACAAGGCACTTTTTTCCCATAAATTTGACTAGTTTTCTTTTGCACCCATGTGTGCTTTTGCCTTCAACAATATCCTGTAACAACATATCCCCCAATTCCTCACTGTCTGTAAAGGTACTTTTGTTTATTTTTAAACCCACTGCCTGCTAACTTCATTGTTATGAGACAGACCAAGAAGTCGTTGCTTATTCACTTCCTCCCTGTAACTCCTGATTCCTATTGTTCTCAGGGTATTGTATTTGACAAGGCTGTATTTTAGATACTGTTCTGAGTTTAATACAGACATAATGTTTAAAGCTCTGAAGTTGTGGAGTGGAGCTGTCTGCCCTCCTGAGACTATTGTCCTGCAATCCCTGTTCCTGGCAGGCCACTTAATTTACATTTTAAAACCTGGGATTCAGAACAGATATGTAAATTAACCTTCTAGTTCATATCCTAACTCCTGGTACCTAGTCTGAAATTTAAATCCTAACCATAAATTTAGAATTTAAGATATAGACTGTATTCCTGTTCAATTTATACGGAAAGTATCATAAGTAACAGTTTGATTTGAGAAAACTGAAATAAACGTTCCATTAAAAACCACTCAGCACTATTATTTCCTTTTACCAAAGCTTCAGAAGCTTGTGTTAGTCTTGACTGTCCTTTTCAAATGGTGAAAGAGAAATTTTGAGGACATATTTTTGTGAGGAGACCTGGCTTTCTCAGTAAGGTCCACAGACTGCCCTCTTCTCAAGAGTGAGTTCATTCTGTTTCTGGAAGCAACATAAGCAAATTACTTTTGCTTATGAACATGCTAAAAAGAGTGTATGTTCAACTTTTTAAGACACAGGATTTTTAAATGAAGAGAAATATGTATAAAGACATCGCTCATTTCCTGGTATTTGCAGAACCAAGATTATTCCCTCCATGGCCATCTTCCTTTTCTCTTCTCAGTCTTACAAAACCAAATTAAAATTCATGAAGGATTCTGGTGGACAATACAGTTTTGTTTATTTTGTTGAAAAATATATACTGTAAGCTAAAAAAATAGATTATATATAAATATATACACATTGGCAAGAAATACAAAATGTCACTTTTTGTACTGGGAATAATCACAGGTTATTTGAATATCCAATAGTGTTTGTAGATTTTTTTTTTGCAGCAGAACTATCAAGAACAATGATTATCACCCACACCAGACTAACATTTTCTTTACATATGTACAACTGTTCTAGGATCTTTCCAGAGAATTTAATGGTTGACGTCTCACACTAACATGCAGAATGCCATTTACTACTTTTCCTGGAGGCAGTGGGAAATCCAACCCCTTTACTCTCTATTTTATAGTCTTTTTCACAGGTAATCTTCATAACTGCAACACAAACACAACAAACCAGAATAGCTTTATATTCCCATTTGTTACAGCTGTTCATAGAAAAACAAGCTATTAAATGATGAAAAGGCAGGATCACTGGGTTTAGCTGGGAATACAGCATTGCCTTCTGCAGTTCTAAACAATTGCCTATATTATTTAGTAGCATTGTCAGCTGGATCACTTACTGAGTCCAGAGGTACTTTAGGAGTAGGTCTTTAGAGTCAGCTCAACACAACAAATCAAGTTGCTTGTTTGGAGTTACCTAATGTTCTTTTTTTACACAGCTTAATTTTACAGGAAGAATTTGTGAAAAACAGTCATTTTCACAAAAACATTACTTTTACTTAATAGACACCAGCCCATTCCTCCCCATTTTTCTATTCTCAGTAGAAAGAAGGATGGCTGACGCCTCCTCCCCTTTTCTTCCCTGGACAATTCCACAAAGAACGCCCCATAATATGCAGCTCAGTCTTGGCATCCAGCCTACTGCGTGTAGCCTGGCTTGGGGAGTAGCCCTTTACTTACATTTTAAAAGAAACTTTCTTTTCCTTCCCTAAACCTTCGGTTTCCAAAAGAAGCAAGTGAAACCTAAGGAACTGAACCCTTCCCCAAGCCCAGCTGGAGGACTGGAACCTCTGAGGGGGGAATAATTTGCCTTTTCTTTCCAATCGTTGCTATTATTAATTCAGAAGTATGTCACTACACAGTGTCATTAAATGGCATGGAGCTGAGATACCTTTGCACTGTGACAGGAACAGCTTCCAACTTCATTGAAAAACAGCATTTCTAGTATGAGTGACAGCTAGGTTTTCCTTGCCACTTCCCAAGAGGAGGGTGTCTGCCCCACTGAGGAGAAGCCCCACCCAAGGGAACCATTTTTCCAGATTTCATGGGTAGATGAAATCATAAAGCAACTGTTGCACTGAGAACTTTTTCATTTGCTCACTTGCTTAAGAAACACCTATTCAGAAGGTAGAAGGGTGATAAAAGGTGAGGGTTTTTTTCTGCCTACACATTCAAAAGGAGAAGGAACTAGCTGAGGCAGCTCTTTTCTATGCAAAGAAATTAGGAAACTTGGAAACAGGGTCATTTCAGGCAAGTACCAGTGCCTGGTATTTTTCCTTGTCTCCTCCTGAGGAGTGGTTAATCTCGTCTCACTTTGAAGAAACCAAAGCAAGGATGTGTGCAGGCTCATGGGAAAGCTGCTCTTTCTTGAAGGGATGGGAGGAAAGGAGAAAAGGTCAAGAAGAGAGCATGTTTACCTAAACCCTGTGCTCTTAGCTGTGTCTTGCTGCTGAGTGCAGCTGCTTCCACTCTCAGCTGGCATTTTGTGGTTTTGAGTACTAGACCACTAAATAAAATATGGTGTTTTAATACCTTTTTTTTTTTAATATATCCAGTGTGGGCTGCTAAAGTAAACAGAATACTGCACGAGTGCACATTTCATTTATGTCAGCAGAAGCTTAAAGCAAAAACAGAAGTGTAATTAGCAACTCAAACCAGCAGAGACCCTGGAATACAGCACAACTACAGACAGATATAAATTTCCTTTTAAAGAAACATACTTGGAGGACTGGATGCATAATTCTGCAAGCTAAGGAGCACACTGACTCACTGAGTCAATATTTGCTAAGTTTACTGGGCCAAATTCAACTTTATTCAAAACAGAAACATCTTTGTTTAAGAACAATGAAAGGGCCTGGCCATGAGTGTCACAGGCAGCAGCTTCTGGTCCCTGAACACTTCTCTTCCTGAGTCCCTGATCCCTGACTACCTTCTCAGGATGGATTGTCCTTCAGCCTCAAAGACTTTGGGCAGCTTGTTCTTCATATTTGGTATTTGGTAGACACACAATTAGGAAGAGGTGCTTCAGGTAGCTTTCCCCTCTGTTTTGACTTGTATTAAGAACAGAAAAATACAGGACTGAACTAAGAGGTTACTATATGTCTTGTTGAAAAAGAGAGTAAACATGCACTTGCTAAAGATAAGAAGTTAAGATGTGCAAAAAAAGGATGGACTCCAAGACCTGTCTTCAGAAACAGATGTAAGCTGAGTTTCTTAGCTGTTGCAGACAGGTTAACAAAAGAGAAAAAAAAAAAAAAGAGGGAAAAAAAGCTTTAAAAAGTTACTTAGCAGGGCTTCAAGAATGGAAACATGGCCTGCTGGGATGCATAAAAATCAGCTGGTGAGAAAACATGGGGAAGCTGAAAGATTTGATCTGTGACGTCCTCTTGTACTTCAGCTCTGAGGACCAAAAGTGTATTTCCCTGAGGTTTTAAGTAGGGAGATGGTCTGTGACCTATTGTGCCACTGCAAAATCTTGTTCAGGTTTCACAGTCTGCTATGAGCAGGGTCTAAGGTGAAAGCAGAAATAGTCTGGGAAACCTAAAAAAAATTTCCCTGGAAGTTTGCTGTGGGTTTTATTGTTTCATATTTTAATATTTGAATGTATCACTTTAACTTTAAAGAAGTCTATTTTATAAGGAACCAGTATGCATCTTTTCCTTACCTAGTAGCACAAAAGAGTAGGACAGCAGATACTTTCTCTCGTTTTTAGGGGCTTCACTACCTGCAAGAAGGAAGGTCAAGCTGGTCTCTGCACTAAAGTGCAGATCAAAAGAGAATGCTGTTTTAAATTTTCTCTACAGCTTTTTTTAAAATTGTGTGGGGCAACATATAAAATTGGTGCTGGCACCTGAAACAGGGAACTTTGATAACCCGACTTCTTTTTCTCCACCCTTCCTTGATCAACAGAAACAATTACTGTTCTGTGGGCTGAATTTCTTGTTGTCTTGCAAATTAAAGGCAAGTCCACTAAAGCCAGATAACTTGTACACATGTTAATTCAGCCATGCCCTGGTACTAAAGGGCCTTCTGATGAGTGAGCTATCCTAGCAAAAGAGCAAGTGTTCTTTTCTCAGCCTCCTTCCTGAGCTATGGATGCTTTGGGAAAGCTTACTGAAAGTAGAAAAGAAAGGTTAGAGGAAAGGAGAGGAGAAGAAAAATATTTAAATGTACTGGATTTTTTTAGAGTCACAAAATATCCCTTCTTAGTAGAGGTTAAATAAGACAACAGTGGAAACACAGATTCTGAACTGAATGCTGCTACTCTGTAGTACTCCGGAAAGAATTTGACTTTGTCTTGTGAACCTCAAGTGATAGCAGAACGCCAATTTTCCTCTCAACTGGTTGTCATGAGTATTTGCTGATGTTTGTGAATGAATGTTGATAAAATATGCTCAAAATGGTTTTAACCTTTTACATCTACTACTTAACTAAAAATATATTTAACATCTTATGTTTAAAAAATTATGTTTAAAAATTTGGTTAGCCTGTGACTATTATTCAGCCTCTATTTTCTGTACTTACAATAATCTACTCAGTAATTGAAAGATTTTTTTACTGATACCATCTAAGTAGGATTCTTTTTAGAGCACATGACTAATTATAATTAATTGCTCCTCAAATAAATTAATATAAAAAGCACTCCACTCTTAAATTTTTTTGAGAAAATAATAGTCATCATGCATATTCTTCATCCAGTAAGGTGGAAGAAAATGATCAACAGAAGCAGGCATGAATTGTTTACAGCCCTTGTGCCTACAAAATCTCTGTATACTTATTTAATAGCAACAGAGAGGAAGCAAACAAATTATCAGAGGGATGGACAGTATACACAAAGAAGGCTTCCCAGATTTTCTGGAGTTTCCACTCAGCAGAATCTAGAAAAAAATGATTAAATATAAAAAAATAAACAAAAAGAGAGATGACCCTGTTTAGTCACATTAACAAATTGATCAAAACCAAACACTTCTGACATTGTATCTTCTGTCTCTTCTGGTCTTCAAAATAGACACCAGAAGCTGTTCAGCACACACCTATTTTTTCCAGAAACTGTTGAGTTCTGGCTTTGTGAGACAATTAGATTAATTTTCTCCCAGTTGAGGATGAAAGAAAATTTTTTTTTTTTTCTAGGCTAACCTACACCCATTGACTTCGAGTTAAGGGGTTTGAACACCAAATAAAATAATGTATTAAGTATTTAGATTTTAATACTTCCCTGAAAACAATGTAAATCGAGGCCCCACAGATTGAACTCATCCATGTATAGTTCTGTTTTCTAAACTGATCTCCACCTAGAAGTCAGTGCAATCAGAAATAGCTCCTTCTAGAAAATACCCTGTATAATTCAAGTAATTGTTGTTGACCTCATTAGTTTAATCCGCCATTTTTTTCTTATTTACTCAGAAACCATTAGTAAGTTCTGGCAATCTGTAGTTAAGCACCACAGACCCAACATCAGCTCAGTTAAAACAAACTTCATTTCATCATGCTGTGCAAAGCATCACTAAAACAGAAACATCAGCAGTACAGTTTTCCAAGAGATTTTGCAAAAGCATATCTAGGTTGTCTACCCTTCTTCCTCCATTTTGGAGAAAGCACTTGCTCTTAACACCTCCATGCAGTTCACAAGAATGAGTGTTCCAGTTAACTCTCGCCACTGTTTTGTTACTGGGTTTTTCATTTTGTCCAAGGCTAATTGCAGGTCTTGTAAGACATCCCTGTAACCGTCTCCATAATGAGCAGCCCAGGTGTAGAGAAAGTCATATGCAGGTTTCCACATCATCTGAAAATAAAAGGGAAGAAATTAAAAGGTTTTGTTGCAGAAATTGAATTATTGAAGGGGGAAAAAAAAGAAAAAAACCCTAAATGGTAGAAAAGTTACAGAAAAGAGAAAAGATGTGTTTGATCCCTAGCCATGCTGAAATGCTTTATCAAAAAAGGCGTGTTGATATGAAACCTCCAGTAACTTTACGTAGTTCATCTCTATGAAACTCTCAAATTCTTAGAGGGATAAATAATAAATAATAAATAATTCATTCAGATTATTATGATCAAGTCAAAATATATCCTTGTCTGAAAGAAAAATTCAAAGAACAGGGATGGAAGAAAAACACCTCACAGAAGAAAAAACATCTCACAGTCTGATTAGTCTAGCTTCTGCCTTGAGTTTAAGCCTGCCATGCTTTCAGCGAAGTTTCTCATTTTAGAGAGAAAGGTATCATCATTCACCCAAATGAGTAGTGCTTACTTTTTGCTTTAAGCAAGTCTATCTTAAGTCATAACTATAAAGTTACAAAAGGAGGAAAGCAAAGTACTTAGTGGTATGGGGGAAGAAGGAGATCAATAAATTCTTTCCTTTTTTTTAGAGAGGCTAAGTTGAAAAATATTTTTTCATTTACTACTGTAAATGACAGATGTTACAACATATTTTAACAAAGTGAAGCAGTTCATCACTTTTGTATTTATGCTGAGACCAGAAAGTTTCTGTATTTCTACTTATAGCTTGATAACTAAGGTAGCCAATGACAGAAACTGGGATTTTCTGAAATTCTGTTGCTGGCTATATGTGCTGCCTTTTCTCTGCCTCTTGCTTCCTTTCCCTATATTCCTGTTAGACCAGGATATTTAAAGAATTGAGGTACAGTCTCCTGTGTTCACTAGAATGTGAGAATACAGTGAATATGAAAAGGTGCTATGCTTTTACTTATGCTGAAGGTCAGTCTGACATTGCAATAAGACAATTGGCTGAAATATATTAAATACAAACCCTGGTTTCCTCTAATCTGTCACAAGTGATTTTTCAATCTAAGACAAAAGAAAGCAAAAAAATGGAATGTATGGATTAAAAGCTTTATAAACTGGTCATTGCTGATGCATGATTAACTTAGCAATAATCTACACACGCATCACATTGGAGTAATACTCCTCTTAATGGTGGAACAGCCCTTGATGTGTAACAAATTAGTTAACATTTTCAGATAATTCTCAATAGTTAGTCAAAACTTATAATCCTCCCCCTTTTTCTAGGTTTCTTTTTTTCAGGCCAACAACTACCATCTATAAGAAAGTTCAGAAGTCAGAAGAAAGCCCTGAAATTCAGTAGAAAGTATTCAAATTTAAGATTAGATTCATAGGACAGTGAGTGTGCTGAGTGTTCACATGAGACACCAGTGCTAGAAACATAGTGTGCTTTGAACTAACATTCACGTGCACAGGCACTATTACTAATGTGAACGTGTGTATGGAGAATAGCAATTCCTTTGGTACTAAGAGCTGAAAGAGAAGGAATTTAGTCTGGATCATATGTATGACCTGAAATAATCAAGGAATGATGGTACAGAGAGCTGAGCCTGAATATAAGTGCCCAAGTGAGAAAGATCAGCTTGAACATCATTCAACAATGCTTATAAAAGAGGATTTTCAGAGTAAAATCCAATCCGGGACCTAGAAGTCATTGACATATAACTCTGTGGGGAAGAGTGGACCTACTGTGTGCTTTGGAGTTAACGCAGAGAAATACAGGAATTAACTTGGTTTCCCAGGCAAAGAAATGCCTAGAGCACAGGCTGACCTTTGGCTCAGCAGTGTGGACAAGGATCCACCCTGTCTTGTGACATATCTGACATTTCATAGATTCCATGAGTACCTATGGGCACCGCAAATGGCACTTGATATCTAATTAGACACCTAAATTGCTCCTCAGATGTGTATGCACTAAAATACATCTGAGAGGACAAATGAACTTTTGTTGAGAACTCATGTTTCTGTACAAGAAGAGTGCTTTACAATGGAAAATAAATAGCATGATTTACCTGACAAATTATGAATTCAAAGCATAGATTTCCATTGATCATACAATAGAACAGAAGTTGAATTGGTGTCAGAGCTTCCAACCTCTTCTCATGTTACTTAAGTTAGATTATACCAACTGGCACAGTAAAGTATTAATGATGGAGGTCAGCTTCCCTTTGGTGAAAAGAGCAAAAGCTGTACTGAGGATGATTTGAAGTGGCTCCTTCAAGGACTGGATGCTCTACCTCTCCTTGTCTGAATGGATAGCAGAGTAGTGTGTAAGGTTAACAAGTGGGCAGGACAATAAGAAAGGATTGAACATGGCCCTGAAGCTCAAGACGAGATGGAGACCTCCACAGGAAAGTACAAAAGGAAAGAAGCACACAAAGCAAGGAAGAATAAAGGTCCCTGGCTATGTTTCTGCAGAGAAGCAAGTGTGCATGCACTGTTACAGCAGACTTACCTCCAGAGATACTGCTCCATTTTTCCCTTGGTGGGGCACTTCATAAGCCTCTATTTGCTGCTTTGTGAGTCGGGCTAACTTCTCTGCAAGCTCCCGCCAGTTTTTGCCAAGCTTGACAGCTGAAGTCAAAATTATGGTGTCCTGGGTAAGACGTGCCACTAATCCCTGGCAATCTATTTTCAAAAGTGCCTGCAACAATAATTTTTATTAGTGATCCTTCACCAGTAATTACAAACTGAACATTTTAATTTCTCTTTATAGTACTATTCTGCACTTCTACACAGACAGAAAAGCTGATTTTTTTTTATTTTGTGTTCTTACAAATATGTAAATTTTTTCCTACAAAATGATGTTGCCAACAGTTTCAGAGGAAATCTGTCCATGAGCTTAAGAAACAAATTAAACTGGCATTCAGATGCTTCAGCATTCCAGAGTCAGATGGATCCTGCAAAGCTTACAGATGATGAAGGAAAAATAGGTTTCTCCAACAAAAATATTTGGGACATCAAATTTAACTCCTTAGAAATATTACCTGAAACTTGAAAATTAAGTTAGAGCACTATTATACTAAGGTGTTGTCTTTTGTCTATAGCTTTTCTGGAAAATCATTGATCACAAAATATTCTACTGAAAATGTTGAGTTTTTCAGTGAGTGATCAAGAACAAAAGCCAGACATTTTCCTTGTTTTTGAGATACTGATTTTTAGTGAAATATCAAGCATTTCTGCAATAATCAGTCATATGTGATTTAATTCTAAAATATTTTACCATAAAAATCCCCATAGCAAACAACAGTACTCTGGTAGGCACAGTAATGAGAAGCTGATTACAGTGTACTGTACCAAATTCCCCTATATTTTGTCAAAGTGAAGACAAAGTTGTTCAGTTTGCCATTGTTCTGATAAGCAAGAACCCTATAACACATAAAAATAGGAGATGAATTAAAAGAAGTAACCAGCAAATTTTTCCCCAAAATTACTCAAATGATATCTAGTTTTAAGTCTAGTTTTGCAAGGATAGGGGCCTTTATTGGGACTTCATAGCACAAAATTATGTAAATCTCACGAAACAGGACATTGAGCATCCTGGTCTACTGGAAGGTGTCCTCGCCCATGACAAGGGTGGTGGAATGAGTTGATCTTTACAGTTCCTTCCAATGCAAACCATTCTACGGTTCTATCTTATTCTAATTATTCCCCACTTTTTGCCTGTTCTGTGATGAACTCTGTTTCACTGCATTCAATCAAAAGTTTGGATAGTTTTCACCTTTAGGTCATGTCTCCCTCTTCTTTTTTTTACAGAGACACGGCAGACTTTGCTGTACTGGCTAAGTTTTATTCCATACAGTTTAATGTGCTTTTAGGAGTTGCAAATGGCCACTGCAACCACAATTTTTGAATCCTGTTGAAATTGCTGCCAACACAAGGTATAGACTAGTTATGAGAAGTAAGTTCTGCTAAGGTTTACAATTCAGGATAATCAAAGGGCTTTAGATGATAACTACAATGTGAATTTTTAAACATCAATTTTTATAATAATTTTTTTTTGTAACAGAAATTTAATTATATTCTGTGCCTTAATAGGCTGGTTGACTTTTCAGTCAGAGCCAAGGACAGTATTAAGTAATCATTAATTCCAAATTAATCTGAACACAGATCAGTAAGTAAATTAGGATGGTTAACAGTGCAACTTATTACCTGGAAGAATTTAAAATAAACCCACTTTTGATTCACGTATAAGAGCATTTAGTCACATAGAAGTTGTCCAGTGGCTAACAAATAAGGCCTATGAAAATACATACTGAAATACTTGCATTATTGTCCTTAGGCTGCTGCAACATTAACTATGAAGAAGTCATGTGTGGATAGAAAATCCTGTCTTCAACATGTGGATCACGGTTTTATTTTTAAACATAGGAAGTTAAGTTAGACACACAGCATAGACAAATAAATATATATAATGGTGTTTCCACATTGTAAGTTTACTTAATACTTCCCAACAGGAATGTGAATTTCTCAGGGTAGCAATTTTCTATGACGAAAGACAAAACTATTTCAATAAGTATTTAAAAAGCAAAAAAAAGTCAACTCAGTCAAGCTACTAAGTGAACAAGGTTCCTGGAACATTAACAGAAGATTGTTTAGAATTAATTCATCAAAGTATTATCCTTCATGAGAGTCTGAATGTATTTTCTGTCTATAGGTGTCTACAATTTTTAGAAATATGTTCAGGTTTGTAAAAATTCCTTCAAGGGTGCAGAATCATGTTTTCTTGTTCATACATAACTACTGAGCAGTTTCTTAGCATTGCAGTCTCAACAAGCAAGTTAGTTCATGCAATACTTACAACAATGAGTTCATAAAGAAATAGTCTCCTTTTTTTGTTAGCATGGCAGTCTTGCTTCATCCTCTTCACAACATGTGCAACTCTCTCTGATTCTTTATCAATATGTGCCTCATTAAAGTCATCCAAAGACATATGTGAGTATCCTAGCACCTCAGCTAAAGCTCTCCAATCATAAACACTCTCTGATACTGTCGAAAGAACTACTGAGTAGATGTAAGTCAGTTTTTTGAATGGCAATGCAATCTGTTCAACAAGATTCCTGGTTGTTAGCTCACTATCAGCAGTGTCCATAGCTTGTTCTTTGGAAATCACTTTTAGGTTTTTGCAATGTACAAGGCCAATCTTTCTTCTGAGAACTCCTACGTACCACTCTTTCATTTTAGTTTGTCCAATGGCTTTAACTTTATCTTCACCAAGAAGTGCGATTGTATCCCCTTTAAAATATTCCAGCAAATAGTCAATCTTATTTTGACGTAACACAGTTTTCAAAGCCACTCCATAAGTGTTAACGCTCAAAGGTTTATCTTGAAACCTTGGATATTTTACTGTTGGTATCAAAAGCCAAGGTGCAGACTTGATTTCTTTGCGGTTCTGTAAACGCTTTGGCTTATTGATAATTCCACTTAATTTTGGAGCTGGATCAGGAGTAGTGACATGGAACTGTGTAACTTGGCTACTTTGTAAGACTTTAATCTGAACAAGGAAAACAAAGAAATGCATCTCCCTACATCCAAGCAGGGAAAACAGGAATTGTTGGCGGACCATTTCACCAGTTTTCAACTCCTCCTCCTTAATATTTTTGCTTTGGTCTTCTGTCTTTACTTCAAAATCTGGATCACAGGATACCAAAGAAATGTTTAGATCTTGTGGTTTTTCAAGCAGAAATGTATGTTTTCCCCACAGCTGAAACACCACAGGAGGCATACTTTTCCCCCCTTTTTTTATATCACATATCGTGAGTTTTTCTGGAATGTAGTTATGACCAAAGACTGTAAAAACTGCTGTAAAAGATGGATGAATGTATTTGGGGCCATAAATTCCAACTGAGACTGTTCTATGAACGTAGTCCCAGATGTTAGTTGCTGGAGGCTGGATTTTGTTTGCTTTTATGGCAATCACTGCATACATCACATGACTTAGGTCCGTTAGCTTCACTTGTATGGTATCTTGATAAATGTAGCAATTCTCTAGCTTCTTAAAAGGCCCTTCTTTACTGAGACTAAAAAAGCACACAATGTCACTCATAACTTGGCTGAGTGGATCATTCTTCACTTTAGCCGCAACTTTCACCTCTAGGAAAATGGCTTCACTTGTGTTGAGGTTGCTCAGCGTAAGTTCTATCAGAGGACTTACAGTGCTAGACAGTTCATTGTTACATGACAATGGCGGGTTTAGGATAGCCTTTAAACCAACTTCTTGGAATTCTCCTGGTAATACATGACCCATAGGGACATGAATGTTGATATCTGAGTCAGGTAGTTGTACTGAACCTCCTTCATGGTTCAGTTTGCAAACTACATGAATGTCTGTAGCTTGTGTTTGTGCCCATCCAGGACTATGGCTCATGGCTTCTAAATCTAGGCAAGACCGTGTGAGTTGTCGGTGACTCAACCAAGCCATCTTGTAGGCTTCACGGTCATTTTGAAGCCATGCCATGTCCGAGGCTGTAGTTTTTTGAGGTGCTGACATGTGAGGATTAAATCTTTGGTTATCAACAATATCCAGGAAGTCAGAGACACTCTTGGATCGTCCGGATCTTCTTGATGAAGTCTTTCTTAAGAGGCAATCAAGATTTAGCTCATCACCTGAGGAATCCAAAGAGTCTCTATTGCCAGAAACTTTTGAGAACAAACAAGGTTTTTCTTTTAAGATAGAAAGGCATTTATTATTTTTATTTCTATTTGAAGCAGCTATGTCATGTATGAAAGGGTTGGAGCCTGACAGTTCGTTCCAGAAAGGATTAGTCTTGGAAATAGCTTGGGCATGTTTGAATACACCAGACCAGTCAATATCCAAATCCAGTTTCCTTTCACTGACATCTGTTTAAAAGAAAAAATAGAAGCATTTCCTAAAGCACAGAGTCTTGAGACATTCCATTCATTTCAAAGTGATAGTCTGTTAAACTAACTGGTGGCTAAATTTATTCTCCTGAAATACATATAAATCATTTCTATATTTTTCCTTCAGGTTTTTCAATAGTATCAATATTGATTTAATTAAGAATCTTTCTTAATAGAAGAGTGCTAACAAATTAGTGCTGGATAACAAATTAGTGTTGAAGGATGAAAAGCATCCTCTTCAAGGCGCTGATCATCATCTCCTATGCTTATTAATTGGCATTGAATACAATAAGGTTCCACAAGGCTCAAACCATTACATTCTAGTAATATTTGGCCTCTTACAAAACGCTGTGGATTTCTTTCCTTTGTGTCCAACTCTTTGCAAAGATTAAAGAACTACTGTTTCATTTTTCATACACTGCAGACTGTACAGACAAATGCATCATTCAAGATTCCTTTTCATGGTAGTGCACATGCATTTAATTGATAACAGCACACTTACCATTTATCTCAATGTGTGCAGAATTTGTTATACTAGCTTTCCATTAAAAAAAACCATTGATATAATTTATGAAGTCTTGTGCAACTTGAAATTTGGAGAAAAATGTCTGTGGAACAACCAATTTTTCTGAGATTGCATTTTGATAGACAAATATGGGTTTATACAGGATATTTAGATATGTTTGCTAATAAAAATACTCATAATTAACGGTAGTATCTATTTGATCTGAAGAACAGATGTCCTTTTATTTTATGTAAACACTTGTTTATAGAAGCTGCTTTACTGGCTGAGACTCACAGTTCTTGCAGTGAATAGAGTACCTGTAACTTTTTATGCTAAGGGTTTCTATTACTTCAGTTTGCTATTCTTTTTTCTACATATGGACATTATACCATCCCTTCTTCATACATCCTTGGAAAAAGTTTAAATTTCTAGAGAAATTCATTGTTTCTGTTTTTTCAGCATAACTATAGCATTTATTATTACCCTTTCCATAGTACCTCCCATTTCCAAGGTTACTTATTATTACTTAATTGAAAGAATGACAGCCACAAAAATAAATAAATATATATAAAAATTTTTTAGATTTATTTTTATGTATTTTTCTTTAAAATAAACTTTTCCTCTTGTTCTATTTGTCAAAGTTTGATAAAGAGCCAAAACTATGAAGCCTTTCCACAATTCAAGAAAACTGCCAATTTGGAAGAACCAAAGTGGAATTTGCCTGCTTCCCAGCTGCCTATCTGCAAAGCTCTAACATTGTCTTGACAAGAGCCTTCCAGATGAGCTGCCAGGGGTGTTAAGTGCAGGAGCAGCCTCCTCCTCAAGCACCTAGTCTTGACCAGGATCACCAGATGGAGCTAGGCTGCTCGAGCCCCAGCTGAAAACTCCTTTTGTTTCTGTCCACAGGGCAAAAGATTTCTTTGAGCTGTGATGCTAGTACAGTCAGAACATTATTGTCTATTAAAAAATAAATTACTTATGCCCAAAAATAACATAAGGGCGTTTGCTTGGGTGTTTTTTTCCCATCCTAAAGGGCATGTTTCTAAAGCTGTGGCAGAGCCTGAGTCACTATGATGCACACTTTCTCACACCAGCATAACAGAACAAATTACACAGGTGCAGTAGGTTAGTGAGGAAATAATTTCTGCTCCACAACTCACATAGCAAGTGCCAAGCTCACTGTTACATTTCCTGATGGACTAGAAGCTAAGAGAATGCCTATATTGTGGAAGGTGAAATTTTAACTTTGGGGTTAAAATAGTGATGAGATTAAATCAACTTTGCCAAGATCCAGTTTTAAAATTTCGCTAACTCAAAAATTTCCTTGTCTTCCTTGTTCTTAAAACCCTGAATTAATATGATTTGGCTTAGAACTCCCTCTTCTCTTCCCCAGTATATGCACCCTAAAAAGCATTTGTTGATATAAGGTTAAAGATTTCAACTCTTCCTCCCAACCTGCCTGACCAAGAGATTTTCCAGAAATAAAGATGGAACAGTCTTATTACAGAAAATAGCAAAAGAGACATACTGTAGCTGTCTGAAGTTGTCCGGTCATCAACATCAATCAAAGTCCCCTCTGACCTGCTTCGTGGAATCTCTCCACTGCTTAGGGAATCTGTTCCACTGCTGGAAGAACTT
>JAOXXN010000395.1:30075194-30087179 GCA_026770055.1 Myrmophylax atrothorax
TGGCAACACACTTCCAGCTTTTCCATTGATATATAGAAAACAGCACATCTGCTACCCACACGGAAAGTAAGCAAAATATCCAGTTTCCAGACAATCAAACCCAGGTCAAGTAGTGAAGTAGTTCTTCATTAGAAACTGACAACCAGGCATTTATGAGTTAGATGTTTCATAGAAATAATTACTTTTAAATTTAAGGGCTGAGCACAGGTAGAGAAAAAAATCCCTCATGACTTTGAACATTTACATGTCACATGTCTCAAATGGCCCAGTGATGTGATTAAAAAATCCTGCAAGAGCTGTGCTCTCTTCACAGCTTCTCTTCAGGGTAAGGCAGAATACACCAAGAAATCCACCTGCAGAGAAAGTGCAGTGTTTTATTTGTTCACAGATCTTAAAGGTCTCGAAATTATAGCTGCAATTAATATTGACATCAGATTTTGAGCACCTGTATCAGCTGGATATGTTTCAAATGTGTAAGATGGATTTTCTGCTCTTTCAGGCTAAGAATGATGTAATAAAGTGATGTGGATGGAACCGTGTCAGGATCCAGTCTTGAATATCCAACTGTGGAAATAGACTGCCTGTCAGTGTGCTGCCTGGATAGTGACACTTTATTTTGGACAGCTGTAGATTAAAGATGCATTAGCAAAACATGCAATGAGAACCTTGAAGGAAATTGAACCTGATATCCAGGCATATAAAAGGTGTCTTTAAGCTTCTGGTGTTCAGGTTTGAGCAAATTGAGATGAGTGTCTGGAGAAGGATATAGGGGGTCTACAATATGCTGTGCCTTTCATGAGACAAGGTACTAGAAAAGCCTCTTTCCATAAGCATAACAGAATTTTGCTTCAACGCAAAAAAACCCCAAATGTTAGAAGTCCCATACTGTCAGGTGGAGCTTTTTACTTTTTATATGAAACCTCTTTGGTTTGATATTAGTTACCATGGGGGGGACAAAAAAAAAAACAAACAACCAAGCAAAAAACCCCAAGCAAACCAACACACTCACTGACCAAAAAATTAACACAGTAATATACATGGAGAATTTGCTTTTCAGTGTTTAAACTATGTCAGGAAAGCTTTCAAAAGGTATAAACTAGACAAGAAAATACCTGAGTTGTGTAAGGCAAGAATGGCAGGGTGAAGGGGGAATCATGCCAGTCACTTGTTCCATTTCTTCTGGGAAATATAAAGGGAGATAATACTGAGATCGCAGAAATGATGGAAAAAGGGTGACACAGGATCAGCTCAACATGGGAAAAAAAATAATAAAACTGGCAACTACCTGTTTGGGGAAAATAATTACCTTAAATATAGTACAAGAAATTAAATCCATCTGGCAAGTGTTTCTCTGGTTGTAATTAGAGGTTAGTTCAGACAATTAATAACTGTAAGCATAATCACTCTTCAGTGAATCCAAAGACTACATTTTGCTCTACTTGAATGACTATGTAACAGACACAGGGAACATGGACCTGAAACAATAGTTTGATATGTTTGATAAATTTTGATAATATTCACAAGGAAAGACTCTTATCTATTTCATGTGTATTGATCTGTTTTGACTGAAGGGCTTTTTCAATAATCCTTGGCAGTTTAGGAAAATTGCAAAGAGAGCATCAGAGAGAGAGTCTTAATTACAGAGATGATTTTCAAGGTATTCTGCAGAAAGTGCACTTTTTCTGTGTTGCTTTTTTTGACAATTACAGTCCCCAGCGTTTGGTTGGATGTCTTCTCCAGAAGTGAGACGTCATTGCATTTAAAATATTTGTGCCTGTGTTGTTAATAATAATCAGAGCTGTCCATTAAACTACACCTGCCAATATTTTAAGGTTATTTTTGACACTGTAATTTTGAAGGGAAGAAGAGAGGGAAGTTCATAAAAACACATTTTGTTCTCTAAAAGCCAAAAAACTACTCATTATAGTGCAGTCTCTCCCTTTATGTAACAATCACACATGCTCTTGACAAGCAAAAAGTCCTCTTATTTCTATCAAATGGATACATACCTGTTTTGAAGGATAGTTTCTCTACTAATGAAGGACATTTGAGTCTCTGAATTGCACTCTTAATTACTACTTTAACAGTGTCATTAACTGAATACTTTTACAGAAATAGTATGACTGCCAGATCGGCTCTAAAATGGCAGAGATCCAGCAGCAAAAAATGAAGTCAGAGGAAGATAAACTGCCATGCAATATCAGGTCCCATTTAATAATCCATCTCTGACCACAGAAGACTGCACATTTCATAGGAAGTCCTACCTATGAAAGCAAAGAAGAGATATTTCCAGTATTGCTGGAAATTTTATAACCACACTGGGAGTGATTCTATTTAAATAAAAAGCAAAACAAAACAAAATAACAAAAAAACCCACATCAGTCTACGTTATCACTGTGTATATTCTTTTTGAAGAACAGTAAGATTCAAAATTGCATACATTTATGTGTCTAAATCTAGTTTTTAAATCTAGCTGCCATACAGGCTCATTGATCGAACTGTCTAACCCTATTTGTTAAGAGGAGGGCCTTTATAATTTTGGTCCTTACTACTTGGTACCATAAGCAGACTAACATGTACAAACTCATCCATTTTTATGCAGCGGTTACAGTCACTCTTCAAAGACTTTCTCTTTTTTGAGGAGTGAAATAAAGAGTTGTTTGTATTATTTAAACACCTTCACTCTCTCCACTGCTCCAAAGCATCCAACTGTCTTTTCAGTAGCAGTTCTCCCTTTGGTGATGCATACCATTAGCCTAGATGCAATACCTCAGTGGAAAGCTAGTTTTCCTATCCAGGAAAACCATACTAATTATATTGCAATGGATAGTATTACCCACTGGAAGCATCTTAAAGCTGTATATTCCCTTGTCCTGGCTCCCTAAAGGGCTAGAGTCAGAAACTGTTCCTAAGGTTCTCGCCAGACAGTTGGCTGATCTCCAAAATCAATCAATGAAATGCTTGTACAACAAATTGGAGAAGTTCCCCATGTTAGCCCAGGCACTTCTATGCTGACTTTAATCTCCCATTGTCTCTCTACTCACCACAAAAGCAACAGCAGAGCTTCAGCTTTCTTTTCCTAAGAGCCTTGTCCCTCAGGCTGCTACAGGCACCCTACGTTCCCATGTATTCCTGTTCTTCATTCTGAGCCAACATCACTGAAGGCAAAACTTGATGAAGGAGCTGAGAGAACTGTAATTGCTCAGGCACAGAATGAGCAGGCACCATACACTGATGGATGCCTAACTACATAAGAACTCTATCCCATTCAGCTCTACATCTTTCCATACCATTTGCCAAGAAGAAAGCACTTAATATTAACTCTTTTTTGCATTTGATATGTCAGAGGTGAGGAGAGAAAGAAGGCATAAAGTTGTTTCTTCCTTTTTCTTATTTTCTTCCTATCTACACACTGGTGGACTAGCTATGACACTGTGATAGAGATTTTGAGGGAATTAACATAGGACAGAAAATGAGGGTCACTGGCTCAAGCTCTGTAATAAAGAAGACTCTCCACTCCATTCACATGTCAAAGAGGAGAAAAACCCAACACCAACCCTGAAATTATCATGAATTTCATCCTTTTATATACAAAAAATCATCATTTTAGTTGAAGAAAAATTTTAATCTGTTCCAATAAATTTGGCTGCTAAACTCAAATAAAAATAATGGCTGAAGTAATAAAGTTACAAATTGTTCAGAAATTTGACTGAAACCAAACTTATCAAATTTTCAGAGTGCCTCTCAGACAACCCTGCAGAAAATCTTCAAGAAAATGTTTCAAAAATGCTGTGGATTATTCTCCATTAGTTCAAAATATGCTCCCAGTCTTTTATTTCAGTTATTCTGTCTCAGCAAGCTTTACTATTTTTCACCACAGCTGAAGTTACTGCCTTTCTAGCAGAAGTGGAGAGCTGCAGATCAGTAGGTCTTAGATGGAATCACAGTTATTTCAATGTTATGACCAGATTCCCTTCTGTTCCGTTCCCCCATTCACCTCACCCCTAAAAACCGAAACCAAAACAAATCCACAACTCCAATCACTCCTACACTCCTTCAAGAACTTTTACAAGCAGCAAATTAATTTTCACTGGTGTGGCAGTCTCTGCAAGACCTGGCCATTGTCAAGCCTTGTGACAATCCCAGTGTCAGTCGTGTCTTTTGGCTCACCCTTCACAGACACTGAGCATGCTCACCTTCCAATTTTATATATAGACTGAGTAATTTCAATATTTTATACTATTAAGTACCTGAAAAAGCTGCTATTCCATGATCTCACTAGCTTCCTACACAGAAAAACCCTGGGTGTCATTCATCATCCCTAATCAATTCTGCAGCCATGGGAAGCTCCTTTTTAATCACCTCTTCTACAAAGTGAAAGTGCTCTATAGGCAGTTGTCAGACTACAGAAGTAATAGAAAATTGATTGACCACTAGGATATTTAAACATCATCAAAAACCAAACTAATTTTACAACTATTACTTTTAAATTAAATTCTCATTCAAATGTCTAGAATTGAGGTTTTTCTGGCAGCCTGTCTTGCAGTGGTAAAGGAAATCTCTCTCTGCTGGACGGAACTAACAACGGTGACTACAGCATATTGAAAGTAACAGACAACCATCTCAAAAATCACTAAACAGCCAAGAGTGCAACGTCCCTGCAGGTACCAGCACAGGCCATTTCTTTTGGGATAAATGCCTCTGGGAAGCTGGAGTTTCTCTAGTTGGCCAGTTTCAGTCTGATCAGTCAAAGCAGAGCAACATTTGCTTCAGACAGAAATGAATCAAATACAAGGTTGCAAGTGAAAAAAACTGAAATCTGGACCACATTTACAACAGTTCTTTAGTACTTTGATTTTCCTAATTAGGAACTTGAAAGCACCTGCCATGTGTTAGCTTGAAATATTCAGCCTATTCAGCAACACCTTTCAAACGCCAGCCCTAAAGAAACAGTTTTTCTGATCTCACCTTACTGTCCTTGCCCCATTTGTACTAAAATGTGGGAGGAAGAATTCACTGCTTTTCCAAAAGGTCACTGACTTTGATGATCAAAGCATTTCCCTACACATCTCACCTCCTTGGCAGCAAGTCTTGAGTTTTACACCTTAAAGCAACTCCTACCTCCCAAGATGATAAGGTTCAAAATGTGTGTTTTGTTATGTGATATAGTGCAGAATCATATATGTAAAATTCCACTGTTTATTTTTTTCCTAACCAAATTTGTTATTTTATGTGTTGGGAGTTTTTATAGAGACCAACATACACAACACATTTACAGCACAGTTGAAAGATTGTTTAGGTCAATCAGCTGACTCCTACCATTACACATATATTCTTGCTCACACTGTCAGGGGTTCCTTGATTAAAATACACAAGTGTCACAATGCCCTAAATATCATAAATATCCCTCTAACCTTTAACTCAGTAACATCAAATTAAATGCACACTTTGATGTGCACCTTGATGTGTGACGGCAAGTAACTTTGCTTAGGGCATTACTCCTTGGCTGTAATGAGACAGGAGACTCCTGTTTTATTTCTATTCTGCAGACACATGTAATCCTGATTGTGCAATATATTGGATATCATTTTGAGTTTCCCTTTTATGGTAATTATACCTCCATGTTTCTGGTTATTGATGATGACAAGCAAATATTTGCAGAACACAGGATTCTCCAATAAAGAGTTATCTAGTACAAAAAGGGAAAGAAAAGCCTGAAGTAAATAAATCAATACACAAATTAAACATGTGCTCCTTCCAAAGCTTCATCTAAACTTCAATTTGGCAAGTATTCTTGGAGATGCATGGTCCAAATGTTGACCAGCATGAAGTTAGTTTAGGTCAGCTCCTGTCAGATCACAGCCCAGGGCTGTATTTGTATAAGTTGCTTTATCTTTAATAAAGAGAAATATGTACAACTTTGCTTCAAATTTGAATTATCATGATTTATGAAGCTCATAGTTTTAATGTAGCATTTTTCTGATAGCTATTGTAAGCTATGTCACATCCACAAGAAGTAACAAGTATCAAGCAGCAGATCATCAGTAAGAATATGGAAAATATTTGTCAAATTTGATATAAATTTTGATCTTCAGAACTTCAGGAGATTTCACACCAAGCAGAAATGATAGTATGCCAAAGAGCCTTGACAAAGGTAGCTAAACAGTTTGCTCTGTTGTGAAAGTTAGTACAGATAACTTTACTTTACAGTGTAAATTCATCTGACATTGCTGATTTTATTGTCTGTCATCATCATTCAGAATGATGATTCACTAGCATTCAAAAAAGTAATTTCATTTTAAAATTCTTTAGAGATTAGTGTTAAAAAACCTTAAGGCTTAACCCATAGTTCATATAGGACCTTTTTTGCCTACAGGGAAAAAGAGTGAGCTTTTGCTCCATCTTGTTCATGTTAGGAGAGATGTAATTAATCACTTAAGAAGCGTGTAGGGTTTTCAGCCTCCCAGATCTACCTGTACCAAGACACAGTTTTTCACACCAGAGGCATGAAAGCTCAAAACCTGGAAAATCCTGTAATTGTCAGAGTGTTTCATAAGTATCAAATTTGATTTACTCATCAATTTCAAAGGCAAAATCTCTAACAAAGCAATCGTCTTTACTCTTCCTATGCAGAATCAAGGTCATAGACTTTTAGCTAGGCCTTACTGGGACAAGTTGTGTTACTGTGACACTTTTTTTTAACTGAAAATGTTTATTTTTTAAAAAATCCAATTCTGAGCCCGGGAACTTATGTTTCTATTCTATTAGGACCCAAACCAAGCCTTTCTAGAACTAGCTGGAATAGCATCTCTCTGCAAAGCTTTGTACAAAACAAGCAGCGTCTCATTATGAGGAATTGATTGTTTAATGCACAAAGACAAGGAAGGGCAGGGGTCGGGGGAAATGGAGACAGACAAGCTGACAGATCATAAAATCATAGAATAGTTTGGGTTGGAATAATCCTTTGAAGGTCACCTAGTCCAACCCCCAGTCCGAGATGGAAAGACTAAACTACAAAGAAACTGATAACCACATTCCAGTTTCTTCCACCCCTACTGTAAGATTTGTGTAAACATGTGCTAACCCCTTAAAAATCCAGCTCCAAATGTGTCCCAGACTACTCAGGAAATCAGTGAATGAGAACAGGACGTGCAAGTGCCATGGGAAGAAAACTGTCACCAAGACCAGGGCATTGAAAGTAACTACATAAATATCACAAGAGTCCTTTTCTGTCCCCAAGTGTTCACACCCAGAAAAGGAAGTTAATTGGAGAGAAAGGCAGGTACTCATAAACCCTCCCGACAACCTTTGCTATTGCTAGGTTTGGCCTCTCTTTTCAGCTTTGAGCAGAAATCACATATCAAAGTCAGATACAACTAAACTGCAGCTCTGTATAACAGGTAGCAGAAAATTACGGATGTATACACACACACACACACCTTACAGAAGTGTGTTCACTCTCTCCTATGTTTTCATTTATCTGCTAAAACAACTTACTAGTAGCCAAACTTAGAAGCCTGATATCATTTCTTATTAAAAAAAAAAAATATTTGCAGTGGTGGAAAATGCAACTTCCATTAAGTTCAGAGTACAAGGAAATTGTCCTTCTGTTTCTGCTACCATTTACAGCATGAGATGAGGAAAAGTCTAGAGAATTTCTTACCTATCTGGAGAAGATATGAGTAGTGCATATAATACCTTTTGCTGTGTGTTTTGTGACTAGGATACAATCATTATCGGTTAAAATACACCAGGAAATTCCAAGGTGCAAAGGGCTGTCTTACATATTTTCCTGATTAGTAGCATTCTTCTGCTCTCCACCTGACAGTGTAAGCCAGACAAGTAACTGTGGGTCGGAGACTGCTGGCAGAGCATAAGTACCTGTGCTGTGGCAGGCAAAAAAGTAACTCCAAAAGTTATTAAATTCACTTCTTGCTCTCCATTGGTGAGATAAAGAAATGAAGTTATTTATGTTAGGATGATGCATATATTCAGCTCTTGAAATTAAAATCACACACATTCCTCAGAGTTCAAGCACTTCTGAACTTGCAAAAAAAAAAAAAAAAAAGGCAGTTATCTCACTGAGGAAGAAAGCAACACTAGTTTCCAACAGTCTCCTCAAAACTACATGGAATTTAGCTTGAAGGATTTTGTGGTTGGCTGAACCAGTGCAACCCACATCCTATGCCCCATCTAGCTGTAGATCTACACAACTTTTCTTCTTGTCTGTTTGTTCTATGTATGGAAAGTGAGGGCCCTGGTTTAACTTTTCTCACCCCTTAAGACAGGTATTATGAACACTTCAATCAAAAAATACTTCTGCTGAGAAATTTAAATGTTACCTTGCAATGCTAAAGAGATTTTACAAATATGTTTGTGATGTTATTCATTTCACTTGATGGTTGTATAAAATGCATTGGAAGCAAGAGTTTCAGTCTGAAGTTGAAGAACTATTGTCCACATTAAAGGACAGATTAATTTTCCAATGGAGAAGAGAAAAGGAAGAGAAGAGGAAGAAAAAAGAAAAGAAAGAAAAAAAGAAAAAGAAAAAGAAAATGAAAAGAAAAGAAAAGAAAAGAAAAGAAAAGAAAAGAAAAGAAAAGAAAAGAAAAGAAAAGAAAAGAAAAGAAAAGAGAAAAGAGAAAATCACTGAGCAGAAGAACAAACTGGCATTTCTCATGTTCGAGGCACTATAATTTCATGCAGAGCAAGAAGTGACAATTAGTGCTGCAGGAATTAAGGCAGTACTGTGAATAAATTGATAAGTCTTGTGCCTCTGCTGTGTCTCACCCCTCCCACCTTTACAGAAATCCTGTTAGGCTAGTGGATCAGAGTGAACTCAAGAAGGTTATCATCACATCATAGCCTTTCCTTCAAGGCTCAGAGTAGGTATTGCATGAGATAATGTATGAATAAAAACAAACCACTTCAAAGTCTTGTCAGCTGACCCTCCCCCAAGTTATTTCAGATAATGTCATTTTCTTTTAATTAAGCAGCTTAGTACATGTAGAAAAACAGTTTATTTTCCATGTAAATACTTATACAAAGTTTGGTTTCATTTACGATCATAGGACAAAAATTAGGCTGTATAATTTGCCACTGATGGATCAAAAGCTTTGAGTGTACTGAAACTTTTGGGGTTTTTTTATAGATGTAGGCTCAGGTGGGAACTTGAAAAACTCCTCGTCAAGTTGTTACATGAATGTTTTGCGATACGTTCAGCCATTGGGAATAGAACTGCTTGCTTTGGCATGATTGCAAGATGACTGGCACAATGGACAAGTAAGGCTGTTGGCAGTTCCTCAGTAAGTAAATATGTAACCTGAAATAAAATCATTATATCTAACTAGAGATCAGTGCAGATTAAAGTATGAACCAATATGTTTTAGAATAAATTTAAACACTTGTGAACCCTCAGTTAATGAAGGGAAATATTATATTCCTCCATGGAAAGAGAGAAAGAGATTAAAGAACTAATTTGGAGCAAGCCTGGAATAGAAGCAGGGTCAAGTCTCCTAAGTTTTTAAAGTATTAGAAAAGAGATGAGATCATGTGGCATTGTGCTTGAGGCTAAGCCTGCTCTTGGGGATGCCATCTGACTGGGTGGCTGGCTGGCTGCTCCAGAAAACAGCAGTCCTACATCTGCTTTGCATCAACACAGGTGCTTATCTGGTCTCACCAGGAGCTGGTCCAGGCACAATGACTCAGTGTTCAGCTGTGCTGGCCTGTGCAAAGTAATAGCAAGGTATGAGCAGTGGGACTATCCCATTCAGCAGCAGGTAGCCATTACAGCAGCTTAAATGGAGTCCAATGACTTACCCAAAGTAAAGTGGAGGTCTCCATCTCACAGATATGTAGCAGAAGAACACAAAAATTTATAAGTACTCTGAGTCTCCAGTGAAGGTAGAATTCCTCTAGTCATTCAAAAAGATCCTTTTCCCATTGAGAAAGCTGAAGAAAATGGCAAAGTTTACTCCTACTGTTTACATATTGGACTCAAATAATCATTATCTGGAGTCTTTTGTAAATACATATCCCAAGCAGACCTCAGAGACCCTTTTCTGTGCTGCCAGAATACTCATGAGGTTTCCAGAATATTTCAGCCTGCAGTCACCTGCGCAACAAGGGTGAGGCAGCATTTGGGGGCATATAAGGCAGTTCTCAGCTAAATAATCAGGCAGCTTTTTCTGATCAGTCTGGCAGACAAGGTGAAGTTCAGCTGTGCAAGGAAAGGACTCCTACTGTTACAATGTGTCAGTAATTTATCAGTATATGCCTCCCATAAGAGTCCAGGTACATCCAAACCTAGAAGCTTTTGCTCATCACCAGAACACCAAAAGGTAAGTCAAAACACCCCTTGCCTCAAGCTATAAAACTGCTTCAGTTTTCTGAAGTTTGCAGTGGTTCAAAGATCTGAATCAGCTTCACCACCGCTCCTTGGCAGGGATACTGCAGTGCCTTCACATATTGAAGTACACAATAGATGGTTTGAATAAGTTCTGGAGAGTGGGAAGAGAAGGTCACTGAAAAGTGATATGACAATGCTTGCTCACAAACCCAAATTACTGAGATATTTAACACTAGAGCAGACTATGAAGAACTATAGGAAAGCCTAATAAATCAGACAGTGTAAGATTAGGTTTGCTGTAGATAAGAGGTGCTTTCAGAGGACCTATTTAAAATTACTCATACACATTGATTTCTAAACTAGTTGGAGTTTCTTAGGAAAAGTTTAAGCAGGATCTTTGGCAGTTTCAAAAGGATGTGCAGAAATGCAAGTAGGATACTAGTCTGTACTGAGAAATAGAGGAAAATATGTTAAAATGTTGCAGAGCCAATAGGGATGTATGTTTTCCATGAGTATATGACAATACCTTTACTCTGGAATTCATTTTATGAAAAAAAAAATCCTATTTTCTCCTGAAATTACAGAGTTGAAGGAGATGAATCGAAAATAATTCAAGAAAGAGGGCAAGAGAGGAAAGTAAAAGGATTCTACTTAAAAAAAAAAAAATGAAAGACAGAAGGTAAAATATACTGAACATTTTTGTGGTAGCAGCAGGTTATGGAACATCAGGAAAGGGATGATATTGAAGTAGCTCTTTTTATCCTTCCCAATCATGTTTCATTTTCCATTGTAGGATCTGTGAGGTAAATGAGAATCCTATGCAGTAGGAGAAGAGATAAGAAAGCCTATAGTTCCAGACAGAACTCTGCTTATTCTTTTCCAAATTTTGTTACAAGTATGCACCATGTTTGTGGTGTAGAAACATGATGTACTGCAGCTGCCACTACTGCAGAGCTCAGCTCTTCACGCAAGAAGACATATTTTAGAGATCATCAGATCAGGCTGACGAGTTGACTTTTCTGTCCAAAAAAAAGCCAGTCTTTTGACTTTTACAGCAGTATGATTTATATTTCTGCACTGTATGTGGTTTTGGTGTTTGTTCCACTTATTTTGTATTCATATTTCAAGAGTGGACTTCCCTGCAAGGACTTACGCTAAAGTTTACAGTACTCTGAAGACAAGTAATTTCTCAAGGAGCTTGAGTTTATCTGTTGTGGAAAACAGAGAGGAATGACATGCAACTTCAGAGATAGTGAATTTCAAATTATCTTCTTTCCTTGGAAACCATTCATAGAAACCTCTCACAGATAGTCCACCAAACACAAATATTCTTGGGCCACAGTGGGGAAATCACTATGAAAAAGGAGTTAAAAGAAGTTGAGTAAAAAAGAAGTGTGTGATTGAACCCAATAAGCCATTCTCATCATAGGGAGAGAAAAAGGAGGAAGAGAGATGAGACAAGACTTTGAACCAAATATCTAAATGCTCAATAAACCCTCTATTACAACATATTGCTGTAGCAAGTCTGAAGAAGGGCAACAAAGCTGGTGAAGGCTCTACAGCACAGGTATTAGGGGGGAACAGCTAAGGGAACTGGGATTGCTTAGTCTGGAGAAAAGGAGGCTCACGGAGGACCT
>JAOXXN010000395.1:30096917-30112468 GCA_026770055.1 Myrmophylax atrothorax
TAATTCCAATTTACATCTTCTGAGGAAGTGATCCCTACCAAACCCATTGAACATTGGAACATCACTTCAGCACACTAGGTCCCTGTAAACTGAAAGTTGTAGAAATGGGAGCATATTTGATTTAGAGGTCTTTATGAGACCTGTTCTGGAAGGCAGGGCTGCAATGCGCTGAATGTTTTCAGCACTGACTGGCTTGAGGGAGTGCTCTCTCAAAAATCTTGCAAGGTTCGTTCCTCTTGCCTTTATTTTGAATGCAATGATCTATCTTTGTTGACATGTACAGGAGCAGATAAGATCAAATAATGAACCATTTTAAACTTCTTTAAATGACATGCATGGTTTCAGTAAACATTTTCCAGCCAAATAATACAACCGATGCTTAAGCTGGCATCTGCCAGTGTCTCACACAATTCTCTTTGGTTTTTAAATCCAGTGCACTGAGGAAGCTTTGATTATTCAGAAGCAATGAAATTGCAGTTCTGCTGATTGTGGTGTTAACAGCTGCGACTTTGAAGACTTCAGACAGCTCTTAAGTTTAGACCAGCAGTGGCACTGCCTCATGGCTGGAAGTTCAAATAGAAACAATGAATAAAAAGAGTAGTAAAGCCATTTCAAAATGGTAACAAAAAATAAGTTGCATTTCAGTAAATACACACTACTAATTTAATTGGTCTGAGATGTTTTTGAGCAACTGGGTGGCAGAGGTTCCCTGAAAATTCCCTTTGCATGCATTTCTTGCTGAAGGTCAAGTTCAAAGACATATATAAATTGGATGCTGGTACACTTCAGCAAAATGTTGAGACTATAGTAATGCAAATGCAAAAACACGTAAGAAGTGCTCATAAACACTTGCACATATAAACCCCTACCTTTTTGCTTTTATATTATTAGCTACTCTTTTCAATTTGTTAGTTTACTGGCATTGTACTTAATTTCTATACTAAAAAATACTTTTTGGAATAGGGAATCATTATCTCACTTCATTAATAGTGGAAAAAATTTAGTAATCATGAAACACAAACATTAATCTATTAAATATGAGAGAAAAGAACAACTTATAAATCTGAAAAATTTCAGAGAGTAATCTTCCTGATGAGTGTCTTGAAATGGATTCCTCAACAACATCTGGAAGATGTAAGTCATAGTCTTTTTCCCCTCATAAACATGTAAAACCATATACAAGTTCAGTCATGATTGTTAAATTGTGGATCAAAGCCACAGTTCGTTATAATGAAGAGAGTATTTAAATACGCCCACAAAGAGCATTAATTACCAGAGCCACCAGGCCCGTTGTTACTGCCCTCACTGCTTTTAAATACAGAGACTGTTACTATTTGGTTGAACAAATACACCTATTTCTGATCTGACATTAACAATCTTGTTGTGAGCTGTCTTGCAACAGGTATGACCTGTCAAGCCTCCCACAATGAGGTGTGTGACTACAGGCTCCTGCTTCTCTGCAGTTCAAGCCACCTCTCACACACTGACAATGCACTTCCCTCACTCTGGTTCCTTTAAAATGTTTATTTGCTGACCAACTGCATCTAGAGCAGAACAGATTGCTCAAGTGAAACAATTTCTTCCTGGACTCATTTCTCTGGTCAAAACAGTGCTGCTTCCATGCCAGTCCCTTCAACTCAGGTCTCAATCTCATATCTCCCTTTCCATTATGCAACATCTTCCTCATGCATTGAAGCAGATGAATCTTGACAGGAAATTTACTAATAAAGTTGTAAAATCTCTCAGTCATACTTGTATTTAAAATCATTCATCCAAAGTATGTCTGCATGCATGTTTCTACTAAGGTTATATGAATGACCAGATCTTCTATAATAGGTGCCCCCTCTGTTCAAAATTTGACCGAGTGCTGGACATTGGGAAATGTATTTATGAGCCAATGGAAAATGTCATAAAATTTTTTGATGAATTTGAGTGTCTAGTTTTGTTAGCCACACTTTCCTTGGAACTATCATCTTCCTGAGAATCTCAGGCACCTTCAAGAATTTCTAACTTCACAACTTTTTGGTGGATTTGTCCTTGAGAAATCATTCCTGCCAAAATGTCTGTGGCAGTTCAGAAATTACACCCTTCACAGATTTTTATAGTTTCTTCTTTGCCAAGGATTCTGTAGCTAGAGCTCTTCTAGCATAACATATCAAGTGAGTGTTCCTCATTGCATACATAATCTGAAACTGTACTTTGGAAAATCTAATACTGCAGCCCCATTCTGCTATTTGAATTAGAAGGTGCTAAGCTTTGCTTGATATTTTATTTCTAGATTTCAGCAGTGTGAGTGGAGAGAAATAAGATTTGTCTTCTTTTGCTGCGATGTGTGTTGGAAAGATCTACCTTCTTTGGAATTTTTCCATATAACTAGTAAGAAAGTGATTTTTTAAAACTCTATTTTAACCAAGTTACAACTAGTTAATTGAGTGCTTTTATGGTGTCAGATATTTAAATTTTTAAAAAGTTTAAATTCAATTTATACAGTAACACAAAATTTTTAAAGTGAAATCTACTTTATAAGAGACATCATATGGAAAGTTGAACAAAATGTGTGATGAAGTGATTTTTATCCACACCAACTTATGTTCATATAATTTGAATCAAGAGATTATGGAACGTGAGCTGTATATAAATATTTGAAAACAGAGTTAATAGACAGTTTGAAAACAAATAATGCTCTTAACATCTTTTACAAATATTTCCACTGACAAAACACCCATGAGTCATATTTTAAAGGCTTTGCAATAAAAAAGCTGCTATAAGAGGACTCCATTCCACACGCACAACAAAAATGGTTGGAAACTCACATTAGTTTGATAGTGGAATAATTTTATTCCAGAACATGTTCTGTTGCCAGTTTCTCTCTTTTTTTTTTTTCCCTCCCTATGGAAACAGCAGAACTTTCCCCATGAAGTACAAGACTGGAAACAGTGTACTAAATCACCAGAAAAGCATGTGTATTTTCATGGAGCCTCCTTGCAACAGGATAACACAATTAGAAATAAAAGTATATTTTGCTTTTATTTATGTTTCAGTCAATGAACTCATATTTTAAATGAAAATTTTATGCTTATCATTAGATGTCGAATTAAATACTATTGAAGAAAACAGAAGGAAAACAGAAAGTTACAAAACATATTCTAAAAGAACTTAGAATTTTCAAAACCTAATGGAGCTTTGATTCAGTTTACATAAAATTCTTTAAAAACTTTCCTATTAATGTACTAAAAAACTATAGTCAATCTATCTCTGGCTTACATATTCCAACGTATTTGTAGACACAAAATTAAGCAAGTAAATGCAAATTAGAAGTGATAATAATTTCTCTTTTATTTTATAACAAAATCAGTTATTAATTAGAAACATAATCTTGTATATTGGGCATTTAATTATGTTAGAACAGAATTGAAAGTGAATGTGCTATTTACCTGGTGAATTAGTGTTTGCCACACAGACAATGTGCAGAATACTCAAGACTCTTGTGTAATTTGTAGCCCTAGAACCAGTAACAAGCAAGACACTACATATTCTCTGCATATTAACTTTTGTGTTTTGGCCTATCATCAATATATCAGCATCTCACAAAAATGGACTGAACTTCTGAGTAGTTCATAAGATCACTGTAAAAATGCTTCTACTTATAGTTTTATGTCTAATATTTTGCATTTGCAAAACCTTGAATTCAGTATTTATGTTTATTGTTTCCCATGTTTAATTTGAATTTAAGAAAGAAAAAATGCAAGGTCAGTTTTTCTTTGTTGGTTACAGACTCAAACACGTATTAAAACTAGTGTGTATAAGACCTGAGGATGTTTTGGGATGGGGATGCTTTGAAAAATCAAGTCACTTGTCAAATTCTCATAAAGGGTTAGGAAAAGCCTGGGTTGAGATTTTTTAGTTCATTTGGAGAAAATGTGCAATTCAAATACATGAGTGACAAGCTAGAAAAAAGAATGCTTGGAACACTGATTGCACTTTATAGCATTCATTTATTGGGCACAATAAAAAGCACTCATACATTTCGTAGGATCAGCACAAGGAGTCAAGTAGACTTGTAGGTGAACAGTCCTGCAACATACTATGTGCTTTCAATTCTCAACACTATTGGTGGAAAGTGAATGCAGGTTCAAACCTTTATACATTTAACATCTTTTTTTCTAAAGGATATGACTCCTTTTTCTTTTTTCTTTTTTTTTCCTTTTCCCTAAAAGGGATTTCAGGTTTTTTTTTTTCTAGCTGCATATTACCTAGCATAATTATACATTGTGTGGAGGGTACTAACCAGGAATTTGATACTTACATTGCTTCAGATTCCATCTATGGCATTGAATAAATCAGATTTTTTTTAAAGAAAACTAAAACCTTTTGAAGGTCAGACCTTAATCTCTCTGTTCTATCTTCAGTATGGGTGTTTGGCATGTAAAGTAGAGACAATATACAGATCATAACAAAAATATAAATTAAAAAATATTGCAGTCAGATGCTGAAGAACTTTTTTAATAAGACTGTTAATGAAACATTATACATGTAGTCTGCATTTTGTCCTTACTGGGAAAAAAATGATGAAATTATACAAATTATAATTACAGACTTGTCAGTCTCTGTCTTTGAAAGCAAGACACTGCCAGGAAATCGAGTTAAGATACTAACTTAGAATTTAATATATGACAACAACTAAAAAACTAGGCTACTTTTAATTGTCATGACAGACCTCTTTAATCAGAACATTTTGAGACATCTAAAACACCATACAGGTCATTGTAACTGAAAGACTGAGAATATGCAAGCAGACATAAAAGAGTTCATATAGGTCTGTAATCATGGCCCCCACAGAACAAAGTATTTTCTGCCAGACAGGCTATGGAAAACAGACATTTTGGGGGTGTGCAACTGGAATTGATTTTCCTCTAGAATTAATATATATATGGAAAAGTAAGAACTATGCACAGACTGTCACATACTTACACTTGAATACAGAAAAGTATGCATAGGTATGTGTATCCAATTTATATAGATTGAAAATAGAAAAAAAAAAAAATAAAAAATAAAAAACCCCAAGATTTAAAAAATGTCAGACAAATTAAAAAGATATAATTTCACAATTCAGGGAAAATGAGTTATGGCTTGTTATTCTGAAGCCTTGAGTTTGACACTAATGACTATGTAATAGAAATAACATCAGTAGTTCTTGGAATACTGCCTAGGACAAAATAATTACGGAATCCACAGTTTGTGGCAGCATTTTCTCATTTTTATGTAACATAAATTTAGAACTCATTTAGAGTTTACATAGTGAAAGAACAGGACCATATACACAGGCACAAACATACGACATAAGTATGGATGCAATATTTAGCAAGTAGAAGACGTGCTGCAATTGAGCCCCCATTTCATAGCTGTGATATATAATGCAGATTGGTTGTTGCCCTAAAAGTCCACCTCTGAACAATAAAATAAAGGATACCTGAAGGGTAAAAATAAGGATTTCCCATTCTAGAAACATAACATGCATTCTCTTACATATATACACAGCACTTCAGCACCTCACCAGCACCATACAAGAAAACAAAATCCAGTTGTACCTCTCAAATGTTCAAACCTTTAACTCTGGACAGTGTTTTTAGGTCTGATACAGCAATCTCTGATGCATCTTTTTTTTATGTACAAGGTTTCTGTACTTCATAAGCCAGGTTTCATAGACTACAAAATATAATGGCAGGCACTAATCTATTGAACAGACACAGGTGAGAAATAAGAACCTCAAGAGCAATCAACAGAATAAAACCAGTAGTAGAATGACCTATTATGACATGAACATTCAGATCATATCAGCTGCATGATTAGTCATTAGGGTCTAAAATACTCATGAATGAAGAACAATATCCCTTCACTCTGAAGTATATCTCCAATTAAGAAAACAAAATTATATCTCTTTTTAGACTATAAGGAATATTCCCTCCAGTACATCAGAGAGATCTTCTTCTCATGTGTTCAGATGTAGAAAATAAATATCTAAAAATCTAACTTAAATTTAGAACTCCTGTATGATTTTTCCAGGGGTGATTTCATTTGCAAACTACTACAGGGTACAAAGGGAAAGAAAGTAGGGCAGTAAAGGTAATTAAGAAAAGACATCATGACAATTTTTGGGAACATGGCAATAGTAAAGCTATTGGAGATACAGAGACAACAGAAGGTGTAGCGAGAGAAAGAACGTAAAAGACATTTGAGGTGTTTCCCAGTGGGAAAAATGAGAGGTGGAAGGATGAAAGCCACCAAAATAGAGAGAAACTCTGTGGCTAAGCAGAAGCCACCTCAGAGTCAACTTTTCTACATACTTGACATTTTGCTTTGTATTTGATGCTGTTTTTTCCTGTCTCATATTTTCCGTTACTTATAATGTTACTTTGTGTCACACTGTGTCTTTTTAATCAGTTGACTCAACAGAGATATCTGTTTATCGCCGATTTCAATGTTTCTAACCTTTCAGTCTCTCTAACCGTAAGAAATATGTTAATTATGTGAAACTTGAAATATCAAAAAGGTCACAAACACCTACAGAAGAGTGAGATGTAAATTATCAATCTTGGGACTGATATGTATGCATGTCAATCTATCTGTATTCACTCCAATATCAAGCTTGTCTTCTTCAGGCATGCATTTCACAGACTTCCATGTCACCCTTCAGCTCAGTTCTCCAGCTCTTTTCTGGTCATTGCTACCTCCAGTTTCCCTTGCACCAGTCTGACTTTTCAGCCTTTTTCTATACTATGCAGCAGGCTGTGCAATAGGGAAGAAACCACAGCATAAAGATGCTAGAGAGGAAAGGTTTCCCTGCAAGTAGATCAGCAGAAAAGATGCCCCCTTGTTGTGTTGTGTGAAAGTAAGGACAGAGATGAAGGCACAAGTCTACCACACAGGACATCAGGCTTGGCAGGTCTGCCCTGTCTTGTAAGTGCCAAGAGTTCTCTCTTCTTGGTCAGATGGGGAGTGCCACCTACTGGGTGACCTTCTGAAACTGAGTCATGAGTTTATGATTAAGATAATTATAACAGGAATTTATATGAGCAAAAAAACAGCAAGGGCCTAAAATTAAAGAATCAGCTAATCAGACTCAGTGAGAAGGACAAATTGGGCTTAAATAGCTCCCCTACAGTTTCACCACCAGCTTGCTGCCTCTTTTAGTAATCCTTTTCTGGCATGCGGGTCAAAAATCTGTAGAGCTTGCCCTCTTTTAATTGGAGCAAAGCTTTTCAAGAGGCAGCATGCAGATGCTACATGCCTGCCAAACTTCTCACAGATCTCAGGGTTTGACTCTAAGGTGTGATAACGTTGTCTTTATAAACAAAGGAAAAAGAACCATCCATCAGCTCTTGACAAGGTTTTTCTTACACCTACACATATCAAAGTCAATAATAAAATATTCTGAGTCCTCTTAGAGATCCTGAAGGAATTTTCTATGGTTCACTCAGGTATTAAAATGTGGCGCTCATATTTGTGCAGCTATGACACAGTGGTTACCTCACATCTACCAAAGTGAAGTGTAACTGTGATGCCCAAACTGTTTGGTTACTTGATGAAGTTCACATTACACATGAAATCTCAAATGTTATCTGAGATATTTGGAGAAACGGAGTTAATACAAAAAAAAATGTAATATTGAAAAGAAAAAGGGAAAACTGATGACAGAGCTGAACTAAAATAGTGGTAAACTCCCAGAAATTCAGCATCTGATGATAGAACTTAATGGATTGCCCAGGAAAGCATAGCAAGATCTTCAGTGAATGTCTTGGCTTCAGAACCAGAAAGGAGGCTGTCCAGAAAAAGTCAGTTAGGGTCCAACCACTGCTGCTAAAATTGTTGTTGTAAACGGGGAAGTTATTACTTAATTAAATGCAACAACAGTGCCATATTTTCCCAATCTGACTATCCTCTGACAAGAGAAGGTGGTCTCACACATGGCAAAGTAATCCTGTGAGAGCTGACTGGAGTAAATGAATTTTTTTCTGTCTGAAGCACAAGACACAATGCGACTGCAGCAAAGGGTAAAAGCACTAGAAAAATCACACACGATGGCACTAGTTCAGGTTTTTAAGGTGATGTTCAATGTCCAAACAACACAAATATTTTGGTTCAGTGGCCGTCTGCAGCAAAATAAAAAGAAGGAGGCTATTACCTACAAAATGATGGAGTGGAATTGAGAAGGTGGAGTCAGGTTGTTCATAGCAATATGGTGGTGGAGGGAAGATGAAAGACAATGGGTGGAAAGTGAAACAAGAAAAGTACAGACTAGATAGGAGGAAAAGCTTTCACCAGACAAAAAAGGTTGCCCGGTTATGACGGTGTGCTGTCTCCATACTTCATTTTCAAGGCCATGATATAGCCCAGAGTAGCCTGGTCTGTTCTCATAGCTGATGTGAGCAGGAAGTTGAACTATATACTTCCAGAGGTTTATTTCCATCAGAACTTTTGGTTAGTCTAAGATTATATTATACTATGAGAGTAAATAACTGAAAAAATATTTACACTCATAGAAATCCACATGAGAAGAAACTGCTTTAAAAATTGATTAGCAGAAGAGGAATTATATGTTATGACAAGAAAAACTGAAAGAACCCAGTAAAATTCAGTTATATAAAGATTATAGAAGAATTTAAATACCTCTGCAGATGTACAAAGATCACACGAGAATTGAAATAGCTGAGCTGACAGGTAATGATTGTGAATAACAATGTTATTTTAAATGTTAGTGGTCAGGATGAATAGAACAATATGTTGCAGAATCCCCACAACAGGAGTACTCTAAATGATCTGCAACATTGAGTGAACTAGACAATCATTAAGCAAGTCACAAAGTACATGTCAAATTGGCCAGCAAGGAGGGCAAACAAATGACTACTTGATAGAATGCAAATAAGATTTCTTGGGAGAGTTCTGCCCAAAAGGGCAAGGATGCAGAGAAATTTTATTCCCAGTCAAGGGAACCCATCTTATAGAATAGCTGTGTGGAATGAAAGATTTCATTATGGCCAAAAAAAGCCCCCAAATTATGAAAGTTTAAAGAAATCACAGAATATAACAGAACTAAAAGAAACAGTAGTCAACTTGAAAGTAATGAATGAGATCTGCTAACTCAAAACCCAGGATAATAAGACTACTTATTTTCATATATCTGTATAACATTTGAGAAAAATAAAGTAGTATGCAATAATAGTCTCACTAAAAATAATACTCAGGGATATAAATCAAGTCAGATTTTCATCTCTGGGTTTAGTTCCAAAATGCTGATAATTTTGAGATGCACTCTAGAAGGTCTATACTTTCATGAGTAGCCCTGCCCTTGGTGTTGTACTAATAAATGTTAAGTGAAAATGTAGCTCTAGGTTGAATACAACAGATGATGATGCAAAGGGAAAAGATAAAAAGAAAACACAGATGTGAAGATGCTATTTTTACCTGAGATTGTGAATATTTTAAAAGGATTGCACTGACATGCTAGTACTGACACATTTTGTTGCATTTAATACCCAGCTCATCAATTTTAATAATAATAATTTCCAGTTTGTCCATCTCCACCTAACTTTCCCATCTTTTGTCTTTGATATTGTTTCATATATTTGGGCTTCTTTTGAATACAACATTTTATCGTGGCTCTTGTTTCCAGTTTCACAGATCAGACATTGGCCTCTTCCCAACACCAAATCTATGTTTACTTTTCTAGACAGTTTGGAAGCCTGTTTTACTGCAGCATAGATGAACTCCTCTGGTTTCTGCAATAGTCTTTGATCTAGATGCCTTAGGTTTTGTGCTAATATGAGCTTCTCCTTGTCATAAGATTGTGAAGTAGGCATTCAGTACTCACACTGACATGTTGCTCTTCCCAGGAAAATCTTTGAGCAGGGCATCAACAGTTCATGTTACATATCACAGCAAAGAGTGTCATGGCCAATGCTGCTTGACGGCAGCTTTGCATTAGATAACATGAAAGACAAATAAATGTGGCACTGTAAGAACTAGAGAAGAGCTGTTCAGTTTTTTTCATGTGGCTACAGTATGTTTGATCCTCAAAAGTAGAATAAAGATTCTGCTCTTGGAACAGAGAAGTTATGGTTTTATATTCAAGAACTGTGTTTTTCCTCTTGGTTTAGCAAAAAACGATTTTTATTGCTGTCAAAGTTTCAAGATGGTACTGAATCTGGTTGGTAAAGAAACCGTAACATATCCAACAATTAAAACCTGAAAGAAACAAGATGAAGAGGTTATAACTGAGGTAGGTAGGGAATGGAGAAGCTGAATGCAAAAATGAGAGAAGTGAAAGTTCTGGGGAGATGTGAAAATTCTGAGGAGACTGGCTGACTCTTTATGAGTAGTCATCTGCTTTTAGAAATATCCATAATGGGAAAAGAGTCTACTTTATCAATGTGATTTTCATGTTTTTTACACTCCAATCTGACATTTGCACATAGGAAATCTGATTGATACATTTATTGTAAATTTATTGTAAAATTAAAACTGTGTCTGTTGATACATTTATTGTCTTCAATTAGCAGTGGTGTGTCTGGAACAATATTCTCAATTGGCTTCAATCTCATGCCTCTTTTATGACATAAGAAGCTATACTGCTTGAGTCTAATCTGTTCTAACACTGGATCTCTGCCTTGAAATAACACTTCATTATATTGCTTCATATGTTTTACAGTGGTTTTTTTTATTTTGTTTTGTTTTTTAATTAATGCTCCCATGCACGTGAAAGTGCAGCTATAGATAAATAACATCTCATAATTTTTTTTTTATTTGATGAAATGATCCTGTATTGCTTTTATCACTCTAACAAAAGGCCAGTCTTAAAGAAAAGTGGCATCACTTAATTTTTTCAGAATTTTCATTATAGCCTCTATTTCTTGGGGGTCTGGAGGTAAAGAATAAAAACACATTCATTTCATAATTCTGTTGATAATATAAAAATGTGCCATAGTTCATTATCAGTATTTACAGCTAGTATTTACAGCATGTGTATTTGCCTTTATAAAATATTTGAACAATTAAACTAATCAAATTCAACAACCTGAAGAGTAGAATGTCCCCCACGAGATTTATTTTCATGATACAAACATGCTCCAGTTACATTTTTGAGGTATATTTTTTAGTTGCCTACATCTTGCTTTGCTTGCATTTAGTCAATTCTGTTATACCAAGCTGAACCAAAATCTGTACTTTTAATTTTAAGTGAATTTTAAACTGTTGAATGCCAAAATTATATACATCATTGGATTTTCCCACTAAAAATCTGAATATCTGCACAAACTGTATTTTTCTTTAGACTGTAATATGGATTCCCCCAAACCAATATTTGATGTCATATTTTTTATGGAAATATCTAGACAGGCATTCATATCACTAGATCACAGAATCACAGAATCACAGACTATTCTGAGTTGGAAGGGACCCACAAAGGTCATCGAGTCCAACTCTTAAGTCAATGGCCCACATCAGGGATTGAACTCATGACCTTGGCATTATTACCACCAAGTTTTTTTAACCAACTGAGCTAATCTCAGGGTCTAGATGTCACTAAGCTGTCATGTCCCTTTAAAAGATTCTACTTGATTGTGTTCCATTTAGGAAGACATTTATATTTCATTAGCTTAATTTTCATCTCCGGGTATGACTTTGTGTCCTATGATTGGTTTGCTTATCACCTACATTGTGTGCAAAGCATAGTGATGTACTTCAGCGTGGGCAAGCTTTTCTGGTCACTGTGTATAGTTGTATGGGAGGGCAGGTAAAGCCTTCTTGTGAGTTTGTTTTTATAAAGAGCTCTGTTTTCACATACTCCAAATAACACCAGAACCTCGATTTGTGGTACCTTAATGTTCTTTTTTAAACTAAAATACTAAACATTTTCTCCCTGATAAGAATATGTAAAAAGACTATTCACACCTGACTTTCAGGGAAACTTGCTTTAGGTTTCATATGTACCAAACTATGTATTTTGCTGAAACTTTTTAGAGGAAGTGGAAAATGAATATGCAAGAGCAGAAAAGCAGCCATCCTTATGGTTTTCATGTTCTAGTTTTCAACATGAGTCAATTTGTCTCCTAAAGCCTACTTTGAAAGGGGTAAAGCAGCTTACAGTTGACTCTACACATCTGCCTAAGAGGGACAGAGGGCTGTATATTCCAAAAAGCCTCTGCATTAAGACAACCCAGGGAAGGTGGGAACTATTCTGGCCCTGTTGAAACAGTCCAAGAATTCCAACCATGCCATTGTGCAAACATCTGTCAGGCTCTTCAGGAGGAGGGCTCACAGTGTACAAAGCAAGAGGGGTTCCAGCTCTTACTTGCCCATTTCTCCTCCTGTACTTTCAGTTATCTTGTTCTGTGTTGTCAGTACCCAAATACCTCACTTTTATGCCATGCCCAACCATCACCACATCATCACAGCTTATTTAGAAGCAATCATCTGGGTTTATGTGTTGCTTGCTAACACTGAAAGTGCATTTGTTCTGAATGCAGTTGCTGAGCTTGCCCAGAATAATCATTTTAATGCACAAAGAGCTTTGCCACCAGCCTTTGATTTTTATCTATGTAGCATGGAGCATGCATTCTTTGTGTGATGGGATTTTAATCTAGCTGTGACTCTTACTAGTTCCCAGAGGTTGTATTTGACATGTTTCTTTTTAATCTGTGTTTTTCCAGTCTGTTGGTGGCATATGTATACCTTTTTCAATAAAAGCAAAACTTTCAAACTAATTACCTTTTAGAGACCATTAGCATTTTCCCTTCCTGTTTAAGCTCTTAGTTACACCTTGGTTACAGACACCTAGTGACCCTTTGAACGTCACCAAAACTTCAGTCAATTCCTTCTCTGTTTTCAAGGTCCAAATCATTTCTGTCACACACATAAATTAGCCTCGTTCAGGCAGCACTGGGAACATTTGTAGATCTTGGAAACTTTCCCTCATGAACCTCCATTTGCAGAAATATATTTCTTTTAAACCTGAGAAAGTGAGAGAGTTACTAAGAATGAGCCCCCAGGAACAAAGCTAATGTTTAGGTAAAGAGCAAACAATATTTCCGAACTTCTAAGGGCATTATTTTAAGAACCTGCATCCAGAACTAAATAAGGAGGTGACAGTATTTCTTAATCAAACATCAGTGACCATTTTTGGGGGAAAAAAACCCAGTGCACTCCAAAAATGGTTTTGGTGTTTTGCTTGTTTTGGTTTGTTGCTTTTTTTTTTTTTTTAATGACAATGCAAGAGATCCAGACAACTCACATTCAAGCATCAAGTTTTCAAACTCATTAAAGAAGAGGTATTTGTGCATATACAAAGCACTCTGGAGAGAGCATTTTGTGCCAACTTCCCATTTAATCTAGCAATTATTTGGATGGGTTTCCAAGTATTTAAGCGCTCTAATGAGATTCATTCTGAGCACAGATACACAGCCATATTAGGTAATACATACACTATAGAGGAATTATAAAAAAACCCAGTCAAGTTCACTTAGAAACCTGGGTGGTGGTCACAGCTGTAGAGAAGTATTTAAAAATCTGTGCATTATTGTCAATAAAACATGCCTGAAGAGAAGCCCACTGTCTTTAATAGCTTTCAGATGTAATATTAAGAATGGGGTATCAATGAAGGTGGTCTATCTTACAGCTTGAATATTTTCTTCTTCATGTGTACAGAGTCTGAGAATGGGTCAGGTTGGAAGGGACCACAGTCAGCCATCTGGTCCACCGTCCCCACTCAAACAGGGTCATCCTAGAGCACACTGAACAGAATTGCATCCAGGTGGCTCTTGAATATCTCCAGGGAAGGAGACTCCACAACCTCTCTGGCCAATCTGTTCCACTGTTTGTTCACCCACACAGTAAAAAAGTTCTTCCTCACATTCAGGTGGAACATCCTGTGCATGAGCTTCTGTCCCTGGCCTCTCGTCCCATTGCTCAGCACTACCGAGAAGAGCCTGGCTCCATCCTTTGGACAGCCTCCCTTCAGACACTTGCAGACACTGATGAGGTCCCCTCTCAGTCATCTGTTGTTGTGGAACTACACAGTGGTGCAATGCTATAAAAGGCCATGCATATTGAATTCCACAAGCTACTTGCAGAAAATGAGAGACCTATGAAAATAATGCTTTATAAGAAAAAAATATGGGAGCTGTTGCATTTCCATAAATGCAGTGCTGACCTTGACAGGAGTTTTCCCTTTGGTGAATAACTGCTTAGAGGTCCTCTTACCCAAAAACTTAATGAAGACTTTTTGCTTATGCCAAGTAGCAGATGCATGTTTTTTAGAGCAGAAGCACTCATCTTTTCTCCCTCAGAAGTTCTGCATGGACTCAGCATATTTTACAGCAATGAAGAAAAAGGAATACATTTTTACACATTTGTTCTGAATAGTGAACTCACAGCAAGCAAGATCCCTTTACATCAGCAAAGCCTTCTGCACTTCTTTTTCTGCAAAGTTTTATCCAATTTATTGCTGATTTCCCCTTTTATTTTAAGAGCACTTAGACAATATCAAAAAAGTTTCTCTATAGTCTTTTATTAAAAAAAATTGAAAAAAATGGTGGAAGAATGTAATCTTTTAAAACCTATTCCTAAAACAACAACAGATCGTTCAGGATTAGGGATATTTTATTATACTTTTGATTGAGAAAAAAAGGCACACCAGGACAGTTTTTATACTCTTAAAGCAGTGTACTTATGCCTCAAATTACATTCCTCTTGGGAACCTATGCGTATCTATATTTTGTCTTTGCTCTGGTCCATCTCCATAGCAACATGTTTGTTCCTATGGAGAATCTGGGTGAATAAGTTCAAATTGAGCCTGAAAGTTTTAAAACAAGGTTTCTCTTCTCTATAAAGTAATTATGGACAAAAGCAATTTTTCAAAATCCATAAAATAAACATAATTTTGCTGTTGTCTTTTACCCTACCCTAGGCATGATTAGCTCTGAAATCCTTTGATCTCTCTTTCCCGTGATGTTCAGAATGGAAGCAGGCTTATCCACATGACTTCGACAGCTGTTATAAAATCTGGTGGGGAATTTTTCATTCCAAATTCAATGGTTCACTGTATTCACTAATTATGTTGTTATTTACACACATTCCAAGTTTTTACTCAGAAACTGAGATCTACAATTGAAAATTGCCCAATAAACAAAAGTCTCAGGAGGAAAGGGGGGAATAGACCAGGGCAAGATGACTTTAAAATTACTTTCAGAATATTAAAGTTCATTTTAGAGTATCTCTTTAAATTATAGCCATTACCACTTCCTGTTCATATTTGTAGCTGATCACTCTTTCATCTCAGGGAAAGATTCTATGGCTAAACCCCACATATTGCTACAAGATAACAGTGTTAAAAATATGTTGGTTTTTTTTAAAAAAAAGATAATTGCTCTTTAGCATTAATGCTAATGAAATAATTGTTTATTCATTTCTTCAAATGTATGCAGTCAGAGAAATAAAAAATAAAGGGGGAGGATATTTCCATCATGCTAGAAAACAAAATAAATTAAAAAACCACCCCA
>JAOXXN010000395.1:30132044-30142703 GCA_026770055.1 Myrmophylax atrothorax
CAAAGGAATAAGAAAAGCTATTCAATCCACCCATGGAAAAACAGTTTTTGAAGAGCGGTGGTCAGGAAATGTCTCTGAACACACACACAAGCCCACAAAAAAAGTCCAAAATAAATCATTCATCATGATAGCTTTAACCAGTGTTTGTTAATTTCTTTTCAATGCTGGCACATTTTCCTTTGAGGTTCAATGGAAGAAGCTGAGTTGTGTGGGGTACTCAACACTGAGGCACTTCTGCTTTTCCTAAGGCTTAAAACAATCCAGGAAGAGGAGAAAACCCATTTTTAATTTCCTGAGTCTGTGTGGGTGATCTGCTCCCTAGGGGTTCTGGACCATCTTTGGGAAAGCCAACCTTTTGGGAACCAGTCTTTTGGAAAAACAACCTGGGTATTTGGGAAGGCTCTAGGTTGCAGTTCTGAGGAATAGCGAGGGGGAGGTTTGTTTATTTGTGCATTGCCCAAGGAGTGCATTATGCCAATGGTATGCATAAATTTGCTTTGCAAATTGTACACTTCTCATAATCTGTTGCAATTTCATGTCTCTTCAGGGGGGTTATGTGGTAAGTTTTTTTTCACTTTATGTTTTTTACAAGTTGAATGAAACTTGTGGTTGCCTGTGTAGTATTTACAATGCTTTCATGCTACAGATGTTTGAGATGGGATAAGACTGGAAAAAAAGAGGAGATGGGCATTTTACCAACTAGAAAGTTGATAGTCATACTCTTCATGCTCTGGGAAGGTTGTCTTTATGTCATTTTGGGTATGCTGTTGCTGAGGAAAGTTGTCAAGACAGCCTGAAGACTGCATGCAGCAGGAATCATCCGTGTAGTTTGAAGAGGCAGTTGCTGTTTTTCTGATCCTTATACTTTCAAGGACTGGAATTGCAGTAACTGAGAAAGCAAGAATTACACCCATTAGTCAAGAGGCCTGAATTAACAAATTTGATGTTCCATTAAAGTACAATCTAAGTTTAATTTACCTCCCCACAGCATCAAAAAGATGTCAAAATGTGAACTTTATGGAAGGTAAAGACAATCTTTGTCAAATGCCCCACAACTGGTTGTTATATATTCAACAAGGGGACATTAAAACATCAGATTATAATCTTCCTTATACTCTACAAAATGCAAAAAACCTGATAATATTTTTCAAGTCTCTATGATGAACTTGTGGTGACTTGTCCATGTTGTGTCTTCAACTTGGGACAATTCATATTGATACTAATCTACAGTAGAAGGTATGAGAAGAGAAGCATAAGATATTTTGTTTTCAAATTGTGTAAATTGACGTGGGAACCAGCTGATATTTATCAAGACTTCTTCAAAAAGTTGCAGTTATCATCATTATTTTTGTAAGTTCTTGGATGTCGCTTCTTTCTGTGTTTCTTCTTCCAAGTAGCAAGCAATGGGATGAGAGGAAACAGCCTCAAGTTGTGCCAGGGGAGATTTAGGTTGGATAACAGGAAAAATTTCTTCACTGAAAGGGTTATCAAGTCTTGGAAAAAGGCTGCCCAGGGAAGTGGTAGAATCATCACCCTGGAGGTATTTAAAAGACATGTGCCACTTAGGGACATGGTCTCATGGTGGACTTGTGCTGGGTTAACAGGTGGACTTGAGGATATTGAGGTCTTTTCCAGCCTAAATGATTCTAAGATTCAAGGAGATACTCCTGACACATTTCTGAGCCTACATATGTCTTCTTAGCCTCATCTCTCTGAAAAGTTCCAATAGTTATACAAAGGTTGTAACACCATTCAAGAGGAAAACTTGGAGAATAGAAGCCTCAGACAGGTGCTTAGTAACTCAAGTTTTTCATGTATCTATATCACCTTAAAGGATTAGTGGTGGACTTGGCAGTAATGGCTGGACTTAGAGGTCCTTTCCAACCAAAATGACTCTATGATTCAATTTTATGATTAGGTCTGATGTAAGAAACATTAGCCTTAATGTATCATTTAAATCTATATTTCTTACATGATTTTTTTTTCACCAATGTACATTTTAAAAATACATATAGAAAAACTATTCTTTATATCAGGATGGGTATATCTCAGGCAGTGATTGGGATTTAATGAGTTCTGTCAGGGTAAGGACAAATGCAATCGCTTGGTGTCATAGGCTTTAAAGTTTGCTTGGTGTCCTTAAAATACATTAATGACACTAAAATAATATGCTATATTTTCAAGACGTATATATGAACTATCCAGCACTTTTACTGTAACTGGTAATCCAGATGTCTTGGTAGTAATTTGGCTTCTCATGATGAATGTACTAAATGCAAGAAACTGGAGAAGAATATCAGTTCCTTTGTGTTTATAAACTTGTTGTGTTTGTGTTGTTTGGGGTTTTTTAATCAAATTCTTAAGGCCTCAGAGTTTCTTGTTCTATTTGCACCCTCCTTTCCAGCAAAATCTTGTCTTCAAAGCTCCTGTACATCCATTACTAATAGCTGACTTCTGTCTAACCAACAGAAAGATGTAATAATTCTTTCTCATCTGCTTAAATATGCATAATTTATGATGGACAAAGTAGGACATGGTCTGTTATTCCTTTCTAAGCACTTGAACCTTATTAACATGTATTTGCTTTTCCTTTTGGCAGTTTACAGATATGGAATTGAGCTATTTAGTTCAACTTTTGGGAAGGAAGTGGGGCTCTAATGAATTAATTCACTGTCCACTGTAATGGAACTTTTCTTCGAGAAGAAAAGTAAGCTTCTTGCCAGCTATTCAGGATTCCCCTTTGTTCTGGTGGTAGAACAAGAATAACCCCTTGAGCAAAATGTAAGTGTTTCAGGATGATCGAAATTTACAGCATTAGAAAGCTGCCAAAAAAGCAACTTCTAGCTGAGGCTAAATTGGCCTAAAATGAAAACTTTGCAAAGCTTATAATTGACTTTTTTCTTTCTATGTCTCTCTGCTTCCCATGACTTTGTTGTCATATGCCTGTGGTGACTTCTTCCGTTATTACCCATCGTGACAATAATGAGTCTGAAGTATTTATGATCATCAAAAGATACTGAGACAAAGATTTTAAGTATGATTATTAGAGGAGGAAATTCTGTAGCTTCATGCAGGTGGAATGATCTTCCTGGATGCTTGATTTTTATTTTTCTTCATGCTGCTTCTTTGCTTACTGACTTGGGAGTTAAGTTGTTAGCAGCAGTATTTCACTGGATTCAGATGTTGAAGACTTAAGTATTTGTGGTATTTTGCTGGTGTAGCTGTGTTATGAATACAGCTGCATGATGTATGGTGGTATCACAAAAGTAGTCCAAGTCTGATTAAACAAGTAACTGCCCTTTCCAAAATAAATTCTGTTCCTTCTTGGTGTTCAAGGGAATTAGGCTAAGTGAGTTCAGTTTGTTCTACTGTACTTCAGAGTACAATTTATTTCCCTGTTAGCTCTGCAGGGCGACAAGGGTTAGTACTGTGCTGAGACAACCTGCTTCTCTCAGATGGCAGCTTCTTGCTGGAAACTGAATCTAGTTTCCATCTTCTTGCTCAAACAGGACTACCAGGAAATAAGAAAACTTGTGACAACTTACATTCTGGCACAAGTGGCACAAAATTACCTAAATGAAACGAATGACATAAGCAAGCATGCTCTTCCAGTCTAAGCAAAACTGTTGAAGTATATTTTGCTGTCTAAAATGTTGTGGCATTACTTCAGAACATCAAATAAACCACTACCTGTTTAAAGCCTTGAATTTGTGTGTTTGAAGTCTGTCCCTTAGTGGGCATTTAAGCTGCACCTGCAGACCATACACATATGTTTATACTTTCTTGAGGGAGCAAAAGCAGAAGGTTACATTCAAACAGTCTGTGTGCACCAGAAGTTACAGTTAGTATGTGAGTCTGCATATTTTATAGCCTACCGTTGTGGTTTGTGTAATCTTCACCCCCAAATTATAAAAAATTTAACAGGCTAGACCTAAAATAAAGGTTGGCCAGTGCATTTTCTTAGGCAGGTGTGGTTTGCTTTTGAGTTTTTCAATTTAGAGGAAAATCTCAAAGCTTTTTCCAAGTTCCATTCGTTTCAGAGCCAATAACTGTGTTTGGAGATTGAAAATCTATTGAAAAGCAAATTACCGAAACAATAAATATCAAACACTTGGTATTCTAGAAGGCAATAATTTTTTAATTAGCCTTCCCGAGAAAATGTTCCTCCCAAACTTGTGCACTACATAAATGTCCTTAAGGAGTAGTGATTATCCTCTCTGATACCAGTCTTGGCTTTTATTTGATATCCTTGAAGTTTTCTCATTGTGAGTGTAACCTGTATCATGTGTTCAGTGTTTTGTTTTAACCATGGCATGTCTCCCTAATACACACATGTGCACAACTTTTTGTTTGGGGGCTTTTGGTTTGTTTCAGGAAAATCTGTAGAAACACAGTTCAATTTATCATTTTGTGTTCAGGATTCAGAGACTTGTTCCAAAGTTTTTCAGCTTTGAGTATTAGAGTCTGAAAGACAGACTAAGTTTGTTCCAAATAACAATGTATGCAGGTAAAAGAGAGTGAAGTGAGGTATCTGCATTGCTGTGAACTAAGAACCTGGGAATCAGATGGTCTGTGGTTACACTGTAGCTCTAAACTATTCTTAGCTGTTGCCCATTCTCTGCACTGCTTAAGGGTTTGTGAATGAAGACACAGTGCCAAGCTGAGGTATTGCTCTTATGGGGCAGAAACAAACAATTTGGTGACCATTAGATGCACAATAAAAAGATACATTAGAGAGGCAATTGGGGGTTGAGGGCCTGGTTTGAGGAGGTGAAGCTATAGAAGGTGGTGGGAGAAACACCTTGAGCTTGTCTTTTATTCAAGGTTGAACAGAAGCAGGCAAAAATAGTCCTTTATGTCTACCTTTATATCCATCATGATCTCCTAATTAGGTAAAGACTTGACAGAATATACAGGGGCATACTGACCATTCAGGGTAGTTGATGTGCTGCTTGCTAGCACTGCTTACTAATATACAAGAAGTTAAATTAGTAATGATGTACGGCAGGAGCTGTTCCAGGCTTTGTTCGAGCAGCATGCCTGCATCCAAGCTAGCCAACTCAAGGTTGGTTCTAGCAGCTGGAAATGACTGGATGATTCCTATATCCATGTTCAATCCTAGGAAACAAGGGAATTAACAAAGCACCACCCATCTTGAAGTTTCCTTGAAATCAAGGGATTTAATGAAAAAAGATTTAAGGTCTCTGATTCCATATGTACTGTATTTTTATTGGTGCAAACCTGTGCAATCAGGACCATCAAACCTGTACCATAAAAGCTAATGACTATGGAAAATGAGTCTCTTCTACTGATACAATCCTAGTAAATTGTCCTATATGGGGTTTTTTGCAAGAGACAGGATAGGTTGGTTTCAGAAGCCAAGTAGTCTTTGACTCATTGTTTGCAAGCATATATTGCATCAACAAAATTTAACCATCTCCTGGAAAAGCAGGAAATTTCATGTAAAGGAGAGGCTACAAATAAAGTTGGCCAAGAAACAAAAATTGTGTTGTGAAAAGTTTCAAGGTTACATTGCTTGCTTTCATTCTGTGTTGCAGCTTGGGAACAAAGTCAGTCTGGAGCAGTCAATAGCTCAGTCAAGGTCATGTTCGAGGCTGTCCTTTGAATGTTGTGTTTGTGAGTCACAACTGCTATGCCAGTAGCTTCCTTGGGTAGTTGTACCTTTTCCAAAATGCTGTTATATGCATCTTTCGGACAAAATAATAAAAAAAATCTTCTAAATTGATATATATGCACGGAAAACTTGAGTTGCTATGCATTTTTCAGATGTTTCTGTTCTCTAAGTCTTTGCCTTGAATGATGTACAACCTTCATACAAGTGTTGGAACTTTTCAGAGAGATGAGGCTGAGAAATACACGTGTAGGCTCAGAGATGTGTCAGGAGTACCTCCTTGAATCATAGAATTATTTAGGCTGGAAAAGACCTCCAAATCCTCAAGTCCCACTGTTAACCCAGCACAAGTCCACCCCTAAACCATGTCCCTAGGCACCACATGAACATGTCTTTTAAATACCTCCAGAGGTGGTGATTCCACCACTTCCCTGGGCAGCCTTTCTTAAGGGTTGACAGCCCTTTCAGTGAAGGAATTTTTCTTAATATCCAATCTAAATCTCCCCTGGCACTGCTTGAGGCCATTTGCTTTTGTCTTACTGCTTTTTTTACCTGGGAGAAGAAGCCAACCTGCACCTGACTATGGCCTCCTTTCAGGTTGTAGAGAGGGGTAAGGTCCCCTCTGAGCCTCCTTTTCTGTAGGCGAAACAACCCCAGCTCCCTCAGGTGGTCCTCGTAAGACTTGTTCTTCAAAGCCTTTCCTAGCTTTGTTACCCTTCTCTGGATATGCTCCAGCACCTCAATTTTTTTTTCCTTACAGTGAGGGGCCCAACACTGAACACAGAATTCAAGGTGCGGCTTTACCAGTGCTGAGTACAGAGGGATGATCACTGTCACGCTCCTGCTAGTCACACTATTTCTGATACAAACCATGATGCCATTGGCCTTCTTGGCCACCTGGGCACTCTGCTGGCTCATGCTCAGCAGCTGTTGACCAGCACCTCCAGTTTCATTTTCACTGGGTGGCTTTCCAGACATTGTGCCTCAAACCTGTAGTACTGCAGGGTTGTTATGACTGAAGTGCCGGACTCAGCACTTTACTGGGTTGAACTCCACCTCCACATACCATTACAGAGCAGAATTATGATATATTTTCTGTCTCCAGCATCAGCTACAACTGTCATTTAGTGCAAGGACTATCTTAATGCTGTGTTGACAGAGGTCTCCCACTTTTCCTTATCCCCTTTTGTCTTTGAATTTTTCAGCTAAAATTCATCAGTTCTCTCCAGTGGTATCACTCAGAGCTTGCACAACATGCAAAAAAAAGGAAGATCATGAGGCTTTTTGCTGCATAGTTTGCAAAGACACAAATTCTCATGTGGGGCAGATTCCAGCATTATTTTGCATTTTCACGGCTTTCGAAATAACTTTGTAGCTCTCAGTAATGACCCTCATAAGGTACTGTGTTCATACAGTAATGCAAATTAATTGGGGAACCCCAAAACAGTACTGGGGCGGGGGGCTGGTATTGGCAGAGTTAGGAATGGGAAGCCGATTCAGCCATCAGGACTTGTTCACTAGTGAGTCTTTTCACAGCATTTATCTAGATGTGCATATATGCATCTTATTTATGCCTCACTTCTCTCTCTCTCTCTCTCTCTCTCACTTTCTCTGTAACCACATTATGGTTTGTCTCTTCCAGTACACTCCATTTTGTTTTTTAGGATCGCTATAACAGTTATTTATCTTTTTGTTTGGTTTGGTTGGCATTTTTTGTGGGTCTGTTTTTTGGGGGGTTTTTTGCTTGTTTCAGTGGAAAGATGCTTTTACACACTTGCCAGGTTCACAGAAGCATTTTTCCAGTGTTCAGAATTTAACAGAGCCAATCTTATCTTGCACATTTCTTTTACACATCTTCATTTGCTTAGCAAAGATGTGTCTGTTCCATGCAGAATTTTAGTTGACTGCTGCTTCTCTTGCTGGTAAAAAACCATTTTCAGATCTGTATGTAGATTAGCTTCTGTCTGAATAGTGAAACTAAAATGCATGACTTTTAATAGAGAGGGGAAACTAATTAACAAAGCCCATATGTAATAGAAAAAAAAAAGGAAGAGAATAGAAAAGTTGTTTGGCATTTTTGCTTGAGTAATTTTAGGATTTTGTTATAAAGCATAATAAGTGTACAGTATTGAAGCTGAAATCTCCTTTTCTGGGCAAGGCTGAGTACCTCTTAAAGCTGATTTTAAGGCATACCTTGTAATCTTCTTGGCTAATCTGGTGGTGACATAGTGTGCTTTTAAAGCATGGTGCAAAGGTTTAGAGAGAATTAAAAAAAAAGGGGAAAAATCCCTAATTTCAGGATTAGCTTGTAGGATTGGCAGTTAAAGCACAGGCACTCATTTTTTCCTTGTAATCTGAGCAAGTAACTGTCAGACACAGTAATCATGGAAAAATAATCCCTCTTGTGTAGCATTTTTATAATGCTTTTCATTGTACCTGCACATTCAGCCAAAGTGAATTAGGAAGCCTTGTGTTAGCTGGGACAGTCACCGGCTGTCCCCTCAGCAGGAGTCACATTGCTTTGCTCCTTGAAGACAGAAGTGTCAAGGTAACTGCAGTATACTGCATAAAAGTTACAGCTTTCCTCATAAATCATGCTACACATGACTTAAGGTCTCATTATCTGTGGCGAGGGACAGCCTGGATGGTAGCTGCCCTAGAGGAAGACTGGATGCAGAGTTTAAGGAGGAACAGCTAGATAATTTCATATCTTCTTGCTTTAACAAGTGTTCGGCAGTCAGAGGGCCATGATTAAGAAGTATAAGCTGCTAGTTATATTTTGGCTTTCTCTTTTGAGATAGCAAATGGTACATCCTCCAAAACCAGCACAAATGTGTACCAACAGTGAAACTGATACAAGTCCAAGTTCTTGGCTGTACTTGAACGAAGTGCTGTCTGTTTGAAAACCTGTTTAACATCCCCTCTCAAATGCCATTGTGCATTATTGTTATTCCATCTCTGAGATAAATGCCCTGATTGTGGTCAGGTTACTTTCATAATATGGAGACGGGATATGATTATAGCATATATGATATTTGTCTTGCCTTGATCCCTCTCGTTGCAGAGTTAAGACTTGCCACACCTGTGGTCACTGTAAATAGCTGCAGTCATTGGAGCACAATTGTATTTTTCTGGAGGAGACTGGAAAAGTTTAACCTGATGCACTCACTTTTTATTATATGCATATGCCTGTGCAGTTCCCAGCACAGAATTTGGCCCTTGTCGAAAATACCTTTTGGCATACATCAGTTACATCTAAGCCAGTAGAAACTTGCCCTTAGCTTTGGCTGAACAGTAACTTAGTCTTGTCTGGACTCTGGTTTTGGTGGAGTGGCAGGAAAAAACTCAGTTCTTTTTTGAGCCAACTCATAAAAAAATTTTCTTGCTTTAGCATGATTTTTTAAAAGAAACTAATAAGTTTATGTTAAATCATTTATGGTTTTAGAGTAAGCTTACAACTAAATAATAAATATTGGGTGAATGAAAGCATGTTCGTAAATGTTACTGCTATAAGGGCCTGTGTACCTGGGAACAACAGCAGTGATGTAGTCAGAATAATAAAAAAGGAAATTAATAAAACTTTTTCAAGTTTCTCTTTATTAGGAAAAAAAATCCAGCTTTTTGAGCCAATGGTGCCAAGCTTGTCAATTGCCAATCTGTGATTTGATGTTGTGAAAAGGGAGCTCTTGAGACTGGATAGTTATCAGCAAAGAGATTTGCATCCAGCAGTACTGTTTATGTCATTTGTTAAACCATTTCATCTGCCATGGTGGCACTGAAAACCCAAACTGGATTTTGCAATCTTTTCTTCTACTTAGCAGTTTACAAAGGCATGTGGACACCCCTATATTTTACCAGACAGGATGTATTAATAAACTAAATAAAGTTTCAATGGATTCAATAAACTAACTATACAGGAAAAAAAAATCAGTTATTTTTCCAGTCAGTTCTCCAACGCATTTGTAAATATGGCTTATAGGCACATACTGCTGGGGGTTTTTTTAGTAAGTGCACATTACAAAAAGGTGTTAATGTTTTGCTACATGGACAATGACATTTAAATTATAGTGTGTGTTTTGCAGATGGGATTATGCATTTTTATAAAGGAGTCTCAGATATTATTGCAGGAAATTAATTAGGCCATACTTATTTGGCTTACTTGAGTTTACTGATTTACAATGATGATGAATTAATTAATTTTACTTCTTATCTATATAGCTAGAAACACAGGTCTCTCATTTTTTCCTATCAACTATTTATTCTTATCAGAACAGCTCTGTCTCTTACAGCAGATGTTAACTTGACTGGTAACTTCAAAGTTCTTGTCATATTGTGCCTATTTTGTCCCATGGCCAGCCACTATTATGCTGCAGATCAGCACCTTATACTTTTCCTTGTCCTTTGGCACTTTTACTGAATCTATCACTTCACTTCCTTTTTCTTGTAATGCCTTTCATCTCTTCATCATGTCTTTGATATCCAGTTGAAGATGGGAGGATGTTTGTGTGCCAAGAACAATTACATTCCTTTTATTTTTACTCCTTGTACAACTTTTCATTCTGTGTCTTTGGACTTTACAAATACTGTCTAGAAAGGGGTCTGTGGCAAGCTCTACAACTTTGTGCATGCCAGTACCTACCTGAAATCTTCATCCTTTTTCTCCTCTCCTGAAGTACGTGGTAACATTTTCTATGGCCTCCAGGTCTGCTCTTGCAGACTGCAGAGCATAAAGTGTAGTTGCTGTCCTCTTATAAATGCAAAAAAGTTTTTTGTGTCAGTGCCCAATGAGCTTGCTCTCATTTTCACACCCAAGTAAAACTTGGTGTGTTTGTTTTTATAACCAGAAAAACAAAACAAAAACCTTTTGGCTGCTTTTCAACAAATTGTTTATATCATACCTGTATCTCCCCCTTCATTTATGTTTTTTTTCTCACATTGACTACATGGCAAAAATTGTCAGCAGCAGTTGATATGAAATACAAATATATGTCTGATATTTAAAATTATCTAAATTGTCACTAGACTAT
>JAOXXN010000395.1:30142713-30159621 GCA_026770055.1 Myrmophylax atrothorax
TACTGGGCCTGTTAATACTGGTAATTGTATATATGTTGTTGATACTAGTAACTTGCAAGCTCTGATGAGTTTCTTGAATCAACAGTCACTCTAAGTGACCATTGAGGGCTAGCTGTTTATGTGATACAGGTTCTCATCTTTGAATGCATAGCTGAAATCAGGTAAATGAAGATAAAAAATGATATTTTAGTACTTATTTTCCTAATACAGCTTTTCAGTGTGAGAAGTTGTTCTCATTACCCTAAAAAGAGGGACAGTTTGTGTTACTATTTTTGCAGATTGGAAAGAAACATTCTGAGAGACAGTACTTGTAGCCAAAACTTTGAATGAAAGCCATTAATCAAACTGTTTTGATACCATGATACATTATCACAGTGGACCAATTAACAGATGTAGCCTTTTGTATGCAGAAATTAGTTTTATTTTGTTCTACTATATTTTCTAATATGGCATGCTGAACATGCTACAAAGCAGTGTTGTTAAACAGCACTGGTACTGTGCTGTGCACTGAAGAATCCTATTTTGTGCTTCCATATAACTCTTAGCAGGTGACTTCTGCCTTGTTTAGAGGTGCACTGATCTACAGGAGACTTATTAGTGTGCTAAAAAGATACACTAATGCTGACACTTAAGTTGTGCTACCCAAGTCCCTTGAAATGACACTTTTCTTCTCAATACTGACTGCCAGGGTTTCATAGGAAAGAATAGCAACTTAAGCAATGATCTATAAAACAGAGGTGTGAAGAGGGTATAAAGGACTTTTTGCTGGTAGACATGTGAGTAGGCACAATTTTTGCAATAGTTAGTACAGAATGATGTGTCTTCAGTCTCTGACACATGTAATGTTGGATACATTTGTATTTGCTTCTGGAAAAAAAAATCTTTTTTCTTCTGGGAAACCATTCTAGAATATGCAGAGAGGGACTATTTATAGAAGGTGAGAAAATATTTTGGGTTCCATGAGAAGTGAATAATGCATAATTCTGTCAAGTGTAAATGACTTAAAAGGAAAATGTCTATGAAATGATAAGCTACCTGGTAAATTTTTTCCTGTTAGACTGTAAATCAGCAAGGTGCATACCAAAAATAAACTTGCACTTCAGAATTATTCTAAATTGGGATCTTAAAAATTTGACCTTGAGAATGGAGTTTTTTTGATCTGTGCATATAGTTCTAGACTGTAGATAAAAAAAAATTCTGCAAGTATTCCCCCACTGGGCTGCCTTTGTTCTGTTTTACTTTGTTTGAATAATGTTATCACTCTTAATCTGGTAAGTAATTTTTGAAATTTCAGTTTAAAATTACAGGATATACAGTTTCACATATCATCATAAATTGTGAATGTTTGGATTTGTATTTCATTGCAGCAGAAAACAGATGTGCCACTTCAAATGCAGTAACGTGCGCAAAGTGTCTTGCTTTGGGTCCAGAGTGCGGATGGTGTGCTCAAGAGGTATGGCATTTGGGTTACTTACATTTGACTTTATATTTTAGTTGCTTCTGATCTTTATAAAGACTTTTAAACTGAGATAATTATAGTAAGAAATAGCAAGAAAATATCTAAATTACTCCTAGAGGCAGAATCTGAGAAATCATGTGAAATATATTTTGTTTCCAAAGGAGAAAATGCAATTTTTTATTTGGAAAATTGCAGTAATTTTAAATAAAGTGAGAACTTTTTAATGCATTCCATCTGCTCTGTAGACAGGTCTGGCAGACTTATAGTAGCTTTGAGAGTTCAACAGTTTTTGGCTTCAAAAGGAAAATTACTTATCAGTAATCTATAGTAAATTCTCACTGTATATGAAAACAAGTCTATACATATACGTCTACTGCATTTAGCAAGAGGTTGTACTAACAGTGAAGTTGACTTTGATTTCACCATGTATTTGGCTCTGTCACAAATGGAAAAAATGGTGCTTTTCTTATTTTGGCATTTGAAACTATCAATTCTGAGACGTAGCACAAAAGATAGATGTTAGGTAGCAAGAATTATTCTGAAATTGTTGTTGCTTGGCAAACTCTGAGAATATGGTAATTTCTGGGTTTGCTATACAGGAGAAAAATTCCAGCTGATAGCATAATTCAGGTAAGATTGGACCATTTTAATCACTTCAGAGGGGCGAGGTTTTAGAGAATATCACTGACAGTTACTTATGCTCTTTAAGATCACGTGCAAATTATCAGTTGGAGCATTGAAGTTAGCAATGAAGGTAGGTAAGTTCCTAGGATGTGTCTGGATGAGATAAGGATTGTAAGGCATAAGGCACTGGGTAGCTTTGAGATACTGTGTCTTGGAATTACTGACTTAGTCTGCAACAGGTATAAGTAATGCCAAGGATGAGTAGAGGTATGGAGGGCTTGTTTTCCAAGAACTTCAGGGCATGTGTAAATGGTACAATGGATTACGATGTGTAGGGGTTCATTTTTGTGGCCTCATGTCCTGTCTTATAAAAGGCACAGTTTCATCCTGCTCCATCTGCATTTATCATGTAACAGCGCTTGCTAACTTTGCAGTGCAATGGAGCTGCCCTATCTCTCCTTCTGACTAGGTGCACAGATCTAACCAGGTTTCACTTCTGCGCTGCTTCTCTTGCTTAACTTCTCAAGTCAATCCTGAGAGCTGTTTGTGGAAGCTACAACTTTGTCAAAACCTCTTAGACAGCCGGTTTACCTACACACTATTCACAGTTGTGGAATGGCAAAGCTCATATTAATACACATAGAAATATTCCAGAGTAAAGTTACAGGAGCAGTTTTCAGCTTAGCATGCCTTCTTCGTCTGAACAGTATTTTTAATGAGAAAATGAGCCCTGAGGAACTCTTGAGATGCTCTGAATTTATACGCACACATGGTGGACTTCAGAAAATGCTGCAAATCTATCAGGCATTACTGATAACAGTGAGAGTAGCTAAATTCTTCACACATTTAGAAGGCTATGTTTTTAAAATGTATATACAACTAAAAGGGTGTATAAATAGTAGTAACCTAAAACAGTAGTCTCTGTTGTTTACAATAAAGAAGATTATGGAAAAAATATGTCAGCGGTATACTCTAAAATGAGTTGGAACTGGAAAAACAAGATACGTGACTGTCAAATGTCATTCTTAAGGCTCTTTCTCCGGTCTTTTCAGGGTCTGGATGGCTATTTATTATCTACATTATCTATGTTTGCTGTATGCACTTTTTAATTGTTTTTTTCCCCCATTTATCTCTGAAATATCAGAAATTGTCCATTGTTTCGTCCCCAGCTGTGACTCAGATGGACCAATACATTGAAAGAATACAAAGGATCTTGTCTTTTGTTTTGGTTTGGTTTTTTTTGTTCATGGTCAGAATTATATTAATCATCAGATTTGTGATCAGGAAGGAATTTTGCATTGGGTCATTTTGGCACAATTTTGGCAACTTTGCCCTTTCAATGCAACAAAGGATGGGCTGCTTCTGAGATCATCCTACTACTAATCACTTTTCTGTTTCTGCAAGGGCTTTTTGATGTTGGTGTCATCTTAAACTGTCCATACTGGACGTGTAATACATGATTTCCTTTTTCTGGGAATTGAAATGATACAGTCCAGCAGGTCTTTGGATTTTGTGTAGTATGATAGACAAATTCAGACCAGATAAATCTAAAGCTGATTTATGGTGCTATTATTAAATATTAGCCCGAGTAACATTACCAGTGGATACCTCTGAAAACTAATCTGTTTTGATGTCATGGGAATGTCACTTTCTTGCTCTAATAAATTCATAGCATGATACAGAACCTTCTTTAGTGACATAGTGACAGTAAGTAATTTCCTTTTTCTCCAAAGTCAGCTTGCTGAGATTGTGCAAGATCCTGTTCTCTTAGAAGTTCTGTGTTTTGTAGAAAAAAGTCATTGTGGCAATTATGTGTAACTTCTAATTTAAATATGTCATCATTTTCCTTATTAAAAACATATGGTTTCATGAAGTTGTTCTACAATTTATGCAATTATAGTAGCATATTTTATTGTTTCAAAGACTGTTATTTTGTTTTTCCTTTGAAGATATTACAGAGTTTTCTTCAGCTCAGATTGTTTAGTTAGTCCTTTTTTGTCTCTTATTAAACAGGATTTCATGGCTGGCACAACACAGAAGGGACGCTGTGACACTGTTTTCAACTTAATGAAAAGAGGCTGCCAATCAGATTTGGTTGAAAACCCCACAGTTCATGTCACAGTACCCAGTGACCATGAAACAAATACACAAGTGACACCAGGAAAAGTTTCAGTCCAACTGCGTCCAGGTTGGGTTATCTCTAACACATTGATATTATAGTAAATTTAAACTAAACGCAATACTTTCAAGTACAGATATTTTGTGAAGAAGCGTTGCGAATATTTATTTTGAAGAATGATGCTATAACATTATATTGTGGGACTGTGATAGTGTTGTTACTATATTCAAAACTAGCAAGAAGTGTTTCTGTTAAATATAACTGAAGGTCAGAATGATCCAGTAAGTGGAAAAAGGATTTTAGTAGTCTCTTCTGTTTTCTGATATAGTTTCTTGATTCTTTTTCTTTAGCCACTTATACAAAGAGTTTTCCCTTACATGTGTATAATCTACTCCTTACTGAAAGAAAATTGAATTTTAATTCCTAAATTCGTAATTTGATAAACTTCTTGTTTATTTGGTTAGTTTTGAATGCATTGACTAGACAACTACAGAGACACCAGTGCCATTATATATGAAAGGACTGAATTCCTAAAGAAGACTTTGGTATTCACTGCGTAACATTTCATTTATAACATATGAGACACCTAGCCCTACTTGAAGTTTCTTTGTGAATCTGAGATTTTCTAGTATATATATATAGTTTGCCCTCAGATGAGCTCAAGTCCGTGTATGTTCTCAGTCTAAAAAAAATAGCCAACAGCAGAAGTGGAAAGCGATATAAAGGGATGCAGGGTTATCTTACATATCATAAAATTTAATTTATTTCCTTTTTTCAGACAATTAGTGGAGGAAAATAGTTAAGAAGGATCAGTCTTTGACAGGAAAATATTAAGTGATCAGAAGAATTATCTTGCTGATCTTCACTGATAATTTTATCAGTGATGATACAAGATAATTTTCTGTCAATTACAAGAAAAAAAAACATCTGCATGAGTATGAAGCTCTGGCTTTCAATCTGTGTAGTAATAAAACTGACAAAATAACATCAGCACTTTCTCACCTTTCCCCATGCTGCTTCCAAATAAGTGACTGATAGTCTGCTTTTTACTGAGAAAGGGTCTCAGACCCTGAGCTAGCTCTAACTCTGTCCGTAATCACATACATTTCCAAAGGCACACTGAATTCATAGAAAAAGAATTGCGTTCTAAAATTTGGTTTCATTAACCTTTTTGGGAGTAAATAGTGAAGCTAAGTTTGGGGCTCCATATGCTTTGCAGAAGTTCTTGCATCAGGGAGGCAGAAGATTGAAATTCCCAGAGCTCCAGAAGAATAACTTTATATATATATGTATCTTGCCCATATTTTCTGCCCCAGGGAAATACACAGGGAAATGTCTGGTTTTTGCCTCAAAACAGACATTTGATACAGTATAATCATGCAGACAAATACTGTTTTGTTTTGATACTGTTTTGGGGTTTTTTTTGTCACTGTTTACATATACCTAACACTCAGAAAAAATAAAAGGTACACTCGTATCTCACTATGTGCAAATGGGAGAACTGTAAGAGTCATTTACAAAAAAGAATTCAATTTACATTGGCAAAGAGGAAATACATAAGTTACAGCACACTGAAATTGTTTTCCTCATGCAAGGCCTGATACAGACAAAGCCTGATATTTTCAGGTGTGTTTTTCAGATAATGTTCGAAGACCATTGGAAGAAATTACTTTGTATATTGCAAGACATTAGTCTGTAAAAATCTGGATCAGATCTTTGTTGCATATACTCTTTAATAGTTTTTATTGAAAACCTGCATAGTTCTTCTGTAACATCTTCCTTCCTCCTATCCTTTGCTGTATCTTCATTGCACAATACTGAATGATTCTGCACTCATCGTGTGAAGATCCTGAATTTATTTCTTTTGTGAGTTCACACTTCAGGTGACATAAAATAATGATGAATTTGAAGTTATGCATTACTTTACCTACTCTGCCCATATTCCAGTCACTTCACTCTTTTTGCTGACATTAGAAAATACTAGACAAGCAAAAATGGGAGGACTAGTTTTAGTGGCTTCCAAAGCATCAATGTTTTTATTACATATGAGAATGTGATATGATTCTGCGGGAGAGACAGTCATTTATCATCCTCAAATAGGAATTCTGTTTTGTATATGCCAAGGGATGGAATTTTTTGAATATTAAAACTTTTTTAAAAAATACTTTGATCCTACTGAGTTTTTAAGTCAAATTATTGGAATTAGATTGGGATACACTTGAAGGATTATTTACATGAGTTTTTCGGGCTGTGCTGTCATTATGGTTCACATGTGGTTTTAGATTCTGCCATATGACAAACTGTTTGCAGGATACAGTTACATACTTTGAAGTGTCAACCTTGAAGTGACTGACCCCAATTTGTATGCAGATCTGTGTTCTTTGTGAGCCATAACTGCCTTTTGGTATAATGCCAAAGGGATTGCATAACCATGAATTTAAAAGAAAATGAGGAGAAGTCAGATTTTTTACAATGAATTCCACAGTGCTCTTGCAAGAAGAAGCAACAAGGTGTTCTACGAAACACCCCTTTATGGCTTACTTTTGAATGAATCATCAAGGCTCCATTTACTTGAGAGGTTTTCTTGTTTGGTTGGTTTTCTGTTTACTGACACAATTTTTGTGCTGAGTTTGCTACAAATATAAATGTATTTTTAATCATGTCTATTCAAAAATAGGAAATAAACTTATTTGTGTGTTGGATTTTTTTATCAGGAAGTGAAGCAAACTTTATGTTAAAAGTTCGTCCTCTAGAGAAATACCCTGTGGATCTTTATTATTTAGTTGACGTCTCAGCCTCTATGCACAACAATATAGAAAAGTTAAATTCTGTTGGATTTGCTTTATCTAAAAAGATGGCAAATATTTCTCTTGATTTTCGACTTGGATTTGGATCTTACGTGGATAAAACCGTGTCACCCTATATTAGCATTCATCCAGGTAGAATCCATAACCAATGCAGGTATGTAGGTTTTTTTTATATTTCCTGTAGCACTGAGATGTTATTTCATTATACAAAGTACATTATGCATCTGTAGTTTTAAAATTTTTGGAGTCTATCTTTGTTTCCTTATACCTTGGTTCTTCGACAAAGTTCCTAAGGAAATGCTGAAAATTATTATGGAATGATTACTTCTGAAATACCTGTCGAGTGATTTCAGAAAATCAGTGTGTTTCTGTATCAGAAAAAAAGTGCTGTATTTTCTTTAGCAAAACAAGCCAAAAAACATACAGCTTTGGTGGAATACTTGAATACAGCACAAAATACTTGAATATGTTTTGCATTTTATTTTAAAGTCAACTGTTTTGGTTTCGGTTATTTTGGATATATGTTGCCTAGATTCATCACAAAGTTTTGCACTTCTGATCTCTGTACTTTCTTGGTGTATGGTCATGTATTCATTCTTTTCTTAAAACTCTACTTTTGTTAATGTAGTGTGGTTACTTTCAGCTCATTTAATGAACAAAAGTGATCCTTTGTTTTGATTTCACAGTTGCTATGTCAATGAACTCCCATTTTAAATAGGAAAGATGTTCTGGCCTGCATTTCTTTTTTCATGACACGCCTTATATACCTTGTATTCAACAATTATGTAAAGTAAGGGATCAATTCCAAAACCCCTTGGAGTACAAGATTATTCAAAACAAATTCAAAGCTGTATAATACTTGGAAAAATGAATATTAATTCTTCATGCTTCCTGAGAAGACGTGATCCAAAGTTCTGTGAAGTACCTTTTTTTGATTTCAGTGGTTTTGAATTTGTACTTACAGTGGAATTCATTCAATAGATATGAATCAATAGATATCTATCAAGCAGTCATCTAAACCATTTATGTAGTGTGTGGAGATGGATTAGCGTTTTTAGGTCATGATTCATTTTGCCTGAAAGTAGATGTCTCCAGAGCTATTAATCATTACAGTGCCAGTTTCTCTTTATTGGCTGCAAATTTAGTTGGAGGAGGGCAGGTTACAGTTTGATGCCTACACTGTGTTCAGCAGAAGTTAGGAGAGTGGAAACCTGCTCAGCATCTCTGAATCAGATGAGCACTTCAACTTGTGCCGTAGAGCACTGCTGTAAATGGGTCCCAGATCCATGACGTGTCTAAGTGCTGTGACATTAGCTTGCCTACACCAGACATCGTACTTTCTCCCTTATGCATAATTTGAAGAAGTATCATTTACAGCTAAGACGTTACTGCAAATGGGGTTTCCCTTCTCTTTAATAAGGTAACTGTTACTAATATCAACATTAATTTTATGTACATTTACTTGCTACTAGTGGATGTAGGAACTTAAATTTTATTATAGTTTGATCCATTAGCCTGTGTATCCAGCTATTAAAGGATCACAATGTTGTGGTGTGATAGTCCTTTCTCGGAATAATGAAGAGCAAAGTTGCAGTACTGTAGATATTCCAAAATATACTCCCTGAGATCATACCAACACTCCTGTTGCATTTTTTTTTGTTCTGTACTCAAACACTACATATATATTGTTACTATATTTTATATAAAATTCCATAAATTAAGATATACGTATTTTGTAGTAAATTAGAACTAATTCCCTCTGAACTTAATCTCACATGGAGTTATTCTTTTTTTCTTTAAGTATTTCTTATGCAATACATATTCTATATCTTCATTAGTATTAGGATTTTATGTGTTGATGGGGATGCAATATTTTCATCTCCTTCAAATGCAAAGTAAGGAATGTGATAGACTTTTGATTTTTTTTTTATACAGTGATTACAATTTAGATTGTATGCCTCCTCATGGTTATATTCATGTGCTATCCCTGACTGACAATATAGCAGAATTCAGAAATGCAGTGAATAAACAAAAAATTTCTGGGAATATTGATACACCCGAAGGGGGTTTTGATGCGATGCTCCAAGCAGCTGTGTGCCAGGTAAGGAGCTTATTTACAAAAGACTAAATAAATAGCAGTTTAGGAAATATATATGGATATATATAGGTACATATATATATGTATATAGGTACATATATATATATATATATATAAGTAATATAGGTACAATGGTGCTCAGTGTTCCTGAGTTCAAAATGTCAGTTCTTTGCCTGATAATACTACGTTTTCTTCCTTCTGGTCCATTATTCACCCCTTAGCTATACATTTGCCACTGAAACTGAAGAGGGAGAGCATGAGGGAACGTGTTTCAGTGTTGGTTAGTAGTCTTCAAATTCTGGCTTTAACCAACCTAGCCAACTTGGGATGGATGATGAAAGCAACTGCTTCTTGCTTGAACAGACACTTGTATTAATTTCAGTCAATTACAAAATTAGTTTCAAAAATCATTAAAGTGCTCCTTGTGTTCCTAAATGAAGACATACCGTTTGACTTCTTAATAATGTACTTGAGAACTGAAGGATCAGTTACACATCTGCTCATCTAGATTAGTTGAACAGAACTTCAATGTTATCTCAGCTTTTAAAGATTTTTTTTATTTTGAAACAGTACAAATCAACTAAAAATTATCTTCTGTATATTGATAAAATTTCACCACAGTTTTTCCCATGCAGCAAAGGATGAAAAAGCATCAGTAGTTCCCAAACTATATGAGATAAAGAGGTTTGTTTTGCTCTAGAGAGCCATTTTGGATGATGTTTTTCTTCTATGCATAGTATTGCAACAGAAATTTTGAGAGTTGGCTGAATTGTGGGTTTGGTAATGCTCTATAAGATACTCTTTCTGGCCCCCCTAAAGTAATCCAACTCCTGTTAAAATCACAGGCTTGGAGTGTTTCTCATCTCTTGGAATGATGTCTGGGCAATTCTTTTTATCGTGTCCATCTTCACATTATATGTTTGGAGCAGTACAGTGACTCAAGGGCAAAAAGTAATCGAAGCTAAGCTAAAATGAATAGTTGGTCCACTTTTATTTTCAAATTCTGATGACTTTAAGACAGGTACATAAAAGCCACTCTTCAGAAACAATGTGATCACAGCTGTTATAAAAAATTAATTCTGTAGCTTTGGAAAAATTCCTTAAAATTCAGTGTTTCCCATTGGACACATTCCACACTTATGACATGTGAGTTCTAGAATAATGTATGATTCTGAAAACAATAGTTTGGAAACATTCATGAGGATAGGAAGGCTTTCCTGCTAACTGTATTCTGAACCAAAATGGATGAGAACAATGTACAATTCATAATGACCATCATGAACTGTAAATTATATTAATGTGCATTCATTTTGCCTACAATAGACCTTTATAACTTGCTCCATCTTGCTTTAACCAATGCATCCCTGTTGCAAGAGGTGGCAGGTTAGGGCATGAGGCTACTTTAATATTTTGATTGCTGTGGCATATGTAGGTAGGAGTCAGAGTCATAGAATGTCCCACGTCAGAAGGGATGTATAAGAATCATCGAGTCCAACTCCCTGCTCCTCACAGAACTACCTAAAACTAAACAGATCTCAAGGGAAGTCAAATGATGGAATCTTAGGAGCAAGAAGTTTCTACAGTGCTTGGAGAGAATTTGGAATTATTTAATATAAAACTTGTTTATAAATAAAATTTAAAATACCCCTTCTTCAGAAGAATGCTGTCTAGGAATGTCTGAGGAAAGCTGATGCCTAACGCATAAGATGGAAAAGACACCACACCCCTCTGTACTGGTTATCCTTGCTGGTGAGAGATATTTGATCCACATTCAGAGCTAGTAGGGAGTGAGCCTAAGAAGGAACCTAAATCACTCTCCACAAAGCACTGAAAGGAAGGTAGAGAATAAGTCAGGAAGTGTGGCTCAGTACATGGACTGTAGTGCAGATACGTGAGATGGAAGACACGGAAGTGTTAAGAAAAATGGTAGAGATGAGATAGTATCATAGGAAAGAGGAACAAGGAAGGAGGAAAAAATCTTAGTGAAGAAGAATATGAAATAATGGAGAGAGGGAATAATGAAACAGCAGATGAAGTGCTGCATGTGTGCCTCAGAAGTTTGATAATAAGCAAGGAGATAAATTTTTTGCAAATATGGATATGGCACCTAATCCCTTTAGATATAAGCTTGCCCTGCTACATCCTTCACATCACTGAATTCCTAAAAGAGATTAAATTCACACTTGAGAGTGCTACTTTGCTATTAATGCTTTAAGATGGTGGGTAAATGTAGTATTTTACTGCATATTAAGGAATTTCTCAGTTTGCAGGTACATGAAGGCATTCAAACTTTAGTTTTATGATTTGTAATCATATGCTGATATCCTTTCTGGAAAGTTGTGTAGGAAAAGAAAATTATAAAGTGATGAAAATATCAATACCTATGAATGCATATTTGCTGGTTGCAATGCTTTCTTGGATTCCAGAGACATTTCCAAATGCTATGCATTTACATTTGTACGTACTAGTAACAGACACACACAATGTGGCAGCTGTTACCCAAGTGCACTCTATAATGCATTTGGGGAGATCTTTCTTTAAAAGGCAGAGAAAGTCATTAGTGGGAAAAAACAAAATGATAAGTGGATCTCTGACTGGCAGTGGTAGTTTTCAGACATAGGACATTATTTCCACACAAAATGTTTTCAATACTCTGGTTTAAAATCAGTGCTGCTAAGCAGTGTAATGCCTGAAAGTAGACTTTCTCTTTAATTTTTCATTTTGATATTGATTATTTTAGAAAAAAAAAGGTAGATAGTACTTTCTTATGCCTAATTTTGCTTTCTCTTTAGAGCCATATTGGGTGGCGTAAGGAAGCAAAACGACTGCTTCTCGTGATGACAGATCAAACTTCCCATCTGGCCCTTGATAGTAAATTAGCGGGAATCGTAATTCCCCATGATGGAAACTGTCATTTGAAAGATAATGTGTACATCAAAGCTACGAGTATGGTAAGGTATATGTCATAGATTTTGCATTCAGAGAAGTGATATAAAACTGTGTAAAAGAGATTTTTTTAAGCTGCTGTCAAAACGTTGCTTTTATTTCAGTTGTTAGAACAGTATTTTTCCAGGTATGCAAGTTTCGAAATGAAGAATCAATTCCCTGGAAATACTGACATTCTTTTTGTGTGGGTTGAAGCATTTTGGAGTCTGAGACAAAAGTACAGCAGAAGAGAATATGTGCATAGTTTTGGTGTGGTTCTTTATTAGCTTATCATAAAAATCACACACATTTTATATCAAATAAAAGTAAGAAGTGTCTGGTGTGATATTTTGCACAACTAGAGGTTGGTAATATGTAAGAATTACACAGTTGTGCTAATAAGACAGAGGTAGTGGTTATTGTTTATGGACAGAATATGCAGAGTAGTATTGGTTGAAAAGGCTGGTAAACCAGGGGATGTACCCCAGCAAGGGACTACTTCAACCATGATGGGCTAGCATTAAATGCATTTATATTTCACAGTATAAAGTCAATATATGGTAATACATACCTGTGCATCAAATCTGCTGTAGCAAAATTGTACACCTTTTCTCTAGTAATGTATACAATAGTCGTAAGTGACTGAAGACAGGATTTTTTGCCTAAGTCAGAGGTTTCAATTGCTGTGGCTATTTTCTTAAATAAATATGAATTGTTTATTTAAGAAACATGAATCACTGCTTAATTGCCATTTAATTCCCAGAAAGCAGAAATATGAACTGTGGTGTAATTGGAGCATCTTAGAGTTTTTTCCTTGGTGCTAGCTGCACTTAGATAAAGTACAGAGCCTGTGTTCAGCGGAGGCCAGCAGTGTGCTAGTGAAGTCAGTGAGGGCTATGTGTAAGGAAGCCTAGACCTGAATTTAATCCTGGCAACTGTTGTTTACAAGGACGGTGGGACAGCAGGAAGAGCCTGCTGGATGTTGTGTGATTATGAAATATGGGAGGCTTCTGGGAATTGGTAGATGTTCAGGTCCTTGCTGATCAGAAGAGGGAGATAAGCGTGTGCTAACAGGAGGGTTGTTTGGATTTCCCCCTGACATTCTTGCATTCATATACTCCCTCTGTCACCTCTTGGATATTCCCTCACAGATGTCAGGATTTTTTTATTTTACTCTAGTCAGTCTGTTCAGTGTCCCTGTTATAAAAACTAACCCTTCCTTTATTTTACTTAAAGGAAATAATCCAAAAATTTTCCTTTCCCAAAGCAGAGCATGCTCTATTTTTCTTTTTTTTTCCCCTTATAGCTGGGCTATAAATTAGAGAAATTTTGCTCTGCTTAATAAACAATTGCTAAAGGTAAAAATCTTTTTCTGGTGTTCATCATTCCTTTGGTAATAAAGATCCTGACTGTTTCAGGGAAAAAATGCACTATTTTTATTTCCTGTCCAACTTCAGAAATAAATTTCCATTGCAAGTGGAGAAACTCCCCAGTGTAAAATACAGACAACATTCATGAATCTCTTTCTAAACAACTATGATGGATTGATGGCTGACTGAAAAAAAGGTGTTTTAGCTGATATTCTGGATTCTGGTTTGAAAGATCATGATTTTATTGTCCCATATGGAATAAGAAATCTCCATGATTACTGGTGTTGATGCATTTTATGAAATAAGATTTTTTTTAGCACCCAAATTAGATTACCTTGATAGATGCTTAGATCTGTGGTGGCACATTTAGGCCCACGTTTTTTCTGGTTTCTAACCCTTTTTTTTTTTTCCAGTATGGGCTAATTCTTGCATACCCACATGTGGGCATGCACTTCATAGTAGAAAAGGGTTAGAATGGAAATCTTTCTCAGCATTGTGTATTTTCTGGAGTAGATCTCACATAATAACACAATAGTGTTCGTAAGGAAAGGTGTACTGCTTTCCTGCTTTTTTTCTTTTCACCTGTGGTATATGTGATTGTTTTATTCATAGATATACATAAAGAAGCATCAAATGAAAAAGTAAAATCAGTTGGAGGGGGTGGAAGGTGGGAACACTATTTGATATTTAAATGAAATATCATGAAAATCTGTCAGCCTTTTACAAAATGCATAATATGAAACATATTTTTTGGGTTTTTCCCTTATAAATGCAATTTTGCTGACCTATCCTAAATTAAAGAGACTTCTGTAATCACATTGTTTTCCTCCTTTGAATCTTAGCTTCTTGTAGTCATGAGAAGATTGCATTTTGGCATATTTTTATGTCTTCCTTGTGCCAGTTTAGAGGACTGTGCTTTATTTCTTTGCATAATCTTAACCTTTACATCAGAAATATTTCCACTTAGTCACTTTTCTGCATGTTTCTTTCTAACTTGCTAAGCAGTCACAGAGAGGTCAGCAAAAAAGCATAAGACAGGAAAAAAATCTATTCCATTTTAATTAGTAATGCCTGTGCTTGGTTAACTCCCTTTCTGAAATACTTAACATCTGCATTAGCTATCTTCTCAGTATAACACAGTAGTTTAAAATAATAAAATGAATGATGTAATTGAAACAAGAAAGATGATCTAAAATGAAAGTACATGCATCTGAGCAGTAGTAGGAAGACATAAAGATAAAAATATATGAAGCACAGCAGGGTTTTCACAGCAAGCAAAGTGAGGATCAATGAGTCACTGTTGGTACCTTACGTCATCTCTTTACATGCTTTAAATTGAAAAGATAGTGTGGGTCTGTTGATGCTTTGGTTGTTTTTTAAACTCCCCTCTAATAAAAAAAATATTTTTTTTCTAATCTGAAGTGTGACTTCAGCATACTACTTGCCAAGCTGGACACTGTTGAGTTAGAACTGCTGAGTAGATGGAAGTCTGGTTTTACTTGGGAGCAGACTAGGTAGTCTGGGGATCTGGTCCCTGCAGCTCTTGCACATCTATGCATGTCATCTCTTGACTTCAGTAAGCTCCATCTGAATAAGGTTTTGTTTCATGAAGGCTTACAAAGCCACTTCTGCTGCCACTGATACCAGACTTCTGCTACTAGTTGCAGAGATGTTGAGAGGCCACTCTGCTGGAATTCAGGCAGGTCTAGTGTCACATGTTAAGCAGGAAGACTGACTGACTTTGCTGCCATCTATGGTCCCTCAATAGTGCCCCTGTCATTCACATTTAGGATGCAGATATATTTGCAGAATGTCTGGCTTCAGAAACCCTTGTCCTGGGACTAGTGGGTATCCATGATCTGCCAGGCATGTGGCTTGCAGGGTTGTGCAGCACAACGGAGGCTCCACCACTGTGGTCTGTGGTCATGGAGAGGGAAGGAGTGCTTAGTACTGTATTGTAGGCTACTGAAAATGCCAGTAAAGTCCGTGATGCTGCAGTTCAGTGGCAACTGCTGTGTGGTGGGAATTCATGCTCTCTCTCCAGCAAGCATGGCACGCTCTCCAGCTGGAGCTGTAAGAAGGCCTGTTTATTGCTGTGTTATCTACCTTTCATAAGTTATCTTAAGGAGTATAATCTCTTACCAAAGGGTAAAAGAGTTGAAAGAGGCATGTACACCGGCAAAGATCAAGCTGCAGCAAGAAACTCCTTTGTTCTTTCTGCATAACGCCCTTTATGCAATATGATGGAAAATGGATTTTGCCCCCTTGCATAACTTTGTCTCGTCTGTCTTGCTATTCAGATTACTGCTAGGAGAGCTGTTGATTTGCAGGGTGCCTTGAATAACAAGAGGCAATCCAAGGAGTAAAGAATGGTGCAGGTAAACAGATTGTGTGCGAGAGAAAGACAATATGGGGCAAGTGGTGAAAAATACCAGGAAGAGAAAGACAGTGGAGGTATATGCAGGAAAGAGGGCAAAGCACCTGAGTGGAGGTATCCAGATGAAATCTCTGTAAGGGGAATCACAGGCCCCACTCACTTCTCTTTGTTTAGTCATGAATTTTAAGTGTTAAATTTACTTCTTGAGAACTATTCACTTACGTATGGTTAATAAGCAGTGATTTTCAGATACAGTATGTTTTAGAGTACTAGAACTGGAGGGATCTCGCATAACCCAGGTGTAAAAAGCCCACTGGGACCACTTACACACCCTTGAGCTTCCCCCGATCTTGGATCACGAGATAGCAATGCACCTCTTGTTCTCAAATTCATCAAATCTCTCCATGAGAAGTGTAGAAGGGCAGATCACTGGCACAGAACATGCTGTCATAGGTACATCACCAAATAGAACAATGCATTACTGAGGAAAGATGTGAAACTCATGTCATCATCTTCAAGCACAAGTGTGGTTAAGAAAATGTAGCAGGTCATTGTGATGAGGACTGGAGTCTGATCTTGGGCATACAGAGGATAAAGCTGTCAATTGTAAGTGAGATAACTATGGAATACTAACAGTACTAGAACCAGACCCAGTGGCTGCATTTAGCTGATGTGTCTGATCCCTGGTGCCAGAATACATTTCTGAGAAACATTCTTTGTTTAATTACTCTCCATGCTGTTTCCAAAAGCACATCTCATCTCAGTGCTTCATGTTGTACTTTCTCCTTGACTTTTGCACAAGAACCCACCTACCATTCCCAGGAATCTTGTCAATCTTGTATATGGACTGTGGACAACATAAAATCCATATTTCTTAAGCATCAGACTAACCAACAAAATAATACTGTATGAGTTTGTCCTCCTACTGTGAAGCATGCTATGCTGATGTCTTGATGATTTTTTAATTATTTATTTGGGTGGACCCACCTTCTTTTGAATGTAGGTCTAGCATTTCTCTGTACCTCTAGGGGTTAAGACTGGGGTGGTTTTGGAACCCTGTAATGTGTTCATATGTGAAATACAAGGTTTTTCCCTACTAATCTGCAGTCTTCTCTCTTCTGTTATATTT
>JAOXXN010000395.1:30180244-30195941 GCA_026770055.1 Myrmophylax atrothorax
GGAAAAATCAAAACCAAGAAAAGACTACTGGTCTAACTCTGAAAATAAGAGTCAGCACAGAGGAACTCTATTAAGATACTTTCCATGGTAGGAATCCCTAAGTCTTTTCCACATCAGGTATTTGGATAAAGTTAAACATCTTGACAGTCCACTGGGATGGACTAACCAATCTAGACCAGGGTTTGCTTGACTGGGGAGCAGCTCTGTTGGAAAGGATCTGTGAGACCTGGTAGGCACAAGCTGAATGTGGGACAGCAGGGAGTCCTGGCACCAAAGGACACCAGCAGCATCCTGGGTTGTATTTATGGAAGCACAGCAAGTGAAATGATGGAAGCAGTAGACCCCATTTTACTCAGCAGTCATTAAGCCACATCTAGATACTGCATCCACTTTTAGGTCTCAGTACAAGAAAGGCATTGAGGACCTTGAGCAACTCCAGCAGAGGGCACTGGGATGGTTAGGGTTGCAGCACTTGGCCAGTGGGAAGAGGTCAAGGGATCTGGGCTTCTTCAGCCCCAAGAGGTGGCTCCAAGGCACCAAAAAGCAGCCTGCCAGTGCCTATGGGGAGGTGATCAAGAAGATGGAGTCAGCCTCTTCACCAAGATTCATGATGAGATAATGGACATAAATTGAAACAGGAGATTGAGACTGGGTATAAAGAAAATGTTTGTTGTGAGGGTAATTAAGCATTTTAAGAGGTTGCTTGGAGAAGCTGTGGGACCTCTGTTCTTCAGTGTTTTTAAATCCAGCTGGTCAATGTCCTGAGCAAACCATTCTGATGCAGTGTTACTCTCCTTTGAGCAGGAGGTTGGACTAGAGACTTCTCAAGGTCCCTTCAAACCTGGATAGGTCTGTGAGTCTGTGACATATGTGGAGCCTAGTTAACTCCCAAGCATACATTGTTCTTCCCGTTTGTATTACTTACATTTATTTTAAGTGGCTTGCTGTATGGAAGTGGTCAGCAGTACTGCCAGCTACAGTTTGCTAAGAATCTGCTGGGAAGGAAAAGCTATGACTATCAAACCCATTTACAAAGCAATCAGATACTCTTCATTAAAGCAAGATATATAAAGAAACTCAATACAGTGACATTTATAGCATACATTGATTTTTGAATGTGTATTTCTTATCTGGCTATAAAGGTTTTTGCCATATGAAGCAAAGAACCATATTCTGCTCTGAGGCATATACAAATCCCTGTAGCTTCAGTGGGAATAGCCTGCACATAGCTGAGGGCATGGTTTGGCCCGTGGTCAATAGGCTTCTGAAAGCATTTTTCCAACTTTTTTTTCTCGCCATATTCATCTTTTTTCTTTCCAAAGGTTCTGATGTCATTCCTGTTGCTGAAGTTATAGAGTTCAATTTAGTGGGAACACCTTTGAAGTTTAATTAGATTTCTTGAGAAAGACCATGGGTAATCTGAAATACAAGCTCACAAGATCACTTCAGGCCAAAAGTGTCACACAACAATATTAGACCAAATATTACACAATTGTTCTGTAATTCGTGCTTTCTTCCCACTCATGAGTTGGGTTTGAAAAGTTTGTGGAATATATATGACTTATCAGAGGAGTGCCAAATATTCCTCATATAGTCCATTCTCACATTTCCTAAGGAAAATGTTCCTTGTCATGATCTTCCCTTTCCCATATTAAGCTGAAGTTTGCCCATTACACCAGGGTAGTATCATCCCTGTCCATGAAATTGCAAGGAAAGCCTCGCGTATACGTGAGATCTGTTCTGACTGCAGTACCCAAGGTCAGGTACAGACTGTATCCACAAAGCTAGCAAGATAAAGTATTATAAAATAGACACGGCTGCCATCTGTGCCCTTTTTATAGAAATGCATGTGATTATGCAGAATTATTCACATATGAATGTGGAAACTTGAAAATCAACCATTCTGAAACAGTCCTGGCCTGGTCCATCTGCCACAGTGTTTGCAGTAGGTGTGAAATCAGGTCTGATTTGCCTTTGGGGGCAGGGGCAGAGAGCCAGGAGGGGAGGACATGACATTACACATACCCCTCCCATGCTTTACTCAGGTGGCCCCTCACAAGACACATTGGCAAGTGCTGGGGAGTGGGGAGAGATGCTGAATCCCACCATCTAGCATCTCATCACTTTCCTCATGCCCAACAGGCAAGTGCCTCTGCTTTGAAGCAGAGAAGTTAATGCAGCATGGGCTACAGTACAGACATATCTTGTTCACAATTGCAACATTTTCAGCATAGAAGATCCTGAAATGTATTTACAAACTCTAAGTTGAAATTTTGCCTCAGTACCTTACTGTCCAACCATATTTTATCTTTGGTAGAATAACAACAACAAAGCTTGTGTTAACTTGTCCAGACATGACTTTCTCCATGGGCTGACCTGAAACACCACAGTCACCAAATGCAGCCTCAAACTGCCATGGGTGAGGAGCAGGTGCTATAAAGAAAGGCTCTCCCGGCTGAATAAGCTGCAAAAAGTTGATGAGAGAGAGACTGTAATGCTAAAAGATGAAATATTGGTGACATTTTTAGATTTAATGGTCCAACAGACGGCAGACAGAAAATCATGTCAGTGTCAGAAGCAAGTGCTTGGTTCATGTCTCTTCTGCACTGTCCCACCTGCTCTGCCAGGGACAGGGACCCCAGCGGCACCTCCTCCTAAGTGCTCACTTTCCTCGGAGTTTTATCACTGAAGCACCAATGAGGCATTACCCTATTAAGATATGAGGAGGCTGTTAATTTCGCTATGGCTTGAATGGCCATAGGTCAGTACTAACACACACTGAACAGACTAGGAAAACACAGTCGAGTTTTCCATGTAAAAACCTTTGTTTGATACAATAGAACCCATAAAAAGGATATGTGTGTTGGTCAAGGTCATATAGAAATGTGGGAGTTTTACTTTGTTTTTGTTTTTCTCCCTCTAGACATCATTAATATTGCCTAAACTACTGGGATGCAGCAGCAATATTTTTCTTATTAAATTGTGATCATAAGGGTAAAACTCTTGTCATAAATTTTTGAGGTGAAAACAACTGCAAGGATGGCTATAGCTGAGGCAGTAATTTAAGCCCTCAACTACTGGCTGATATGAAAAAAATAAAGCTTGACAGGAGAAAGTATGATTATGAGAAAGATTAATTCACTGTCAAATATTTTATTTCATTTCAGAATCACATTGCAGGCTCCAAGCTATTTTGAATAGTAAACAGAGGAATATAAGAGAGATTCTATAAACAAGGAAAAATGTAATGCCACTCATGATAACTTTAGGAAGGCTCTCTGGTACTACAGCAGTGAAGGTGGATTGATTCCACAGGGGAAAATAAAGATGGGAAGACATTTGATATATGTATAATTTTACTAATAGTTTTCTTTATCTGTCAAAAAAAATGGACTGATTGACAGTCTGAAATGAAACTGCATTAATTTTGATATTTCATACAAAAAAAAAAGAATTCCTCAATCTGGTGTTAATTTCCCATTTTATATAAAAAAATGTCGAGAATGAGGCTAAGGAAAAGTAGCATTGTGTTTATCTTAACTTTCATATATGTGCCCTCTCTGATGTTTTGAGATTGTTTTTTTAACTTGTTTAATGAACAAGAAGAGAGGTAGAATTCCTAGATTAAGACATAAACTGAATATTTTCTAAAAATATGCATTATTAATTTGATTTGTAAAGCATGTATTTCTGTAACTCCAATAAAATATTCTTTAAAATAAATTCTAAATAAATACATATCCATTTTATCTTCCTTGAAATTCAAGATGTAATACTGTGTATATCTGAAGGAACTGGAACTAATAAAAAGAGAGTTGCAATTAAATTTACAGTGTTTAAAGTAAACCAGACTTGCTTTCAGTTACTTTATGGGCTATATAGAAACACATCATTAACTTATGTTCTTATATTTTTCCCATTTCTTTCAAGCATGATCTCAACAGCTACATCTGACAGAACTTGATCTCTTTGCAAATACTCCTGGTAATGGGTCAATATAAAAATCCTTGGGCAGGGTCTGCAAGGGCAAGACTCAGAGGTGACTGATAACATACATCTTTATCAGCAGATCATCATGATGGCAAACCACATGGTTGCAGTCCATGGTATTTCCTTTCTTTAATGAATATGGGGAAGTTTAAGATCCCACAAGGTAAGACCCCACCTGGAGTTCAGATAGTATTGCTTTAATCACACTGTTAACAGGTTTAAATGTATATATATGGAGCTATTTTGTTTTGACCTACAGAATTCATAGGCAAAATTTTGTTTGTTTGTTTTTTGGGGGGTTTTTTTGGTATGTGTGTCTCTGAAATAAAAGCTTTGTGGTTATAAACCTTCTGTTCTGCATGTTCAGTGCTTATTTCTGATTTAAAACAAAAAATAAAGTAATTGTCAATAGAACAGAGCACACAGAACTTTACTGATGCCACAACCTAGAAACAGCAACAGATCCCTCTGTAGGTTAAAACTTATATTTGGTTACAATCATCAGTTTACTGCTCATAGCTTTGAGCCCTGATTCATTATTTTGTAACTCCAGCTTCATGAATGGCATTTAGAGCAACATTAGAAAGATGCTTGGATCAATCTGTCTTGTTAATGTTTCAATAGTTTGTTTTTCCTTAAGTTATTATGTGTTGAAAAAGTAACAGCTGAATGTAACTTTCATAGCCACGTGCCCTCTAGAGGAAGTGCGCCAGAGAGACAAGCCAGAGGTGTTTAATGCTTTCTTTGCCTCTGTCTTACAGATGACAGACCAAGGGGGTCTGAGTGCCCTGAGCTGAAGGACCATGACCTCGAGAATGATCAGCTCCCAGTTGACCCTGAAATTGTGTGGGACCTGCTGCTCCAGCTGGATCCCTACAAGGCTGTGATGCCTGGTGGGATTCATCCAAGAATCCTCAAAGAGCTGGCTGATGTCACTGCAAAACCTCTCTCTCGATTTTTGAGCCATCTTGGGAATCTGGAGAGGTCTCAGCTGACTGAAAGCTGGTGAATGTTGTCCCAGTTTTCAAGAAAGGCAAGAAGGAGGAGCCCAGAAACTACAGGCCTGTCAGTCTCACTTGGTAAAGTTATGGAGAAGATTATTTTGGGAAAAACACCTCTTCTCTATGGTGACCAGTGACAGAACCCAAGTGAATGGTCTGAAGTTGTGTCAAAGGAGGTTTAGGTTGGATATTAGGAAGAGGTTCTTCACTTCACTGGAAATTGGAACAGGCTCCCTGGGGAAGTGGTCACAGCACCAAGCCTGGCAGAGTTCAAGAAGCGTTTGATAATACTCTCAGGCACATGGTGTGTCTCTTGGAGAGGGTCCTGTGCAGGGCCAGGAGCTGGACTTGATGATCCTCGTGTGTCCCTTCCAACTCAGCATATTCTGTGATTCTACTGCTACCTAAGGAAAGGACTGTTACTATGGATTGAGAATTGGCATATGTTATAAAGCAAAAGTGTTGGGCGATGTAATTGGGGTAGTTAATATTTTTCATGGTGTGTTAATCTTTCATTTGGAGGCTTAAACATAATAGCTTTGTGGGATGTAAATACAGTATCTATAGGAAGCTTATGAGTGCATCTGTACTGGCAAGTTGGTGTCTCTTGGTATTTCATGTTTTGCTCTGAACCCAAGTTCTCTTTGTCACACAAATGAAGCATGACCACCTGAAACAAACTACCCAGCCAAAAACCTCAGACCTCACTGACCCATCTGCTTTTCTCCCCACATTTTTCTAGCAAATAATTTATAAACCAGAAGGGGGATAAGAGCAGCATAGCACAGTTGGGGTGCTGGAGCCAGAGAAGGGCCAGCTCAGGAGAACCTCCCAGCTCCGGCTCAGGATCTTGGCCCTGCAATCAGCACCCTGTCCTCAAGGGCCCCCCAGATCAGCACAGCAGTGCCCACGCAAGTCAGCAGCTGCACTCTCTATTAGTGTAACACATTGCTCTTTGTCTCTTTTTCTGCATTTTAAATAGTTTGAGGAGAAAGAATTAAGATCCCTAACTCATATGCTTCCTATAGGAGAGCTGTCTCATACACTATAGACTGGAGCTGTGCCAGGACTTCTTACAGAAAAGTGAGTTCTGCCTCTATAATCATGTTCTGGGTTTGTGTAGGAGTCTTTGGTAAGATAAAGTGCATGCGTTTTTCAGTTTTATCCAGTGGTTTTAGGTCTCAGGGGTACTACTTCTTTCCCCCATCACGGAGATCCCTCCTCCACACATGAACTGGTCAGCTATTCATAAAAATACTGTTTATTCTTCTGGTTTTGAATTATGCCTATTAAAGAATTTGCTTTGCTGCGAGAGAAGCATCCCTGGGATTAGGAACTGGCCATGTGCCATGGTTTCCACATGCAAACCCTTGGAGCTACTTTCAGCCTTTCCATTGTGGCTTTGTCCTTCGACAGCCTTCACGGGTAATGTTACGTATTTATTTTCTCTTTTTTTGGTGTGTGTCTGAAACTAGGCCTCTGATTGTGCCTTTTGGACTTTAAAACAACTAAAAAAAGTTGTGGAATATACAAAATAAGTCACGGATCTGATGAAGTCTGGTTGCTCTCCATCTACCAGAAGCCTCCCATCTTTCCCTGATAACTCCAGCACACTCCTTCATGTTCCTGTTTATTTGGTTGGCAGACCAGAGGTCAAAACAATGCATATGCCCCTTTGGCAGGCTGGTGTGCCAACAGGCCAGCAAAAGCCAACTTTTGGAAAGGGTAAGGGGACACTGCTGTTTCCCAGTCTTGTGCTCCCAGGTACCATTTTATTCGACTGCAAACTGGGAGAAATTTCTGCATTTAAGAACTAAAAGATGCTCTCATCTTTCCGAAGTTATTAATGGCAAGTCGCCAACTGAAAAATTATATGATCGTGCAAATCTTCCTTTCTCCTGGTTTGGTGGTTTTTTTATTGTTATGTTTTAGAAAACCACAATAAAAGTTAAATCAATGGTTCTTAAACTTTTTCTCTGTGGCTGATTTGGGCAAACAATGGTGCCCACCCACTTTGCAGTTCTCACAGGGTTTGCATCTCCCCATGAAAAAAAGCAGCCAAAATCACTGCTGAAAATGTAGCTGGAGAGGAGAGGTCCCATACGAGCAATAGGCTGTCAATAAGGTCTATCAAAAGGATGCTGCTGCTGTTGCTGTGTATTATTATTGTACTACCAATGCTGAATATCAGCCTTCTGTGACTGCTTTTTCCTTGAAATGCTCCTTGGGTAACTAAGAACAAATCCCACAGGAGGCAAAAATCATGTATCATAGCCTTCTATTCTATGAATCATAGGCATCTTCCTCATTTTTCTTCAAGGGAGGAAAAAAAGTGGATCCAAAGAACGTCAGCAAGAAAAAAAATCAAGTAATTACAGTACACTTGACACCATGGAAGAAGCTTTTTAATAGAATAAGAAATGAGCTTCCAAAAAAAGATCAACTGGGAAATTAGGGACACTTCCATAATTTCAATGTTTAAGCCTATTAATTGTAATTTATTTTTAAAACAATAGGTATTTGATCTGGAAGCCTAAATTCATCTCTTAGACCTTTATACTTGTACGTTTTCAGCCATTTTACTACTTTTTTCTTTTATTCACAAATTTGAAAACCCTGGAGCTCCATAAAGAGCACACAAAGCAAAGTTCAGTATTGTAACAATTGCTCATATAGTTGTTTTGGTTGGTTGATCTATCAAAGTAGTGGTGTTTGCAGAACATCATAAATTGTGCAATAACAAACTGTATTTCCTACTTAGTGTGTGACGGTTTTCCAGATTGATAAATAACTACTTTGCAGCTGGGTTGATTTGTTTATTTAGTTACATCTGCAGGAAAAAACAACCCAGTTTTGCAATAGTTAAATAGAGCAATTGTGCCATCCAGTGGCTAGCTAGGTTAACTCATTTCTTCTCCTTCCATGTGATCATTTTGTGGTTTTTGTTTCTCACTCAAAAAAGATGTAATTCTTGTAATTTCCAATGTTCATTCCATTGCTGCATGCCACTTATATGTGTAATAAAATTTTAATTCGATTCACACTTTTTTTTTTTTTCTAATATGCTACTCAAACTGAAGGCCAAAAAGAATAAAAAGGTCTGCCATATATCCTTCTGGAACAGTTAGAGATAAGTTTCAGATTATTACATATCCTATTATCAAATATCATGGACCATTGACAACAATGAACAAATTAAAACAGAGTGCTCGACTCAGTGTGTCTACTGGGACCATGGCAGAACCTTTAATGAAGTGTTCCCAAAATAATGTTTTGTAATAACAACTGTAACTGAGTTTATATATTGGTTCATGAAACATCTTTTTTACTGTTTGAAAGTGTTAGAGGGGGCAGACAAAATAATCCTACAGCATGATTACATTCTCAAATATCTCACTCATTTTTTTACCATAATTTCTAAAGCAGTTCTCTGGAGCATAATGTGAGATCTGGACTTTGTTGCCTGAGCCTGTACTTAGTAGCCTGGGAAATGTGGCCACAAGTCACAATCTGAAAATGTCTCCTAATTTCCAAACCAAAATTTACTGTGATCATTTCTGAGGAAGAAGGACCTCCCTGATTGCAACATTTTGTTGGGGATCCAAAAGCCTGTTTGGGGGGAAAGCCTCATTGTGCAAATTAACCTATGGGGATCCACGCGAAGCTTGCAGTTTGGACAAAACCAACATGTGGGTGTGGAGGACCAGGCATAAGCATGTAAATATGTTTTGTCTCAGACGTTGTGACTGTTGCGACAGGAAAGTTGTGTTTGGAAGAGAGGGTCCCAAGGAGGTGTAGTGACACTGTTCTGAGCAAACTTCCTCTTCTGCCTGGAGGCTCACTCTCAGTGCACCTGAATCAATTCCCACTCTCCCTCGACTCACTTCCTGGAGGCCTCCAAAGGGCTGAATGCACATGTGCAAACAATGTGGCTGCTCATGTGCAGTGAAATGTCACAAAAAATCTATTTTACATAAGGCACACCCTGGGAAAACTATGTACAGCTCGTGAAGGGGCATCTCACAGTCCCAGCGTACAGCGAGAGCTTGCTTCTCACACAAGAGCCCTGTGCTCTAACCCTGGCAGCACAGCCTTTTAACAGATAGACCATCCGTTTATTTTCACTTGGTTTAATTGCAAGTTTCCAGCTTCTTGGGCTCTGCATGCAGTCCAGCTGTGGAGCCCTTCCAAGAGCAGCATAAAAACGTGTTGTGATCCCATGAAAATTATTCTTCTTCAGGTACAGCAGCCAATTCATCCCTCATTCTGTGTCCTTCCCATCTTCCTTGTCCTTTACATTGCCAACACAGATGTGAGTCCCTATAACTCAGTGTGATCCCCTGAAGTTTGTGTATTTCCCAAGACTTTTTTTAACACCAGCAGTAATTCCCCTATGCCAAGGACTTCCAGAGAAATCTCTGTGCAGTATTGCCCTGCCTTTCAGTGACATGAATCACTACACATCAGTGCCATATGTACTTTACCATGCTGTGATATCAGAGACTAGTTAACACACTGATGATCCCTTTGCTACAGACACAGGAAGGCTCTCACACAAGGAAGACTTTCGATCTAAGTAAAATTGTTTATTGACCTGAAGTTTAGAAGGTGGCTACAGATTTAGAGAGTGTCTTGACTTCTAGAGGGCCAATCTAAGAGGGACTTAAAACAACTGGCAAGAATCCAGCATTTTTGAGGCCTTCTTAAAATGAGGCAGCAAAATCACTGGTAACTTTTGAAAATGTTCCTTGAAATACCTTGCTCCTGATGCATACAGCTCACATTTACAAAAGTGTTTGTTCACACTGCGCCCTCACACCTGGAAAGAAGATTCATACTGATCCTTTTATTCTAGATATCCCTAGCTCTTCCTAAATGAAAAAGATTATATAGACTATAATGGATATAATATAACATAACATAATATAGTGTATAACATGATATAATAATCATGCTATGTTTTGTAACATAAATTCTATTGTACTCTACTGTATTATTTATAATACATACAAATCCATTATCAGAAAAGAGAGGAATAACAGCTAAATGCAGATATTCTCTGCTAGTTGTTTGTTGGTTTTTTTCTTTTCTAAATTGTTATTAAAAGCTAATGTTTAAAAACAAACAAAAAAACCCCAACAACATAGTCCAGCATCAAGATGTCAGGAGGAATGAAGAACCAAGAGCTTCTCAAGCCTAATTTTTCTCAGCTCCTCATCTGCAAAACTCTAAGCAGGCCAAATGACAATTTTGAATCTTTGTGGTGGAGAAAAAAAAATCATCTGCAAGAACAACCCAGACTCCCAAGTCAGATAAATAATTCACTGCTCTGGAGCCCTTTGAAGAAAGGAAGTGCTGACAGTTGTCACTATTTCACTCCCACTGAGCGTGTCTGCTGGCAGACCTCTGGCACCCCTCCTGCATGAATCTCACAGATCAAATCCAGCTGAAGTTGGGGCCAGGTGGGGGTGCAGAATTGTGTATGAGATCAGCATTTCTGCAATGACCATGGTTCAGATTGAAGAGAAAAAAACTCAATTTGAGCCATCTTGAAGGAACATTATTGAATTTCTAGCAAAGAATTTTTACTGGGCAGAGGACCTAAACTATAATCCTCATATTTAACACCAAGAGAAGAAACAATATTAGTGTTTTACCATAGCTAATAGCCTGGCTATGTAGTTACTAATGAACCAAATGATGGGAAGTTATGGTTGGGAAATTTTTTTCATTGTCACCATATTTCTGTAAGTGTTGGCACAGCTTCTTGAGTCATATCTCCATAGGAAGGAGATAAGGCTGTGATTATTAGCCCTCTAACTCCTAATCCTGCCCTGCTGATGCAAAGTTAGAACTAGGCTGGACCTGCAAACAGGGAGGGAGTCACTGGTCTGAACTTTCACTACACTGGTGCATGCGTAGCTTGAATTTTCTCCCTGTATTCAGATTCTGGTGTGTTGATTTTCATGGTTCCCTAATTAAATCACTCTACTCCTTCCTCGTTCCTTTTTACCTCCCTAACTTTGCTGCCTATGTCAGCTGTTTTCAGGGAGCTCTTGGTTCTGGAGGCAGGAATTCCTGTTAAATTGAAGCTAATTTCTGATAATTTTGATATGCCTGGGCCACCTTCTGGAGTCTGCTGTGTTAATGCATGAAAACAATGATGAGTCAGGCTCACCCTTTTTAGGAGAGGGTATAAAAGCCTGACCTCTTCTGAGGACACTTTTATTGGCATAACCTACAATGATTATTTCCACTTATCATAAAAATCAATTGCCATGTTATCAAGTTTGTAACAAAACTTTGTCAAAGGCAATCATCAGGCATGATTCTCTGTCTTCTTTCAGCTATGAGCTCTTCTGCAGCAGTAGTATTTGTGAGCTACTCTGACACATATCACCCTCAGTAATCAATTTCTCTCACAGTGGTCAACACCCAGGGGAGAATGCCAAACCTCTTATTGTCCTGTCTCATTAATCATAAGTAATGAGGATGTGTGCAAGTTACAATCCTGATTTCTAAAACTTCAGGCAGGGAGGCAGCACCAGAAATAAAGTACCAGAAAGCAGCAACAAGTTTACTTCTGGCTATGCTGTTTTGTGTTTGCATCCAGATCCACAGCAACTTGGTAATCTGTGTTCACTCATCTTTTTCACCATTTAATGTTATGCTAAACATGCGTTCCCTCCATTTGTATTTTCATCCTGTGTAACATTTTCTTCACATGTTTTCCATTGGACTTTCCATGTTTAAGATTCTTTTGAGTTACCAATTAATTTTTGCTTTTAGAGAAATTATGGTTTTACTTTAAAAGTCTTCAGTAACATGTTGGATCAAAAGCTCAGGATCCATTCTGCAGTTACTGCCTGCTTTCAGTACTGATACAGTGTCTTGGAGATACACCAGTTCTCCATATTAATTTAATATCCCTGTTTGCCTAAAATTATTACTGTTGCTGTGATTGCTGATTTATGTAATATAACAGTGAAGAGAAGCAGACTACCTTCAAGATAATCTTAGGTTGTAAGAAGCTCCTTGACCTTAATCTTTGATGAAGCTGGTTCCAGAACTTCCTACTCACTTGCTGCCTTCTTGCATATCTGCAGCATCACTAACCTTTTTTGGAAAGGAAGGAGAACAATTAAGTAGACAAGCTGTGGACTGTTAAAACATTGATTGTCTTGAAATGTATAAGCTTTTGCCCACCACATCTGGTGTTGGCCTTCTTACGACAAGGGAAGGAGATTTTAAAGTTCTTTCCTCAAAACTATTCTTCTGTTCCTGGTAGCCTCTGATGCATGTGTTGGCTCAAGGTCTGGTTTTTATAGATACCTAATCATGATGGGTAATAAATGCACATTGTCTGGTTGCAGGTAGAGTTACTAATAGGGTAAATGATTGTAATTGGTTACAAGATGCATAAATTCTTATTAAATGAGATGATCCTCAATCATTGTTGAGAGCAACACCACATGGTGTAACTTCCAGGCCAAAGTGGCTCCAGCACTGGTATAGCTTTCATGGCTTCTAAAAAAATTCTCCTGTTGAAAGCTCCCAGTCTTCATTTCTGTCCAGTTTTGGTTGTTTGGATGAAAAGCTATTGATTATGATGGGTTTGACTTTTCTTTTGTTCTTAGGGAGTTTGATATCATTTGTCCTGGTTCTGGCCAGGACAGGGTTAATTTTTGCTGTAGACAGGAGGAACATGGCCAGGACCCAGAGGTCATTCTATACCACCTGATGCCATTTTCAGTCGCAGGGGTCCTTTCTGGATCGTGTTGTGTGGCACTATCAGGTATTATCGAGGGTCTCACATGGTGTCACATTTGCGTGTGAATTGTTCACGTCTTGTACTCTGTTATTAATATTGTTGCTGCTACTGTTCACTTTCTTATTTCATTCATGTTTCTAGTAAATTGTTCTTATATCAACATATAATCTTTTGTGCCTCCTATTCTCCTCTACATCCCACCACAAGGAAGGAATAGTGAGCAAGCAGCTTGTGGTTTAAAGTGTTTTGATGAGAAGACTAAACTGGGGAATACCATTCCTAAACCATTACACCATTTCATACAGCTTTTATGGGAGAGGTTTATGGAAACACCTTTGTGCCATTTGGGGATGACTTACCACTAGGTCCCCACACTCAGATGAGGGCAGGGCTCATCCAGGAAGAGCCCCGCTCTGGGTCAGATGTGTGCTAGCACATGAGTAAAAAGATAAAGTTTTTCTGAGATGAGATCAACAGAGTAGAAAGAGAAGCAGGGCACAAAGGAGCAAGGTTAATAAAAGCTTTAGCTCACCTTACTGTAGGAATTCCTAAGTGAATTGATTGTTACCAAGCATCAAGTGAATAAAGATAAATGTAATTATATATTGAATGAAAGGCAGACATCTTCCACCTACACAGATATGAAGTCTGCTCTCTTACAATTCCCTTACAAATAATTGGGAGTTTCTATGCCCACATAGACATTTCACCCTGATCCTGCAAATTCTAATTGGTCTCAGTAAATTTGCTAGACATTATCATCACACCAGCAATGGGATGGCAGAGTAAAGCTTAAGGGCAGAGTAGCATTATGGGCTCAGTTGGTCTATGAACTCTTGGACCTGCTGTTGTGTCACTAGTACAAAACACATGCGCAGAAACAGGCTTAAAAAATTTTTCTCCCTGCAAATTTTGACTGTGCAAGTTCTGAGGGAGCTTTTAATTCAAAACTCCTTTTGTAAAATAAAATCAGCACAGAACCACTGCCAGATTTTTCTGAGATAAAATCACAGACTTAGGAACTTTTAATGACTTAACTGGTTATTCATTTACTTTTTTATTATTTTTTAACATGTTGTGTTAATTTCTTTCTAAAAACTAGAACAAAGTCTTTTTCTGAGTGTTTGCTAGCATGATCTGGGAACTGGTGACACCAGATCAAACACTGCTCCTTAGCAGTCCAGTTGTCATCTGCTGGAAACAATGGAATGGTGTCACTGAATTTTCTTTACTTCTGTAAAAGTGGTATAAAGATGATCTGACCAACATCCAGACTTTTCATGTCAGACGCAATACACAAAGCTGTATAACTTAAATAAATCTGTTGAAACAGAGCAGAAAAAGAAAGTGATAGCTTTTAAGGAGAGAAAATAAGGGCAAGACAGCAATGGACTTGTGAGAGGCAAAAACAACCACTTGCCTAAGGTCAGCTGTAGGGATGTGGCTTTTCTAGCAGTGAGTAGATATGTATGGATTAAATGCTGAGAGCAAGCAGATGTGGAGCTTATTCTCACATTATTTTTTATTGCAGATATCTTGAAAATATCTTATTGCAGATATTTCCACACTTGAAAGAGGGTTTTTTTGGTAGGTCTGGAAGATCTGCTGTGCAAGAAGCCCTCCTCTCCTTCCCTGCTGACACTGAATTTATGAGCCTAAAAGAAAAATCAAGCTGTTTATACAAGACAGTACCTTCTGCTGTGCCTGTACAAAATGCATGTGCAGGTGCAAGTGACAATGTTGAACATGTGTCTGCTCCCAAGTACAAGGTGACATTTTAGAATGTTTACCACCCAGAAGCCATTAGGCAATGGATACTTGAAAAAAAAAATCAAAAACAAACTAACCTGTTTTCATGAACAGCTCTTCTTACACACCAAGTGCCTTATTCAACAATGAATTGACACTCAGCTTTGCTCTGCACAGTGAGTGAAAAGATTTTTGAAAAATTATTATAGAATGAATGCCAGTGATGGAATTCTCTTTCTTCCATCTGAACATTTTTGTCCAGAAGTAGTTGCAGGATTTGCCAAAATCTTACAAACTGGTTGGGCCAGCAGGAAGCTGCATTTTTCCCTGTAACAGGAAGGTTGTTTTCAATTTGGATCCACTCTTAGTTGTGGGAGCTGCCCACCCATCCCTGCCAGTTAAAGGAACACGTGGACTACACCTCACTGCTCCTCTCCAATGTAGTAAAGGGCAATCCTACAATAAGTGGAAGAGGTTTTACCTGCAATGGATTTATAATGATGAGGACTGCCTTGAACCAGCTGCCCCTGAAGAAGATCAACGCACTATGACTGTTTAAAGGACTCTAATGGACTTTTAATGGATGTTCTCTGCGTTCTGTATGTTTTTTCCTGTTCGGTAATGGTTATTCAAACAGTGTTCAAGTTGTTCGCTTTTTCTTTAGAGATCTTACCCAGGTTTTTGTTCCAATCACCCCTCAGGGCTGCTTTCCCATCTCTGTCAGAGCCTCGAACTCTGATCGGTTGTTGGACACCATTCCCTATTGGTCAGTTGTTGAATCCCTGCGACTGTTATTGGTGCATTTGCTTGATTCCCTATTAGTTACTTATTCAATCCCTGTCCCTGTTATTGGTGCATTTTTCAATCTGGTTCTCCACCAATGGGCATCCAGGCCCCACCCATATTTCCAAAGAATTCCATCCCTAACCCTTAAAAGAAGATGTTTTGCCTTAATAAAGTGCTTATGTTCCACTGCTGCTTGGAGTCTGCACAGCAGCAATGCTCTGTTCCTGTTTCCTTCATCTGTAATGCTCACCTTTTCCTGGTATTAGCTCTCCACAAGATTGTTGGATTATATGGTGTGCCTTTTTAAAAACAGCCAAAAAAAATCATTTACAGAAACATCAGTCCAAATATGACAAAGTACTTAAGAAATTTTCATTTATGCTCATTACCTAATAGAATA
>JAOXXN010000395.1:30196801-30215022 GCA_026770055.1 Myrmophylax atrothorax
CTTCTTTTGGATTTGCCTCCTCCTTTTTGAGATCAAAGCATAAGGATTGTGCAGTCTTCAAAGTGTGTGCACACTATCAGTTTACACAGTGGCATAATGACAATTAACTGTTCCTAACCACTGAAACTGAACATAAAATGATCTATTATAATTCCTAAATCTCCCTCATGAATCTAAGTAGCCATTTCAGAGCCTTCTATGGTGTGTGCAGAGTTAGTATTGCTTTCACGCATGCATCACTTCACATTCGTCAACAGAAATCAACATTGACTTTCATTTGACTTTTTTTTCCCAGTACTGTAGGAGACACTAGTATCTGGCCAAAATGTACTACAACATGGACTTCAGAGTCTTGGATAATTTAAATTATGAAGGAAGACTTTTTTTTTTAATAATATTCTGTATTTTTCTGTTCCGCTTCAATTAATGTCACCATAAGGTTAAATCCCTCCTAAATAATACAATTACAGAATTTTACCATGAGCTGTGGTGCAAGCTGGAAAGCACTTGTAACTGGACATCATCAGGTTGCATACGAAGGCTACACTTTTACAAAGCAATTTTCCTTTAGAGAGTTAACTACAATCAGTGATTCAGAAATACTATAAGCATAATTTTTTCTGGCAGTATTTTGGCTTTTCTACTCACAATCCCAGCTGGGTCTTTCAATTTTTAGATAAGTAGATACAAAAAATAAACTTTGCTAAAAACAGAGCCAACTTGAGCAAACCTCCAAAAATCCTGGATACCCAAATACATTCTTTTGTTTCATCCAATTCCATTATCTAACATTTGAATGGTGCATCACAAGGAAATCGTCATTCCAGTGAAGGCGATAGCAGTAAATATCTTACTTTCAGGAAAAGTACTATCTGCTTTAAAATTTCTTGGCCATTGGTTTTGATTTGTTTGGGATTGGGGTTTTTTTCCTCCTTTGGATAAGAATGTTTTTAATTAGTTTTCTGAAAGTGTGCACTGTGTCTGCAAGTTTTCTGTATTGGCCATCTCCCCTTAATGTGACATACACCGTGGACTCTGTTTTCTATGTTTTTAATCTTCTTTCAGGTATTAAACATATAATAAATACAAAGCTAGAAAGCCTTATGATTTTTGCAGTGCAGTTGTGGTCTCATGTGATTAACCTGCCAAGTAGGGCATGACATAGTAAGAAACAAATGTTCCACAAGACAGGAACTGCACTCAGTAAATGGAGCAAACTATGTTTTAATGCTTTATTTGAATGGTTCATTCTGCTTTGTTTCCCTGAGCTTAAATGGTTATTTTATTTTTGGTTGATACACTGAAACTAATGCTGATTAGTGATAACAGCTTATGAAAAAAATTAAGTAAACTACATATGTGGGAGAGAAAAAGGCATATAGCCCTGCTTTACTTGAAGTCAAATACATGAGTTTCAAGCTTAGCTAAAAACCTAGAAATTTTTGTTTCATTTATTTATCAAGACCACATCCACTAATGCAGTAAAGTGGGTCAGGAGGTGATTGAATTTCTAAGTAGCACTCATGTTCATATCTGTCACAGTGCATCCAATAACTACCATTACAAATTACAGGTAAAGTCACATTCATAAGAATGTTGCTTTGGAGCATAAAGATCCACCTGGAAAAGAATCTTGAAGCATGAGAAAGTTTCTGACTGGTAGGGAAATACTTACCCAAACTTCGTGTGATGCAAGATCAAACTTACATAAAGTCAGTTTGCAATCCTGCCCTGTTTAGGACAGGATAACAGTTTTGGAGAACAGCCTCCTCCACAAAGCAAAAGAGATCCTGCAGAAAATTTTCACTTCCCAGTATACTTTTTCCTTCAGACAAAGCTTCATACTGATGCCCCTTGTTTGGCCAGAGTTTGCTTCACAATAGTTGTGCAAATCATCACTTGCTTCAGTTTGACTTGCACTTCTCCATGCAGTGTGCAAATCAATCAAGGGAATGGCAGGTACAGTGGAAACAACACGTCTTCCTCACGTAACATATCAGTGGTTTAATCACAAAAAAGTTATTAATTTTAGAAATATCTCATTGTATTTTTTTCTACTTTCCCTTTGCCAAAGTGTTTGCTATATTCAAAGTCCATGTAATTCTGGAGTAAAAACTGGTTCTAACAAATGTTTATCTGTCAGACCTGTGCAAACCCTCTCACAGCCTTCAGTTGTCTTTCTCTTCTTTTGACCTTCCATCTTTATATGTTCTATAAAAAACAAATAGTAAAGGACTGGCTCTTGCATACCTCTGAAGAGAGATCTGAAATATATGCAGTAGAATAATTGAAATATGTATATATATGAAATGGAATAGAGGAGATCTCAGTGGCTTAAGAGAAGCTTTTGAAAAATATCTAAATTCTATCAGACAAGAATAATAAATTTACCTCTCCTGAGATGATATTTTTTCAGGAAGTAACATGCATTTCAGAAATCCTCTGTCTAGAAGGCCTGGAATTTTAAAGTTATTTTGACTCTAAAGTAAACCTTACTGCCTTGGAGGTAAGATCCTGCCAACCCAGACATTGGAAATAACAAGGAAATTAGCCATGGGGATAATTTGGGATAGAATTAAAAAAATATAAATGTCTTTTAGAAAACTCCAGCTGAAATACCACTCTGATAGGAAAAATGTTTCAATTGTTATACAGCAGATGTCAAATTTGTTGGGAATCTTGTTCAAGGAAGAGAGTTCAGAAGGACGACTGGGAACCAATTTTTTTTTCTTTTTTTCTTTTTTTTTTTAACCAATTCCAAATTTCCTGGGTGTGGTTTCCCAGGTGCTGGAAGAAATGATAGAAAATTCATTTTTTCTGTGTATTTCAGACTCTGATTTCTCAAGCATAGACATATCAGAATATGTTGAAGATATAATCATGAAGAAACGGACAGTAATCCTTATCCTTATACATAGTAAATTACATGACAACTTCTGTGGCAGGTCATTTTATCAGAAATTAATTTACAATTTTCATTACATTTCTACACAAAAAACAGTCACACTCTATCACTAAGACTGGAAAGGCTCTACATTGTATGAAAAACCTTTTTCTTTTTGTATGAAATGGATGGCAGCTTTCCAATATCATGTATGACCTCCCTGAAACAAACATAATTTCGATAAGAAAAAAACGATCATTTTTCACCGTAGCTTTGGAGTTTGGGGTTTATTTTTGAGAAAATACACCGATTTCCAAATTTGAAACCAAAATGTTGATCTCCCCATCTTGCAAAGCACATTGTCTTGCCTGTTGCTGGGCAAGACCATACCTATGGTAGCTAAAACTGTGATCTCTGATGTACATATACAGAGAATTGTCTAAAAATTCTTCTTGGAAAGCAAAACCCACAGATAATAGGCAAACTTACACCTGTAAATCTTTTACATCCCTTTTTAACCTTTTGCATCCTTACATCAGCTTGTTGTGATGTTACAGACTCCATTCTGCCCACAGTGCTGTAACTGTACTTCCCCTGTACTTACGACTGAGAAAACCCAACACAATGTGAAGATTGTTCTTTGAGCTCTCTGCCTGCTGGTATACATTAACCTGGTACAAGATCTACTGAGCTGTACCCAGCAAGGACTGGCTTCTCAATATTGTCTTGTGCACAAAGACAACTCCTACCTTTGGCACAGCAAAGCTGCTGTGCATCTTGCCCTGCCCCACTGCCAATGATGTTTGTTTGGATTAACTAGTTAACAGCAGAAAGAGATGTGTCGTGCTCATCACAGTGTCTTGCTTTGAGTGTTCTTTACAGTATGATGTGCACAGCAAAGGGCGGCTTTTCTGAAAGGTAAGCTGAAATGAACCTGACTCCCTGTTTCTGTCACCTTGTATGAATGTCAGGGCCAGGTTCCTGGTTCATAACCTTTTATCTCTTTGAAAATATTAAACATAAAACACCCTCTGATAAGCAGTGATATTGCATATTGTAAGGGAGTTGTAAAACAAATAAGGCAGTTAAGAAAATTGACTTAAACATTCCCCTCTGGCTCAAGGGAATTTCCTGCTCCTTGGCTACAAAACCAGTCTACAGGGGAGAGAACAGTAACCAATTGAAGGTGTGAGAGTACTAGGGGTCTTAAATAATTGCAAATCCTAAGTGATAAGAAGTGACACGAACTGTTTATTTCAGCATTTTTCTGACTCCTCCAACAAACCAGTAGTGCTTTCCCTTTCTATTTATGGTCCCTCTGGTGGATGAAGGCATTTTATCTCTTTCTGATAGTGGTTATATCCAATTATCTGCCTCCCGCTGCATAAACTTCTGTCTATTGCTAGTAACTTGTTACCAGGAATTTTAAGTGTAATTTGATTCTGAAAAACACCACATTAAATGAAGATCAGGTATAGTAGCAAAGTGCAGACTTAAAATTGGTCAAACTGGTCACCAATTATATCTCATCTATAATAGCCTCAAGGGCTTTTTGGCCAGAAGGACACCATAACCCAACATTTCACATGTCTGTTTCAAATTACATTTTTACCACAGTGTTCCTGATTTAAATGCCTAATTTTGTAGCTGGAGCTCAGTGCTAGCACTCAGCATGTCTTGGCTAGGTTTATTCTACTATGACTGACTTAATCATCCACTTGGTCATTGTTTCCAATTTTTTTGATTAAAAAATAATGTAGATAAGAGGTTTTGCTGCTTCACTAGTTGAAATCCAGTCAATATTGTAATCCTTGCAAAACTTCTTTAGTCTCAGATGACAGTCATTATCAAACTCAAAAGATACTAATTTGGGGGTGTTAAGAAATAACAGCTCAAAGAATAAAATTGTTCTCACTCTTGAGGGGGTCACAGGTATACTAAGCATGATCAGAGACAGGAGGGAAACATCTGGATTTTCCTTTGATGCCCAGGGATTTTTCGGTTTGTTCTGCAAGTTCTTAGAGACCCATGACTGGGACTCTGACTGCCTTTACTCACTGGCGGCACACAGTGCAGCAGCAAAGCACCTGCCCTTGGTGACCTTTGAGAGGCACATGGCAGGGATGAGCACAGCTGAGCCTTGCCAGTAACACCCAAGAGAGCTGGTGAGGCCCGTGGCGGCAGAGAGGAGAAGTTATTTGAGGTCAAGGACAGAGTGGAAAAAGAACAGCCCTGGGAATTAGAGCAGGAGGTATCCTGTTTACCACAGTGCCTTTCTACGGGTTGTTCATACTGCATAGAGCAAAACAGAGGGCATGCCTTTTATAGTGGGAGGCAAACAGGAATAGCCTCAACACAGCAAATTAAGTTTTTAATTAGATTGCCTTTCACATTTTTATCACGTGTTTCAGCTAGAGTCCAGCCTGCAAATGCTGCCTGCTGCAGTCAGGCTCAGTGTGCTCGTATGTGTGCGTGACCCTGCATACTGATAATTCACCAACTTCTTCAGCCTTTTGCCACAATGTTCCCACCGTTATAGCCTTACTGTTTGGGTTATTACTGAGCTAAGAAACAGATACTGAGATGTTTTTCCTCTCTTTTAAGTAAATCATTCAACATGTGGGAGAGCAAATAAAGGATGGAAGGTGACTTTTTCATAAAACACAGTAGTAGCTCCTCCACAGTCTACAGCATACATGATACTTTACAGAATGTCTGAGCTTTAAACAAAGGTATGTCCTGTTGTAGCCTTTCAGATTTACCAAGGTTTCTTGACCTGCCTGGTACAATTCTGTGCTTCCTTAGGAAAGGTCAGCAGCTTCTTTCATACATCATAACATTCAGCAAAATCTGAATAAGTGATTCACACTAATAAGTTCTTTTGCGAATTGGGAAAGTTAAACATGGCTTTAACATGTCTGCTAACACCAAAGAAATGCTAAGAATGCAAAGAAAATGCAAAGAAATGCTAAGAATGCAAAGAAAACAGTTGTGGGCAACTGCTATTCCCAATTAAAAATTTGCAGTTCTGAGCTTTGCCACACACAGTTCATCCCCTTTGAAGAAAAAAAATGGATTTTTTTTCCTTTGCTGCCTGATGTTTAGTATCTGAATTTTCTGTCTGTGGAATCTGGGCATTTCACCCTTTCTTTTTATTCTTACAGCACTTCTGTGGATCAGGAAAGGTTTATTTCATAAATTCAATCTCATAGATAGATAATTTTCTGCCCATGATCACACAAGATAGAAGAGTTGAAATATCAAACAAATCACAACTTTTTACACGATCTCATGTCTAATGATTATTGTCTAAAAGATTTAGAGCAAGTTCTTATTGTTTACCAGAGGAATCATATACTTACAAGAATAAGGGATATAAGGAAAGTTTTGTGTGGAGTTTCAATGTAATTCCCCAATTAGCTTTGAATCAAGGTTGAATCAATCATAGTGTCTGATTTGCCTCTCTAGTGGACCCTCTGGCTTCTGCTGAAAGAATTTCTATTTAGAATTATATCTATAATTCAGGATATGCACATAAAAGCAGATGCTGATAACACAATAACACTATCCTTAATTTCCATATTCATGTCTCCTCTGTACCCAAAGCTTAAAATACTATCTTAAGGAAGCTACTTTGAACCTTTATTTTGCAATGTTTTTCAGAAAGCTTTTGGAAAGTAATATTTTGAAGAGTATAAAAATAATCTAGCTATTTGGAAAACATTATTTAAAAAAAATATGTAAATCCATTGCCTTTTCATAGTTACATAAAAGTAATGACCCCATAAAATAATTTTAAATATGTTTTGAAAAATTCCCTGAATGCTACATTTAGTGCCAAGTGTTCTTCCTACTGAAATCCAAAGGAGGAGGTTCCTTCTTCATAAGGTAACAACCATCAGGAAATAACCTGAATTCTATTCAATGCCATAGAAATATTGAGGCTGTCATGACAGCAGCATTTTAGAAATACTTCATGGTTTCTCCTTCCTACCATTCACCTGAGTGGAATTTTAAAGTTACATCATGCTTTGCACTGTCACTGTGATAGTTAGAAATAAAAGCAAAGGAAAACATAATATACCTCTCTTCTTAACTCTCTACTCAATTAGTAACTCTTTTTTGGCAGTTACAATGAAAATATTATGTTATATTGGTGTAGATAAATGGTATTATTTTATTGGTTTGTATTAAATCTATCTTAATGGGTAGAATAGGTCTTGCCTGTAATAGTGCAGTCATTCCTCTTCAGTAATGACATTTTATTGAAGACTTCAGTAACAACAGATTTTATCCAACACAATGATATTCCTGGCTTTTTATAAAACAGACCATCAAAGCAGGAGAATTCATTTTTTTTAACTTTAGATTTTAGTGAGTCTTTTTCCATATCTGTGACCACTGACATAACAAAATACATGACTTTTTACATGCAAATATTCAAATCACTAAATGTAATATTAATCACTTAATATTTACCAAAGTCAACTAAGACTACTGTGATTCCTTCAGTGCAACATTTCCAGAGGATCCTAGAGCTGAAAGGATTCTGGATTCTGAAAGCATGCTTTTTGTTTGTTTATTTAAACAAAGAGCATGCTTACTGAAAGTTTTGACCATTCTTAACCATTTTCTCTACAGGCCTTCTTCTAGGAAAAATGGGATGACATTAGCAAAAATGCCATGATGCCACTTACATTCAAGGTGGGACACAATTCCCACGTTCAGATTCATCATGTTAGGTGTCTACTTGTAAAGGTGTCCAAGTTCCATTACTGTCATTGAAGATCTAGTCTATTGAATGAGATATCCAGAGTGCAGAAAATTGGTCATCTCACATTAAAATAGATGTCTACATTATAGACTAAACCCCTGTTAGCTATAATGGGAATTTGGACATGCAGTTCATATGCAGGCATTGACATGGAGTCCCATAAATGTAGGTATCTGAGTCTGTCAGCTGAATCTCATTCCCACTGCAGGTTGTAGAAGAGCCAAATGCAGACCTGTAATTTTCCAAAGAGGATTTCAATTGTCCCTCATTAGCAAGGAGAATTTGTTAATCACTCGGTGTCTAATCTCACTTGTAAAACTGCTTCATGCTGTGTACCTAACAGGACAGCATTAGTTGGACCAAAACAAGATCCAAAGTGCCCTGTATCTGTATCTCGCTAGCCCCCTTACTTGCCTGAGCACTCCCCAGTCCACATGAAGGGCTTCATTCACTCTTGGGAGTGTAAATTGTTAAATATTATAGTGGACAAATCTTGCTCCTAAACTCTGCTGACCTGTCAGTTGAAGGACTGGATAAGGGACTTACAGGAAAAGGATGTAGTTTTAGCTCCCTCTCTTCAGAGTATTCAGATAATGAAGGTGAGTGAATACTATTATGTCTCAAAGTGGAAGAGGAAGAAATAGAGAAGGGAGACTGTAGTGATAGCTGAGAGCCTCCCTACTTGAAAGGGAAAGAAATTTAGAAGATGCCAGCATCTTCCTCTTAAGCACTGGAGTTTGACTAAGTCAGCTTTGGGACATGGAGTTCTCACTCTGCCTCTCATCACATGTTATCTATGCAACAGACAGGTGTAATACTTTGTTCCTCCTCCCAGCCCTTTTGGTCAGTCTTGTTCCCTCTGAATCAGAGCTAAGTGTCATAATAGCCAACATCAGGACTGGCCACCAGACACTGCAGTCTGAAATGCAGGAATCACTGGCTGGCAGAAATCCTACTGCTTTTGAGTTAAGTGCCAAAATATTTTTCCTCATAAGAGAATGTAGCCAAGTACTAGTGAATGGTCTGTCATGGAAAAAAACCTAACTATCCCAAGGCAAAATAATGTTGTGACTGTTTGATGCAACTTCATGAACAGAACCAACACCATCTCTTACCAAAGAGATTCAAGCCAGGTTTATAATTAGAGTAATTTATTCTAATGATTGATTATACTTTGCATGTAAGTAGTACAAGGCAGCTGCCTTCAGAAATTTTCCCCATGTCCTCTGTTCCAAGACAATTTCTCATTAGTCCTAGGCTGCCTTTTCCCATTCTTGCCCTCAGGGACCATATAACTTGGAAGTGACTATGAGGTGTAATAGTAGGAGATAGCTAGGATTTTCAACACCTAAGGCATGGAAAAAGTTTGGGGAACTTCTTAACAAAGGAAAAATGTGGATTTGAAGTGAGGGAAGCTGCATAAGCAGGTGCTGCATCTCTCAGAATAGGGGACAACTATGATGTGGAGCTGGGTGGGGGAGCAGGTGTTTTAAGAAAAACTGTGTTCCTGAACTGCATGGCATCAGCACCAGTCAAATCCTGATATACTCACTGTCTCCATAGAGGAGGTGTCCATATATTTTATTTAAATAGGAATACCATTTTTATTTCCCTTAAAAAAATAATTTTAGCTAGGGTTAAATGGCTTACATGTATCTTCAAACACTTTTCTTCTGCCTCTGCTTTTCATCTTTTCCTAGATTAAATAGTAAAAGTGAAAGGTCACTGTCTGCACATATCTTTTGGAGGAAAAAAACACAAACAACAAACCTTCATTTTAACCATGGCTTGTCCTGGTAAGAGAAACACTCAGTGAAGTACCTATAAAAGTCACGAAATGCATGCTCAGAGAGCAGAGATGTTTACACTGATTCCTTTAGATGAAAATTATTGCATTCACTGACCCTTGATAGCATATCAACATTTAATCAGAACATTGTTTAATAGTAAACACACATTACCTGTATGAATAACACCTGTTTGAATCAGTAATTTTATTTAAATTATATATATCTACAAAATGTTATATTATTGGAGGGGGAGAAGCTAGAGCAAAAGAGGGAGAGGCTCTTGTCCTCAAGAGGTGGCATTGTGTTGAGATATACCAACATTCAAAAGAAAGTAATTGTCATTTGGTAATTTCCTCTCAGAGTCTGAAATTAAAAAATAAATGAAATTAAATTCTCTCTGCTGCTCACACCCTGTCCAGCACTGTGCATCACATTCAAAATGTTATTCAGGTCAAAGAAAGTAGCTTAGTTGGTGCTACCCTTGTAATCAAGACATCTGATATCTTCTTAACATCTTCTTGTGTGAACTGTTGATAATTCTCTAGCACCTGAGTTTTTGATGTGAGATGGGACTCAGTCCTTGAATAACATCTTTCAGAAACAGAAAGGTCTAACTTCACACAGCTTTGTTGATCCCAGGACTATGTAAAACACTATGAAACCCTACCAGTGAACAAAGCACATCCATAGTTATGTCTACACTGCTAAGAATATCTAACTCCAAAAAAGGTCCATGGCCTTCATGGTTTCAACAGCTTTTATCCATTTTGCTCAGAAATAGCCCCTCTGGATGCTACACTTAGTCTGAGTTTGCTTGTCATCTCATAGGGGTGCACCCAAACCCCTAAGACATACTGTTTACTTCTTGTCTTTTAACTATCCACAGTGCTGTGTATGAGTGCAGAGCTGTATCACAGTGATGCTATATGGAAAGCAAAAACAAAGAGAAATAATTTTATAGAACAAAGTTAAGGATATGCATTGCATGCTCCAGGATATATAATGACAGTGCACAAATGAAGGCACAAGGACAGTGTTCCAGAGCAGCAGAAGGCAGAAAGAACCAAAATTGTTCTATAAAAATTGGTTCTTCGGAGAACTCTCAGAAATAAACTACTACCTAAACCAAACCCCATTGTCATCTGAAAGTGAACTACTTGATACACTCCAAAAAGAAGCCTGGCAATTAATATATATTCCATGTAAATGACCCACCCCAGTATACAGACTAATTTGTATAGTCACTGTGCCATTTGCTCACTTTCCCATCTTTCAGCAGAAGAAGCCCTCAACAAAACTGTTGCCAGGTTTTCCACAGGCTTAGTTCATATGTAACCTCATGTCTTTATTCATGATACAAGATGTGCATCATCTTTCCCCAATCTTCGAGGCAAAATCATTTATACAACATTTTACCTTGTAGACAACTGTTTGACTTGAAAAGGAAGGAAAAAAAAAGGAAAAACTTCAGCAATCTGGATGCCAAACATTTCATCAGTTATCTGGTGCAATTTTTAACTATCCATACAGTCAATGACATTTTTCTAATATCTGGAGGGTTTGTCTTTCTTGATGTAATTCAGTACCAGAGGAGACATGGCAGACACTGGATTACATTGGTTTTGCAGTAGTCTCTTGAATTTTTCTAAAATGAATTGAATGTTTTGCACTACACCAAACCCAATTCCATCTTTCCTCAGAGGTCATGTCTTTAACAGGCCTTCAGTTTTGCTTTCTTCCCTGATTCCTATCACCCACATTTATCTTGAAACAACCAAAACTAAACACAGCACTCCAGCTGAGGGGACTTAACAGTGCTACACAGGGAAGACACTATTCCGTATGTTCCACATATGACACTTATATGCTTTTGTGAATTATTCTTTTTTTCACTACAGTTTGACACTGTTGGCTTCTGTTCAGTTTTCCTTGCAGAATATCTCCTAGATGATATTCTGAAGAAAAGCTGCCTACAAAGTCTTTCCCAGCCTCTACATATTGAAAGATTATTCCCACACAGGGATCTTTTGGTTCTGTGTGAAACAAAGATCTCTTATTTGTGTTTCAAGTCCACAACAAATTTGTATTCATTACCAGCACTTTCTATCCCTTTGCCCTTAGACTGCCTTTCCATGACTAACAACAATCCTATACTTTTCTCTATTCTGTTATCAATCTTTTTTTCCTAAAGAATCCTGAACTTCATAATGTCACTGACACTTTCATGCAAGGCTTCTTCCTTGATCTCCCTGTACTTATGATGAAATGTAGAAAAGCCCATCTCCAGTTACTTTTCTCACCTCTTGAAAGAAAATTCTGTTCCTGGGACTCTCCAAGACTTTAAGAGGTATTTTTTACCACTTGTCTGTGTTGTCCACAGACAACAGTTGTTATCTATGTTGTCTGATGGACCAAAACTCCTTGGCTGTCTTTCTCATGATACGGGAGGGAAGGCCCTAGAATTAAGAACTTGTTTATTTAAGGCAGTTCTGCCACCCTTTCCTTTTCTTTCTCCATGCTTTTCTGAAATAGGTGTATAATGACATCCAGTCCCCTGAATTATCCCCACAGGGCTTTATCAATTTTCTTGCTTCAGGTAAACAAAGTGTTCAGCAGAAAGACTGCCTTCTGTCATTACTATGACCTCACCTCTTGTACAACTCTGTTACTTAAAAGAGAAAAAAAAAGTATTACTATAAAAAGAATGAACCCTATTAACTTGACCCTTTTTTAAAGGCAAGAAGGATTATAGTAATTCTGAAAAATTCTTCACACTTACCATTTAAGTGTCTCCTATAACAGACCTGCAAACTTCATAGGAGAGAACAAAATGCATTTCCTTGTTTTTATTTTTTGAGAAAATATGTACTACAGAGAACTTGTAAAACCATTTTAGCCACAATAAATTCTTGCAAGCTGTTTTGGTTAGAAACTGTTATAATTAAATAGCTATCTTGATGTAACTGTTTCATTAAAAGAATCAGATGTGTTCCTGCTTCCCAGTTTCTGGGAACCCACAAATAACGGGTTTGATTGGTTACAGCATTAGGACTTTTGCACAACACAGCTCAGTCTTTCTGAGAAAGTTCAAGTGTTGGGACATATTTCTTTACTCTACCTTATTTTTAGTTTTTCCAACAATTACCTCTACTCAGACCTTCTCCATCCACTGCACCAAATTCCCAATAGTTCTGCAGTTGCCAAAGTTACAGCAGTATATCCATAGCATTGCTTCAGTTTGGAGAATTACAACATTTTAGTTAGCTGCCCTCTTTAATGAGCCACCAAAATATGACTGAATAACTTAACTTCAAATACTTAGCTATGGCTACAGCTACTACCAATGATTATTAATAATACTATTGTTGAGCTTGAGTACAATACATATGTCCCTGAATTATTGTAGATATGTGGGATTTGATAACAGCTAATGGTGACTCACCCCTAAAATCTACAATACCCTATCTACAAAACCCTGCACAAATTGTGGGGAAGAGGTGGAAAATAAATGAACAAAATGTGATGCTTAGCTTCTTTAAAAACAATAATGAATTTAGCTGGCTTTGATCTTCATGCCATTTAGAAGAAGGAAAAAAGAAAAATCTTCTTTTAATAACTTTTTTTCAGTTCAAATTCATCAGCAGATCTTTACTCATAGTTGGAATTCACCAGACTCAGTGTTGCAGTTCTGCAAATGAGGAATGACTGAAGACGGCTTTCACAAGCCTGCATGTTTCCTTGGACAAGAGACTCATTTAAATAACCCCTCACTTCTGCTTAGCAGAAAAGTTTCTTACCTAAAATTCTTCTATTTTAAGTAATGGTGAGACTCTGTGTCCACTTCTGTGCTTCTCAGTACAAGAGATGGAGCTCCTGGAGTGGCTCCAGCATAGGGCTATGAAGATAATGAGAGTACTGGAGCACCTCACTTACAAGGAAAGACCGAGGGAGTTAAGCGTGTTTAACCTGGAGAAGACCAGGAGGGTATCTTATCGTATCTGACAGGAGTGTGCAAGAGGATGGAGCCAGGCTCTTCTCAGTGGTGCCAGGCAATAGAACAAGAAACAGTGGGCAGAAAGAGATGCACAGAAGTTCCACCTGAATATGAGGAAGAACTTCTTTACTGTATGGGTGACCAAGCACTGGAAGAGGTTGCCCAGAGAGGTCGTGAAGTCTCCTTCCCTGCAGATATTCAAAATTCTTCTGATCAGTCCTGAACAACTTGCTCTAGGAAACTATGCTTGAGCATGGAGGTTGGACTGGATGACCTCCCGTGGTCCCTTCTAACACTAACCATTCTGTAGGACTCAGGGTAGCAGCGATGCTCCAGTAAGGGGGCTGAGCTGCTCGCCGTGTGCGGTTTGCAGGGCCGGAGGAAGCAGGCGATTTCCGAGGGGTCCGGGAGACTCCGGGCGGCATCTCCTCAGGGGCTCTGCCGGGCTGCGGCACCGACCTTCACCTGAAACCCGAGCCGAGGGAGGGAGGGCGGTGCCGCCGCTACAAAAGCGGGGCAGTGGAAGCTGACGCGCTCAGCAGACACCGGGGCGGGCTGGGGGTCGCAGTTACCCCCGCATGTGGGCGCAGCGTGGGCTACGCAGGTAAGACAAAATAACGTATGGGTAAAAGCACAGTCAGAAATCGGCCAAAAGGGTGTTATACATTTAATCTGAGGTCGGTTAGGCATTTTGTTATTGTTATTACTTTAACCTTCATCAAATTTATTTGTGGCTTTTTGTTGGAGTTTTGGGGATGTTTTTTTGTTATTTGTTTTTTTAACCAGTATATTTGATAGATCGGGAAGAAGAGTTTAAAGAGGCTTGGAGCACCAGTCATTTACTGCCTCTAAATCTCTCATAGTACCTTATGGCACAAGGAGTGTATGTCTTTATTATTGTAATAATGACTGTCTTATGACTGCTTAATTTGTTCTAATCGAACATAAAGTAATGACAGAAATCCTCTATTCTGTAATAGATCATCCACAATAATTTCTGTATGGTCTCAGGATTTAACATAAAAGACTACTAAACTAGGCTACTGAGCCAAGTCTCCTTGTAAAAGTGTGTGCTGTTCCTAGTATCTCATTAATAGTAGTTCTTTTGTCATGCTGATACAGATTTTATTTTATTCTTAGTTGTTCTATTTAAGTAAAATAAAGTTGAGACCAAAATATAATGAGTCATGGAAAAACCCACAGATGTAAACTCTTTAAATATTAACTAATTCTGAGTGTTTTCTTGGTTTTTAAATGCAGGTTTTGTTTAATCTGACTTTCTCATAAGCATACAACAAAGAAGAACAATGAAAGATCATTTTGTAAATTCCACAGAAAAGGACCTCTCTGATGCTGGTAGGCATGAACACCCTATGTATGTTTGAGGAATATATTTCACAGCCTTGAATCTAAAGATGCATTATAAAACTTTCCTTAATGCCATAGTGGTTTTGTAGGAGATAACACAATGAGTTTCTACTAAACTAAAGCCACACCTATAAAACGTTTCTGCATGAATCATTGCATCAAGTTCAACAAAAGTCATTTATGTGGATGAAACTATTTAGGAGAGTCCTAGCCTGGGCATGAAAATGCTGTTGAGGTAAGGTACGCTGGAAACACATTAATGCTTTTAAATGGTTGTCTAAACCAGTCATTGTAAAAAAAACTGCAGAGAAAATTCTATTCATAGCAAGTCAGAAGTTAAGGTAAATGTAAATATGAAGTGGCTGGTGTGGGGAGACCCTTTTCTCCCATGTTTTGCGACTGGCTCCCTACTGTGGTTACTCATCAGTTTCTTTATATACTTCTTACATCTCATTTTATGCATTTAGAATTATAAGATTCCTGGGATAGGACTCCTGTTTCATGTTGGTTTCTGAAGCCCCTAGCATGAAGGAAGTGGGACATGTGGAAACTACTGCAATAGAAAGAAATAATGAAGATGGGTATTACAGGCAAACACATGTTTCTGCATGTAACCTTCACTATAAGCAAATCCACTCATCTCATTAGGGCTTCTCATTTGCATTCATGTGTGTGTTTGAAGAATTAATTAACTCTTTCTTTTAGTCTTTGATAGTCTTTCTGTATAAATAAATTTTAATTATAAAAATGAAGCTTGCTTCCATCTTGGAAACAGAGGTGGAAGCATTTTTTCTGGAGTAAACATGAACTGAATAGCAATGAAGTTTCAAGAAAAATTCAGCAGACTCTTACAAGGATGTGAGAAAAACTATCTTTAAATGTAAAAAAAAAATCAGCAGTGAAAGATGCAAGAAATTGGTGCAGTAGTTAGACTATTACATTAAAAGAAGTCTGCTTTTTATTTAACAGAATCTGCAAGCAAAGGATATGACAATACTTCTTTCCAACATGAAGAACATCTTGAACAAAGTGACAAATTAAAGCCCAAGAGAAAAATGTAGGTATTATTCAAACTTAGTTATTGGCTCCTGGTGTACTAGGTGTATGGGGGCAGGGGAATAAGAGTTTAGTACAGCATTACAACGAATCCTGAAATCAAATAAACCTCATCCTAATTAGTCTTTTGCATTTTCCTCTAGGAAAGAAAATAAAAAGTCAGAGAAACGAATGGTTGGCATTTTTGAATTGGTTAGTATCTAGTTTGATGGTCTGTTTTATTTTTTCTTTTCTTTATTTGTCACTGGGAGTTCCTTATAAATTGATTTAATAGACAATGAAAAACCTGAGAAAAAGCCTGAGACCTACTGAGACCTCTTTAAGTTTTCCCCTCTTATGTCAGATTCCCTTGTCGGTGGATTGGTAGCACTGACAGCAGTTCAACCTTCGAGCTGTTGGAAGATGAAGCTCATCCCTGCTGAGGCTGTTCTAGGTCATTGTCACAGTCATATGTACTGCACAGGCCCTTGCCTTGCCTCTAGCTGTAAATGATTTCTCCTATATCTGACATCTGAGGGATCTTGTCTCTGAACCAGCAGTATGGTTTTGTGTCAATTTTCTATACAACAGCTATTCCCAAATAGGTCTTACATATGGACTTGCTTATTCTGGAGCAAGAGAAGTTTTATTCTTTTCTAATTAATTCATGTCCATCTACGTTTTGTAAGAGGTTTAGGACAGTCAGCAATAAAATGATCTGATTTCAGATTAACCAAATCCTAGGATAGCTATGGCAGTTTAAATTCACATCCCTCTTTAAACCAAACAAATGTTCAAGGGTAGACAATACTTAAGATAGCTATTTCTGCTAAAAACACTTTCTACTGGTGGTAGAATAAGCCAAGTTCTGGTCAGTAAGTCACTCCTGTTTACATTGTAAAGACATTATCTTAGTAAATATGTAACTTAATGGAACACAAAATACAATATGTTGTACAAAGGTCACTATCGCTTACAAACACTTAGTTTCTTTCCAAATGGGGAATCTGTGTTCCACCAATATTCCCTGAGCAGCCTTACTGAGTACTGATTTAAAGATGTGTTTGGCTACTACAAAATTCTTATGTTCTGAGTTTACCTTCAGCTGGAATGTTGCTGCTTTATAGAATATGTAGGTAGAAACAAAGCTGTTCTGTAAATCTGCCGTACTGCAGCAAATACATGAACTGTCAAATGTAATGTCACTTTTTCTTCTGTCTTTTTGTTTTCTTAATGCTCACATAGTTTTGCTATGCTGACTGGGTGGATGTCCTTTTGATGGTAGTTGGTTTGATCGCAGCTGCTGCAAACGGTACTGGAATGCCACTTATGATCATTGTCTTTGGAGAGATGACAAACAGCTTTGTACTAAGTGGCATGGAATCAAATGGTAAAAAGTTAAAATTGGACTTCTCTACATATTGTTTATGTTTTGCTACAGGGTCTACAATCCTTTTTTTTACCTCAGGCTATGCACTTGTACACATCTAAACAAGTACATAATGAGAAACATTCATCCTACTGGGAATATCCCAGTCATTTCAATCAATCTTTAATGACAAGACCAGGACAAAACTAACATGTTGGATGTGCTCTTTATGAATGAACTTCAACTTTGGCGAGATAGTAAGGAGCATGACCAAATCCTCTATCATCAGTTATCAGGCACTACTTCCTTAAAAGTAAATGTACATTTGCCAAATAATTTTGTATTTTGTAAGGCCCCACTTGCAGAATACAAAACATTCCCAAACTGATGACCCCATATTGCCATGAATTAACTTCTACATAGAACACTTTCACAAATATTACTACTTTTTATTTCCCTTTCACAGATACTTCAGCAAACAGTTCCAGCTGCCCATCAGTTCCAGGTGTGGATATAGAAGGTGAAATGACAAAGTAAGATTGGAAGATTTTCTTTTACTATTTTATCTCTTTGAGCAGAAGCCAAATGTTTGCCAACAATGCATCACAGGCTTCAGTATTTAATTTGGTGTGATAAATCAAGACTAGTCCTTGCTTTGTGTGTCTAGCGTCTCCTGCAAGATACAGTGGGGTTACATGGGCTTTTGTTCCCTTATTCCAGGTTTGCTTACTATTACGTGGGAATTGGCTTTGCTGTGTTGATCCTGAGCACCATCCAAGTATGGACATTTTTGGTTGCTGCTACAAGGCAAACAGCAAGGATCCGGCAGAAGTTCTTTTTTGCAGTGCTTCATCAGGAGATGGCTTGGTTTGATACCACCCAGATAGGAATGCTGAACACGAGACTGACAGAGTGAGGGTTCTGTTCTGTTTTTACACCCTCACTTCCCCACACCTAAGTATGACATTTAAAAGAAAACTGCTATTTTTCTCTGTGGAATAGCCTAT
>JAOXXN010000395.1:30215122-30231721 GCA_026770055.1 Myrmophylax atrothorax
GCTCTGTTCATTTTTTACCCCCATAAGTATGACATTTAAAACTGCCATTTATCTTCTATGGAATAACCTATAGAGAGTTAAAAAAAAAAAAAAAAAAAAAAAACACAAAACCAACCCCCCAAACAAACCCAAACCTAAAGTGTGAAATATTACAGCTCTGACTGAGAAATTCATTATTCTTTTCATCTTCATTTTGCAGTTTCCGTGCTATAAGCATTGGAAGGGTTTTTACTGGGAAATGGCTGACACTGGCTTTCTAATGTCCATGAAGTACGTGGCAGTCAGTACTAGATAAACACCTCTGCTGTCTCCACCTAGTTTACAAACACTGAAATCTCTGACATTTTATTTAATGGAATTGAGCTGATACTTGCACCCAGCCAGATCTCAGGCTGGACTTTGTCCCAGTCAGTTAGTCTTTGGAGATTTTCAGTGAACTTAGATTTAGGGATGAAGTCTGTAAGCCTCAAGATGCTATGGGATATATGCCTGAAAGAATTTTTTTAATATTTCTTTTCTAACTTTTAAAATAGTTTTGATCAGAGCTGTACCCTTAAAGGTGTAAGAAGCTTAAATGAAACCACTCTCAACTCTAGTATCTGTATGTTTTGGGAAGAGAAAAAGGGGAAGGAAATTTATATGAAAAATGGAGGTTATTCCAAATAGTGTTCTGATGGAATGGAGATAACCATTCATCTGAGTCTGTAGCCAAAATTAAGAACATAAAATGCATCAGAGCTGAGCAAAAGAAATCCTTTGCAGATGGTCATGTTGGGTGAGGAGGCTGCTTGAATATTTTACTTGTATTGCTTCATTTGGATACCAGATAGGGCAACTAGGTCATTTGTAACTTGGTGACAGGGCATAGAAGCAGCACAGAATGATGAAAAACACAGAAAATGAACCCTTAAAAATAGGAGGTTTCTGCTGTGTTTTGGCCACAGAAGAGCCTAATGGTACACTCCAGTAGCTGTGGTTAGAAATTTCACTGTGCCCATTAGGAAATGGCAAAGTTTCTGACATTAGGCCAAACAGCATGAAAAGAGGGGGAGGGAGTCACAATGAAAGGCATTCCAAGCTAATAAATCTTTTTTTATTATTATTTAAAGGGACATCAACACCATCAACCAAGGCATTGGAGACAAGATCTGTATATTTTTACAGTTTTTTACCACATTTCTGTCAGGGATTATTATAGGATTCATCCATGGGTGGAAGTTGACACTGGTGATTTTGTCAGTCAGCCCTCTTCTTGCTGCATCAGCAGCTGTTTGGTCAACTGTAAGTGTGTGGGGATTAATACACAAAGACCAGAAAAACATCAGAACTCTCATGCACAAGAAAGGGGAGAGAATGGAAGAAAATTAGTATGATTTCTAAGCTGGGAGGTTGGCCCCGTACTTACTTTATGATTTTATTCTTTTTGTAGCCTTTCTCTGGGTTCCCAAGCACATACTTGCGAGTCATATTCCTTCTGTCCACATATTCTGTTCTTATGCCATGTGACAGGAGGGTAATGTGCATCAGAGCATCTTCCTTAAAAAATGATTTACTCCTGCAGAGTATTGGGGAAGCCCAGGCATATGCTTGTGACCCTCACATTTCCCTCCTGGCATATACTTTTCAAGCTCTTTCCATCTGCACTTACACATAGCATGTCTCTTGCAAATGATTTACCAAGTTGTATGCTTTGTACAGAGTAGAGCACGGGACATATATATACAGCTGCTGCAGACTGTAATGACAAAAATCAGTGAAATACCTGGAGAGGTTTCCCTTTCAGACAAGAAAACATTTTGCCATTTTGTACTCTTGTAGCCATATTAATCAGTGCAGCTCATGTTTTTAAGTGGCTACTTTATATATGATTCTATGGGTTTTTTTTTTCCTCCTTAAAGCATTTTAAATAAGCAAGGAAGAAGAATGTTAGAGGCTTTAAAGCATTTGGCTTTCATATTTCAGTGCCTACTGGCACTCTCCAGAGCAGCTATGGCACACCTCCCTGACCTTACATGCTTCATAGTGTACTTTATGGCTGTCCTCAGCTTGGGAGAAAAGTGCATCAGTCATGAAGCTCATCTGATGCATGTGTGCCATTTGACTGTAATGAGGATGCAATGATAAATTGAGCTGGATTTGGGGGAAATTCAGAGGAGTTGACCTCCACTTTCCTAAAATCTCATCCTATACATATCCTTTCAGTAGGTTGCAGTAACATGTTTTTCAACTTTCCAGCTCCTGGCATCCCTTACTGCTAAAGAGCTGTCTGCTTATGCCAAAGCAGGAGCTGTGGCAGAAGAAATTTTAACAGCAATCAGGACTGTTGTGGCTTTCAATGGACAGCAGAAGGCATTAGAAAAGTAAGTTTTTAATTAATAATTATATTTGAAAATATGGAAAGGGAATTTGTGGATTTGGTTTGTGGGGAGTTGGGCGGTTTTTGTCTGGTTGGGGTTTTGGGGGGTTTTTGTTTGTTTTTTTTTTTAATGTGAAGAACAAGGGAATGAGAGTCTCCTTAGTGTCATTTTATCTTTCTGTAAGTGGACAAATCACCTGAAAAAAAAATGGGTAAACAGACCTAGTCAGTGAATTTTGTGTTATCACTGCAGCATAGATTACAATTTCTCCTCTGACTGACATCTGGAGTGGAAGTGAATGTGAAAGTGGTGGAATGATTATCTTCACCTGGTAGTCAGATGCAACAAAGCATGTGTTCAGTTGCTTAACTTATAGAGTACATATGCTATTTTCTGATATTTGAGTGTATATTTAAGCTACACTGTATAACAGCCTTAAGTAAAATCACATTACTGGCTTTTACTAGTTTAAAGATTTGTAAATAACACTTGTAGTTGACCAGTGTTGGCCCTAGACACATCTAAAAAGTGAGGTAGTTGTGGCTGGCCACAAACTTACTCACATATGTATCAGACAACTCAACAAGCTGAAATAATAACATTCAATATACAAATAAAGGGCATCATTGATTCCTTGCAGCTAGGAAAGGCAATCCAGAAGACCTGATTCATGAAACTCTTGTATCTTTTTGAACTCTTATGTTTGCCTTGGTCTCATGCAAAATTTCTAAGGTGGTCAGCCCAAGCTCAGTGTCCTACAGCCTGTTCCTGCATTTGTCTGCTTCTAAGGACTGAGCTCTGACTACCTTATAAGTCTGTAGCCTGCTTACTGGCAATTGTCTTAAAGATGCCACATTATTAAGACACTTTCTGCTTACACAGTGAAGACAAAAACAGCCCTAAGATGATCTAGATCAGTTGTTCCCACTTCTCCCCATCTTCTGCAATTACATCAGAAAATTACATGGTAGGAGCTGCTTCAAACTATGTCTAAAGACAAAAATAACTGATACCTGAGTAACTCTGTGCCAGTAAGGCTTTTCCTTTCCATGGCTGACCAGTCAGCCTCTTCCACAGCTCCACCTCCATTTAATGTAAAAAAAAAAAAAAAACCACCAACAACAACAACCAAACACAACCAAAAAAAACCCACCAAAAACCCCTGTGTTGATGGCTCTCCTAGAAACATCTCCTACCAGGGACTAACTAGGGCACTTTGCAAATAGTAGATTGTGACTCCCATGCAGCACTTGAATGCTAGTCTGGGAGTTAGAAAAGCATCCTTCCACTGCACAGTGCCTCCACTGTCCACAAATGTTTATTCTTACAAGGGACCTTCAGTCATCTTCTGTTTCTGGCAGTGGCTTGTCTTTTCCTCTGTAGCTGAGTGATCACAAGTATTTGTCATGCTGCTCAAATCCAGGGCCTGTTTCCCTGGAAGACCTATGATGCTGCTGACTCAAAGGTGCAGCTTGGTTTGAAGAGCACGACCAAGTCAGAACATTTAAATATATTTGACTAAGAAATACAGCATTGGTGACATGTGAGAAATTTATGTGAACATAATTAATGCAGTTTTTTTAAATTGCTTCCCAGCTGAGTGAATTGGATGTTGCCCTACTATGGAGATATATTGTATAGAAAATACATGCTGGGGGGGAAAAGTGCAAGCTGCTGAGCATGTCACTGAAAGTAAAAAGATACACAATTCTAAGGCAACACTTTCCATAATGAACTTGAGTAAATGAAAGCTATTAGCTGTAAACTACAGATGATTGAATTTTCTAAGTATCCTTAGAAGAAATAATTCACACATTGAACTTGTCAGTCTTTATACTGATCTTCTGTGTCCACTTGTTTCCTATATTGCGAAATTAATCAGTAAGGTAACCTAAGGGAAAGACACTCGACTTCCCAGAATGGCCAGTAAGAGAACAACTCTGGTGACAGAGGGAGGTCTCTCACATTTACCTCCTTCCCTAGTGCCTGCGGTTGTTGGGGTGTTTTGTTTTTATATTGCCTTTTTTAAATGTGGAAGACTAAATCTTACCTCTGATAGATAATGCTGATAAAATCTTTTCAAGGTTTCCTTTCAGGATTAATGGAAACAAGTGGTTCAAGAGTGGTATTGTGTCTTCCATGGTGATAACAAAGTCATGATGTTCAATTATTTTCTAAATATGTCTTCCATAACAGTATGCCAATGTAGTCAGCATATGTCAGAGCAGATATATTCAAATGAATTATACCCCTAATAGTCCTCTGTCAAAAATTAAAAAAAATCTGTATTCTCTTTGAGATTTTAGTTTTATTATGTAAATCCTTTTAATTAAGAAAAGGGTGGTGGGAAATAGCAATCAGAATGGCAGGTAGTACCTGTCAAATTAATGGTTTCCTTATCCACTTTCAGGTACAATGCTAACCTAGAGACAGCTAAACGTGTTGGAGTGAAGAAATCCATTACCACCAACACATCTCTAGGTCTTTCACAATTTCTTATCTTTGGGTCCTATGCACTTGCATTTTGGTACGGAACCAAGCTCACTGCTGAGGATGAACATTATGATATTGGCCGTGTGTTAATTGTAAGTACACCAATGCAGCTTTGAAAAATGTTCTGTAACTTCAGAAAAATAGATACAACTGGTGTATCTATTTTCTGCCACGTGCTTGCTAAATTAGCTGCTACAGTCTCACTTACTATAAAGAACTGGAAGGTATTCCTTTTGCCAAGCTTGTGATATAGCAAGTTTGAACAGGGCACTTTGAATTCCCACCCTAATCAATGCAAAGGCAGAAGTATCTGTACTTTTCTCACTTGTCTTGGACTCTATTTGTACAATACGATGAGCAAGCTGGAGCTGGTGTTTAAGAAGTGAAGACAAGTAATCTGGACTGCCAACAGATTTTTACCTAGACATAGAGATGAAGTAGATCTCACTGGTGTGTTGAATGTGTACTGAGAAGTTTTCAAGATCTCATTAACCACAATATCTTCTGTCTGTTTTGTTGTTTCACTGTGTGTGTTTATAGTAGATTTCCAATATGTCTTTTGTTTGTAACAGGTTGAGGACATTTAACTATCTTATTATCTTTAGAAGTTTGGCTACATGCCTAATTTCCACACTTGAGTGACTTCTGATGAGCTCTCCTTAATATGGTTCTTCAGAGCATGTTAAGTGAATTGTGAGTTAATAAAATCTGGACTAAATTTTGTGAGCCTCCTAACTTTGGGAACGTCTGGAAAACAACAGAGGAAGATATTTGTACATAATAGAAAATGCAAGAACATTCAAAAGAAAAGTAATGCATTCCACAAAGGCATATGTCAGAAGTTATTTACCCCAGGAAAATCGGGAGTGGACATGAGCTACTGAGAAATCCACTTTTCACTTTTGTGTTTAATTTTCCTGTGAGGGGTTAAATGCCAAAATCTTTCAAGAGCACCTCTAGGCACTGGTGACATTGTAATCATTAACTTCAATGCTCCACTCCATCTCCCCCAGGTGTTCTTCGCTGTGCTCGTTGGAGCTTTCTCCCTGGGCCAGGGAGCCCCCAACCTGGAGAGTGTGGCTAAGGCACGTGGGGCTGCCTATGAAGTATATAAGATTATCAATAAGGTAAATATCTAAGTATGTAGAATGCAAATCGTTCAACCACACTTAACTTCCCCTCCCATTCTTTTTATTTTCCCCTTTGAGAAATGTAACAAAAGCACTCTAAAGCCTCCAAACCATAAACTCAACAAATGCCTATCACAGAAACCCGTAGTATTTCCACTCATACAAAGAAAACGGCCTCTTTATTTGTTAGAATGAATGCTGGGAAAACTAGCATGTGTATCTGAGAGACATGGTTGAGGCATTTCTCTCATATTAGACTTTCAGATCCAGGGGGAAAGTAGTAAAGCACTATATTTCTTTTTTTAAAAAAATGTGTGTGCAGAATTTCAGCTGAGCTGTGGTTTATTGTGTGGGGAGTTGGTGAAGTGGGGATTAGTACTTCTATTGAAAGTTACAATAATAATAATCAGTAGTGCTGATGTTGCTATGAAAAACTTTTTCCACGTTATTATCTTGGTCTTGCTGTGTTATGCAGCGGTTGCATATCTGGGTATATAAAATATTTTTAAAAAGTAGAACTAAAAAGTTCATGGAGAAATGGCTACACCATTCTTGATGTGAGTGCAAAATCCTCCTGTACAGATTACTGAGGGTCATGTTTTGGCTACAGGATAGTGCAGTTAACTTCTGCAGTCACGGAGTTTCTGCTATGGATTTTGTTGCATTTGAAAATCTGTATTTATCAAAGTAGTATTCAGTTGCATGTTCCCTTGTATTCAGCATCCTGCAAGTAAAATGTAGCAGCTCTGCGATGGTGTACTGCAGTGTAAATGAGCAGCTGAGAAAGTAAAAAACAAGGTATCTGGCAGAAATAATAGTTCCAAAAGTGGAATAACAGTAATATATTTTTAAAACCTCTTTCCAGAAACGTCTCATAGATAGCAGTTCTAAGGAAGGCTACAAACCAGACAAACTCATAGGAGAAATTGAATTCAGAAACATCCATTTCAGTTACCCATCCAGACCTGATGTTAAAGTAAGTGTTTGGTTTAGATTACTATACTGAAATTCTTCAGCATGTGTCCATATTTTTGTCTAATTTTGTTGTTCTTGAATGCAAAATGCATTCCTGTTTTGGAGGATAGGGCATTATTATTCCCCCAATAGTGCACAAATTTCTAGACTTAGTCACTGTCTATCTCCTCAGAATTCTCTTCTGCAGGACAAATCTAAGGGCACATGTTGTTCCTAGTCTCAATTTCTGTGAACAAACACTCTGATAAATCAAGTAAGATTTTTCAAAATATGTCTGTCATTAAAGCTTCCAGAGTTAAAACAGTGAAGGCAGGAAGCTGCTTCTTCCAGGTCCTTGGTTATTCAGAGTTGCTGTGATATCTTACATAAAAAATGATCTGTGAGGTAGGCTTTACAACAATATGCTATCAAATGGATTGAAATATATCATCCTAAATATACACTTGGAAGTCAAAAGTTATTTCAGGTGGATGTATAAAATTGCTGTTCAATAAACTGTGGCCCCTGTTCTTTGCCAATTCAATTCCTCTTAGTGACCTATGTGCATCATGTCACAGTGTTTAATTAGTTTTGTGGCGATACAGTAAGTATGACCTCTCTGCCATATTCAACACTTTATAATCTTTTGAACACCTCGATAAAGGTGAAAGAAAAAGGAGTTTTATCCTGTTGCAGCTTACTTGATGAAGAAAAGATTGTAACAGAGATTTCAAATGCCAAAAATTAAAAGTTGGACATGCTGATTTAGTGGTGAGAATGTGCAACTTCATATCACTGGCTATTTCTTCAGATGGCTCTTTTTACCTCTGTCATCTGAAGTCTGTCCCATTGGGCATCACATCTGTTTCCAGGGCACTGGAGCAGCTGAAGGGCAGACTCAGAGCTGGACTTTCTCCCTAACTGAAATTGGTGCAATGCATCTTCTGTCCCTCTTGGATCAGAAATATGAAATGACAGAAGGGAGTCTTCATCCTTCTTCCTAAAAATGCTATTCAGGCCAATGAGCTGTGTTACGGGTCTGCATGCCAAACAGTAGGGAAATATGAGATATTTGTCATCCTTCCCAAGTCTGAGTCAGAAACTCTCTGCGGTAGGAGCATCAATGTTATTTGATAGAGCCAGCAGATGCGTGTAGAAATTATCCACAATCCTGCAAGCAATTGATGCAACACAGTATAATCTCCCCTAATCACATTAAATCAAATCAAAGAGATCTAAGGAGCCTAGTTATTGTTAGTTTTAATCTTAGCAACGCCTTGTCTGATGAAAGAGTTAGAAATAGCCTATTACATGGCTGTGAATATTTGTATATGGAGACACTATGGTATCCAGAATATAGTTCGTTCTTGATAATGCAGGCACCAGGATATCAGTTTCTTGGAGATACAAACTCTGCTGGATGTAATACAGGGAAAGGAGAGGAATATTGCAACTGTTTAAATCTCTCATTGCAAAAACATGTGTAGGCAAAATTATAAATCATCCTGGTATAAACAAGCACAGTTCCCATAGCAGCCAGATATTTTGGCAGCTACACAGCATTACTTGTATATGACATGGACATCTTTTGAGGTAAAGTGATCCTAAATGTGAAAATAGCAACAAAGGTACCATTAATCCTCCCTGGGTAGCTGAGGCTGTTAACAATAAAGATTGGGATTTACTAAGGGCTTTCCAGCAGTGACCTTGTCAGAATAGCCATTTATATTCTAAAAATAGAAGAAGGCAGGCTTGTCTCTCAGTGGTAATGTTTAGCACCTGAAAAGTATTTTTCTATGAGATTCGTAATTAAATATTATACCATTGGCTAAGCACTGGAAAATGGAGGACAACAGGAGAATGAAAGATCTCAAGCCTGCTACCAGATCATAGAAACTGCAGAAAATGAGCTATCAAGTTTAGAGTACTGTGGCTGTGTCTATATTAGTTGATTCGAGTGTGCTGGGAAATTTTCCCAGGCACTGGAATGCAATGGTCTATGCAAGGGAACTCTTAAAATGTTTCTTGGCATGAACTTGGCCTGTTCCAGTTATCAATATTTCCAAATAATTCCCAGGCTTGATTTGGTAGCCAGAAGGATCCAGGGACCATTCCCAAAAGGCAGGTTGCATGTAACCATCCTGTTTCAAAGACTAATACTCTTTACAATGCAGCCTTTTTCCTATCAGTGCTCCAGAATATTCTCAGATGCAATTAACTTACGAATATTGCCATACCTTCAGGCTGCAGCCCTTACTACTGCCTGGATTATTGCTAATTATCTTGACCAACTGTTCTTTAACCAAATTTGTCAAACTAAGATATGTTTGTTTTTCCCTTTTCCCCAGATCCTCAAAGGCCTAAACTTGAAAGTTCAAACTGGGAAGACTATTGCTTTAGTAGGTTCCAGTGGCTGTGGAAAAAGCACTACTGTTCAGTTGCTGCAGAGATTCTATGATCCTGACCAGGGAGAAGTGAGTGTCTGTATGTGAACTGTAAAACCTGAGAGTTACTAAAACAAGCATGAGTCTCCCATTTTTTACTGAATTTGAGCATATCTCTGCATCTTTCATATTTTCAAAATTTCAAATAATTTCTCCTGTTGGCTTTAATTCATTATTCTGCTCCTTCTTACAGTACTATGCCACAAATAGCAAGTACCACAAGCCTTTGAGTATATGCAAGATCTGAATTTAAAATAATTTTAAAAATTAAAACAAGTGAATTTTAAAGTTCTGTAAACTTTCTTAAGCAAAGCATAATCCAAAAAATATTCTGCTGTATTTTGCTTCCTTTTCACTGAATATCAACTAAAACCTGGTGCGAGTTTTCCTATTTTAAGTGGCTGTTTGCTTGGCTCATTTTTTCTGTTGCTGCTAACCCACAGCAGAATGTCCTATCATTATGCATCGTATGTCTGTTTTACCACTAAACACTAAATGCAGTCAGCAAATGGTAAATACTTCTCATAAGAAATTTCCAAAGGAAAAAAATATGTTTTTTAAGGAAAGTGTACTTTTTGCCCTTGATATTTGAAGAATGCTACGTTGTTGCTACTGCTAGTTGAAAGTAGGTAAACTTTTCAAATATTAAACATTGAACTATCAGTGCATAATGTGCCAGGACAGCTGTTATCAACATGTTTCTTAAACCTAGTGTTTCTGTGGCTGTTCATTCCTGCCCCAATGCCTCATTTTGCTGTGTCAATGTTCATATGATCACATTGCAAATTATCTAGATTAAAAATAACCTTCCCTTTCTTTTAAGTCAACTTGGACTATTTCTTTGATCTGATGTAAATCACAGCCATGGAGACAATTGTGTAGCTGCAGCTGTGAGGACAACAAACTGGCACAGGGGCATGAGAACTGGGTAACAACTATGCAAAGAAGCTGGGAAAGTCTTAAGCCAGGAACAGGATGGTTGCTGGGGGAAAACAAACAGAAAAAAAAAAAACCTCCAAAAAAACAACCAACCAGAAAAAAAAAGAACAAAACCAACCAAAACAAAAAACCCACAAACAAACAAAGCACAACCCCATGTTTTCTCTGTTTATGCTGTTCCCCACTATTTTCCAGCCTGTGCAGTGGAAAGAAAAACTGCAGTTGTAGCTTCTGCCTCAATACAGTTTCCTACTTTAAGACAACATTGTTTTTTCTTTCTTGACCTAGTAGCTGATAGTCGAGTACTGGTAATTAGTTGCTTTATTATGAACACAGTGCTTTTTTTCAACTTCTTTGACATACTCTTTTCCTCCCAGATTACCTTAGATGGTCGGGATATTCGGACACTTAATGTAAAGTGGCTACGAGAAAATATTGGTATTGTGAGTCAGGAGCCTGTTTTGTTTGCAACCACAATAGCTGAGAACATTCGCTATGGAAGAGAAGACGTTTCTGATGCTGAAATTGAGCGAGCAGCCAAAGAAGCCAATGCTTTTGACTTTATATCTAGGCTGCCTGATGTAAGTTCTTGAATTTCCTTTGAATATAAGAACGGAAGATCCATTTAGGCCAGTGTCCTTTTTCTGAGGAGAAGAGCATGGGAATTTACCATGTAGTATAACTTCTCAAAATACTCTTATAACCTCTAGCAGCTTTCAGTTTAGGGAGTTTTCCAACTAGATACTGTGCCTTTGATTGCTCTCAAAGGACTTGTGCCTAAGTCTGGGAAAAAATTTCAATGCCTTAACTTCACAGCTATATTGCCATCCCTAACCATTTCATGAGGCATGGGAAGAGTTGGGCTTTTAAAGAGAAGATCCAGAAATCCAAAACCCTTTGTCAGGAGCTGTCCGTACATTTGATAGGAAATGGGTGAACTGAGTGGAAGTAAATAAGCATTCCCTTAACCAAGACTCTTTTTAGCAGCTAGGAGCTTGAGCTGTCCCTCTGTCTGAGACTCACAGCTTTTGAGCTGTTTTTATTGACAGGTGCCTTACTCCTTTCAGGGTGGGGGTGGGAAGTGAGATCAGTCATTCAAAACACATCCTCATAAATGAATAATATGTCCTTCCTTTTGTTTCTGTAGTTAAAATGTGGGGAAAGTGCCCACCTGAGATTTTATTTCAAATCCTTCTGCTGCTTTAGAGAGCCTAGCCCCCATCTCTCAAGCATGTGCCATTTCCAACATGTCTGTTCCAAGGATCCCTTCTCTCAGAAAGAGTTATTTGGTCTTATTTACTCTTAAACAGCTGTATAATAAAAGTCTACAGTGGATTTTGAGACTTGGCACTTTGGAGTGACACAGTCAGTAAGAACCAAATCAAGGCTCCAAGTGGGATGTCTCAGGTTCAGAAGGCAACCCTATAGGTCCTGGTGTGCCCCTATTTATTCCAAGACTTTTGGAAAGGTAGGCAGTCCTCAGTAAATACAGAGATGCCTTTTACAGGCTTGTCTGAGAAAACTCTGAGTGAGCAGTAAGATCATGTCTTTAAAGAACCGTAAGTTCAAAGTTAGGCGTATAAAGTATGCAGTGTGGGTAGGAAAGTTTGGCTAAGGACTAGCTGGATGGATACAGTCTGTGTTTCCTCTGCCTGTCAACAAGCTACCTCTTGTCTAGAAGCTGAGTATTTACATGGCATAGAGGGGTGAGGATTTCATTTGAGATGTCTCACAACTTCTGTTTTGTTCTCTTCTTTCTCAGAAATTTAACACCATGGTAGGTGAAAGAGGGGCTCAGCTGAGTGGAGGACAGAAGCAGCGAATAGCTATTGCCCGTGCCCTAGCAAGAAATCCCAAGATTCTTCTTCTGGATGAAGCTACATCTGCATTAGATACTCAGAGTGAATCCATAGTACAAGCAGCTCTTGATAAGGTAGGATTCAAGTTACTGAAATTACCAGCTGCCATGAAAAGGTGCAACAGCACTTAAGAAAAATGAATGTAAATTTTCAGGGCAGTTTTCTGTTGGAATCAAGGACAATTGGGAAGCAAAATTAGGATGGATATCAATTTCAGTATTTTAACAGGGAGTTTGAACTATGAAAAATTTACATGGAAATCATGTTTGCTTTTTAGGGGTTTTGGTTTTGCATTATTACTAATTACGAATACACTTAGTCATGTAGAACTGCAAATTAGATGTCCTGCACTCCCTTTCTCAAATCATAATTGCTCATTTGCTGGTCACATATTGAGGGCAACTTACCATGTCATGGTATGAGGACTGAATAGCGTTCTTCAGGTAGATTAATAGAAATGCATATATGATATTCCTGGTATTTGTTCTTCATTGAATAATTGCTTTCTAATTTTCAGAAAGCTCTTGGGATTTAGCCATTTTCTTTTCAGAGACAGTGCAAACCACAAGACAAAAGCAGAGTCAGTTACAAATACCCGAGTTTCTATCCCACACCTGTTTTTCTCAGCCCCACAGCTCTAGTGTGAGTGCTACTGCAGAGCAGAGCTGTCAGAGCTTGTACCCGTGTCTGATCAGTACACAATGCCTTCCTCACAGCCATCTTTCATCAGCAGTTTCCACCAAAATGTAGTGAAACCTAAAGGCTCTGACTGAAAAAGAACTTCATGATTGGGCTCCAATGTTTTTTCTTATGTCTAATATTTATTTTCATGTATTTTCAAAAACAAAGTGAAAAAATCTTGCTTTTTGTTCCAGTACTTATGCAGAGAGATAGAAATTACTAGTATTACTTAAGGGAAACACAGAATTTGCCACTTTCATTGCCAGTCAATTTAAACCTGAGGTAAAATGTAGCTGTTATATTCATATGCTTCTACTGATACTAGTATTGAAGTAACATGTAGATGCAGAAGTAATATTCATATAATCTAACTTGTATATCCATGATATAATTACCGCAGAATTTAACATTAAAAGATTACTGCTTCAGACACAATTTAGCTTTCTTCTGTATATTTTTTAATTGCATGATTAAATGCTTACCTTTTCTTGAAGCTTATTGGTTCATTTAATGCATAACATAGAGGGAAGTCACTCAATTAAGTGGACTGTTTTATATAGAATTCCTCATCCTTCAGCATGTTCCCAGGGCACATGAAAATTAGCCCTGAATCATAATTTAATCATCTTTTCACAGCTTTTTGATGTCCATCAGTCTAGTCCTCAAATGGGATTTCCAAATTTCTTCTCAACATCCTTGAGTGGAAAAAATGGTGCTAATACTGTTCATTATTTTTACAGCTGAAGAGCAGAAATATTAGCCTCATGAGTGCTCACTGTTTCTGGACAGTCATGTGCACCTGCTTGTAGTCTGCTGTTTTTCAGATAACTTTGAATCTTTTCAAGCATTTTGCTTGTTCTGATCACAGCTCCCAGCTGCAGTAGTGAAGGCTTTATGCATTAGGGCACAAGCATGAAAACCACACCGCAGATCTCCTGTGGCAGGTTTTGAATGACTTCATCAGATCCATGAGATCTTGATGGTAGGCATAGGGGGAAAATTCAAATCTCTGTGGAAGTATTCATCTGCTGCAGCTGCTCTCATCTTCTTCATGCCCCTCTTTCTGTGCCCATATGATGTAACAAGTAACTTCCAGCAGGCCTCTGGACCACAGAGCATACTTGTTACTTGAGGTTCCCTTGGATTTCTCCTCCTGCCTCCAAGCCATCATCTCCTCTAGGCATCAAGGACAAGGGAAGCTGGGCTCTGTAGCAGTTGCACGCTGGCACATGTTAGTTTGCTGCATGAGGACTGTGTGTGCCACTGGTCTGCATCAGGGAGCTGGAGAGAGGTGGAACATGTAACCTGCTGAGTGGGACTTCAGCAGCTCTCTGCCAAATCCCAGCAGGATTTATTGTCAAATTGGTTCATTTCAAAAGACTGGGAAAGTGCTTTAGGAAGTGCATCCAACCCATTTCTGACCCTAGTTGTGCTCTGCTCTATGCTTTCCTGCTTAGTCTTGTCGGAAATCAAGCTGCTGTTGTACTTCCAAAAATAAGCATGGACAGTATATAAAGAAAATATCTGTTCTTTATATACTTGCTATCCTAGCTTTATTTTCAGAAAGATCTAACTGTTCTCACTGTGGTTCCCTCTCATCCTTGCACACACATGGAAACACTTTATAAAGCACTTTAGCTCCAACAGTTCAAGTTTCATTAAAGGTCGAATAACCTTGTCATCTTTAATACCTATCTTGCCTGTCTAAAAAGAATTAATGTAGCTTTCTCTACCTAAATTAGTCAAATGAAAGTGTCCTTAGACTGCTAAACAAGAGACAAGAAACCAGGAAGAAAAAACTTTGCTTTTAGAAGAAAGAATTATTGAAATTTTATTTCTTTTATATTATGAATGACTAAAATTGCTTTGTTTTACTTCTATGCTGTTTTCTTGCACATCTGTAAATTGGGGTTTTTTTGCATTTCTGTAAGGCTCGAGCTGGACGTACCACCATTGTGATTGCTCACAGACTGTCTACCATCAGGACTGCTGACACTATTGCTGGATTTGAGAAAGGTGTCGTGGTTGAACAAGGAACGCACAGTGAACTCATGTTGCAGAAGGGAGTCTACTATTCTCTTGTAATGCAACAGGTGAGGGCGAATTTATTTATTTTCTTTCTTCATTTTACAAAGCTGTGAATGATGGTAGGTGGAAGCATTTCCTCTCTAGTTCCTGCATGTTGTTCAGCTGACGGCTGCTCAGTCACTTTAGTCTGGCCACAGACACAGGCTTGCAATTTGTGGGGGTTTACCCATAAGTGTTTCACATTTACACAACCCAGTATGTCAAAAACACAAGTGAGTTGAATGCACAGACTATGTAACTATGACATAACCTCAGAGGTGTTAGATTTAAGGTGGATTCCATAAACTGCTTGAAAGAAAGGGGCGGGGGGGACGGGAAATAAGGTCCAGTAATCCACTACTCTACCATTGCAGACTGAAATAATGAGGCCTATAGGCAACAGTAATCCCACAACTGAAACAGCAGTATTCATGAGAAAAAAAACCTTACTCTTCTTTCTGCTCAAAATGCCTTGTAACTGTATACCCTGAATTGTCATTAGGGTTGTAGCAATGATGTTCAAGATGATGGCACATCAGAAGACAGTGAAGGCACAGAGGCTGAAGAATATGAGGAAAATGTAAGTCTTGTCGAAGAGCTAACTTTTCAAGATCATTTTGAAGAATCTGTGATCCCTGGGAGAGACAGCATCCGAAGAAAATCCAGTAGATACAAAAGCAAGAAGGGTTCGTCTAAGAAGTCCTTTGGAAAAAAGAAGAAAAAGGAACTAGAGGTTGGTATTAGAACTTCACTTTTTTAATTTTAATGATACCATAAACAAAAAAAAAAGGAAAACAGCAAGAACAAAAAGCATGTAACTGTTTCCTTTTCAATAGCTGGCTGCCAGACAACCTTTAGTCTGATGGTATTACAGTCAGTACACACCAGATTGAGTGTTTTTCCTAGGAATCTGGGGACTGTAATTTCTTTTACCAAAAATCTTCCTTTTAACATTACTAAGTTAGCATGGAACTGGAAAAATCTTGAGCTATTGATTTATCATGCTTAATACAATTAACTGTATTATTTCAGTGTTATTAATATTTTAATTTTATCTAATTAAAATTAGTTGTGAGATTTCATTTGCAAGATTTTTTACTCCCCAGTACACACTGTAGCAGATATTGGTGGATAATGTAATCCCTGAGCTGTGCATACCAAAATTCAAGGCACTTTGGAGTATCATACTACATTTATGTCAAATAAAAAAATAATCAACACACTAATATTTTGAAGAACATTTAAAATAAAAGATCCATTATTCTCTCTGTCTTAGTATATGCTCCAGTTCTGGAGGTTTTTTCCCAGATAAAACAGTTTAGTTGGCAAATGTCATACAGAAATAAAAGTCATATAGGAAGCTCAGGTTTTAGAAACAACATTGTTTTGTCAAAGTTGAGTAAAAATTTTGATGGACTTATTTTTTTATTTAGTTTTTTACTTGATTTCAGGACTCTTTAAGTGAAGAAATAAAATATAAATTCCAAGGTAAAACTGAGAATTGTTTTAAATCTATGGATATTAGGATCTCATCTCTAGTGTATCATCTAATTATTTAAAATACTTATGGAAGTCTTAGTATAATTTTTCTCTGTAGATATTCCGTCTCACTAAAATATAGCTTCCAAAGGAGCTGGATCCAATCCCATTATCACATAAAAAGTTATGCAACTTC
>JAOXXN010000395.1:30291774-30303210 GCA_026770055.1 Myrmophylax atrothorax
CACACTGCCAAAATCATTACAAATCAGAGGCAAATATAGATGTTTGATGAACTTACCTTTATCTATGTTGTTTGAAAAAGAAAAAAAAATAACCCACTTGCCACCTACACCTTCAAAACCAGAAGCAAAACAAAGGAAGAAAGCCATTATTAAAATTTCTGTTTTCTGAATTTTGTTTAAAGGCATATTTTAGCAATACAATTTCATACTTCTTTTTTAAAAATATAGGAGTGTTTTCCACCAAAATATATTATTATTTCAAAATGTGTTGTTTTTCATTAAGCTTTTATCAGGATGCAAAAGAAGTAAATGGCACTTTTTTTGGTAATGTAAAAAGTTCTTTATGTTGTAGAAATCAACAACATAAAGCAGAAACAGCCTAAGACTTTATCCCATTGTGGCCTTCAAAATGTTATCAATTTCACAGTAAATTCATAATATATAAAAATTAAGCTCAGATCAAACATGACTTAACTCAAATGGGTGTTTTAATTACACTTACAGTATACTACACAACCCTCCCTCGAGTTTGCCATTATTTTTCATGCAAACACTGAACAATTTTTTTTCCCTGTAAATGTTAAAAATACAGCTTCAGACCTAAAATTAAAGACTGATTATAGTAAAATAAAACTGAAGAACAGCTAGGAAGGGTTATTCAGACTAGTCACCATTACACCCACACCAACTTTTCAAGGATATTGCAGGAATCTTTTGGTGAATGCAATACTGCAGGGCTCTGAGTATGATGGAGCTACCTAAGAACATATGTGTACAATAGATTCTTAATCCAACGTGAGCATTTTAAGACAAATTTCTAACTGCACTTATCACTTTTCAGAACATAAGTAGAATGTAAGCATTGATCACATTTCAAGGGACACATTTGATGGAAGTTTAAAGCTCTGTAATATTTCCTTTGTGCATCTATCTCACTCAGATGTTCCCATTCTAGAAGGCCTGTCCCTTCAAGCTGAATTTGGACATACTAGCAGTTGTTGAAACCCATGGATGAGGGAAAAGCACTTCTCTTCTTTTATCCTGTAGAAGAGCATGTGCTGAACCTGCAAGTTGCTGTTCAGATTATTTCATTATGATTTATATAACTGGTGGCACACCTGTGGAGAAAGAACTACTGTCCAGTCTTGAGGGGTTTACTGTGAGGATGATTGCTACGGTTACTTATTACTAACATAATGAGTTTTAATATTGCAAATCTTTAAGAAAACAGGATGCATTTTTCCCTATCCAACTTCGAAATGAGTATCAGCAAGTTGCAGATTAAGAAGAGGAAAGCTGTTATTTTGTTCTGTTTCACCATGACTCCACAGATGCCAGTTGAGCCATTCCAGTTGCACCAGATTAGACAAATAAACTGCCATCATGTCAGTGTCAGTCCAGTTTTACTGAGGAATAATTCCAGTTGATATAAGTGGAGATGAAATGCTACTTTCAGGCTCTGTATCAGGGATGATGATGAAGACTTAGTAAAGAGTGGTTCAATGTCAGCAACTGCAATAGCTCTGGATTTTGGAAACCTCCTTGACCCCCTTAGGTTGGTCACATCCTCTCATTCTGTGAACCCTTCTGTCTTTGCCTGTGTTCCACTTCACTGGGGGGTGTACCAGGACTGTTATTGTGTTTCCTATTGCTGTTACCCAACATGGAAAATCAGTTATCACACCAGATTTTCTTAGCAGGCACATGAACAGCTGTTGTTCAATATTCACTCTTCCTTGCCTTCTCCCAGTAAAAGGAAAAAAAGGAAAAAACTATGATTTTTCACTGCAAAGCCCTCAGAAAAGATAAATCTTGGGGTCTTGTGTAAAAATGTACACAATTCCCTAACAATGTACAAGAAAAAGGAAAAGAAGCAGACAACAGAGGTGATTTGATCCAATGTGGACACCCCAGATGGAAACTCTAACTTGTGCCCTTGCCACAGTGGAAGTACAGAATGAGTACAGCACTGATTCTCAAGTTTCTTATGTTATCCCACTGTACACAGCCATGTCAGGTTATTGTCGTGGCTGCTAGTCATAAACTTGTTCAACTAATACTCTGCATGGCAAATGCAGGGTCTTGCTGCAAGTTCCATGCTTACTTACATATGAAAATAGTTTTCCTCATTTTTTTTTCTTTTGGTTTTTAAATGCTTACATTTCAAAATTCTGAGCTTTCTTTTAATACTTAGTTTCCACTTTATTGTAAGTTTGTGTCTTTAAGGTTGCCAGGTATATAATTTGTCTTACACAACCAGGAAAGGTTTCCCAAATTGGTAATTCTTTACTGTCTTTCCAGCCCTCTACCGATATCCTTGAACAAAGAGAAATTACAGCCATCCTCATAAAAGCAAACCAAAGCCCAAGATGTTGTTGTAAACTGATGAAACTAACTGCTCAGGAATTTTTTAAAACCACCATATACCTTGCTGAAGCCTGTTAACTACCATTTTAATATGACTAGATATTTCGCTACCTTCTTTCACAGTAGTATTCTTTGATGTTCTAGCATTTATCTGGACACATCCACGGTGACATCACAATACTTCAAGTAAGTCTTGTGCACAAATCATATTGTATGAACTATTTTATGGTTTTGTTGTTTGATTTGGTTTGTTGTTTGGATTTGGTTTGGTTTCATTTCATTTGGTTTGGTTTGGTTTGGTTCAGAATACATGGGGGAGATTTCTGAGTATTTGGGGGTTTTTTTGGAACTAAGACAAATTTAAATCTTAAAAGTATGGTTGAACTGGTAAATAACAAAAGCCCTTAAAATCCAGCAAAAGCTGGTAAAACCAATACAGAGGAACTGACAGTCCTCAGTTTCCTTAGCATTAAGAAGATCTAATTAACACCTGTACAGCCAGATTTTTGGCCCAAGGATTTCTGGTCATCCTATGAGCAGGTGACTGAGAGGAAGATGTGCATTAGTGTGTGTCCCAACTGTGATACATGAAAGACTGTTCCTGAGTGGACAGCCCAGTTCTAGTCAAGATACTTAAACCCTAAATTCCCACAGAGTAGCACTTTATTCATATTGTCTGAGGACATCTGGGACCTACGTGTAGTTCTTATACCTTATATTTTACGAGAGTGTAAACAAAAAAACAATAAAAAAATCCTGTGGTTTTCAGTGACATAGGTTGTTACACCTGAGAGTATATTTAGAAGTAGGTAATAAAAAGCCATTTTTATGCATCTTCTGCTGTTGGTCTAAAGTTTCTCTCTCAGCACATATGTAGTGTATAAAAACACAACTATTTCTCCAACACACATCTAACCTGAAAAACAGGAGTATGGGATTAGCATCAGACTCTAAGCCCTACTCCTGTAGAAAAGGTAGAATAAGTCTCAGTAGATTACCCATATCTTACCCTGCACTTCTAACAACTTTAGTACACCGTATAGCATTAGGTTTTCTGGGAGGAAAAAGATTTGCAGATGTTTCTCTAAAAGGTTTTTGCTTCACAAAATTTGGCCCAGGGTCACAGAGAGTTGTGCTTCTCAAAGTTGGGCTAAGCTTTGCAGAATGAATGAATCCTGTCAAATATGGCAGGAAAAAAACATCCTTGCAACAGAACTGTGGGTAGTTGTCTCTTTAACTTGTTTGTTGTATGTGTAGGTATGACCAAAACCTGATGAAAGTATGTATATATGCTACTCCCCCAGGAGAAATATTTAATTCAGTAGTGTTTCTTGAGATGTCTGGGCCTGTCCAAATACGAAAATTTACCAGCTAAACTATAGTACTGTAATTCCCCATGGGGATGGAAGGAATAAGTGTATCCATGAAGGCAGTTATAGTTCTGGCAGTAAATTTCTCCAGGTAGACAAACCCTTCAGGTTTTGCCTGTAAGAGGAAATTTCAGACCTTATATTCATAAGACATAATTGATGAAGTTGCATCATAGAGACAACACAGCTGCTTAACCTTAGGGGAAAGAGCAAAGGGGCCTGTTTGTTGCTTTACAATATATCCCAGTATATAAAGGACTACCATCCCTCATTTGGTATTGCTTTGTGCTGCCTCAGTGCACCGTAGACCTCAATTTTATTTGGATTAGATTTCAAATAAATTAAACTCAACTGATTTGACTTGTTAGACTCAACTTCATAAAGTAGCCTGTGCTCTTCCTATCCCTGTGGTGGAAGGGTATTGTCAATAAAGTACCAGATTTTGCCAACAAAGGGTTACCACCTGTGAAAGGCTTTATTCTAAGATCTTGAATGTGTGCAGCCCATCTAGTAAAGTAGACCCACAAAAGCACACTCTTTCCTCAACTAGTCAGTGACAGATGTTATGCAGAGATGCTTTGCAGACTCACAGAAATAAATCCTATCAGTCTTAATTTGCCCAAATTAGCATACCCAGCACTGCCTTTCAGAGGCTTCCAAAGTCATTTCACTCCTTGTCTGACCATGTAGACACATTATAACTTTTCTTTTATTTCAGATAGTGGAACAAGCTCTTGCCTTAATCCAGAACAGAAGGACCTCCATTATGATCATTTACCAACCATCACCAGCAATGAGCACGGTTATTCTTGTTGTTATGAATGAAAAAATAATAAGAATTCACCAGCAGCAATGGCAAGACATGAAGCATATTTTAATTTAGTAAATGCACAAACAGTGCCATAAAACATCAGTAGCTTGAGGTCTTCTTTAGAAATGAGCTGTCAGAAGGTGAGCGGGTGGTGAGAGGGGGAAGGAGCAGTTAGTCTCAAAAGGGTGTTGTCTGACCTGGTGGTTTTATAGGGGTTTTTTTTCCGTAGTACATAAGTCCTATTTTGGCCTAGGAGTCTTTTAACCTAATCAGTGTTCTTGCCTTCAGAGAACAAATACACACTTTTTGCATTTAGCTCAATATGAATGTGGCTGCAGACAATTTTTCAGGTTTTGACTTAAGGGACTTCTCCTTAAAATATGCAGCTGAGCAGACTCCCTTAGAACTAACAGTGACAGATATAATTAATTAGCTGTATAATCTTAAACTGTTGTTTAGTTTTTATGTTAATTTGAGTGAGAGGAGGTTTAAATCATTAAACTGAACTCTTGGTGACAAGGAATGAAGTGATGGGCCTGATTTGGAAGATCAAATTAAACAAATTAAAATGTGTAAAATAATTTGTTCTGGTTTCACACTGCAGCTCAGCTTAGTTAAAATTTAAATTAGTATTTAGTCCTTTAACCATTTTCAGTCCCAATTTACACTGCTACAGGTGATTTTTAGAAGTTTGCATTCTGTTCCTGAGTTGTCTATCCCTCTATGCCCTGAGTGTTTGCATCCCATGATTCAATTTCTCTTTTTGTAAATCTGTATAACTCCTAACTTCTTCTAACTTTACAGTACCTTAAGACCAAATGTGAAGACTTCCAAAAAGTGTGACACTAAAAGCAAAACCTGACAGCTTGTAACAGCAGGGGTCCCAGGCTGACAGTCACAGTGGGGCCAAAACAACAAGCACCATTTACATCAGGAAAAGAACAGGCCAGGAAGACTCTCTGCATAAAAAGAGGTCTATGCATTCAGGTTTTGAAATCCTCTCTTTTTTAGATGAAGATTGGACAAATCTAAAACCATTCACTAACTCATAGGTGTGAGCAAAGTGACCCTTGACTTCTGCTGGAGACAGTCACCCAGCATAAGCCTTCCTGAACCAAAGGGCTGGAAGAGACCCAAGAAGATGTATGTCCTCAAGTCAGGATCACGTACACCAGTGTCATTACAGAAAGATGCTTGTTCAAATAGTCCTATAAGATTTCCAGTGCTGACAAACCCTAACCATCAGCAATCTCTGCTTCACTCTCCTTGTTGGAAGGACTGTTTTGCCCTGATAACTAACCTAAATCATCTTTGCTGTTCATCATCATTATTTTTTACTGGACATGTTCCTGCTGGCACACACCCTTTGTGAAGTCTCTTGCCCAAAGCCAGGTAGCATACTCCAACTGAGTCAATCACAGTGCTGAGCAGAGCAGAAGGATTATTTGCCATATTTTGTAATCTGTATTCCTGCCTAGTGTATGTCAGGAGGGTGTTTTGTAACAGCATGACATTGTTGACTTTTGTCAAGATTTAATTCAACCATAAACTCAGATCTTCTTTTCCATAAAAAATACCACCAAGTCAGTCCCTGTGGTTAGCCCACAGCCTGTACTTGTGCAGCTGGTCACTCACAACTGAGTTTAGATCCTAGAACATGTCCTTATTGAATATTACCTTATTTTTTCAGACCATTTATCCAATTAGTCAAGGTAGTTTTGAATTCTAATCCTGTCCTCCCCCATCCAGTCTTTCTCAACTTGACATTTTCTGGAAATTAAATAAGCATGCTCTTCTTCCCATCTAGGTCATTAATTAAAATATTGAGTATAACACAACCAGAGTAAACTCTTGCAGAATTCCATTTATGCATTTGTTAGCATGAGGGATTCATAGCAAAGCAATCAGTAAAATTTAGTAGGCAGATGCGTTTAACTGTTACAATTATCTCTTCTTCTAAATCAGCACACTTGAACTTGAGTGCAAACAATTCAAGTTCAAGCTGTATAGTTTAAAAATCAAAATATGATCTCATCTATTCTCATCTGAACAGTCTGTTTCATGAGACCTATTTCAAAGCTAATTATAGCTAATGAATGGCTCCTCTAAATTTCAGTGGGTCACAAATCTTAAAAAAAGGCTAAACACAACACTTCACAAGTTCTGAAGAAGTCAGCATTTGATTTTAGAAATATTTTGATGAATTAATTTAATGAGTAGGAAAAACTGACCAAAAATTTATTTTTCTCAAACTGTATTTTCACCAAATGATCAAGGAATAAATCAAACATATTTCAAATTTATTATGCAAACATCGAAGAGTAAATGAATAAAGCGCTCAAACCTAACTACCAAAAAATATCCCAGCATGGGCTGATGGTGGACCTCACTGGAACAGACATGTGAGAAGTCAGACTCTTTTAGCTTTCACAGAGTTTGAAACATTAAATACAGATTACAGTGTCCTACAGCCACCTAAGTCAAATAATTTTGCAATTTTGTAGCTTGATGGCTTATATACATAGATTCAAAGACAGTAAACTCTGCAGAGGACCGTTGTGATTGCCTCCAAAACATGTACCAAGGAGTTCCTTAAACTGATTTCTGTCTAGACTACATGTTAATTCCTTTTAAAAATAAAAGTGATTAAAGAGTTAACACTAGCAAGAGCTTTACTGTAGACTTTTTGATGATTTCAGAAATTGGTTTAGTTCCAATGACTAGTTAAAATTTTGCAGCCTGAAATCAAAACGTGGCTCATTTCAGCCAAGCTCACACACAATGAAACTCAAAGGACCACAAGAACCTTTCCTTTTTATATTTCTGTTTTCCATACTATTACTTCAAGTGTAACCTCTTATCCTCCTCTTTCATAAATTGGAGGTGTCCTTAGAGTCCTTTTTATCCAGCTTCCCATTGTGGATCTTTACTAAATACTCCTTACGTTTTCCTGCATCATCATTCAATCCGATTTCACCAGAGTCATTTTCTAGTGCTGTTGCTAAATTACAAATTGAGTAAAACACACAATCTGTGTATATTGAACAACACAGGGTTCTTTAAAATAGGTTCATTTCAAGTGAAGGTGGTGAGACCCTGGAACAGGCTGCTCAGAGAACTTGTGGATGCCCCATTCATGGAAGTGTTCAAGGCCAGGTTGAATATGTCTTTGAGTAACTTGGCCTAGTGAAAGGTGTCCCTGTGTAGCTGTAAAACCTTTATAGCTTACTATCACTGTCAATGGCAGGGGGTTTGGAAATGAGTGTTCTTGAATGTGCCTTCCAACCCAAACCACTCTATGATTCTATGAATTACCATTAGGTGTCCGCAACATTCAAATTAAAGTCATCTGCCCTTACACATCGGAGGCAGACATCGCTACAGTTTCCTATTACTTACCTTCTACTGCTTGCAACCATCTTTACGGATTCTTTCAAGTCAGCTGCCCTTTTCTTTCTTGCCACATTCCAACATCTATTTCTGCACCTAACCTTCCACAGTGCCCTCTACATGTGCACTGCTCTCTGCATTTAATGAGAAACACCTATTTGTGTGAACAATTTGTTCACATTGTTCTCTTTGTGTGAACTTGCTCACACTAGGATATCATCAAGAGACTGGTCACTGCTGAGTGTAGGGCAAACCAGCAGACATGCTGGGCAGGGGACTGTCCCATAAAAACTTGGAGTGATCAAACACCCAAATTGCAAACCAGACTGTTCTTTAAAGAGGGAAATGGGAGGGAGAATGGAAGAGAGGAAAAGGAAGACTATTGAGAGCCAGGCTAGAGTCACACCTCTGAAAAGACAGGTTTTATTTGTTAAAGATAAGATTATTTCACCTTTGTATTTTTTTACATCTAAACTTACAATATTTCATCCTAATGTGTTTTGCCTGACAGTAAGATTTATCTTTCTCTGAGTTTCAGTTACTTTGACTATCCTCTCCAGGATGCCCTACATATCAGGTCTGCTCATCTATCACTTTGCTAAGGGAATTGTTTCATTTCTATTGGTGCAAGGTGGGAAATGTCAGAAGCTTTTGGGTGCTTATTGCATAGTGCTGAATACTTTTTCTTGTGTAACATAGTTTAGTAATTTGGTGATCTAGCTGAAAAGATCTGATTTATAGTTTGAAATCTGGAAAAGCTCAAACCATGTAACAGTTGGGAACCTTCGACTGGGACAGTCACTTACTTACCCTGCAAGTAGATATTGGTGTTCATTTGGGCCCTCTACCCTCTTGTCCTGCTCACTTGTTTTGACTTGTTTCACATGTTTTAGGAAACAAACTGTGAATATGCCTATAGGAAAGGTGTTTGGGTTTTTTGCAAATCCTCAAGTAGATACTTGCTGTGATGGTATTACTTCCACATGAGCTTTGTCATAGAGGAGTAGTCTAGCCTATCATCCTATAAAAATATGCTGTTTATCTTTTAGTAGACAGGACCTGACCATCCAGCACAAGACCTGCAATGCTGACTGATATTTTCACAACTGTTCCCATGCTAAAAGTAAACCTAGATAGCATTACTGTACAGACCTGTTTTGTGTCAAAAACATAGGAAATAAAAATCCTTATATTGTTATAGACTTCACTTGTGATTTTTCACTAACTGCTTCAGCATCTGTGTTTAGTTTTACTTTCAGGAAGTAAATGTTGACACTTTTGGCTGGAAAGAACTGTGAAAATGTAAAAAACTCAAAATAGTTTTGCAAATAAAGCAAAATAAGGCTTGTCTTCTCAAAAAAATTACCAGGCTATTTAGTAAGTCCTTAACTGGATGAAGACACTTTGCCTAATTTAAATTTCATTTTCATTACAATGGAGTGGGAAACAATCCATTTCAGTGGAAATGTATCTGTCCGTGATTTTTTGAGCCAAACCAACTGAGATTTACTAATTGCTATTCAGCCTAGGAGAGGAAGGCTTCCTAAGACAACCATGCTGCAGTGATAATCACCTCTGACAGAACTGTATTACAGGCATATCTGACAACTATGCAACAAGCATGTGTGACTGAGACTTCTCTCCCTCCCTCAGCATGTCACATATTTGGCCAAGGAGGGCCACTTTATGCCTGGAAGCAAGACTGCAGTGCCAGTCTGGATGCTCTCTGGCAACACCCTGGTTCCTGCTCTCGTCTGCTGCACAGTCTCATTCACAATCACATCATCCTCCTGCTTTAACCAGTGCTCTATTCAGATTTATTGTGAAGGTCCTAACTCCCTGTGTCAGTAGTGTTCCATAGACAGAAGATTTTATATGTTCAGATATATAACTTTCCTGTTAAATTTTGAAAGTACCCTGAGTATTCTTGTAGTTTATTTGAACTGCAGTATAACTTATGCACATTTCCACTTCTCTTCCATGTAAACATAGACTTCATGCTGCTGTATTAAGTCTTTCAGTCTTGGAAGAGGGATCAGAGCTGCTCCTTACACAGTGGGGGAAAGTTTCTTTTTAATAGTCCTAAATCTATTGTAAATATACTGTTTTCCACTACTGCTACAGTCCTGTGATACAGAATATCTTCACGATAGAGATTTTATACTCCAAACTTCTCACAGGGAGAGTGCAGCTGGTTCCAGTGGTAAGATTTGCAGTATGTGAGATGCCTTCTGATCAGTTAAACGTGAAATTTAAGGTCCTATCTGCTCAGGGAAAATCACTGACTTAACTTTATCAGATGAAAGGTATTCCAGAATTACTCCACGTGCAGAAAACTGTTGAAGAAAAGTAATTTGAAATTCAGTGACTTTAGTTTCCAAGCCTTTTTTGTACCAGCTTCTGAGCTGAGCAGTCTTTTGCTAATTAATTATTGTATGAGTCTGAGAAAAGTGTTTTCAATTCCCTTCTGAATATCACTTATGAGAACAATCCACCCTACAACCTCAGTTACGCAGATCAGCTTTATGTAACAGGAAAGATACTCATCAAATGTAAATGCAGCCTCAAGAAAACAGGCAATCTCCAGTCATACTAGGAACATATTCTTCTACTAGTCAAAAAAATGCAGAGATTATTCTGAATTCATTAAATACCGCTTGCCAGTATGCACATATGAGGTTGAGTTTGTCTGTAGCTTGAAGTGATTTCTTATGGAAACAATTTTCATATCATCAAACCACCAGTGTGCCTCTGTAGCTCTCTTCACAGAAACTCTTGTATCTGTTGGCTGGTTGGAGGGGCAATTAACTTCTTAAAAATTAAGAAAATAGGTGGCTAGGTAGTGGACTTTATTTTCCAATTGAGGAAAAGGCCAATCTCATGTCATGTTACACATTAGAGTATCTATCCAGCACAGCTGTTTTTGTTACAGTTCCCATTGCAGGAGAAGCTTTCATCAGCATTCACATCTCTGTTAAGATACAGATCTCTGTTGTTTGGCATGAATTCAGGAGAAACCACATATAATTTGATCTCTGAAGCAAATGCTTAGTATTGTCAGTGTGCATTTAGCAGTTAGACAGCACCTGGGGACAATATGAAATTCTGCTCTCTTCTCAGCTTGCGCACCTCCACTCTTACTGCTTGCAAGTCCCACCTTCTTGTGGTGAATCACAGGAAAGGGAGCTATAATGCTCTGTCCTTCCTCTCAACATTCATTAGAAGCAGTTTCCTGTACATTGCATGAAGAGTTAAATCCTGATTGTGTACATGGGGAATCCTCAAAGAATGCCAACAAGGTCAAGCTAATGGGGACCTAGCAGGCTAAGACACCAAAGTGGTTACACAGAGCCTGAGAGCACGTATGGAGATCCACATCTAGGCACACAGCAATCTGCAAAGTAAGGTGCTTGCTGGTTTTGGCAGTAGTCAAGTGGCTGTGTTCTATTTCCTATTCTCTTAATTAGGTGTTATCTTGGTTTGCGGGGAGGTGGGGGG
>JAOXXN010000395.1:30337881-30355705 GCA_026770055.1 Myrmophylax atrothorax
TAATTTGCATCTGTTGATTTTAGATTCTGTTTTCAATTTCAGGAATAGTTTACCTTAATATTCCTCCTGTTAGTCAAAGACCTTTGGCTAGTAATAAAGACATAGTGCTGGCATACCTAAATAGATGAATTCTTGTTTCATTTCTTTTTTCTTTAAAGCATTTTGGTCTTCTCCTCTCTTTTGCATTAGAGGTCTGAATAACTGTCTAGTTAACACTTGAACTGCAGATATGCTGGAAAGCTTTTTTTAACAGCATGAATGAACTCAGCATAAAGGTAATTCTAAACTTTGGCTGACATAGCTCAATAAATCAAAACCTTCATCTACCAGTCATACACTTAGGTTTATTATGTACATAGAAGTAAAGCTAGCAATAGCATTAACATGGCAAAAAAATTTGCATGTCAACCTATTGGAAATTCCCCTCAAATATACCTAAGTAGATACTGATGCCATGGAACCATCTTGTTTCAGCACTGAATTTGACTTCCCCAGATGCAGGTACGCACATTTGGGTAGTGGGATGTACCTGCGGTATTTTTTTTGCCACCATGAGTGAGAAGAGGGAGTTTCCTGCTATTGGGATCTCTTGCAAATAGGATTGTTTTCTGCTTAAGAACAGACAGGACCATTCTGGACGCAAATGTTCCCCACCAGTTCCCTCAGTGTTTTCCAGTAGTTCCCTCAGTCTAGAGTAAAGAATTGATGCTATTGAGATCCTTTAGGAAGAGAAAAAGGGTCAGCCTAAACAGCTGCTTACCTAACTGGGCAGGCAGAGGGTTACAGACTGCAGCAGACAGCCTCTTTACAAGAAACATCTGGAAGAAGATGACGCAAAATAATCCTGGGATTACTGAAGCCATAATATCAGCCAAGTATACTGGAAGACTTGGACAAAGCCAAAGATCACAAAATCTGTACCTCAAAAGCCCTTATCCCTGTAACAATAAACATGTTCCTATAGCCTTACAGCTGCCACATTTAGCATTTATTGTAGTTCCTTAGGTTTGTCACGGGACATAGAATGCATTTGCAATTTGAAAGACAGAATAGAAAAGCTTCCTCTTATTTAAAGGTAGCTTATTCAGAGGATGAACAGCTTAACTGCGAGTCACTTGCCATTATTAAACTGGAGTATGCAGGAAATCATGCTGAAATAAACCTTCCAAGTTTTCTGGCCTATTGCTTGTTCTCTTCACTTAATTCTTCATCTTGATTTGTCTGATATGGTATATGCTAGGGACTAGAAGTCTTACTTTTTCAATATATATAAAATCTAACAGCATAAGTTCCTCCTTAGTTTTGAAGCCAACAGTGTTTCCTAATGGCACCAAGGAAACGTTTACCAATTTAACAACAAGTGATTGAACTTAGCAGTATCTGTTAAATCAGCCTTCAAGCTTCATGCTGGTTTTTTTAAATTAAAAATTTTACATATTTATTCCTGGCTTTACTGTACTGTGATGGGATGCTAAATTGCCAGTAAAAAGATTTCTTTGATAATAATGAAAAGAAACCCTTTATAAGTCAGCTTTCCATGCATCTTTCTTTCTATTTAAATTATGTTGTTTGATATTAGACAGGTACCTAGATATGGCTATCACTAATAAATAGTAACTGAACATCAGCATTGCTATAGGAATGTTATGTCCCATTAAATGTTATGTCCCATTAAAATATTAACTTTTTAAAGGGATGGTGGAAAATTGGAGCAGATTCAAAAGAAAACTGAAGGAATGTTTGAGACTTGGAAAGTGCTCCTTAGAGTGGCAGCCTGAAGGAACTTAATCTACTTAATTTATTTAAAAGGTAAAGGTAAAGAAGCGACTTGACTGTGTTCTATAACCATCTGCATAGCAAGACATTATCTGAGGCAAGCAGATGATTTAAAAAAAAAACAAACAACCAAACAAAACCACAACCAAACCCCAAAACAAATAGAAAAGGACATATATAACTTGACTCAATGGAAGAAGTCAATGTCAGCAGTTTTCAAACTGGAAGCTTTTGTGGAGGGAGAGCAATTAACCAGTGAAAAAGATTGCCAAAAAATGCAGTCAATATGTTAAATCAAACCTGCATGTTTTTCTGAAGGCACACTACAGTTTTGTCACAAGCTGGGGCTTGTGGCAGAAATTGTTGGGAGAACTCCTATAGTGTGTGTTATGCAGGAGAGTAGAGTACACAATTGCAACTGTCTTGGCTGGGAATCTGTGATTCATGTTCAAGTGCAAGTAAGAGGCATTCCTTCATCAGTGTCTCAAGCTGGTATTAAGTGCTGTCCAGGTCATTACAATCCTTTCAACAGAAAAACAAGCTATTCACCGACTGCCCTTTTTCTCAGCATATGGAGTACAGAATCAATTTTTTCTTGATGGGAGGGTTAAATTTTAAAATTAACTCATGGAGGAATTGAAAAAAATGATAAAATCCAGTATGTTATCATCTTCCTCAGTGTCTTCCAGCAGCTACAGCAACCTCTTTTTCTTGGTGCATTCAGGACAGCTACAGTAGACAAAAGGAAACTGAGTTTGAAAGTCTGCAGTAGGAAAGCAGCATCCTTTTCTCCAGCTCTGGCTTCCTTAACTCAGCATGCAGTTTAAGCTCTTGGTCACAACTCAATCCATAGTGTGTGAACCTAGCTACACATGGGATTGCCAGAGTTTCAGTTTTTAATCTTGTATGAAAGATTTTTCTAGGACCAAAGCAAATTCACCTCAAGTAAGTTTTTCAATTCCCAGAGATATAGTGAGTTCTGATAGTCCAAATATGAGCTACTGCCAGACCAGTAAAGCATTTAAGTAAGCAAAAAGTACTTAAAGCTACAGTTGGAGTATGACTGTGCTGAGGACCACATTTTGGAGGTGTGAACAAATTGTCAGTGATATCCAAGCCAGCTCTGTAACCTGCCTGATGCTTCATTCTTCAGTGTAGCCATACCTTGAGAAATGAGTGGTGGAACTGATAAGACAACTTTTGTACATAGTTTTTGATAATTTACAGTAGACTTCAATGTTTATAGTGTTGAGTTATAAATGGATTTTTTTTAATCACAGATGCAGGTGAAGTCAGTTGTAAGCTAGAAGAACAAAAGTGCTTTGTTCATATTTACAATACCAATTGCCTTTCTTTTGAACAGATTTCTCTGCTACTACTTCATGTTATGTTTCTTTGGTATGTTAACTTCACCTACTTGCCAGTGGGTAGCTTAGAGCTCTTCCTGAGCAGCTAAAGGTTTTGCACCAAAGCTGTTGTGACTTTCCAGGATTTTCCAAGCCCTATTGAGCTACAGTCCATTTTGTGGTGAAGACCTATTGAGATATTGAAAAAGTATTTGATTTATAGGCATCAATTGCCAGTAGTAACTGTCACTTCATAAGTGTGATACTAGTTCAATAAAAAACAATTAATTCTATGGTGCACTAGGCAGGGAACTAGCATCAGTACAGCAGGTGATTTTGTATTTTTTGAGGAGTCTGAGATGGGTTTGAGTCTGGGTTGAGTCTGCCTGTTTATATTCTGCTTAAATCAGAACAAGTACTTTGGACACCTACCAGACATCAACCTTGTAACCTATTTCCAAGGTTTTGCTCTGTCTTTGAAGAAGCCAGATGGTTTTTTGTTTTTACTTTTCCTTCTTACTGAAGGATTTTTGCATTTCTACCTGAAAATGAACCAACTTGCGCAAATGGGAATTCACCAAGACAAAATTTTAGCCTCACAGTTATGATCCTCCTATGAATGTTTTGGAAACTTTGCCTACCTTCACAGATACAGTTTTTGAATTATATGCTCATGTTGACCCTGGTGACCCTGTTCCCAGTTTCTCTTTCCATCTTCAGTCTTAGCCTGTGCATGATCCTGATGGAATCATTCTTTGTCTCTTGCTTGCTTCCTAACCATTCCCTATTTTGCGTGTACATTGCTGCTAAATCTCCCGCAGCAGTCAACACCAGGTCACTTTAGCTGCTGTTATTACAGGCAGGTTGCTACCAGTACTCTCAGCAGTGCTTTTCACTGGTACTGGTGTAGTCTGGGAAAGTGTAAGTGTATTTTTTTGTCATTAAGACTAATTAGGTTTTGTAGAAAAAGCAACCCAAAGAAAAGAATTGCAAAAGTAACTGGTGATGCTTAAGTAGGGACAGCTGTAGTTTGCTTGCTTCTGCAATAGTAGTCTATACCTATAATGAAGATTTTTCTGAATTAAAAATAATAAATTTCTCAGTCATTTGTAATCCAGTTTTGTTCTGTCATTGTCATCAATGGCAACAAATAAGAACGTTTTTAAAATAATGTCCTGGGAAAAGACTTTTTTTGTAGAGCTCTCTTAGAAGATATTGCCTAGAAAAGGCACTGGATCCATATTTGTCTTCATTTTGTCCCCTTTGACATTCACCTGAACTAGTAACATCCAGGCACCCAGACTGAGTGGGTCTACTAATTCTTTCTTCTGTGGTGCCTTTGAGGCAGACAGACTCAGCTCAGGGAGAAGCATGCCTCTGCTTTTACAGGAGAAAAGCACCTCTAGAAACCACTGAAGTTGAGAAACAAAGCATTTTTCCACCTTTGTTAATCCTTTAGACTCTAAGTATTGCCTTTGCTGAAGAACCAGGTAATGTCAAATATCTGATGCATAATGAGCTAACTTAAGGACATATTGTTAAGCCTTTGGATTCTTGTCTTTTGTTGGCTTGTTTCAAAAGCAGAAGGTTATTTGAAGCTCTCAATATGTTAATTAATGTGTTGTTAGTTATTTTATTTCTAAAAAACCTTTGTCTTGGTATATTTCTATCTAAGAATCAAACAAGCCTTTACATATTTCCATATTTTCAGCATATTTTATGCAAATAGTTGTTAAAAATGAAAATTCTAATTTAAAATGAAGAAAATTCATGACATGCATCTTGTGTTGTACTTTAATCACTGTATACCCAGGAAAGTATTGACAGTTGTCCCGTGGAAGCTATTAAAGTTCCTGTCCAAGGTTAAATGAAATTGCAGTTTATCAGAGCAGCATTGAGAAAATAAGGGAATCTGTTCATGGCTCTTGATTAATGCCAAGCATGATCAACACAAGGGGGTTCATTAAGCTATACATCATGTGGGTAATTTAACATGTCATTGTGCCTGCTGTCTGCTTTAACTCTGCATAACCCAGTGTTCTGGACTTGTATCAGCCCTGCACCTGAAGTGTTGTCTCCCAGACTTTTTTCATGCTTGGATTGGCTCAACATTTCCCTTTATACCAATCCCTTTTTAATGACCATTCTGCATTTTTGTACAACATTTGCAATTTCTACAGCTGCACAGTTTTCTGTCTTGTCTAAGTATACTTGTGGTCTGGTAACATTTATGTGAGAGATGCAAGGAATCTGTCCTTCACTGTCTAGATTTCCCCAAATTTTTAGGTATTTCTACCTTTGGGGCAGTTGATTTTGAACAAGGCAGTCAAAATGAAAAGGAATTGGGTCTTAATCTTAGGAGAAAACTGCCACCTCAATTCCCAGTGAAGGACTGCATTTCCATACAGGATCAAGCCTGACAGCTTTCCACACAACTATTAACTCTGAAGGATGAGGTAGACAAGACTTTTACGAACAGCTACAGAAATCTGATTACAGGCCTTCACCCTCCTGGGGGATTTCAACCACACAAACATCTGTTGAGAAGGCAGCATAGCTGTGTAAGCAATCCAGGAAGCTTTTAGACCGTTGAGAGGAATCTTGCAGCACAAATGACAAACAGACCATAGTTGATCAGCCTGATTACTTGACAGGGTGGAATAACTTGGTTTTCTCAAAGGGGAGGAGTGGTGGATGCAAGGTTTCACTTTAATATGGTTCTCATGCCATCTCCCACAACCCTCTTGTATAACGGACTGCTAAGTGCATTAAAGTTTTGGGCCCAGAGGCATTTATCAATGACTTCATGTTCAGTTAATGGCTGACAGTAAACAGTCTACACATGACATAGATACTGGGACTGACTCAGTTCTATATGTTCATCAGCAACAACAGTGATGTAACAGAATGTGCTCTTAGCAAACTGGGAGGATTAGTTAACATACTAAGTAGTAGAGACTCAGTCCAAGAGGGGCCTTGAGAAACTTGAGGATGGAGCCAACATAAAATCTGTGAAGTTCAGCAAGAGGTGCGGAGTCCTGAGCAAGATCATGCATCAGTATAGGTAAGGAAAACCAGACTGGCTGAAAAAGTCCTGAGGATACCGGGCTGAGTATAAGCCAGCAGTACACTCTCACTGCAAATAAAATGAATCTGCTACTGAGACATATTGTAAGGAATGAGGCCATTAAATTAAGGGAAGTGATTATCCCATTATGCTGGTTACTGATGAGGCTGTATTGAGTATATTTTTATCTTTGGGTTCTCCAGTTCTGAGAGGATATGTTGGAAGCGGAGAGGGTCCATCAGAGGGTTATGAAGGCAGGGACCTAGATCACTCACCTTTCAAGGAGAGTCTGAGGAAGCTGGTCTACCTTAATCTGTGAAAGTGGAGGCAAATATCATGGGATCCTAATACTGCAAGATTCATAGAAATCATAGAGTCAAGTTCAATTTTGGCATCTGGTAAAAGAAGATGCAATGGCCACTATACCATAACTGAAACTTCAGTAATGTCCAGCTGTGTATCTGGAGGCATGCTATGTCTAAAATCACACTGGGATAGAAATACTGCAGAATGCACTGTCCCTCTACCCCACTTTCTTCCCTATATATAACCATAGGCACATCTTCCCCAGACTCTGTGGGAGAGAAATTGAAATACAAAGAGAGGAAGGCAGCTACAGCATCTTGGTAATATTTAACCAGGACTGTGGGTCATGTGGGGGTATTCCTAAGTCTCTAAAGACTGAGGCTTTAGTACCCTATTGTACTCAAAAGCCTCCATCAGTGATAGAGCTGCCAAGGTTCAGTGATGGTGAGACTACATGCAGTAACTCTCAAAAGAGACCTGTAACTTGCCTCTTCACTGGTACTATGAGTACTTCAGTAGTTTAAAGTACAGTATGGACCAGCTATGAACATTTTTGAAATTCACCTTATTCACAATGAGTTTAGAAAATATCTACTACACACTTACATTAGATGATGATTTTCATTGCCTATTTATTTGCTGTGCCATTGCTGGCATTGGCTCTGGGAATCTACTAAAGACAAAGGATACTGCATTTATTTTTCCAAGTATAACAAAACTATCAAATAGAGGAATCATAGGAACAAGTGATTTGAAGGAGGAGCACCTACAAATTCAAGTAGCACAGTTCAGGTTATCTAATAGGTTTTATTTGAGCAATTCAAATGATTTTTCATTCTCTTTCTATTCACTTGTTTTCATATAGTTCTGGGATTAGCTGAGACTCTGGTATCTAAGAAGGACTGCCTATGCTATAACTTTCAAAACATTCTTATTTAATGAGAAATTTATCTTACCTATGTATTTCTTTTGCAGAAATTAGATTTGCTGCCTACATCTGAAAATAATTAACTCATTTCTTTTAATACATGGATTGAGAATTAAATGTAGATTAAATAGGTGTTACAGTCTAAAACCAGACTACAAAGGTGTACACTGGTTACAGTAACACAGAATGGTTGTTTAATGTAATGATAAGGTGTTACACTGTTAACAAGTTTGCCTTTAGTTTCAACTATCATGTCTCCTCTTGCAGTGTGAACACCTTTTACCCTGAAATCTAAACCAGTTTTCAAGTATTTATGGTTCCATAGTGAAATACTTTTAATAAAAAGATACTGTATTGTCTTCTGCTACCATTAATTACCAAAGGTTTATTTACAAGAAAGTAATTAATTATACTTCTGGGATGCTGAAGAGTCTAACATAAATCAAAGCAGACTTGATAAGAAGCGATGAAAGTCTCACATAATTAAACAGGACACTAGAGACCAATTGTTTATAGAATTATTTGCTTAAGCTAATTGACACTAATTATTTAATCTGATCTTCTTACCAGTAATGTCTCTACGAATTCACTATTCTTGACTGATGGCACAAACATATTACACTTTATCAAGGTGTTCTCACTGTATCAATACCAAGGATTTTCAACTGTTATCTTTACTAGACCTTTTTTGTAGCAATGCAAGAGGAAAGGATGGAAACTGGTGATCATTAAGTAATAATTTCCAAACTACATGGAGTACTGAAGTGTTGTATATGCCAGGCAAGGTAATGACTTAGTTGATGATAAAAGTTAATTCTGCAGTAGAAGCAGCCTTAGGCACACAAACATGAAACATATTTACAAGCCAATTGATAGTTTAGCTCTCTTGGTACAGCTCCCTAGCTACTATAAAAATTTTAATAACAAGTTGATTTCTAGGTAAGATCAGTAACATTTCCCTGATGCTTCATTATCTCATGTTCGATAAGTATCAACATGTGGTTCAAGAAATTGTTCATGGAAATTTTAAATTTCTTGCAGGGTATTGAATTCAATGCCCAGAGGTCTTATTCAATCTCTGCTGCTATTTTATTGAGTCCCCACTCATGTGCTGGAGCAGATTATTGGCATATCATACAGTTCTGCCATGTCCTGTACCTATACAGAAATAGTAAGAAAACACAGAGACGATCAAGTTAAGTAGGCTGATCCTAACATACTATTGCATTATATCCAGACATGCCATTAATTTTAGACTTCAATAGTGCTTGGTCAGTAACATACTTGAAAAGATGTTTATGTGTATTTTTAGCTTGCTTTCTTAAGGTAATGAGGCCAATGTGATACCTCTACTTCTGACTCCCAGAGACTTCCTTCACCAAAATTTTAATTCAATTTGAAATGAATGTAGCAAAGGTAGAGGTGGCTCAATCATAAGAATTTTCAGTGAAATTAATGAAAACAGATGTTTGTGTAGTGGGAAAAGATACATACTAAAATTCCCACAGAGAAAATGGTTTTAGTATAGATTCATATTATCAAACAACAGAGAATTCATGTGAGATGGTCTCGTCTCTCAGGCAACCAGCAGTAGAACAAGAGGGCATGGGTTTAAGCTCTGCCAGGGGAGGTTTAGGCTGAATATCAGAAAGAAATTCTTTACAGAGAGAGTGGTCAGGCATTGGAATGGCCTGCCCAGGGAAGTGGTGGACTCACCATCCCTGGAGGTTTTTAAGATGAGATTGGACGTGGCACTGAGTGCCATGATCTAGTAATCAAAGTGGGGTTGGATCAAGGGTTGGACTTGATGATCTCAGAGGTCTCTTCCAACCCAGTTCATTCTATGATTCTATGATAATAAAAGCTTAGTTGTTCCTTTGCCATCACTCAACCCACAACTGTATATTTTCATGCTGTTTAAATTTTCACATAATATTGGCATAAACATCCAATATTCTTTTGGTTTTTCCTTTCCTGTACTGAACAGATGTAGAGTTTGTGGTATAGTAATGAAACTTGGATATTGCCTTGTACAAGGCAATGCAAGGGTGTCTTGCTGAATACTCATGGTAAATTAAGAATGATTCATAGAATTGTAATAAGATCCAAAATCTCAACAGTTCAATGCAAAGGTTTTCGAGTCACATATCTCAAAAGAGTTATGTCAGTATTTCCCTCTTAGGTACAACCAGTGTTTCAGTCTGTAAGGAGTACCCAACGAGGTCAAAACTGCTCACAAATCTCCAATGGACACAGCCACCTGTGTGTGGTGTCTGCTGGTCAGACTCAACAGTTGCAGTTATTAAACCTGTTCAAAAACTTGTGACAATACTCACAGTTTGAAAAATGCAGAACAAAAAGCAAATTAATTGTTTTTGATCCCCCTATTGTTTTATGAAGAACCACACAACCTCAAGTTTGACTGCAGAAGAAAAATTTACTCTACAAACTTCTGGAATAACTGCATAAAGAAAAAAACAATTTTCTATAATACTCACTTCTAACAATAGCAGCTGCAGAAAGCTCCTGATAGTTTTAAAATTACAAGATCTCAAAATCACATTAAGCAAATTGCTAGAAAAAAGTCATTGATTGTCCACTTTGTGATGCTAGTTATGAGACTCCAAAGTTCATGTAGCTAAAATGCTTTGCATTAGATTGAAAATGCTATGCTGGCATTAATTTATTCTGTTGTGATCATTATTGTTCCCACTGAGAAAACATTTTTGTCTTAAAAGTCATTAATGCGTTCAAGATTCTACTGAGTACAACTAGCAGAAATATCATACAAAGAACATGAACTGAATCCTGTCTCTAACACAAATTATTGATTCCATTACGCTGGAAACAATGTATTTCCCCTGTAAATTATATATATATATACACACACACCTTTCTCAGTTATCCAAACTTTAGCATTGGAAAACACATAAGACAGAATCTTGAATGCAAAGAAAGTCATCCAGTCTGCCAAACCTCAGGGTTGTTTCTATATCTTAGGCAACTAGTGAATCATTCTTTTTTACATGCATACCTAAGATGTGACAGACAAAGACACCCTTTAAGGTCCCCAGTCGTAAGTCCTACTCCCTAGACTAAAACTCACCAAAAAAGGTTGATACTGATTTTTACATGCTGAGTCTGATAGTTGTACACTCTTTGGAGGGATAAATTAGAATGGTGAATCATTTCTATTTTAAACTCCCATTGCAGAAGACCAAGGAGCATAAATTATTTAAAATGCATGTGTATTTGCATTCATAAGCATAAGTACATAAACATTCTTAAAAAGTGTTCAGACACATCTAGAGATTAATCTCTTATGACTATATTTTATTATTCTAAAAACATTATCTAAGTGGATAAAGACTGCAGAATTTGAATACAGGAATATTAACTATAAAATAGGAATATTTAAATATAGAGAGGGATTTTTTTGCTTAATCTAGTATTTTATGAGAATCTTTATTCCTACTGTTTTTCTAGGATACACATAAAATATAGAATAAATTGCTGCAGTATAAACTAACTTAATACCTGGGTAGTACCACCACATTTAGCCAATCTTTAGAATGTCTCACTCTCTGTCCTGAACACTGACATCTTCAAGGAGAAGTTTGTACAGACAGCCAAATTCTTGTATGCCATCAATTCCACTTCTCTGTAGCAAGCACACAGTTATCATCCTCCACTAAGACTTCAAGTCAGATTCCCTGTTATTTAATATGTTTTTAATTTATCTTTCCATTAACGCTATAATTTCAGAATGTCAAGAGGAGCAGAATATCTCCATACTGCCCCCTTGTGGGGATATTTGGAATTATACAAAATCCAAAGCTGGTAGAGATGTTATGGTTCACACTCCATTTTCATGCACATACAGAAGTCATTAAATTTAATGTGAATGAGAAATCACATTCATCCCACCAAATGAAAACCAAGTTTTACTCTTTCTCATGCTTTATTCATTTATTCACAGGAAAGTCAGTGTTCATTATATTCCTAACATAATTAGAAATTCTGAAACCTCCCATTCCTCCCTCCACCTTTTTGGCACCAAGGCTGTTGTAAAAAACGACTCTGCAAAGCAATGAATATGAACAGTATATTTTTTTTCAAATACAAAAGACAGATTTTAGAAGGTACTAAAACCAGCAGCTGGAAACAATGTAAAATGCATTTTCATACACTTTTCCTCAGTCCTCTTTGCCACTTTGGATACTTAGTTCAGAATGACAGAAATATAAAATGAATGCTCAGGACAGCTGAAATATTTTCCATTTTTGCTTTCTCACTTTTCCTATGATTATTTTGGCAGTATACAGCTATCTAATAATTGACAACAAATTGGAACAAGTCAGAGATTACCTGGGAACACGAAAGTCCACATTCTTCAATCCTGGGAATAATCTGACAATCAGCATTCCAAAATAGAATTATTAAAAGAATCTGAAGATAAATACTTTTCATCCTAAATTTAAAACAAAAAAAAACCCAAACAAACAAAAAAGAAAAGCAAAACCTCAGAAGAAGCCTTCTACTCTGATAATTCTCCCTCTCATGTCAAAACTTTAATATGGACTTTAGCCCCTCCCACAGCACCTCTGAGCTCCTCCCACTAAAGCTTTCCAAAGACAGAAAATTGCTAGTTGTGGGAAATATAAAGCATGGTCAACTCATTTCTTGTGTTCTGTAGTGAAAAATGGGGGATGTGGATTTCTGACAATTACAGTAAAACCCTCCTCCTTCTGGGTTTCATCACATCAGCATTAGATTAACAAATTTCCTTTCTGTAAATTGTATATATAAATGGGAATTTTGCTTCTAGAGTGATGTACCAGTCAGGTTCACTGGAATTCAAACACATTCTTATGCCTACTTATTTCCTTGGTTTTCTAATGCATTGAATTAAAAGAAAAACAGCTTTGCCAAGGTGGGTGGTGGTCTTGGGAGGCTGGTTGCTTCTTTTTCCTCAGCAGGAAAAACAGATTTTTTTACCACAGAAATCTGTGCCTTGAATTTATTTTCCTTGTTATCCAATTATATTAATAGAAGCAACTTGTTCAATAACCAATCTCCAGATTTTGGATTTTCAAGGCTCTTGGGAAGTATGCATGTTTTTACAAAGAAGCTCAACACCACTAGCTCTGAAAGCAGGGTTAGGAGTGAGTCACAACACCTTAATACCTGTTAGCATAACAAAATTCCCAGGAATGTCTCTCTGGGTGCTACCATTCTTAGTTTCACTACACTTCCAAAAACACACTCTCAGGTTCATACAAAGACTTCATGTGATGTGTTATATCCAAGGGAAATAGGGAGTTATTCCTCCCCAGAGAGGGCTTACCCACAACAGAGAGATATCTCTCAGTAGGACACTGTCAGAACACAGATAATCAGTGCTCTTACAAAACCTTTTATATGTGTTACAGTAGGGAATATACAATTAACACCATGTGCTAGGATCTGGTTTTACCAATAGGTAGCACTGCTCTAACAATATATTCCTTCTATGCAGGAACAGTGTTTCAATTAAAGTTTCTGTGCGGACTGAAGCTGTTATTAAGTTCAGCAGGCAACAACCTTATTATTTCCTTTATTTGAAAGGAACCTCTTTTTAAAATCAAGTCCAAACTAGCTACTTTACTGTTCCTACATAATTTGTATCCTGGAATTACTGTGTTCATTCATTGTTTTTATTCTGTCAGGTTTTGGAACACCCATTAGTCTTAAGATTCTGACTAAAAGCTGAGCAGTATAATAGACCCATGCCACGTTTTTTGAAAACTATCATTTATGGAGAAGAATCAATTATTGTGAAATTTATAGGGGCACTAGCTCTTAGGCTCCCTGCTCAATTAAGAATCTAATTCTTTTTCAGAACTCTTAAAAGTAATTTCTTGATTTTTTTTTTATTCCTTGTTCCTCACTAAACCTTAACTATATTTTAATCAACATTTGTCTTGTGTTTGGCGTTATTACTTCATCCCTGAAGAACAGATAATGGCAAAAGATACACTGTTCTGCTCCTACCAACATTCCCTCCATCTTCAGAAAAAAAGATTCTTAAAAAACCCTTAACAGAAAGGGCCTCCTTTGGCACTTTTGTACTCTAAAGCTTTATTTGAGCACTGATCAAGGATACGGAAAAGCCAGAATCTAAACATTTCACAGTCCAAGGTTTTAGACCAATTCTTGCACATTTCAGGATGGGAGCTTGGCTGCTCAGGTTCTTTTTAATAAAATGTAGATGTAGACCCTAGAGTACAGAGCAAAATCCAGTATTTTGCATTCTCCATTTTCCCTTTGGTCAAGCTTTATCTCTCCAGCCTTCTTTGGAGCACAACAGCCACATCCACAAAAAATTTTGCAAGAGGATCCTGTGGTGTATCACTACATACTTTCAAGTCTCACCAACACAGTCCCATAGTTATTCTTTTAACTTCGCATGCACTTGTATTGCTTCCATCAGTCAACAGACATCTTGCCTCAGGGCCACTTGCATCAACCACAGGACAGCTGTTTATAACTTAACAGCTTCCTTTCATGTCAGGCATGTTCTGGAGTGGAGCTGTGTGAGGTGCTACTGTCACCACAACAAAATACTTGCAGTGATTCAGAACTACTTGGGAACTGCACTTTCCCAGGAGTGTGCCTTCATCTCCTGTCAAGAGTGAGCCCACGCAACAAGTGCTCAGGAGAGGGTACCAGCAGGGCCCATCGTTCCCACAGAGCCCAAGGCAGGCTGGTGAAACAGGAGTCACCCACTGCTCCTGTATTCAACGTGTTACTGATTAATTGTCCAAAGACAATCTTTACTTATTTCATCTATGTGGTTCAAGGGGACACTCACTCTCTTTTCCCAACCCATCCTTCTCCTTCAAGAGTGACAAGTATTCAGCAATGATGGCAAATCTCACAGTAGGTAATATCTTATGAGCACTGCCTACACCTGGGAACAACGTATAGATGCCAAATACTTTCTTTTCCTAATACTAGAATCATGTAGTCACAGAACAGTCTGGGCTAGAAGGGAATTTTAAAGTTCCAAATTAGGTTGCTGAAAGTGCCATGGATTAATTTAAAAAAAAAAAAAAGAAAAGAAAATTTAAAATTATTACAGAAGATTATTTTAGACCAGTGTAAAATTTTTATTAATATTATTAAACTACAAACTTGAGCGTTCAAAAAAATCCTCTTAAAAGGGAAAAGAGTAGATTAATAATAATTAAAATTAAGCATATTCACAATTTTCCAGCCTTTTTGTAGACAACCTGTACTTTGTCTTTCTAAAAACCTTACTAAATTGTATTTGTCTTGTTTTGGGGTGGAAAGTAGTTCTTGTACATTTCTATGGTTTACCCCTATAGAATACAGAAAGCAAAAGAAACTACAATTCAAGCAGCATTAAACAAAAGCAGTATTGAAAATTTTTCTTTCATTTCTGTGCTAAAGACTACATCTATTTATTTGGTTCTACTACTTACATTACTACTGATGTACTGGAAGGCTTAGAAATCTGGAATGTTTCAGATTTGATACAAAACAAATTTGCTGACTATTATTAGGTAGGGAAGAACATAAATCCTGTGATTAATTGCTTTTAGAAAATTTGACTTTGTTTAGATTAAATTGTCCAAAAAGTACATTTCTCAAATTCAGATGACTACACTCATTTTGTTATCACATATTCCCACAACTACATAACGCTAATAACATCAGAATACAAATAAAGCAACATTTCAAAAATACAACACAACATCACAAGTTTACTGTAAAGCTACCACAAAGTAACTTTGTTTCCTAATGCAGATGAAAATTAGATTACTCAGAAATAGAAAACCACTTGAAGGTAAGTTCTTCAGAACTAACTTCCGTAATATGCACTGCGATGCATATTTACCTTTTTTTTTGCACCAGACTAAAGCTAAAAGTGCAACTAAGTACTTGAAATACTTTGTTCCTTTCATTGTAGCAATAAAAAAATATTAATTTTATCTGATTTGGTTTTCTGTTATGTTGACAATATTTTTCAGTCATGGCTGCTTAAAGGAATAACGCTAATGAGTAAATCAGAAGTAATCTTTAGTAGTGTATTTGGGATTGACATCATTAGAAAGAGCATAGGCTGAAGTACTTTGTCCTGCTGACTTATTCTTAAATGCATGAAGACCCCACCTGCTAATGAGTCTTGGTGGCACAGGGTTAGATTTAAATACTAAACCCTCCTCAGTGCAAGCAAGTACAAGTGACAATAAACAGACCCAGTTGCCTCTGTGGAGAACAATGTTTTTTCCAGTCGCATGAAAAACTCTCAATTTTCCACTTCACTGTATATTAAAACCAGCTCAATCATATTACTAATTGAAAATGCATTACTGAAACCTTCCAGATTATTTACCACAAGGTCTACCTCATTCTGGGGATAATAACCTGATTTTTCTTTTGCTTTGGTTTGTTCAGCAGGCAGGGGATTCTCTCATACTCCATGACGTCTCCATGAGCATAGTTATGGTTTGCCTGACAAGTCCTAGTGCATCATTATTAGGACAGACTGGATTTTAGAAAGAAATAGATATTCTGTGATTAGATATTTGTTCTATGGACCATATTATAAATAAAACAGATATCAAAGTAGTGAGCCATGATAAACACAAAAAATTGAGGTTAACACCCAAGAGATGCTGCACATGAGGACACTAACAGTTTCTAGATCAGAAAGCACCACAACCCTCTCAAAGATTTGAAATTAAAATTCCTTCTCAAAGCTGAGGTCATCAAAATTTCAACTGAGGTCAACATGGTTGGATTTGATTTTATACTATATTAACACCAGGACCAAGAAGAAATAAAAATGAGTCATAAAATAAAAGGAAGCTGCTTCTCACCATGTTCTCCTTTCTCACTAAATCTAGGTAAAGTCTTTCCTTGAAAAGCATGGACCAGCAAATAAGTGATATGAGGAAGTCTAGAAAGACTGGCAGAGTGGCAACTATCAGGAAAGTGATGCTATGTAGCCCTCAGAAAATAGGAAGTCTAGGATAGGATTTGAAAATGTTGTAAACAGCAACAGTGCTGGCTAAGATAACAGCCTATCTGTGTGCTGAGGCATCTCAACCCTCCAGTAGAACTGAGGGTCTGAGGAGCAAGAAAGCCAATGCAGCTTTAAAATTCCCCCAGAACAAGGAGTAATTTTGCATGATTTGAGTGAAGTTTTTTAGGCAGATGAGTTGGAATCATCACAAATGTCCTGGACTAACTCAGTGTAGTAGCAGACAATATGGAGTAGGTTGAAGTTTTAATGTCATCTTTTTCCCTTCCCATTTCAGTCTTGACTTCAGTGTTAATATAAGGCAGATAAAATAACTCTGATTTTATGTAACTTGTTACATAAATCAGATGTTGGAAAGAACACAAAATAAATACAAAAACTTCACGATGAGCCGTATTCAAATAAGACTCTTTCCATAAACTTCAATGGAAATGGGCAAATGAGCAGCAGAACATGATGAATAATTTAAACCAGAACTGCTGGCAAAGGGTACCTATCCCCAGAACTGAGCCTGAATGAGTCAAGGGCTCTGTCTAGAAAAACAAACCCAAGAGAAGCCCAAGAACAACCAAGAACCTGCCATGATCCCTGCGCTGTTAACAGTGTCCAGCAGGAAAGACCACCTACACCCTATAGACAGTGTAGAGGTACAGAGGTAGGAAACACAGAGGAAGAAGGCACACCATCAGCATCTCCCCTTTGAGGGCACTTCTGGAAACAACATACATTGGGGCAACCTTTAGCAAGTCAGCTTCTGCAGACACACTTGACCTTTTGTAGCTGCTGCAAAGCAGGACTGGTAATACAGGAAGACATTTCCAAGCTCTTTCTGGATGTCCAAAGTCTGGCAGCACAAAGCACAAAACAGGAAATCACACTGTTCAACACGGTGCTTGACACCCTTCTTTTTCCCATTCCAGAATATGCAGGTGATACAAACCCCTACAAACTCTGGATACCTGGATTTCAGCCTCCATAGTTCACAGTAAGCAGCGAGGAAAAGATCAGGGCCCGCTTAAAACTAACCACCCTCCCCTTTGTTTGAGGAAATGGCCACTACCAAGCATCTATATAAAATGTGCTCCTTGGATTAGGAATGTGCTGTGTTTGGTTGGGATAGAAGTAATTATTTTCACAGTTGCTAGTCTGAGGCTCTAGGTTGTATTTGCTCTGAATACAGCATGGATAACAAGGGATATTTTTGTTACTGCTGAGCAGCGCTTACACAGAGCCAAGGCCTTTTCTGCTTCTCCTCCACCTCCCCAGAGAGGAGGCTGAGGGTGCACATGGAGCCTGGACAACTGATCCCGACTGACCAAAGGGATATTCCAGACCACATGGTGTCATGC
>JAOXXN010000395.1:30361313-30377012 GCA_026770055.1 Myrmophylax atrothorax
TCCTTGATTTTATTTATGCTGCATAATTCTGTAATTGAATTAATAAGAAGTAATAAGTGGTGAATAAGGCTTAGTCATATCCTGATAGAGATCAGGTTAAATTTTTTTAATCAAATGCATGCTACCTAGTTTTATGTTTGTTTTACTTCTGGTGGTAGCAGCTTCTTATCTTGTGGCTCTTGGCTGGTATAAAAGCATGTTTGTTTGTAAGTGGTTTCATTGACATGAAATCTATTCCTGGAAAATTTGGAAATTATATAAACCTCTTTTTTATGAAATGCAAATTGAGAAATATCTTTGATTAGGCAGTCAGTGATGTACCTTTCTATTTTGAAAATACCAGAGGTATGAAATATTTTCAGGATAGAAGTTGCAGGATTAAGGTAAGTGCATTAATATCTAAAGACAATAGTTCAACAATATGAAAAGTTTTTAAATATCTTTCCTAGGTAGCATGAATTACAACTACTTCTGGAGAGAACTGCTGCCATCTTGCTCCTGCTGATTTATGGGCTGACTCTGAAGGTGAACAGCAGGCTGACATGCTTGAGTTTTTTTGCTTTCAAAACCAAACCAAATTGTTTAGAGAACCTAAAGTCCTTTAAAAAGAGACTTGATCACTGCAATGCAAGTGAGAATGACTTTGACTGATGTTGAAAATCCGTGTCAGAAGCTGCATTATATGTCTGGGAGGTTTCACAGGAGGGGAAACCCAGCCCTCCCTGAAGAACAGGCAGTACTTTGCATAAGGTGGATCACTCTGAACCTCTTTGGGGTCTTTATGGGACTGGTCTGTCTTAGTGAAGTAGTTAGAGCTGCTGAGCTGCCAACTCTGAGTCCCTAACTCTGCCTACATTAGCACAAAATGAGACCTATTTACTTCTCCATGCTCAGTAATGGTGAAAAAAACTTCCAAGAAAACCTAAAATATTTGTGGGATTTTAAGTTCTTTTTCTGTGTAAAGGACAATTGAAAGTGAGCAGAAGAAAACAGTGCTTTAACTTTCTTACATTCCCAAAACAAATAACAAAAAGGTCATTGTGTAGTTGTTCTAGGTATCTATAGAAAGGAGATAATCAAAGGAGTTACAAGTACCCATTCAGTGGGAGCGGACTTTGCAAGAGATTTGATAGTGGAGAAGTTAATTTCCCTGGTGACCTAAGTCAGATAGAATTGTTTTATCTTTTTCAGAAAACTAAGGTTAAATTATCTGGTTCAATAACTCTCACTAACTACATTTAGATAAGCATTACGTATGTTTATTAAGTTGTTCATTTGTTATAATAATACTAGTGATCTAATAAAGAAAAGAATTTAGATGGAAGTCAACAAACTTCCTACTATGCAGCTGGCTGATTTCAAGCACTGGAAATAAATTAAATTATAAAAAATGCTCTCTTGTTTGATTAAGAGACAAATGCTAGTCTTTGTGGAAATGTTTCAAATTGTAAGAAGCAGCTTTCACTTTCTGTACAAAGAGATAGACATGTATGTGCAGTGAATGATCTAACATTTCATTGCACTGCTGTGTTATCTTTAAAGAAAGAAAAGACTGGAAAGGGCACATGTTTCACAAACAAGATTGTACATGGCTTAAAATGAAAGAAACACAATTCACTTTTGGGAAAGAATACTGGATAGAATAACTGCAGTGTTATACAGGGTAACTATTTATCTTACTGCAGCAAGATATCTGAAATTTCACACAGTAGAAGTGGGAGAATTTTCCACTCTGCATTTGAGTTCTGTATAGAATAAATATCTGTTCATTATCTTGTATCTGTATGCACACACAGTGAACTCTGAAGCCTGACTGTCAGAGAGGAAGAGATTAGTCTGTGTCTGTTAAACAGTGAAGTCCTCTAAATGCTTTTATGTTCTTAAAAGCTCAATCTGCCCTTGTATATGCAATCTGCAGTGTGGTGTATCATCAAAAGGAAAGCTACTGAGTTTGTGCATGCATGTGTAGTAATTGATTTTTTCCAAGGTACTTGCCTGGGTGCAGTATTGAATATTTAGAGGGTGAGATGAAATCACAGTCCTGAGGAAGAAGCCACTGCAAATATGGTAGTGAAAACAGCAGAAGAGGTGGAAATCAGATTTTGAATGCAGACATCTTAAATCAGTGTCCTTTATGAGAAATCAAGATAAATTTTGGTGATGGCAATGTCTGGGAAAATGACTGTACCAGAAAACAGAAAGGCACCCCCTAGGAGGCAAACAGTGAAAATACTCCATAAAGGTCAACAGTTTAGGAAAATGCAAACATTTACATTGAGCAGATGACATATGAGAAGAAGCTGAGGGAACTGGGTTTCAGCAGCATGGAAAAGAGATGGCTAAATAGAGACCTATTTTGTGTCTTCATTTCTGTTATTAAAAAGATGAAGCCAGACTCCATTTGTAGGTGCACAGTAGAAAAAGAGGCAGTGGGCCCAAGTTGAAACAAGGGAAATTCCTCTGAAGAACAGTGATTCTTCATAGAGACATTGATTTAACACTGTAACAGGTTGCCCAGAAAGGTTGTGCAATCTCCATACTTTAAGATATTAAAAACTCAGCTAGTTGAGACCTGAGGAAACCCAATCCATCCTTGAAGTTATCCCTACTTTGAACAGTGATTGGAGCCAATGGCCTATGTGCCTTCCACCAGGAACTACACTATCATTAAAAAAAATAAAAAAAGGGAAACAATAAAAAACAAATGTAGAACTCTTTGCATGGTCAGTCAAATGTTGCCCCCAAACTGGAATAGATTTACATCAGCACTCTTTATGCTTTGAGGCAGGAATTCACTTTTCACTTCTGTTTGGATAGGATCAGAAGCAGTGGGATTTCTCTCTTTGTCTGGGGCTCTTCTAAGCTATATCTATACAAATACCAGAAAAGAAAGTTGGCTTCATCAAAAGAAAAAATTAATGAAGACAAAGTTTAGCAAATATCTAAACTGTAGGATATCTGATTATAAGAATAGAGATGGCATCAAAGCCATGCCTTTATATGGAGAAAGAAGTAAACTGACAAATCAAAAGACAGTCCTTTTTCAGACACATGGCCAATCATGTGATGAGTCTGTGACTGTTAGGGATGGAGAACGAATGTGCTGACTGAACTGTGACAGGCACTTTGGATGTCTAGTGATGTGATTTGACATCTTCTTTGTGATTTTTGGTAGTGTAGATGCCTTTGATCAAAGTATATGGTCCTCCCATGCATCTTCAAAAGCAGCAGGGATTGTCTCAGCTAAAGTTTGGTTACTCTTGGAGCAAGAGAATGCTTGCTATGGAAACACAGCCAAGTGTTATCCATCTCACTACCAAACAAGTATCCTTGCCTGAGGAGAAGTGACAGTTGGCTTACCATGCATAACCCTGTAATTCACAATCTGCTTTATGTGGATCTCTTGGCCATTGCTTTCTTCTCTCCCTCATTTCCATTTCCATTCCCACTCTTACCATCCCTTGGGCCTTTGCCACCACCCTCCCACTTTCTCCCCATTCCTATATTGTTGTGTCTCTCCCATAGCACTGCTGCTGCTTCCTTCCTGCAGTTTTCGTGTAGGCACAAGCTGAACTGCAGCACTAGGGGGATGTTTACTGGCACAAGGCAATGGGTAAAGCAACTGTGGTGCTGCTCCTCTTTATCCACATTCTTATTAGTGTTGCGTATCTCAGCTGATGGAAAGTGCTATTGTAGCCTGTTATGATTTGATATGTTAAAGTTTTTCACCTCAAAACATTATTTTGTTCAAATGATGAGGGAGAGAGAATGTTAAATGTTTAATTTGTTTACACTGGACTCTCCCTGGCAAGTTTCAGTCAGTTCCTTAGCTATCGTTTGTTTGTTGCAATGCAAAGCTTACCCGGTGGTATGTGCACTGTCAGAGTGTTTGTGTACATTTTGCAGGAGGAATCAGCTTTGGATAAACACAGAATCCTCCTGAATTTATATCCAAATATTAAACTTTTTCAAGTTCAGTAAAACTTGCCAAAACCTTTCAGCATTTAGTGGCAGTGGAAAATACTGAAGGTGAAATACCAGAAAATGAATCATATGTAGCACCTGAAGTGACAGGAAGAAGAAAGTCTGATCTTTCCATTTCTTCTTGAACCTTCCTGCCTAAGGGATATAGAACACAAAGGTCATATAGAGTTCAGAGGAGATATATCCAAACTGGATTCCTTGAGATCAAACAACATCCAAACATGTACAATTCCCCCTAGGAGTGCTTTACAACCTACTTTCCTTAGTTTCTTCCTTGACTGTTACTCACAGTGACTGTTGCCTCTGCTTGCTTGTGAATGGTCTGGGTAGGCTCATGTGTGTTTCTGGGCAGGGATAGCAGAACATTTGAATAGGTGCTGGCAGTGGCTTGGAAATTTTGTTGCAGTAGAAACTGGGAAATTTGGAGGGAGCTGTGGCCCACTGCCATATGCAGGCTGCAAAGACAAGGGGTGTTGGAAAAGGACACGTGTTCGGTGCAGAGGCTCATATTGTAAAATAGGTTTGGTACAAAGTGCAGGTCCACTTTTACTTTCTGCTCCCCTTGTGACATACCCTGAGCAGAAACCTTTGGTCTTTTGAAAGCCTCCTGATTTCCTTTCTCCCTAAATAGCCCTGCAAGGAAATAGAAACAAACTGTCTCTATCACACAGGCTTGGAGATCTGTGCAAGTTCCCCTTAACCTATAAAAAGTTTTCATTTTATGAACTGAAGGAATGCTTATTTGAAGAGTTCAAGGTTTCAGATCACTCTAAAAATTAGGTGTAAATAATCAAAATTTAAACTGAGCTTTGAACCAAAACCTGCAATGCTAGTTTTCTGCTTGGAATAAAAGCAGAAGTTGCCCAAAAGTTGCCCAACATGTAGAAAGTTTTATATGCTCATTCCAGTCAAATATTTTACCAGTAGTAACCTAGAAACATCAACAGATATGCAAATGAAAAATGTTGGTAATGATTTAAAGACACATACAATCACAAAAATAATGGGGATGGTGAGGGGTAAAAAAGCTCTCATGGTTCCTCTTGCTCTAGTTGGCAGATTGTTACATTCTTTTGATTTCCAGATAAGGTCTGCAGATCAGGGGGAATTGCTCAAAACGTGTAAAGTTTCTTAACAATTTATATCAGGATAACCCAATCTTAATAAAATGAAGCCAATCATTAAAAAAACTGTATTCCATCCAGTTTGTGTAACTTGTTCTTGTTGAACTTTGATTCAAGGGATACTTTTCCTTCTGGCAGCTAGGTGCCATGAAGTAGGATCCGGCTATAAAGGGTCTGGATTCTCCAGACTGAAGTAAGGGCTGATACCATCAGGAAAATTTCAGGAACAATTTGTGGAAGATTTCTTCTTGATAATAAAACCCCAGAGTTGTGCATTGGCTATTTTGAAAAAGGCTGTACTTCAGGGTTTGTATTTGCAATGGGAATTGGAGATTAATAGCATGTAGTTGCAGGCACTGTAGAGAAAGATGTCTATACCAGGTCTTGTAAAATCACTAGTCACTGTTTGATAAAGAAAAATGTATAAAATGTGACTGATGCTGTTTTTCTGAGATTGAATAATGGCTTATTTTCAGTACTTGGCCTTAATACTTCTCATACCCAACACTGCCATGATAATGTGCTCCCTGGGGCATTCTTTTCTGCAACTTGCCCAGAGTGAACTGGCAAGAACTTCTAGTGTATGAAAATGAAAGGAGCAACTGTTTCTTTTTCAGTAAATGTTTTATCAAGGGTGGCTTCCTTGTAAAGTAATTTTTATTTGTCATTTTAACTACAAAACATCTTCAACTTTGCCATCAGTTTTTAAATTGAACTAGCTCTAAAGCATTAGATACTCTGTCAGCTAGCAATAAGTTTTTGTGGCTTTAAAAAAAAGTCTTTTCAGATTCAAAATTTAGAAGAATATCAGTGCAAATGAAACTTTATAAATATGTATTTAAACAGTAACAAAGGTAAGAATTTCAGCTGTACTTCTTGTTAACTCTTGAATAGATAAATTCTTAACACAGTTTGGTGAAAGTGATTCTATAGCAGAAACTGTTTATTGAAATATATTGCATAAAAATAATCTTTCTCTTTGAACAGTAGGAAGGATTCATCTCCAGAAATGTTTACCAGGACTGTGCATGTGTTGAAATTTGTCACAGAGGAGATCAATAAGTGGGCACTGCTTGAAAAGTAAATCACCTGGGGAGAGCCAGAGAATTGTCATTGTAGTGGAAGTATCTCAGTAGAAAGGGGTATCTGTCCCTGTTCATTAGAAAGGAAAATGAAGAGGGACGGAGGGAATGAGGAGGGTGGATTGACTAATATAAAGAATAACTGTGGGGGGTTAACTCTTCCTGTTTGTGCTGTCAGAACTCAAGCTTTGAGTTAATTGATGTCTTTGGGGACCCCAGAAGGAGGCAACAAATTGTCCTCTGGTTGTACCAAATTCACTGACTTGACAAAGTGGTCTGTTCAAACGCAGAGGCAGAACATTAAATAGAGCTAAAAAAGATACCTGCATTTGTAGCAAATGCACTGCATTAGAATGAGGAAATGCTGAGAGCAGTGAAAAGTAAAATTTGCTCATATTATTCCAAGAAATTATGTATGAATACAGCAAAGAAAAACAGAACTAACTCAGCCAACAAACAACCACTGAGATGCCCTACTCAAAGCCTCTTTATAAACAACAGGGCTTGTTCCATTCATATCAGTGGAGTTGCAATGGGGATCTAAATTGTCAGGAGAAGGAAAGACCTTTTATATATCATAAATGAAGATCTCCCATTCTGGGCAGTATGCACAGCAGATCGAAGAAACTTGCCAAATTTTCTCTTTTTCTTGTTGCTATATTTTGTTATCACTAGGGAAAGACAGAGCAGTGTGTATAGGTGGAAAGGAATGTCTATGAAACCTAGTGGAATCAAATTTATTGCAAGTAGCAGGGATTATCCATTTTATATGGATTTTAAAATAACTTCTTTTTAAAAAATGTTTGATATTCATAACTTCTGTGGAGTTTGTGTGTGTGAAACTTCACATGAAATAAAACATTTTATGGCTGCTGAGCAATGAAATTTCACTAGTTCTGTATGAATTTAGTGTTCAGAGAAATACAACCTGTGGAGAGCAGGAAATCCCAAAGACATGTGCAACTGTCCAGTTGTAGAACTGGTGTAACAAAACTTAATAAATGGAACTAATTCTCAGGGTCTCCAGACTTTGAACAAAATCTGATGTTGATTTCTGGAACTTGAAAAATGTCACAGAAAGAATGCTGTTCTTCAGCAGTAACTTTGTTAACCATGACTCTGCCCTTGTGTGTCCTTCATTCTTTTGACTCTCCAGGATGCCTTTTCCAGCTTCTTCAACATGTGAGACAAGCTTTTGATAGACACTAGCTTCATTCACTACACAACCCCTGGAGAAGATTCACAAGTTACATTCACGTTCTGTGTGATGAGAAAAGAGTTTACTGTAATGTGATTGTAGTTAAATACCTCCAAGATAGTTTTGGAAATTACAATGACTGAAGCCCATGGTCCAGCAGGTCTCTTCTAGTTCCCACAGTCTTTAAGCCTAGATCATAATTCAGGCACTCTATGCTGTCTGTTCCAGAATCTGCTATGTTTTAAGTGTTTCCATTTTTTACAAACTTGTTTTGGGAAGCACATCAACAGCAAACACTACTGCTTGTGGCTGGAACAAGAATTCCACATGGACATTCATTTTTGAATGCTGTTTTGTTGAGCCCTTACTGAACAGCTAGATACGCTCTGCATTAATTATTTGACATTAGTTAAGAATTTCTAATGAAAGTGTAAGGCGTATTCATTTTATATTTGACAACTTGAAGCCTTTCAGGGAATCAGACACAAAAGTGTTGCTGGCAAAATTTTGCAATCTCCTTTTTTTTTTTTTCCTCCTCATACACATCCAGAGTAAAAGAGACAGATATCCTGTGTGGTTATTGTGTTACTGACACTGTCTGAGAATAAAGCTTTTGCATGAATTCACCTTGAGAAAGTCCTCACAAAAGAAAGTGTATGTGTATAGGCTATTGGAGACAAGGATTTTATCTGAGGAGTTCTGATATCTCTGTTGATAAACTGATACTGCATTTCTTGCTACCATTCTCTTAGGAGGCATAATAGACCTGTACAATCATTAGGGAATAAAAACATCAGATAAACAGTTCTTAGTATCTGTCTTAGATCTCTCCCTAATTGACCAAATATATTTCAGTACTAGTTTAGTTAGATGTCTGTCCAAAGGGAGTCAAACATCCATTCATGGCCTCAGGTAGTTAAAATATATCTAGAGGTTGGCAACCTGCAAGTATTCCTATTCACAGAAGGTGATGTGAGGTGGTGTCTTATTTATGTTTGCCTTTTCAAAAATTGGTTCCCTGTGACAAGCAGCTGCTATGTTCTCTCCCTCTCTGTTGTTGTTAGTGCCATATTATATGTAAAGACAGGTACTATTGTGATCTTTGCTCTACCAGCTCAGAAAACACTAACTACTTACTATTCCCTTCACTATTCAACATTTTGTGTGCTCTGGGATGCATACAATGGTAGAGGAAGAGAGACAGGAACAGTTTCTTTAGTGAAGCAAAGTGAAGTTGATATAAAATGAGCAAACTTTTTCTTGATGGATAATATCTGGCATGGTGGAGAAATGAATAAGGCATGAGGTTCTGGTGACAGAACTTCCACAAAAGCAAACTGAAACCATGGTAAGGTACAAGGGAAATAATTCTACATCTTGTCTTATGCTGTCTTCTGCCTGCACTGCTATTAGAGGAAGCTTTACTGTAGGGCCTGTTACTTTGTTCCAAGTTTGTCAGCATTCTCACAAGCTTTCCTCCAAAATGAACAAGCAAACAGGAAATAAAGAATATAAGAAACTAGAAGTTGCATGTCTTTGCCCTTCAGATGATAAGCCATGTTGTCCTGAAGATTTACTTTGCAATTCTGATTACTAATTGCATGTATTTGAATGGTTGTCTGTGAGTCCATTATGCAGGCGCTGCTTAGTATTCTTTTAGATGTCTTTGTAAAACTATTATCCTGTAGCATTCAAGTGTGTTTCTTTCCAATAGTAACATGACTGACGTCTGTCATATATGATTTGTTCTCCTCTCTTTGAAAACATACCTATGTCTTGCTCTCTAAACTCCCTTCAGTCAAAACTCATATCAAAGTTATTTTAAAAAGGAAATCACCTCTCCTACACCAGGATAGACTGATTATTAATGCAACTAACAATGATAGTTTTGTAATATCTGGCGGCTGTTTGACCTGTGAGCAAGTGTTGGCCTTGCAAAAACTAATGGGTGGGCTAGCTTTTGGAATGAGTAGAAATACCAAGCTACTTTCTGAAGTAATCTGGTTTACACAGGAGAAGCTATACAAGGTTCACACTAGTCATAGAAGTGCATGAGCTACAATAGCAGAATAGTCTCTCAGGCAAGTTTGCTGTTGCTCCTTTCCCTTAACAAGGAATGTGCACCATACAAAATTGTGATTTGTAGGGCAGTCACATCTGCATTTTATTTTCTTCTCTGAAGCAGTGAGAAGGCTTTTGAAGGCACTGATTGAACCTGCAGGGATTATGAATTTTATTGGTGGAGGTTTGCATAGAATTGAAATAGAAAGCCAAGAGAAGGTCAAGAAATAGGGATGATATTGGCTTGTGGGGAAATACAGACTCAGGAAATGAAGCTTCAGGAATGATGAGGAAGAGTGTACCCACTGGACAGCAAAATGCTTATGGTCCAGCAGCTGAATGGCTTAAGTTGACCAGCAGTGTTCTTAGATGGCAACAAATGCAAACCACCAGCTATACCTGTTCAGCACCAAGCCAACTTCTCTTCTGGGCTACAAAAAAGAATAGATGTTCATAGGGGGTTTTATATCTGTGGCATCCCTGTCTTTCTGTCCAAATATTAGCTGCAATATATATTTTGCATGCTATTCTCTGGTCTGCTGATCTCACTTTGTCCTTACTTGGACAGAAATGTATCAAAGAATCAAGATGTGCACTCAGCTAAAAAAGCTCTTACTGAGTTTTTCTTCACCTTGTTTCCAATGCCTTGTTTCCCATCCAGGCTCTGCCTACTGATATATACCACGGCAACAATGATGACTAATGAGCTACAAAGACAAACTATGGACTTGACAACTTCTATAATAAAAATTCAGTGGGATGAAAGGAATAGGCCACATATCTGTCATGTGAAATTCCGGTGTTTAATTCTATGTCACTCCTTGATATCCTATTGATGGGCCTAAATTCTTATTTTGGGTAGGACTGTCTAGGAGGCTGGATAACATTTCCGAGCCTACCAGCCAGTAAGGGACAGTTCAGTTTGGCAATAATATGTGTGAACACATGGAATAACAAGAGCTATCTCTCGGACAAAAATATTGTTTTGTGACTCTGTCTCTGATAAGAATAATTTGTTAGCAAGCTTGCTTACTGAATTTTTTTAACTTAAAGATTAGATTAAGATAGTGAAATATGCATGCTTCCTGGATCTGGAGACAAGCACTAAAGATGATTTAAAGGACAGTGTTTAATAAAATTTAATGTAATTACTATAATTCTTAAAAAAACCCCCAACCAACACCCTAAATAGAAGTGGAGAAAATCTGTTGGGGAGGGTTTTTTTAAATACATATCAGTTGCATGGCTGCAGCATAGTATCTCAGGTATTTCAGTGATGGCATCCAAGTGGCAAACCAACAATAGTAAAATGCCAGTCTTCAGGGTGCTACAGCTCTATTTTAAAATCTGTTCCCACCACAAGAACAGATAGCTGATTTTTCTCCTTTATTGCCTTAGGACTGTTGCAGCTGTGTTAAAGGAGAACATGTGTTTTCAGTAAAAAGTGAAGAGTTGTGGGTGGAATGGTGAGGCACAGAGTCTATTGTGGTCCCTAATTCTGACTTTACATATAGAGACTCATTAGGACACCTCCTTTATACAGTGACAAGCTACAGCCCGAGTCTTGAGGGCTTTCAGCTACTCTGACTTTGCACTCTGCAAAAAGGGCAAGAATATCAGCATTCTCAGGAGCTGAGGTAAGTGTGCCTTGCATGTTCCCTGGGATTCAAATGGTGAATGAAATACTGTGCTTCTCTGATGCTATTATTCATGGAGCTACCTCAGTAGCATGGCAATACCATACCACTTAAAAATGGTGTGTGCTTCAAGGCTGTGTGTTGGGTCACAGATTTTATCGACAGTACACCTAGTAAGCAGATTGAAGCTAAGACATGCATCCCTTTGAGGCATAGAGTTTGTCTTGTCTGGTGAGCCTGATGAGTCTGATACTGTGGTCTCTGTGTCCTACAACCAGTCATCCATTAAATCTAATTTCTATTAGATTAAATCAGGCCCTGTGGTCTACCTAAACATCATCTCGGTGCCAAAATTTCTCGAATATTTTTATTCTTCAGTAATAGTTTGGCTGTCACAAAATCTGCTTCAAAATGGTGTAGATGTCTTGCAGGATCAGCCCAGAGGAATTTGATTAAATTCAGCATCACTCTGTGTGTAGTCCTTCTTCTAAGAACTATCAGGGTTCACTGCAGGCTTAACTTTCAGCATAAAAAAGGGGCAAACTCTAAGTGATGTACCTCCTGATTCACTAAGGAAAGATAAACAAAGCACATAGATGTACATAGGTAGAGAAATCAAATGGACATCTACTGTAAAAGCTGGCTATTTACATGATAAATAATTGAATGTATAAAAATAGCAGTAATTGCAGATTAATCAGACTATCATAAGACTTTCGAAAAGGAGATATTCTAACTACTAGCTCCAAAAAATAAAATAAATGTTACCAAGAGAATTCTCATCTTGAAAGGTAGTTTTGACTGAAGAGAGAAAGACAACAACTTTTCAGTGACTATTGGCTTCCTTGAAACTGAAAAAATAACACTGTCCTCAGTACCAATACAGATGTATTTAGCAAGTTCCTAAGAGCACAGTTCTTGGAATTGCTAACTGCTTCCAGCTGTCATTGATTTCAGTGGGGGTGCAGGATGTTCAGAAGAAAAAAATTACTTAGTATCTTAAAGACATAGTCTGTCCTGAGAAGGCTTTTCTGTCGTGTTCAGTCCAGTGATACAGAAGTGTAACCAAGGGTTGGTGATATTGTGTGAGAAGGAGAATCAAACCATGTGGCTGTTTGGCTGTGCCTGTAGGGGCTGGAAATCCAGCTTGTTAGCTATCTGTAAAGAAGGCCTGTATGAAGAATTCTTGTTCTAGTTATGTGAATGGGGAAAAAATTACTATCCATATTCTAAAAGTGACTCAGAGAAACAAATATTATATCTGATATGTTGTTCTTCCAGTAGTGCCTCTTAACAGTTACTATAATTTTTCATGCCAGCAACAAACATATATTAGTTACTGTCAAAACTAGTAATCACACAGTATTAATATCGGTTTAAATGTTTCATAAATAGTAAGTAGTGAAGCTTTTATAGAATTTCTCATGAAAGCAGGCTTGCAGTTGTTAATATGCATTTAAATGAACTTGCAATTCTTCATCAAAGCTTGGCCTGCTGGAGTGAAGCTTCCTAAAGAATTCCAGAGGAAATCCCCATGCACTGTTGGAGCAGCAAATAAACAAATCATTTCCATCATAGACAGAGAAGAACACATAAAAGGAAAACCAAAAGAATAAATTGACTTGCACAAATAGAGAAGATAAAGTCAAAAAATGGGCTCTTGCTTAAGAGCTGAAAATTCTGATCAGACACAGGAAGATCTCCCACTGAAGCCTTTACTAGTCTTGTGAAAGAGAATAAGGCTTTAATCTGCTTTCTAAATATAATTATCATGAGGTTAAGTGAGATCTTCAAAAGTGATTGGTAAGTTTGAATTGCTTAATTGCTAAAAATCAAAATTTCTTAAAGTGTTTTGATTTCAGTAGAATACAGAACATGCTAGAACTGTAAATGTTTCTTTCATATTTTATTTGATATTAATTATTGAAACAATTTAGAAATAATCGGGTGAAAATTGTGTATGCATGTGGAATTAGATGATTTCATAGCAGGCTGTAAGCTAAGGAAATATTGCCCATCTTACAGTTTAGAAACTTTGCTTATATCTGCGTTTTCTGAATTGAACAAAGCCAAGAGCTCTGGAGGCAAGTAGGACTTCTTGTGACCATTGGGACTGCCAAGGATGGTCCCCAATACAGGAAAATATGCATTAGAGCACAGGCCTGGCATCTCTTTTCACTCTTACCGCTTGGCATAATACTACAGCATAGTCTTGAATGTAAATAAATAGCGTGAATAGTCAAAACCATTCCTTAGAGTATAGACTGGCTGGCAGAAACTGCACAAGAAAGGTTTACTCAGCACATTGGCTGCTTGGTGTTTTGTTAGAGACTCTTTTTGGGTAAATTTCTTTTGAAAGTTCTGAACTTTTAAAGACTTATTCACTCCTTTCAATTTTTTTTTAAATACATCCTTCAGACATGGTTAATGGTTGTTTAGCTTCTCGAATTGATCCATCGTTTTTATATTTCTTCTGTATGTGTATAGATGAAAGTGTCCTGCATGTACTACCCGGTGTTTGTCCATCATACTCATTAGATTAAGTGCAATTTAGGAAAATCACCAAGCTCTTTACAATTAATTCTCCTTATCAGGTTTGTGCTTGGGCAAATAATGCTCATTTTATGGTGATCTGCTGGTACTTCAGATGTACCAAATAATTTCTTACTATTTTACTGACATGTTCATTGCTTTATTCTTCAGATTTCTTGATTATGTCTATAATTTCTTTCATAGATTTTGTGTGCTAAGGTTTGCTCCCTTTCATTAGAGTCACTCAGGCTGCTAAAGGGATACAAATTAAAGTAAAATGTGAAGCTGATGTGGATATTGTTGCTAGGCATTACCTTTAATATTTCTGTATCTGAAAGTGGGGAGATGCGGTGAATAGGATACAGAGGTACTTCAAATTCATTAAACTACTGTGCAAGACTTCAAGGGTCAAATAGTTGTAGCTTACAGCTGTTAATTTGTGTTCCTTGGGGAAGCTTTATGCACAAGCACAAAGACACTGTGGTCTTGGGGTACTGTAATTGCAGATCTGTTGACAGTATTTTAAAACCTCAAAGGTTATTCATGCTGACTTGCTCACCTGCAGTAAGTTCCAAAGTCCTAGAACAAGCAGAGCTAAAGTAGTAATCAAAGCAGCATTTTGTATACAAGAAGCATTTTAATTTTCTGGAATAGTTCATTCAATAAGCCTTTCTGACCAAAGATTTTATTTACTGTGGGACTGGGATCTAAGCACCGAGAATAGAATAGTGGCTTTTTGAGCAACATGATTTTCCTTACAGCTTTCCACAGTGCTGGTGAGGGGTTACAGTGTTTCTGCAGTGTGAAAGTAATAGAGAACTTAGCTTCAATATCATACTGGTTTTACACACATTTAGGTGCTTTTGTTAGTTCATCTGTTGTGTGTTTCATGGTGGTGTTGTCACTGTGTTCCTATACCATAATTTGATTGAGCACTGTTACTTTATCATAGAAGAAACTGTAAGGTTCAGTGATCCACTGCACCACCACTTCCATTTTCTCATTACAAAAATTGACCTTCTTGCTTCTGTTTGAAAGGGCTCAGACCACTGTCATTCACACTTCAAGACTGGTGAGCAGTAATAATAGTATAGGAAGTAGGAGCAATAGTTAAAGCAGCCTGGCATTGTGCTCCCTTCCTGGAATCCATTTTGAATTTCACAGTACAGGCAGCGGGTGTCCTTTGCTACCTCCAGCATGCATTGTGCTTTGCTGTAATCCCCTACTTGTCATTAAATCATTTAAATGTATTAAGGCAACACACTGCAGGAACATTTTGCCATGTTCCTTTTGCTTTGTGGGTGATTTTCCTCAACCTGTTTCAACAACCCAGAAATAGCACAGCACTATTAAAAAAAACCAAAACCAAATCAAGAAGATTGTAAACTGACCTACAAAATCTATTCCCATGCATGTTATACACCATGCTGCAAGACACTCCTGCACTTGGATGCCTAAGTTTGCAGCTGTTTGCGATGAGAATATGGACCTAGATGCAAACAGTCCAACACCTTGGACACCTTAGCCATGGGGTTGGAAGAGTTTGCATTCCCCAGTCTGGGAATATTTCCTTAGCAAATGTACATGGCAGACTGCAGTGTTTTCAGTGCATACATGGCACATGGACCTCACTGAATCTGCTCTCTACTTCAGATTTTCCAGTAAAGCACTTCTATGGGATTAAGGGAATGCATACTCTGTCCACTGCAGCATAGCTACATCAGATATGGATTGTACAGTATAGCATATGAAGAGGCAACTCCCCATCTTGTGAAAGGTGGAATTTCATCAGAATTTGGGTAACAAAAATCAAGGATTTTCCACAGAATAATACTAAAAATATTCTTAAGTAACTAGTGTCATTTTAATGGAAGCAGCTAAATCATATGATTTGGTTGAAGTGACAAAGAGAGGGGCTTGCTTTAGGCCCACTTTTTTTCTTTATTTTTTCCCCTCATTTCCCTCCCTGTTCCCTCCCTTCCTTCTTTCCTCCCTCTCTGCCTCCATCCATCTTCCTGCCCCCTTTCCCTTTCCCTTTCCCCTTTCCCCTTTCCCTTTCCCTTTCCCCTTTCCCTTTCCCC
>JAOXXN010000395.1:30378535-30393535 GCA_026770055.1 Myrmophylax atrothorax
GCCCCTTCCCACATGACATCATACATTTCAGCTTGATTAAATATTCACCTGGAATCCTTACCAGACACTCGTGGTTCTTGTTTACAGATTCTTGTTTATAGCTGATTCCCAGCTTTAGATACTAAAACTTCAATCCTTCAAAATATTAATAAAGTTAAAAATAATAAAATGTTTAGGTACTTTGAACTGGATTTCTGTTTTAGAAGTTCATGATTTGAACACTTAATAATGTTTTCAAATTTTCTCCACAAATATGAGAAGTAAAAATCACTTTCTGAATAGTAAAGATAGATTACTTGAGAAATCATTTAACTTTGAGAGCTGAAGTTCAAAGAATTACTAGAGAAATCCAAGAGAAAAATCTTTTTGATGGAATTACTGTTATTCCATTTAGAAAGGTTGCAATCCAGTCAAGGAGCAACTCTAATTCTCTGTGAACATTTTACTGAGTTTTTATCTAAATCATTCTGCAAGTAATTCAATTCTTGATTTGTGCAAATTTCTTGAAGAATTCAGGCCAGTAAATTTTTCCTAATGTGTTTCTCTGTTGTTAGCAGGTATTTACAGGCTTTAGAGATGACAGTCACTTTTTCCATTGAAGGTTGGCCTGTTTAAAGTACTCCTGACAGAAATAACACTGGCAGAATTTACAATTTGCCACCTGACAAAGTTGTCAGTATCAAGGGCCTTGTCTTGGGATCTGACGTGAATGTAAGAATATTATCCAGCAAGAACTATGAACTGTGTTGAACTGATCTGTCTCCATTATCTCTTGTTGAATCCCAAACTTGGCACATCATCTGCTGAGAAAAGCAGCTAGCTTTTGCATGACTGACTAGATGTAGCATTTATCCATATTTGTTGTCTTCACTGTGGGCTGAAATATCAACAAATGAATGAAGAAGTAACAAAAAATGGAAAAAACACAATGGTTTGTCTGATGTAAAGAGTCCTGCATGAACTCATGTCTTACACTTTTCATGCACCCACAACACTCTACTGTGGACTGGGACAGAGGCTGCATGTGTTTCAATAGTTCATGTTCAGTTGAAAGCCCGTGGAAGTCATCAGGAAGTCACCCATGGACTTTATTGGGATGTACTGATCCCTCTCTGTTAACTGGGAAGAAACTAGGAAGCACTGGGACAAAATTAGAGTCTCATGAGCCATTCATATCCAGGTGTGAATCTACATGAGAGGTTTTTCTTGGTATTACTTCTCTTTATGTTGCTTATTTCATCTTCTCCCCTGTAGGACTGTTACCAAAGTGGCACATTTGATGTGAGAGTCTCCTCCTCTCCTGATTTTACGAACAAAAAGAAGAACATTTGAAAATGCCAACATTATTTATACCTACAAGTCAGGCCAACTGCTGACCTGATGTTGGAAAATATCATTCCACTGAAGTTAGTGATCCTGAAATACTTAATTTCAACCTGAATTTGGCTCACTTTGATATTGAGGTATCTTTTCTCCTTCCCTGAGAAATTAATATTTTTTCCCCACCTGTAAGAAGGCCCCATTGTACAGTTGTTTACTTGGAGAACTGGGTGAGTACATAGCAAATGCAGTCAGAAGCAAAAGTGTTCACATTTCACTACCGAGAATGTATGAACTCCTTGTACCTGACACTTTACACAATATGCTCTCTGGCTTTAAGAAAACATTGTTTCATGTTCTTACTCTAATAAGCCTTGTCTGACAGCTCAGAGAACACAGAAGTTCATTGTTACATGTAGCTGTCATTTGTTCCATCTCCTTGCTCTTTCTGACTTCAATATCTTTGTGGTATTTAGTGAAAGTAATTTTCAGTTAGAAATCTTCTGCCCTTTCAGTAAGTGCAAGTATAGCACTTCATCAATGGCTAAAGAATTCCAAGCTATCTGGGATGTATCAGAACAGTTGATAAAACCTCACAGAGCAACCTATGATAGTACATCCCATCATAAATAAAAAAAAAACCAGAAAGGGCCTTTGTCAGTGTTTATCTGTAGCGCTTTTATTCTTTGCCCTTGATTTCCTCTTCAGAAAATTGATGCACCCTTAAATTGAAGCAGGAGGCTTGACAGGTGATGGTTAGTGTGATAACTGCTCAGATTTCATCAGCCAGTGTTTTTCTGGTGGTGCAATTGTAGGAACTTTCAGCTAGATTACCTGTCATCCACTACATCAGATAAAAGAGGGAGAGTTGAAAGATGCAGTTTTGCCACTGTACCTTATAGGAAATGAAAAGTGTGGGTAAGGTAACAGTAGCTGAAAAGAAGTACAATTATTTTCTAATCAGGCTATTCCATCAAGAATGTCACTGCTGAAATTGGCAATCATTGGGCAGAATCCATTGTTAAATTTGCATTGTTAAATTAATAGGGGAAAAATCCTAAAAGAAATAGACAGTCATACTGTAGTTAGTAGCTCAAGCACTACTTTTGACTATCTATTTAAATCTTCTGTATATGTAAAGCAAAGTACACTCTATATTTAGACAGAAAAAACATTCCTATTTTGAGTATTTTTCATTATTCTTATTGCATCCTACTTATTCTGATGTTAGGTTTTTTGGGGGTTTTTTTCTTCTTAACTTCTGATAGCTCAATTCCTTTGTAAAAAGTTTTACTTATTTTGTGTTCATCAAGGCAAATTTTTTATTTAACAATTAGTGCGTGCTACCAGTACCAAAATATTAAATGTATATAGTTTTGCCAGTTTTTCTGTACCGTGAACAAAATTGGACTGTTTTTGACCAGCCTAAAGTGTTGAATGTACAAAGATGACCTGAGTTTAATTTAACTTAATTACCCACTTTGTAAATTTTACAGTTTTAAGTTTCTATGCTGACTTCATTCTGTGCTTTAACAATTACTTCCCAATGCTGAATTTCCTAAATAGAGGACAACTTAAACATGTTTTGCGTTATCTGTGCTTTAATTTTTCCTGATTATCCTCCCTAATCTATTCTTCTATGTAGCTGAGGTCTGTTTTGAATTTTATTTAAAATTATTACATATGCAAACTCTAAAAATGAATAAAATAAAAATATAGTCACCAGTTTGTTAAATAACACTATTCCCAATACTGCAGTTGAAGGTCTGTCAGCAATTCTATTACAAATGCTTATTTTTCTAAGGCTTATTCAGTTTAGCTATGAAAATTCTCTCTCGGGTGAGACTTGGCAGCTGAAGGTTCATCATGTGACTGCAGCTATTTCTTGCTATTGTTTTACCAAATATTCTCAATTTGTTAGAAGACTTGTTGTCAAAGTTATAAGTGCAAAGCAATTTTGGAAAATGCAGAAGGCTAAATCTACAGCCTCATAATATTTTGTTTGTGTCCTTTTTAATAATAATTTCACGTCTCACAATGATTTTGAGAGAGTTGTATTTTCATTTCTTCTTCCCAGATGTCCAGGACACCGAAAAATCAAATGGGTTGGCAACGACATTAGTGGGAAGAAGTGGTGTTTTCTTACAAGTTCTTTGTCCCTGTCACTATTTTAACCTCCAAATGGTTTTTGTAAAGGAATGTTGACCCAATGTTCCATTGCTCATGCTGGAAACTGCTACAAATGATATTCATAAAAGAAAATAAGGTATTTTTTACGTATCCAGACTTGAAATCTACACATTTTGACTTTTGGTGTGATGAATGAAGTGCCACAGCTTCTTTTTATGCAATGATGAAGGAACTTTCTGAGAACAGTGGTTACCTCTAGCCATTGCAGAAAGCTTTTCATGCAATCCCTTTTCAGACATACCCAGTTTTAAGGGATGCTTTGTATACACAATGAGAATTATTTCCTGAGAAGCAAGGACAATTACTTGGATCTCAAACTAGGCAGTCAGCTGAACATAAGCTTACATAGCAAAAAAATGATGACAAAAAGTAGGAGAGGACTTGGAGAACAGATGAGAAAGGTTAGAAGTGTGTAAAGTCTGCTTGACAGAGAGAGAGGAGATTCATTGAGCCAAGTTTGTCTGTTGAGGTAAAAGTTAAGAGGTCAGTTGGTCACCATTGTAGGTTTTTAAAAGAAGAAGATACTTTTAATAGCAAGATATTAATAAGCAATGTTATAACAACTTGTTAGAAAGAGATTTTGTGATATTTGCCATTCAGTTGTAGTGGCTGGCACCTTGCCCCTTGAAGGCACTCATCCTGCTGTAGAAGACCACACCCGCTTCTCACAGTCCACAGTGCTACAGGAAACCCATGTAGCAACCCTTCATGCCATAGCCGTCCTCCCCGGGGAACAAACACGTGGATTCTCAGTCTACCTGTGCGTCCAAGATGATAGCTGCTGGCAAACAGAAGGGACATCCAGAAAGGGTGGGTGACCTCCAGCAATCTGGAGAGAAGGATTGCTGCAGGCAATGACTGCAGAGCGTAGGTAACCTGCTCAGACACTGCACCATATCTGAGGAGAACCATAAAACAAGGTCCATCAATTCGGATTTTGTGAAAGGGATCTGTTTTAAAAAGAGATAATTAACTTGTAATTTATTTACATCATGTCTTGTGGTGAGTTTTTGGAAGATCAAAAAGTGATTTGTCATTTTTCATTTAAAATAAAGGCAAAAAATTTAAAACTAGAGCAGACGTAGCCTACAAATTTTCTCTGTATGCAGAGTGCTTATACACATAGAAAATGTTTCTATGAATTTCTTCTGGCTTTCACTCCTTGAGACAATAGTCAAGGAGTTTGGTCCAAGTTATTCTACCCTGTGTGTAAGCTAGGTGGGATCTTTCCTTTTCCATACACATTCTTAATATTATTTAGACAGATGTAGTCATGATCTAGAACCTTAGGTATATCAGCTGTCAGAACAGATAGGAAATCCTGTTTCCCCCATACTTCTAAAGTTGAGAGTGATCTTCTGCTCATTTGGAAAAATAGCAACATTTGGATGGGTTTCTTTGCTGGTCATCTGTGCATCAAATTTGCATGTCCTGATCTTTGACTAAGTATGAAAATTCCATCAATATAAGAATAATTACCTAATTTTAGTTTTTGCTATCTTCAGCTGTCTGGAAATGTAAAGGGACAATAAAAATTGGGTAAAAATAATGTAAAGGGATAAAATTTGTATACATGGTATTGCACATATAACTAATAATAGTAGTTACACTTGTAGTAGTATGAAGTAATCTACAAGCTGGGAAAGCCAGGCTCTGGATAGTTCCTTTTCCATCAGCAAAATGAGGAAATGAACTGTTGTGCCACTTCTAGTGTCAGCCAAGAGGCTTGATACCTAGCAATAAGCACAGCTTTCCAGAAGAGTTTAAATGCTAGAGCTGAGAATGATGTCTCAGAGAAGACAATTTAGCTGAGACAGGATCTGGGAAAGCTTTGGAGAGGCTTGCAGTCTTTTAAAGAGAGATCAAATATCCAAAACAGAATAAGTAAAAAAGCCACCTGAGAAGACAGTAGTGACCCATGAGTTCATCTGCTAAGTACACCAAGTAAAATCATCCAAGGAGACTGCAGCTTCCAGCTTTAAGTCATCTGGACAATTCATGTTGCCATATCATACCTCCTCCTCCCACTAATGTAGCCACTCGAAAGGACTGTTCATTTACTCCATGTTACATTTGTGTATTAATGTTACTACTACTACTACTTCTATATTATTATTATTATTATTATTATCATCATCATCATCATCATCATCATCATCATCATCATCATCATCATCATTATCATTATTATTATTGAATAGTGATAGAGAAATACCACAAGGACACAGTACAGTTGTAGTAACACATCCCAGTTTTGGCAAGCTGCTTATTCAGATGCCTAACCAAGTGCAGTGTAAGGCAAAAAAGGTAAATAAATGGCAGGGAGGGAAGAGCTGCTAGAGATTAAGTTGAGTTTGTGGACTGGGACAGTGACTGACCTAAGTGTTTGACTCAGTCTATTACTCTGATTACATTCAGGAATTGTAACTTTCTGCTGATAAAATGTCTTCTGATTAAGCAACATATATAACAAATAATTGGTTAAAATTGCTTAATTCCATCTGTTGGGTTTCTTTCCTTGAGCCAGCTTTTTAAATGAGATAAGTAGTATAAAAAAAGAGATTTACAAATACTGACAAGATAAAAAACCTTTCATGAACCGAATTAACTAAAAAAAAGGATAGAACATTAGTAATGTGATGAGTAGCTTGCAGTGATGCAAATAAAGCACTCCTGTGCTGAGTAGCAGCATAACAGAGCTTTTGCTGAAAGAACAGACTGGAATGCCTCCTGTTTTGCATTGTTACAGTGCAGCAGTATGTACTTATACATGCCATTAATTTATACAAGCTTTTTGCACCCACCCCCCACCCCCCCAAGCCAAATGTTAGAATAAGCTATCTAGTCACCCTGTCCATAAATTGAAAAGTGGCTGAAATGATTACACTTGATCTACAGCCATATTCTGCTGGAAGGTCTATTGGCTTGCAAAGGCTTTCAGAGCACATTAACCACAGAGCTATCTCCACACTGGATATACTTAGCTGCAATTTCTGTGCCTCATATTTTTACCAGTTTGGTCTTAAAATAAGGTGTCATTAGCAGAGAGTTGAGTAGCTGCACATTTTAACACTGATACATAGAAAAAAAAAGAAACAACTTCAAAGTCATTGTCTGCTATATTGGGGGCATTTCAGAGGAAGTGGGGGAATAGCACAACATTCGCAACTTTATTTGAAGCTTTAGTATCTCCAAACATAAAGTCCACTATAATGTTTTCAATTCTGATGATATTTATATATAAAGATTTTATCAAATATTTTGAACCAGAATATTTACTGGAACAATGTTTTTCTGTACAACATTAAAAGGCAGGGTTTGCAATTCTCAGTGGGCAATCAGGGTTTGAAGAAAGTATGTCACTTCAGGGATTTTGTAAGAAAAGAAATTATCAAAAGAAAACATGGGGCATCTCATTAAGTTTTGGTTTTGAAAACTGGTTGTTAGTTGGTAGCTTCTCATCCACATATTACTTGATCTTTTCTTTCACTGGTAATGCTTACATAATATACTGACTGCACTCCTCTTCACGTTGCTGTATATAAAAACTAACTCAGATGTACCAAATTCCACAGATAGCATACAAGATCAGAGCTAAAGACTGAGACATCTGAAAAGGGCACAGGATCGGATATTGTCCTTTGGTTAAATGCTGATGAATTTCAAGAACTTGACACCATTTGTTTTCAATGCAGTAGACCTAGTTCACCAGAGTTCAAATCTGTTTGAACATGTTAGGTTACAATATAAGGAAACTCAATAATTGTCAGTTTATAGAGGTTTTGTATTTTAAGCCTTTTTAATTTTAATAACTACAAAAAAGACCTCCACTGAGATCTAAAAATTTCTGTCACTATATGTGGATCACAAAACAGTGATTATTGTCTGAATTCCTATAGCCAAGTCTTCACTAGTCATTTCCAAAAGATTATGGGCATATATATATTCTATAAAAAAAGCTGTCTTTTGCATGTGGATGACTGCCTTTTGCATGTGGTCATGGAAGAATTGTTGCTCTCTCCACATGAGCACACCAGCATGGTTAGGAAAGCAGTATAGCACATGAGTATGGCTCTGCCATATATTTGTACTGAGAAGAGCAAACAGCTTTCACTTTTCCAGACCTCCTGTGGCTCCCATGAGGTCCCTGTCCCCACATACTCCTCAGTGCTTCTGGTAGAGGGTGTGAGGCCAGCTTGGGCGTCTCTGTACGTGGACTGTAGACACCATAAATATAAGATGAGAAACAACAGATGGCTACAAACAGATGGGTGAACCTAAGTAACAATTAGATGCTATTGATCAGTATCATGACAGTTCTCACAACACAGTGATATTTTCTAGGGTTTTGTCCAATCTGCTTAAAGTGTTGTTCAAACCTTCATTGCTTCTTTTAAGCTGCTATTCCACTGGTGAGTTTGCTGGGGTGAAGATGGAAAGAAGAGTTAGATGTATTCTGACCTTATTCTGAGCACTGAAAGAAGAGTAGCACATATTTTTACATCCTAAGATGGAATCATACAGGGTTCACAGCTCCACTTGTGACTTTGGTGGAAGCAGGTATTCACAAGGCTGACAAAAAACAACAGCAAAATGAACTGCTGCTGCAGAGTGAATCAGGTGTTGCCATAAAATCTTTATCTTCATCCTTTCCCATCTTCCCAAAAGCAGTAGGAGAAACAAAAACAGTTCCTGGTTTTCTGATGATAGGGTTGAATTGGACCCAGGCTACTAACAAGGCTGGGAACAGTTTTGGGATGGAATTGCAATATGACTTTCTTTTCTCTGTTTCTTTTATTCATCATAGCTACATTCTTGGTAGCACAGGATTTATTTTTCTGTCTTTGGTGTTCATGAACTTCAGGTATTTGTAGACTTCTACCTTATCCATGTCTAAGTGGAAGTGACTGTACATGTATGTTTGTTCCTGAAACATAATATTCTCTATGTTCAGATAATTTTACTACTGCCTCATAGTTCAGACCTCACTATCTCATGAAAATTAATCTGATAAAATACTGCCCATAACAGTACAAGATCCCAGCTGGTTATGGAGCTCTAAATTCTGGTGTTTGTAGGGCTTTTATTTTTTTTTTTTTAAGGTTCAAAACCATCTAATGAAAAAAGAGAATAAGTGTCATATCCCTTGGCTAACTACCATTAGAAAAGAGAATCCATTATGTTCATATTATTGTTGTGAAAAGGGCTGAGGATTTCTTTAATGGGATGGTACTGTTCACAGTCAGGTGTCAGATACTGCAATATGCGATGACTGGCAGGCCTGGGCCACAGTGGTGATTCCTCTCTGATGTTTATCAGTGGTGTAGAAAAGGCTGACTCCTAACTTTCCATGCTCTAAAGCTGATGTATGGGCAGCACAAGACAGGCTGTTGGAGATTTTTTAGGTTTTTTCCCTCTTTTGCCATTTTACATTGGCAATTAATGTCTTTCATTGAATATTCATGCTTTGGATTGTTTTTCAACAAATGTATTTGGAATTGTGTCTTTCCAGCCCAAACCTCATTTTGTTACAGTATTTTTGCCTATGCTTTTAATGTCTCAGGGTGTCTTTGTATTATTTGTCTTTGTTCTTACCGGTACTTTCAGTTCCTCATAAATTACTATTGTTAACTGATTATGATGCTGAATTTATTAAGATCATTATTTCTTTCAGACTATTACTGAAGATGTTAAGCAAGACAAAACTATTCTTTCTCTATAGGTAAACCTCCTGGAGTGCCTCACATCAATGCAATGCACCTCCTTTTCTTTGCAATTACTTTCCAGCCCACCAAACCCTCTTCTCTAGAATTATATGAATCTGTTTTTAAACTCATATGTTGGGAGATGGAGCTTTAAGTCTATAATGAAATCCACATAGGTTGGCTGCATTATTTGTGTCCCACTGTCAACAGCTCTATCCAAAACCATGTACATGTTAGCTTGAAGTTGCAGGGATCTCTCAAGTGAATAAACACGTACTTGTAGGATTGAAATCTTACTAGTTTATTTAATTTTATTTTTTCTTAAAGGAGATCAAATAAGTTCAGGAAAAAGTACTCTCAATAAACCAAAATCAAAGGTTTCACATTCTTTAGATAGCTGGTAATTTTTTTGTAGCGTTTCTCACTGTTGGTCATTATTTTCTTTAGGTTAGACTTTTACCTGCTCTGATCACTCTTCCATTCTGCACCATTTTGGTAATTTTGGTCTTTTATCTTTCAGATATCATTAAAACCCACAACCATCAGGTTTTTATTGAGCAGAAAAAATTTATTATAACAAATGATTTGTGGTTTCTCTTAGGTAGTTTGAAAATTTAGAATTTCACAAATAAAGTTATTTCAAGATTACAATTATTATTATTTTCCTTTATTTTAAAATAGTAATTTTCTTTTACTTTTTTTTTTCTTAGCAATTATTTTACTGGTTCATCACTATTTGGAATCATTAATTTAGTAACCTTCCTAATTTCTCTCTCCGTTGCATAGTTTCTAAAGCTCTTAATATTGGCTTGACTCTGGAAATTCCCACTTCACTGAGGGTCCTCAACAATCTCAGGATTTTGGCACAGCCAATACCTGCTGTTTATGTAAGGTTGGTTTTGTCTTGGACTGTAGAAACTCTTAGCAACTCTTTTTTTTTTTTTTTTTGACAGAGAACTTGATATTTTTGGCCAAATTCCTTGACCCAATTTCTGATTCCCCAAAATACTGATGACTAAGTTCCTGTGGAAATAGACACTCAGAAACAATATTAATGAAGAAAGATAGATGGTATACTTTTATTGAAAGCTTTCAAGATGCACGCCAGAAGGTCTGCGACACATGCACAGGCTCACACTTGCATGCAGACTTGCATACCCGTGACCAGGGATGTCACAGCTTTCATAACTTCTCTAGGAATTTACATATGAGATATTGATAACCAACCATGATCTTCATTTCCCTCTGTGCCCCACCCATAGGTGTCCTCAGAACTGCCCCTTGAAGATCTTCCAGGACCTCTAGGCCCTCTTCTTGTGTTTTGTCTTCACACTATCTACAGGTGGTTTCTTACAAACACCATGGCCTTCGCAGAGTATGAGAAAGCTCATGAATCTGTGGGAAAGAGCTTTAGTAACTCACCTAAGATGTGAGCAACCTAGGAGAATCCATGTAACCTATATGATCTCAAAAATCTACAAAATATACTAAAATCCTTTGGCAGCTTTCCTGAGCAATGATGACAAGAATGGCATCATTCAAACTTAGGACACAAGGATCCAGGAAAGGATGGTCCTTTGCCTCAGCCTTCTCTCTAAAGAACCACAGTCTCTGTTGTCTGTTCCTCACTTGTACTCTACGTGTTCTGTATTACTTATTAAAGGTTAGTTTGCAAGTAGAGCCCACATTAATGAGAACAAGGTTGAGACTTTGTCCCTTATGAGATGTTAAATGACAACAGTGCTCAGTTTTACAGATATATGTCCACAGGCATCTTTGCCAGCCTTTTTGATAGCTTTAGTATCTCGTGACCTTCAAATCCAACTGACCTCACTGGGAACTGCACTACTGCAGTGTTTAGATGCCATTATCACAAGGACAGCATACTCTTTCCAGTTCTGTGCTCTATCTCATACTGTTACAATTTACTGGTTATGAAATATTTGTCCAAACTTTTTAGCAATCTATAAAATGTTACATTACTTGATACTTCCCATGGTTTAAAAATTCACAAAAAACTGCAAAAAAATGAGGGCATTAAAACCAAATTGTGTTAGTCAGATGATGATATTGTATCAAATTCAGATGCCAAATGCAAACCCCTTAGACTTCTCTAAATTGACTTAGATCTGCTTCTTTACCTCTGGATCTGCTCTATGGAATTCACACTCAAGAATAAAAATCTCACCTACTCTTTCCTTGGTCTCCTAAGTAATGCTTTATACAAATCTGTATCACCTGTGGAGACGTATCTTCTGACTTTCCTATCATGTGATTTATCTCTTATTAAGAGAAGGGAGACCATCCACATCATTTTAGCAGAGTATATTTTATGTTTATGACTTTCTTGAAAATAAAATAAATTTCCACTTTAGCTAAAGGATATCTCAACTTTACTCCCTGGTCAGAAGGCAGACCTGTATATTTTATTATTAGTGTAACTTGAGAGATACACGTTAAGCCTTTTGTTTAAAGTACATTTAGAATTAAACAGGCCACATTCAAAGTAAATTATCTAAATAGATTCTGGAAAGAGAAAGGAGTCTGTTCATTTTAATATACCTTCAGAAATATTTTACTTCTTGATGATGACAGCAGCTCTTACTGACAACTATTAATACATTATAAACACCCCATCAGAGTTATATAAAAACATGTCAGTTTTAAAGAGAACATCTTTGACAGCAAATTTTCTGATTGTGAAACAGCTGTGCCTCCAGTACAATGCATTAAGTAGTTTATTCCTTTTAGATAGTTAAATTGTGCATGAAATGTTGCTGGCGCAAGGGCTCCAAATCTGGCCTGATTAGCGAACATCTGTTACATTGGAAAAATTCATGTCTACCCTAATTAGCTGTCAGGCTGATGTACATCAGCCCTGATGGTGAGGGATCCTGTGCTGTTTAAGTCAAACAGGTTTCTCTCCTATCCCATCACCTGCCCTTTCAAATCTCTTCCTCTGGTGTGTTGCTGTAATTAGAGATTGTTGAAAATACAATAGAGCAGGTTATGGTCAGTTATAGTCCCATCTGTGCAATTTTTTTATTCCCACAAAACTTACAAACTGACATAAAGCAGTCCTAGCAGTCAGGCTGAGGTCTATATATTTTTCTAATCCTAATCCATTTGCTAAATCTGAAGAATTTTCATTCTTGTAAAGCTAGCACTTTGTGGAAGAAAAACAATAATGGCCTGACCAATTTGTCTTTTTTTTCCTTTTTTTTCTTTTTTTTCTTTTTTTTTTTTTTAATAAGGGTATTTCTGGGTTGAGTATGAAAAGTGGCAAGAAATTAAAGAAATTAATGAAAAGAGTGTTCCCTGCCATTGGCATTTGCATCTGTTCCCTGCATCTGTTTACTGAAACAAGTACAAACACAATACACCTCATGTAGTGTGCATATATAAATATATATATATATATATGTGCATTTGTATACTTAAATTTCCCTACTAGATTGATGTCCTTTAGCTTGGGGTTCCAACTATTTTTAATATATTTGCAGGGGTTTGTTTACTTGCTTTTAATGATGTTTTATTTTGTATGAATAGAGAGATCTTATTCCTATGAATGGTAGAAATATCCATTAAGAGTGTATTAGGCTTCTTTACTTTACAACCACAGTCCTATCATACAGATATCAGCTAAAGAGAAAACTCCAGTTCCTCAGATAGAATAAATTTCTGTAACTCTGTTACAGGAGGTACAGAAGCTTAACATTGATTAAGAATCTAGTCCTATTCAATGACAATAAATTGTGTTTTCATTACTGACTTCTCCCTATGTCCCAACAGTAAGAATTTAAGCCAAACTGAGAAACTTGTATTTGTTAGATTCATTTCTCTGGCTTTTTAATTTTACATTTATCAAAATCTAGTTCAGTCCTCAGTTAAAGGCTGTGGTTTTCTTCATCCTAACATGGTTTCAGGCATGAACAAGCAAAGTACTAAAATGTGTAATAGATTGATTAGTGGCACAGTAATTAATCCTTATTCATATAATTTCACATTAAGATCTAGTGCTTTAATTTCAATTGTAAATTCTCAGACTGTTAGCTGACTGGCAACTAGTCGATAGGGATTTTTTAAAAATATTGTAAAAGAACTTACTTTCCACATTAAGGCATCTTCTTCATTATGTAGTCTTGTGCAGAGAGCTGAAAGGTGAAAATTTAGAGTTGCATAATTTCTGATTGGTCATCCGTGTGGGACAGAATTGTGTCATCCACTCTCACTCCTGTATCCTCTGGAAAGAAAGTACCTGTACTGCTTTCTGTCAAAAGAATTAGTGTGGAGACCTTCAACTTGCTTCCTCTGGTTAGTGGTAGTACAGACCCTCTCTCCTCTCTCCTTTCTTGGTTTGTCACAGAGCCCCAGAAGTGACCTGAGTGAGCATAGCTAACTATGAGTGGAGGGCTGTAAGAGATGTGAGAATAGCCTCCATACTTCAGCTTACGCCAGTTTAAAATGGGGTCCAGTTATATGTTTCAAATGTTGCTACAGTGGAATCTTACTGATCTTTAAATTATTACTGAACATTGACATTCACATTGAGTGGTGTCTGTAACAATGATTAAGATAGGAAGTGTCTAAGCATAAAAGAGATGTAGCTAAAGTTGATTGTAAGTGTTTCAACTTTTTGATTTATAGCTAAAGAAGAAGTGACTGCTTTGCAAAAGTTGCAGTGAAAAATGTTTCTCTTTTCAGACAGCTGTGCATGGTGTATATATATCTACCTGTGTGTATATGTATATATATACATTTGTGATGGTCAGTATTGCTGTCATGTTGAAGCACTAGGAAAGAACACATTATAATTAAAAAAGAATGATCCAACTGATAAGTGTGATGTACATTAGAAAGTCATTCAAATGAATGTGATAATGTTCATGTGAACAGGAGCCAACCAGCCAGGGATGGTAAAGTAGCAGATGAAAGAGTAATCAAGGTGCAATTTATGTTCAGATATTAACAGCATTTAGGATTTTCTTCCTAGTAGCATAAAGGAGGATATTTTAAAAGGCAAACAAATAGGAAATTAAAAGATAGAGCAAAAATGAATGGAAAGGAGTCTTATTTCAAAATACCAATAGATAGGAATTAAAGTTGCTTTTGAACTGCAATTGTGTACGTAGCCTTGGTGAAAGATTGGTGCTGAGGGAAGCCTGTAAAAGGAAGATTCAGCTGAAAGGCATTTGGAATAGCAGCAGAACCCTGTGAGTAGTTTAAATATGTATTTGTTCTGTTGCCCTTATCTGTTACTTATTGTTCTACAGAAATCAATGGTATTGCATGCAATTTTGTCTGCAATATGAAATTTGTTTTCTTTGGGTCAAAATATGAGTCAAATTGTAGTAAAACACCTAGCAGATGTCTGGTGGGACATTTGAAACCCATCAAAGCATAAGCAGGTACCTCTCACATTGCTTACCTAATGTTTGCACTTATGTTATATTTAACCAAGGTGCTACCGTGATTCAGAACTGTATATGACTTTCCTCTTCCTTTTGATAGAGGCAACAAAAGACTGGTGACCATTGTTCACTTGAGGTGTTATACCACTGAAGGTGCAGTGAAATGCTTTCTTATCAATTTTCTCATGTTACCAATCCTTACCAACTGATTAATGGTGTTCAAGGCCAGGCATTTAAATGAATATAAGTTATGTAGTAGTTAGTGGATCTACTGCAGCAGCTCAGCCTGCAGCATGGTAATGGTCCCGTAAAGGGAACAGCAATGGCCAGGGTAGTCCATGGGATTAGTTGTTCCTGACTGCATGCATGACTTA
>JAOXXN010000395.1:30396035-30416035 GCA_026770055.1 Myrmophylax atrothorax
ACTTTACTTTCTCTATTTTAGAAAATGGCAGAAGTCTTCAAATTTATCCTTCCCTCATAAATTTGTGTATTGAATCACTTACACATTTGAGTTTCTATTATATATCTATAACATGGAAGCCAGCATAAAGTGATCTCCATGTGTTAAGTCATTGCACATATATTGCACACATATGGATTGTCTCCCTGCTCTATTTTACATATTGTTTTGGGGAAGCAGAGAGAAAGGTAGCTATCCATACCTTTACTTTTGTAGAGGGCAAGAATACAGGCCTGAAAATTACTCCAATATAAAATTATTTTTTTAATCAGAAAAATTTAGATGTGGAAAGTGACTGAGAAAGAAAAATCCAGGAATAAATTATTTTGAACCTCTTCTCATATTGGTGTTTATAGTACATACACATTGTCAAGTATAGCCTGTTATACCTCAACTTTCTCTGTGAGTGTTGCACAGGCACCCTGAGTGCTGATAGTGAGAATGGAGGCATCACCTCAGAATGGAGTTCCTTTCTTCAGAAAACAACTCAATGATGTGGCAGCAGAGAATAAGTGGATATTCAAACCTAGTATTACTGATGCACAGAAGTGAATCACTAGCTGAAGAAAGCTGGCACTGATGGAGCCCAAAGATGAGGAGGGAGTTTTAACTTGGAGCAAGGAGAATAGTGTAGCTGTAAAGGGAGTCTGTGGATTTGGGATGGGGCAATGCAGGTCCAATAAAGTGTCAGACTAACAGTAGTGGTGGCAGATTGAGTGGGATGAGCGACAGAGAGGAATGAGTTAATGGGTTTTGACAGTTCCAATGTGCTAATAAGAAATGACAGAAAATTCAAGGAGTTTGCTGCGGACACTTTAGAGTGATAGTGGAACATGATCTGTGGGACTGAAAAAATTTCATTACAAAAAAAGAACTCTGTGTCCATATTGTAAAATGGAAAATTCCAGTTAGTGTAAAGCAGATGAACAGAAACAAGGAAATACTGTGTAATTTTGTCCAGAGTTCCAGATTAGTTCTTTGTTGAATAGTATTCTGTAAGATGTAGTTGTTGTACTGATTTCAGTGTTGGCTCTTTGCCTTCAATGCTATAAATGGCATAATGTTAACATAGTCACTGCAAGTAAAGATTGTGATCGGTGACTATGCTGTTGTCTTGAATATATCTCTAAATGAATATGTTTGTGGCTGAACTACAGGAGTCTGCTGTCTTGCTGCACTGGTATGCTTGCGAATGTTGTCAATAGGATTTTTAATCCTATAGATAAATAATTCTCATTACTTAGTCTCCTTTATTATGCATCAATATAATAAATAATTGTAAAACTAGAGGTCAGAATTTTGAATCTGATTTGAGGACTACAAGAATTCATGAGGCTTGCAAAGTAAAAGCATATAAATGCATGCAGAGGGAAATACATACTAGCATGTCCTTAGCCATTTTGTGGTGAATTGTCATTAAGTCTTGCTGAGCTTCTAAATGAAGGCCTGATGAAATCCACCCATTTTGAAAGTACGTGTGTATGTGTGTGTATGTATATAATATGCACATTCTATTTTTCAGGTTTTCTGACAACGAGCAGAAATTTTGCAGCATGAGCTCTGTGATGAATAAGTTGAGTTTAACAGAAACTGGCTAGGAAGTGCTCATATAACCTTGGCCGTTTACTACTCAAAAAGGTAACTGAGTGTGGAATAACAGGAATCAAACAAAAACTTCTATTGAGAATTTTTCTTCTGTTTGAAAAATGTTATTAGAAAAAAAATTCTTCCTTGTGAGGGTGGCAAGACATTGGAACGGGTTGTCCAGAGAAGTGGTGGATGCCCCATGCGTGAAAGTGCTCAAGGCGAGGTTGGATGGGCCCCTGAGGAACTCAGTTTAGTGAAAGGTATCTCTGCCTATGACAGGGTAGAGCTGGGACTACCTGGTTTGTAAGGTCTGTTCAACCCAAACCATTCTATGATTCTATTATTCCAAGACAGTACTTCAAGATTACAGAGAGTATCTGTATGCTTACAAATGAATGTAAGAAAGAGAGGGGTTTAGGGTTTGGTTTTCTTTTCATTGTTGGTTTTAATTTTGTTGGGGTTTTTTTTCTGTTTTGTTTGTTTGTTTGTTTTTCTTACATGTATATAGCTTTTTATCAATTATTTCATGCAAATGGAAGCTTTTTCAGAACATGGCTCGCATAGAGCCTAGAGAGACTTTATTTTCCTGAGTAAAACTTCATGTTCAAATAGACAACCACTGTATAATTTCTGTCATGCCATCAACAGCTGGGTAAAACTTTGGTTAATCAAAAAATTGGTGACTATCAGGGAATCTATTCCGCTACAGGTTAGAGGCTGATGATAAGCTTGGACGCATTCTTTGTATGCCTCTTTAGGTTGGTAAAGCTCTTTGATATCCCTTGGAGTAAAATGATACATAGATGTAAGATATCACTCATACTAATTTACAATTCACATAACAATATGTAATCTCTCATGAACTTTATCAGTATGACACGACAGCAAATTCCATCACAAAATTTCCACATGTTCCTCTAAATGAAAAGAGGGTGTTTCTCTATGACAATATTTGGTTTTATCCCCTCACATTTATGCCCTAGACTAAATTATAGTATTTTGTTTGCAATTTTTTTGTCATATCATGTTAGCCTAATATACCACTAATACCATTTTAATACAGAAATCTTAGTATTCCTACTCATTGGATGATACAGTAAGTTATCACATTAGCCTGCTATGACTTTTTCTTGCGGTATCAGTTACTACTCTATAATTACATTCCTACTTTATTTTCAGTCTGATAGGTGCCACCATTGTCCACACTTCTGCATTGAGAACCTACCTAAACTCTGTGTTACAAAGTTTTACAGCTAAAGAGCTGTAAATTACATTGATGTAATTAGTAGTCTATTTGTAGTTATCTCTGAGTTCAGCCTGATACAGTGCAACTACTGTGTCTGAAAAGTGATTTGTTTGTTTCTAACTTAGAAAATAGGAAAAGAAAACTATACTTAGTCTAAAACAAACAAAAAACTCCAGCGAAACTTGCTCCCACCAGCAATACCAGGGTAACTGGAGTTTGTGCAGTAAATGAAAGAGGAAACCTTTCTCAAAAGCAGTAGAAAAAACTCCTTTGTTTTACAGCTGTTTATCCTTTCATGTTCTATTCCCTTGTTCAAATAGATTTATAAACCTTTAAAGGAAAAGGAAAGGCAAGGAAAAATCCCAGTAGCTGTGTTGGCACCTCAGCAGCTGATGTCTCCCTGTAAGATGCTGTCTGATGGCACTCCCTTCCATGGAAGGAAGCAGGAGAATTTTACTGTCCTGGACCAGCCAAATTCTCATGTTCAAACTGATGAAAGCATTTGTTTCTCACTCCTTTTTTTCTTTTGACCTTATCTAGGATAAAATTTTATTCCTTGACTTAACTGGATAAGAAACTTGGTGTAGTAAATTGATGAAATGATGAACTGGGCAGCTGCCTGGAAAAGTCATGGACTCTGATTATTAGAGATGAATTATGTGTTTTCCAAATAATTTCTTGATGTTCTTCCATTCTGGAAGCCTTCACACTTTGTCCCTAGTTGAAGAGGAAAGATGCACTTTTGGTCAAAATAAATTTGCAAAAGGACAGCTAGAGCTGCTCAGTTCAGTGCATTTAGTGACTGAAAGAAAACACCTGAGTAAGACCTGTAGTGTCTAGGAAGTGTTTATGAGCCTTTGGTGACATTTTTTGAAAAGTGCTTACTGTGCTTCAGATTCTGGTGTTACCGATAGTTCTTTAGGTTTTGTGTGCAAATGATAAGCAGAATATGATTGTTAAGTGAGGTTTCCAAAACATTGGGAAAGAGTAATTCTTCTTTTGATTCTCTGCCTTTCTATTTACTGGCGAGGTACCTTCCCCTTTGCTGCAGTGCGGGTCTACAGCAACAAAGGTAGGATTTTCTCTTTAATTATGCAAACTACTGCAATTGCTCCATCAGTGTGCCTAGTTGCAAGAATATCTGTCCTTTTGAGTGATATTCTGCAATGTCATGTATATTTTTGCAGTAAAGTAGTGTGATCTTATACTCCTTTTTGGGGAGTTATCACAGGTTTTTTCAATGCACATGTTCATCCTTCTAAGGGGGAAGTATTATATGAGCTGGAACAGCATGCTGGATAAAGCCTTCTCAGCCCTTTCAGTGTATAAATTAGGCATAGTGCTAAATCCACCTGCTGCATGAAAGTTTCCATTTTAAAATCAGAAAATTCTGTGCTTAACCTGGCATCCACTGATTCTTGAAATTCCTGAAAGTTTGCTATTACTGTTTTTATGATTCAGTGTTAGCACTAAATTCATCCCCAATATTCAGGTTGTACTTTTCCCAGATTTATGAACTAAATATTCCTGTTGATATTGATGCAAAAAGGGGTTTTGATTTTTTATTTTCACATTTTATAGATTTTAGGAATACAGTAGCTGTAGCGAAGGCAAACTTAGTGTGTTAGTATTTCTAACAGCTTAAGTTCAATGTTTGTCTATTGTAGCCCCTATCCCATATCAATAGGTCAAATTCTTTTAGCTGTTTAGACTCATTTCAACGTAGAAGGCTGAAGAATATCAAGAGGCTTCCCACAGGAGACATAAACAAGGGACAGAGTGACCTGGAAGTCAGAACATTGGAAGAACTCCAGAAGTCTGAGGAAGAGGAAAATGATAAAGAAGGGGTCCCACAAATGCCTGACTCAAATTCTGAGGGGGTGAGACTGGGGCAGGACAAGGGTGAACTGGGATATGTGTAAAATAATGATTGGACAGACTGTATTATAAAACCCATGGAAATTAGAGTTTGCTCACTCACATGTCCATGTATTCCTGGATGAGCATAGCTCATTAAAGCCACTGCCTACTTCTACAAAATTGGCTTGTTTTCAGGCATCAAAATATAGTTTGTTTGCAACTCACTAATGATGAGTGTGCAACTTCATGGTTACTCATGGTTTCAGAGCAGCAGGTCTGACTCATAACAGATCAGTCTAATGGGACACATTCCCCTCCAAAATTTATCAGGACCTCAGTGTGTTCCTATCATTAACACTTACTGACATCAATATTTCTAAGTTTTTATCCATAATAATTTCATTTTCCTAACCCATTTTCTGTATCCCTTTTCATAAGTAAGAGCTAAGGGTTTGTAGGGTATCCAATATCTTTACTCAGCTCTCTAATTACTGATAAATGTAGTAATACACTTATTAATTTCTTTATGTAGACCTATTGTGGTTTTATAGATTGATTGGTGTTTTGACCATGTGTGCCCTCAGGCTCTCAGGAAATGAGATTCATAATTTCAATGAATTTACACTACATATGATTGATCAATTAAACTGTATTTCAGCAAAAAGATTATAGGAGGTCAACAGACAAAAGTATAAAGCCATTTTATAAACACTATCATTTCCTTAGGGTAAAGGCAGTTAAATGACACCCTGACACCTGATCCTGTCAGATCTCAGAAGCGAAGCAGGGTCAGGCCTGGTTAATACTTAGATGGGAGGCCTCCTGGGAGTACCAGGGGGTGTAGGTTCTAGTCCTGAGGACTTCACTGTCACCGTCCAAGCTCGCTCGGCTGTGGCAGATGAACCTGAGGAGTTAAAGGGTGGGGCCAGTTTTGCAAATGCTGTGCCTCACCTAAAAAATCCACTGTGCAGGCTTGAAGGATACACCCATGTGGGTAGAGCCCTTCCCAAATCTTCGTTTGTGAAGCCTAGCCATGATGATGAATTTATATTGGATTATTGTCCTGGCTTTTGAATTGTCAAGGAACTGTACACATTACTTTACTTCTGGACAGAAAAAAAAGCAGAGCAACAAGAAATCCTGGAATTTAATCAGCATTCTAGTGCAAATCTACATGATGAATTAGTAAATAATCCCAACAGCAGTGGTTTTTAGCATTCTGGACAGAAAAGCTGATTCAAGGTCTCTCCCCCCATGCTGAATAGTTGCTGTAGGGCATGGGGAGCTTCTGGTAAGCTACAATCTTTCTGGAAAGGGCAACAGGCTTCAGGGCAAACTGCTCCAGTGCTTCTGTCTCAGGCCTTGTGCTTTGGGGATGCTGAGATTTTTCCAGAATGAGGAAGTTCTGGGATACCTTTCAGAATTATCCATATTTTTGCTCTAGTTGTTGTGGTGTATCTTGCACAATGTGTTCTATAGTTGGTTCAGGTATATGGAGGGAATAGGACCTGTGTGATGCTGCACTTATTGCAACTCAGCTAGGAATATTCATTTTACGCAGGTGACAGGTGAAACTCACTCGGGTATTAAAGAAAAGTTTTGATGAGTAGCTGCACATTCTCTCCACCTAAGGTCTGTTGCTGCATTTGAACTGTAAACAAATGACAGTCACTTGCATGGCAGAACACCCCAGAGAGAATACCAACAGCAATGCCACCTGTTATTCATTGCATGACTAGTGAAAAGACACAGGGTCCTCCTACCTTTGTATGAGAAGATATAATCAATTTCTTCCTTTACTAGTGAAGAGATTTTGAAACAGATTGTGTGTCTGTTGAAAGGTAAACATTTCCATTGTGTGTTTTACATGTTATGGCAGTAACTATTGTTTGCTTCAGGATCTTATAATATTTAGCAGTATTTAACTTTTATGACATACTTAAAACAATACATCTAATTTAAGGTTTAGAAGGTACATAGAATCCTATAGTTTATTCTTGACCAAGTTGCATAGCATATATGATGCTTTTCCAATAATATATTTCTTTAAATTTGACAGGAAAAAGATTTTTACTTTGGAAAATTATATCAGCTTGAAAAATATATTTAAAAACTATATTAAAGGAAATAGAAACAAGTACCAAATATTACATATGTAAAAGGACAAGAGTACAGTAACTATACTGGTTTACTAGTAAGTATAGCTTTAGAATGTCACAAAGAACGTTGTCTGCTACTTAGGAGAATATCATTATAAATGCAAATTATTATAAATTTTATATCTAGCTGTGAAAATGAATGTTTCTTTTTCAGAAACACATGAAGTTTCATGGTTTCCTTTGCTGTCCCAGGTAGTACCTATGAATCTTAAATACAGGGATTTAGAAGATCCTGTGAGGCTGGAATCCAAGGGATACATTTCCCTCATCTGGCTCATGCAGTAGGAACACTGCATCACAAGAGAACTCTCCTCCTCCTGAGCCTGCCAGGACAGACCTCTTATCACTCCTATTGCACAGGACGTAAACTGAACAACCCTGCCTGTCTTTAAAATGTGTGAATTGGTCTAGGAGTTCAAAAAACAAGGCTAGCATGAACTGCCTTCCAGGGTCCAACCTTTCTCTCTAGATATTGCTGAGGGAGGTCATCTGAGATGGATAATATTTAGAGCTCAGAAGTTAGCAATGAATTCTCTGCTGTCACACTAACAAGTCTGAGGTAGAGTCAGGGGCAAGAATTGAGCCCTGAGACGTAATGAGAAACTTATGCTCTGGATAATCTACGGTAGCTTTAGAGAGTGTGGATTTTTTATGCTTGTGTATTCAACATTGTAGATTAGTTTCCTTGAAAAGATTTCAGGTTAGTTTGATAGAAGCAGACACATCCTATATTAATAGTTGTATTTGAAATATTTAACTTAGACCCAGAGATCATCGGCAGAGTTATTCAATAATTATTTTTATGTATTAAAAAGTGGGCCCTTCACTTTAGTCAGAGTGTGCAGTCTCTTGGAATACCAAGCTAGTTCAATGTCCTTTTGTATGAGGTAGTCTATTGGTCATGTCAAATGTCCATGTCAGAGCCTGAGAATGCAGCATTCAAATCATATTCATTTAATATAGAACTTGTTCCTGTTCTCATTTCGAGAGAAAATACTGATTGCTTTTCAGGCTTATGCTCAGAGCAGCCAGGTGCTCAGAAACTATCCCATTACAGAGGAGAACTAGAGGCCAAAAGAGGCAGAGACAGCATCAGGGGAAAAGATACCTGCAGGGAAAATATGTGCAATACTCCTCATAGAAGATGATATTTTTCTAATTTCTTGAAGATTGGTCCCTCTTTTTCAGACAATCACAAATGAAGGGAAAGGAGAAAATGTAAAATAAATCAGTACTCGTCATACTGGTTTTTGAAACCATAGTAATTTACTATCATAGCACTTGAGGGCAAATCATACTAAGGTGCCATAAATACAACATGTAACATTTATTTTTCTGCATGTTGTCATATTACTGTGTTTCAGAGTGTGGACTGCAAGCCAACTATCATTTTATCTTGCTAAACATTTGGAATCAGTTTTATTCCTTTATCCTTGTTTCAGGATGAGTCCAAATATTGCATGTCTTTACTTCTATTGGCATGAAGAATTAGGACTTGGGAAAACAGCAAAATACTCTGCTACACTGAGTGTTTGCAAACTTTTGGCAACAGCTTGTGTTCTGCCGCCACAAATAAGAATAGTTAGTATTTTGTTTATCAGTATTTAGCCCAATAAAATGTGTGCAAGACCCTTAATGAACTGGGAATGTAATAAGGGCAGTTCAAACTCTTGAAATTATTATTTATGGCTTCTTGAATGTCATAGAGGGAGGTTCAACCAGTTTCATGTTAATCTACTTAATAATATTTTTGCTGGCTTTGTTGTTTTCAGAGACCAAAAATGATTGCACTTGAATATAAAGTGTAAATAAAATCCCATCTAGTAAGTAAGAGATCAGTACAGCTTGTAAAACAGAAACATCTGTTTCACTGAGTGAAGTTAAAATTGATGCCTGTACAGGGATGGCTATGTATAGATTCTTATCTCTTAGCAGTATAGGAGCACTCAGACGTTCCAAGGGAGAGGGGTATTTTATGCTATACTGCCAGGCACTTCAGTTATACTACATAGACTTTTAAATCCTTTGATATTAAGTGGTTGATCTTTGTGATATGCTGAACTTCCTAGTTCTCCTAAGGAAAGTAAAGACAATAGAGAATTCTGATACACACTGGAAATGTGTAATGTCTAAAGGGAACTCACACCGCCCCCATATTTTATCAGATGATCAAAGATGAAAAAGAAAATATGCTGGGATTGGGACATTCCCTACACATTTTAGATTTTGGTCCCTCAATGCTTCTTTTAGGTACTGAAGTGACCAACAAATCACTGCCTGAAGGAGACGACAGACAAAAACCTCAGTCCTCAGACACATGCCATCTCTTTCTCAACACTGGTCTTGATATTTTCCTTCAAGTGAAATGTAGCAAATATTTTGTGAAACAGATATCTCTTTTGAGCCCACAAGGGACTCACCGGTCCTGATATCTGTAGTGCAGAAGAAACCTTTCTTCCTCCTTTAGTGCAAAAAGTCAGCTAGGAGGCAATCCCCTGTTACAAGGTGAATTGTAGTGTAGAAGTAAGTTACCTTAGCCAACTACTGCCTAAGCATCACAGCTTGTAACTTTTCTGTAATTATTGCATTTAATACAGCTAGTTACTTGCACAAAAGAGCTCCCAGATACAGCAATTGCTAGAGGGCTGTTTGGGAATGTAGAGGCCCATCATTTAGCTCTGATATTGTTGGGTTGTCAAAATTGATCATAGCTCTTGATGGAACACCTCTAGCTTTTTTTTATGGAGTGCATCAGAGTGACATCTCGCATTGTTTAAGTAGGAGTGATCTGTTAGTTTATATTTTATCTAAAACTGCAGAGCAGATGACCTCCCCTCAGGGTCTAAATACATGAATCCTATGTGCATGTTACAATTAATAGCAGAGCTTGGAGAGAAATTCATAGCAAGGGGCCGAAGAGCTGGGCAGAGCAACTTGTCAAAAAGAAGGAAATTCCACTACAGATTAGCTTATTTTTAAGCATGTCAGGCTCTACATACAAACATGATATATTGCTTCCTTGTAATGTCTGTTTAGGCCCAGATGCTCGAGGCACTGTCAGGGAGTGCCGTAAATTTTGTCTGAGTCAGGGCAATTCTGATTGATCTCTGAGTGTAAAATCGATAAGAAGACACTGTCATTTTCTTAAAGGATGAGCTAGAAAAGGAAAATAAATTAAGACTCCACTGAATGTCTATCTCCAGTACTCATTAATTCAGTGTGGTCTGTACTTTGTTAATGTTATGTCCACAGCTTTAATCTTCCAGGTGCTCTTCCTGCAGATAGTCGACAGCAGCCCTTTATTATGTTATGTATATTTCATCTACACGTGGTGGAAATAAAATGTCTGCCCTCTTCTTTCCCCTAGCTCCTGATTAATCCATTTTATTATTTTTCAGAAATACATCACTTGGGTACTGATTAACTTAAAAATGGAAAGCCATTGTCTTTCTTGCATGTCCTTCATCAGAAATAACACACTGGCTGCTCATTTGTCTTGAGTTGTTACAGCAAATAACGACTACCAGGCATTTCCCCTTATGTAATATACTTCAGGAAGATTAATTTACTTCTCCTCTTTTTCTCTGTTTCTTTTTTGTCTACTAAGACTTTTTTGACATGTTTTGAACTCCTTCCCAGCTTCCACTCTCCTGTTTCCTCTTAAATATTTTACAGCATGCAGCCAAACAGCAGTGCTAAACTGGCCAGGATAGCCCTCAATTGAAGTCACCTGGTGCTGCTGCAGATACAGTTCGGTTCTGGGCTGACTTGCCTTGCTCTGCACTTGTGATCATGAGCCGAGGGGTTTGTCCCTTAAAAATAACAATGCATTGTTACCTTAGTCCCACAAGCTTCTTATGCACAAAATATCACACTGAAATTAATAGGTCTGAAAAAGTGAATATAGGCTACTCATAGGAGTACATACTATAGCATAAGATACAGTTACACTGAAATATAAAATTATTTTTATTGCTAAGCAGTCATTTTCCCTTCTACATGTGTATTCTCAGAGTAGAAATAACTTCTAAACATCAGTAATAGTTCATTTTATGTTTTTGTTTCTGCTTCTCAGTGTTAGTATCTGGACCCAAACAACTTGCTGTCTCCATATATTCAAATACAGTGGTTATAAATGAAGTATAACATGTAATTAATTTTTTGCAAGAAAAGTACTATTTCCCATCTTTTTCTTTCCCTTCCCACTATTCCTAATAGCTAAAATGCTATTTACTTACGACTTCATCATATACCTCTAGGGTGCCTTGATTGTCAAAACTGAGGTAGTTAAAAAAGAAGACCTCTTGACTCCAGCAAGCTTTGAATGCATATGCATATGCACTGCACATGCCAATTAATTAATTTTCATGGAAAGGTCATTGGTGAGACTAGATCTTGGACTGCCTGTTTTCTTGTTGAGCAGGCTTCACCTAAGGAGAGGAGTCAGTGATATCCTGAACCGCTTTTTTCAAATTTTATTTGAAAATGATCCATCAGGACTTTTCCTGTATCCATTGAATTTTGGATTTTAGAGAAGCTCAGAAAAGCTTTTAAAAGTTGCATTAAATATTTCTAGAACTGAGTATATTCAGCTCAATTCTGAAATATTATGTGCTACTTCTATGTTTATCTTTGAAATGGGCTATAAGTCAAGTACTAGGTCTTTTTTTCCAGTTATATGTCAAAAATTTGTAGTTTGAGAATAGTTCACTAAAAGTGGTAGTACTCCAGAAGAGGTTGAGCTTTCATCCAGATCTACTGTTCTTACCACCAGGCTACTTCCAGTAACATCTAAAGTATTAAAATCCATTCCTTGACACACACTGCCAAAATGTCTTTTATAATATTTAGGTTAAATTGTGAGCTTTATTACCCTTGTGTATTAGGAAAGAATCAGCTGCCTGATTTGCACTTGACTTGCATTGCTTGATCTCCAGGTTCCTGGGAAGTCCTGATGCCATGATGTTAGAAGTGATGCTGACATTGCCCTACCTGAGATAAGCAGACAAAGGTGAGATCATGGCCAAAACCCCTTCAGGCAGAGACAGGATATATAGTATTCTGCAGTCTCTTCCAAGCCACCCGAGACAGTCTGTGTTTTTAAACAGCAAAATCATAAACTTCGTTCAGACAATAACATTCCACATTAGGACAAAAATTATGATGAGCTAAATGCAGAGGGTAGCCTCAGATACAGAATTGCCCCTGGGTTAGATAAACACTGATCTGATTGTTGTCTGAATTACAAATCTGTAAGCCCCTCTGACAGCTAGCTATTTGCAAAGGCAATAAGCATTTGTGATAGGAAAAGATTTCATAGTAGTTATGCTACCCAGCCACATATCTAGATAGCTGAATTTGGGAGTCAAGTCAGAAAATCTCCATCAAAATAGAATTTCAGTAACTGAGCATATTGAACAAGTGTATTTTTCAAACACATTTTGAATGTGACTGAAATAAGTTTATAAACTGTATTATAGTAGACATTTTTATACTATCCTTGAAAAATGTACCTATAGTTGAGTGGATGGAGTGGATTTAATGCCAATATATAGCATAAATACACATAGTAAATATATAAATCTAGGTATATAATGCACATACCAAATGACAATACATGTATATCCCAGATTGCCCACTCTCTAAAGCTTCTGCTATGTGAGTACTTTAAACTGCAGACACTCAAATCTGTGCAAATTCGTTCACTCTCAGCAGGTTCAGAAGGTAGTATTTGGCATTCCTTGACCAAGTTTTTAAAAATGTGCTTGTATGTAATTGAACAACATTCATGTAAATGAATTGAGTGTGAATTTTTAGATCTTTGTGTTTAGTGCATAAATATATAAAACATTTGTAGGTTTTTATGGGAAAAAAAAACAAACCAAAACAAACCAGAAATAACCACACATCTATTACAAGAAGAACCAAAATTCACCTTATTTAAATTAAACTAGTGATGGTTTTAGTATTAGCATTCCCACGAATTGCAGTAGTTGAACTTAATATTTCCTGTCCTATTCTTCTGTCATGTGACTAAGCTAAAGAAACAGTAACTGATCCAAAACTTGATTTATATATATATATATATATGAGTGTAATAAATAGGGTGATAGAAATGTAGGCTTTGGGCCAGGAGGCTTAAACAGCCTAGATTTCCTCTAGGAATAGTAAGATGTTTATTAAAAAATATCAAAAGGGGAGCTAACTACTTTTCAAAAACAATTCTTGTCAGGATTAACTACATCCTTAAATACAAAAGAAGAGATGCTTCTACAGCTATACCAAGTATTTGTTTATGAGTCCCTTAAAGTTTTCTGTCAGACTTCCATCAACTCCACAGACTTCCATCAACTCCACAGAAACAGAAAATCAAGTTGGATCAAGTTAATTTAAGCACTACAAATAGAGGTTAGATGCACAGAGCATATGGATATGCATCTATTTATAAAGGGATAGCACTTTAAAAGACCTAAGGTGCTCTACTGCCTACAGATGCTTAAAGATCAAGGATTTTTGCCAGTGCAGCTATGTACTGATGTCTGAAACAAAATTACTTATATAGGAATTGCTCTTGATTTTGAGAACAGGACATTGCTGTACAACTTCACAATGAAGTGTTAGTTACACGCAATGAACAGCTATCAATAGAATGTCACACATTTCTGGAGGCTTTGTTTAACCATGTTTAGATTTCTGTCAAATAGGTTTGGGACAGATAGCTGAAAAGGAAGATGGCACATGAGTTGCTGTGGAATGGTGGAATAGAGAGACAAAAAAATCCAGAAGAACTGGATATCCAAATGATTTTAATCTGATACCTTGGCCCCAGTGGCAAAAGCTAAATGAGAATTAAGAAAACTGGGAATTTCTATTGAAACTGTAAGGTGAGTTTAGGAAAATCTGAACTCTGACATGGTTCATTCAACTATGCATATCATATTAATCTATGAGATTTACCATTGTAAAGAGAAATCTGCATAGAAGGGTTTGTGCAGGTTATGTCAGTATTAATTGCCTGTCCTGTTACTGTCTTGGGCAATCTAATATTTTGCAATCTAATTTTATACTTTTGTTATTGAACATCTGGGAATAAATTTTCAAAGCCGTGAAATTTATCTGCAGCTGCTCTGTAAACATTAGTGGAAATAGGTAGCTGGTATACCAATCACTATTTCGTAACACGCAGAATATAGGTGTAAGAACTCACTGCTCTTTCCGAGCAGTAATTCATTGCTTCTTACAATGAATTCATGCTTCTTACATATGAATATCTGCAAATTTATAAAAGGCTGGGTGTTATTGAAACCAACAAGTTAGTTTCCTTTGACTTCAGAGGAGGGCAGAATTGATCTGAGAATGTAACCAGACTGATGTTCTTTATGATTGTGCATACTGAGAAGTATTAATGAGAACATGTTTTACAGTATGTGTACTGCATTTACTTCCCATCCCAAGAAACCTCAGAACTGCTGTATGATTATATATCTATGGTGTTGCTGGAATCCACATACTTTTGGATATGAATAGCAGTAAATCAATGTACACATTTAGGCTGTATCGTGAATCTTCTTTTCTACTAGAATATTTGAAACATCAGCAGATGACTTGATTTTGTGAATTCTAAAGCAACGTTTATTACAACATAGGATGTCTTCAACAGTGACTGTTGTTGTGAGGTGCTTGCTTTAGTGGCTTTATGAAGACATCATAGCATGCTTTCCACCTTTGCAGGTGTTTCTTAAAAAATTTGCCTCAGTTTTAGACACTCCTTGAGAAGCAGATGAGTTGCTTCAGCAGATTTCATCCACCATTTATCATTCAAATCAAGCTACCTAAAGAGAAAAAATGCTTCTTTGTAAATCACCAGTATTAATATTCTCATGTATTTGAATCACTTGTTTCTTCTTATGGTACCCTTTTTGAGATTTTTTTTCGTGTAACATTGTCAAAATTAATAGTAGCCATGCTTTATAATAAAGGTGCTGAACATTCACCTCAGACATGCTGAAATAGCATTTTTCCATCTCTTCCCGGAATCATGAACATTTGAAAGCTCAGCTGTTGATTCAGGTAGTTTTGCTGTCAGTCCTTAATCAAAATTGAAAGTTACTATGAATAAAAAACAACAACGAAAGAAAGTGCATAAGTTCCAGTATGTAAATGGGTCTTACAAGAAGGCTAGAGAGAGACTTTTCTCAAGGGCATGTAGTGGTAGGACAAGGGGGAATGGCCTTAAGCTGAAGGAGGGTACATTTATATTAGATAATAGGAAAAAATACCTTACACTGGGGGTGGTGAGGCAGTGGAACAGGTTGCCTAGAGAAATTGTGGGTGTCCCATCCTTGGAGGTGTTCAAGACCAGGCTGGATTAGGCTCTGAGCAACCTGGTCTAGTAAAACGTGGGACTGTCCATGGCAGAAGGGTTGGAGATAGATAGTCTCCTAGGTCCCTTCCAACCCAAACCAATCTGTGATTCCAAGATAATAGCAACAATTTGGTGGGGTAATAAATTTCTCTGTGAAGCACACTGCTCAAAGGGTGTATCGTGTTATGAAGGAAATGAACTTGAGAGATTATTTTTACTCAGGCTTTTTCCTCGCTGCCTGGACCCTTTTGCACTGTCATAATGCTTGTCTGTAATGTGCTTTCCATGATTGGGAAGACAAGTGCATGATTCTTTCTGTGTTCTATGAAATACCTGACAAAGAGACAGCACAACACTGCCCTCCTTCAAATGCATCATTACAATCACTTTCTGAAACTCATCTGCTCTCTTGTCATCACTAAGGCACCCAAAACTACTTGATCTAGAAGTCCTCAGGAGACACTTATTAGTCAACCAAGCCAAGAGAGCATGCTGACATAACTTGATAACTCAGGTGATTGCAAGCACAAACTGCCATTTATGAAGTATCAAGACAGGAGTAAAAATGCATGTGTTACAGAGAGATTTTCTTGCTCTGTCCTCATTCTGTTGCTTCTGTAATTTCAGTCTTGATGTTGCTGTTGGAGTCCTGCAGGATTTGTATAGAAAAATTACACAAGATAAAATCACAGCCAAGCCCTGACAATGTTTTCTGTGCTCCTTGCATTCTGCTCCTCTTTGCTGACAGGACCTCATGTTTTGCAAGAAAAAACACCTGCAACGGTGACTGGAAATTAGCTCTTATCCTTCCTACCACTCATGCTCAAACCCAGAATTCTCCATCTTTGTAAAGCAGAACAGTAATCACAGGAGTAATCCTACAATACACCTTCTGCCTCAGTCAGAACTATCTGTACAAGACACCACATAATGCGTAACACTGCAAAGCCCATGACATGAGTATCAGATCTGGTTTCACCCCTGGCACAGTGATGGTCCATTTGTTCTCAGGATGTAGAACCACTGTGGAATTAGAACCATGCAATTTCTTGTCTGACTGTTCAAGGTGTCCTGCCTTTTCAGATGCAGATAGGTTTTAGGTAGTTAGATGTTCTTAGGCAAAAAAATTGGAGCTTAAACAAAGTACCTATTTTGAAAAAGCCTTTTCTACAAAACAGTAATAAAATTAAACAGGAAAAAATAGCACAGATGAAATTTGACTAGTGACCCTTATCTCCTGTGGGGTTTTCACTACACAAAAGTCTTCACTTTTGTGAACTTTCACTTCACAAAAGTCATGTTGCTACTCCTCATCATCAATGCTAAGTACATTTCTCCTCCTTTGACATTCTTTTCTTCACTAGTGAATGTATTGATAATCCTTCCACAGTCTACATCAAACTTATCTTTTTTTCTCCCAGATTTTTCTTTTTGCTTTTATGACTAGAAAAATCTCTCTTTTATGCACAAAATACACTTCCCCAATTTTATCTTTAAAGAAATATTTTCATTCTCCATTTCCTATATTTGTCCTGAATTATTAATGCTGTATGTGATACGTCATCAAAGTTATTAAGGTGTTGAAATGCCAGTTGATTTCAAAGGACATTTAGTAGTGCAAATAAGTTAAGTATTTGTGTGAAAAGGAGCATGCCTTGTATGCCTTGTAAAGCTTCTGCAGGACTTCTCCACACTCTGGGGAAGTAAAGTCTTCCATCACAACTTAGGCACCAAAGCAACTTCACAGGAACTGCAATTTTATGTTGGTGTTCAGTATGTGAGCAGAGATACCTAATTTATCAACCTAGCTCCCACATTCCTATTCCTAGATCTACAGGTATATACTATCTCTGTGACTTAAACCTACCACAAGCTCACACGGAGTAATATAAAACCCTGACTTACAGTACTTTTATGTGAACAGGATCTTTTAAACAGGTCAATATATGTTACACTTCTTGAACATAGCTAAAACATCCCTTCAGCTTTGCATTCTGTAGTGTTGGTTGATGCGTAACAGAGCCCTGTGAACAAGTCCAATAAAAGTGGCCATTAAGTTCAGCCTGCTCCTTTTGGTTGAAGAAGTTTCTTGATAAGAAAGGGAGGCCCTCACTTTATTAATATATTTCGATGGATTTTAACATCAGGAAATCATGAGAGTCTAAGAGGAATAAAACTTTTCTTTACTGTGCTGCAGCCTTTTCCTGTGGACCATTGGCCTGTTTTTGAGCTGGTGTTCCAGATCTGTATTTCCAGCTTTGAGAGATATTAGATGTCACCTCGGGCATCTTTTAGTCTGTTCAATTACATTCCTAGCAAGAAAGGAAGCTGTTCTTAGCCCACATGTGATACCATTTAACTTTTGCATGGAATAATAATGAAATTTGCTGTCTTTATCATTAATTTAAGGCCTGTATTTTTCCCAGGGTGTCTTCTCTGAACTACCTGCTTATTTGTACTGCTCAGTAAAGATAGTGCTTTCAGTAAATTTGTCTCAGGGCTAGCTGCTGGGCACCATTCCATTACCATGATGACACTGGTGATGGTATTACCTGAAAATATGACTATATAGAAACTTTTTGGAGCAATGTATATAATGAAAATGTCTCATCCTCCTATGGGCTCTTCAGCTGAAGGTGTCTGGAGCTGTCTCATTGGTTAAAAACTTCCCTAACAAATTCATGGTTTGATTTGAAAGGTGAATACATCCATGTTGATTCATTAGGGTTTTTGGTGGAGTAGAGCTCTTGCTTCTGAGAAAAATGAGCAAGCCTGTGCCCCAAGCACTTAAAGCAGGTCCAGGAAAGGATCTTACAGTTATGGTTCCAAATCATCATAAGGACAATATAGGTACTTATATGCAAAAGACTCCAGAAATCCTTCTTGGACATTCACAGAATTCTGTAGAAGCATTTCTATAGATATTTAATTATCTCAGTGTCCATCTCTTCTGTAAGCTTGTTTGCAATGCAGTTATTGTGCTCCCTTTCCCAGTCCAAGCAGGAATGCCAGTTCCTTCCTGTTTTGCCCTTTACTCTCATCTCCACAAAGGGCATGGAAAGTAGTTTGACTGTCAGTTGGCTAGTTAGGCAGTTTGATTGCTGCAGTAAATGAATTTGAGCTGACTGGGATCTAGAATTTTCTTCCCATGGAAGCACTCTAATCACTACAAAGCCAACCAGCTAGATTTTTTCCCATAGAGATAGCCTGGATGTCAGGAGAGCTGGAGACTGGCCCCTTGCAACACTGTGCACCATCACTGCCCAACACAGTGCAGTCTCACCTCTAGATCCATAGGAAAAATGAATTTTTTCTTTTAGTTGCATGACATTGTGACCTATGCAGGGCTGTGACATCTCCTAGGTGCCCAGCCTAAGAATATGAGGCTCTGAAATCTGTCTTGTGTTTTCTACTCCCGGCATGGAGCATTTTGAAGTGAAGCATAGTCAAGAGTCACTGTATACAGGTTCATACGTGAACTGAGCTCTAAGTGCTGGACAAAAGGCACCCTTTATCCAGCAGATGAATTTTTCCTTTGCCGTTTGAATGTAAAGGCTGGTAATAAAAGTGGAGCCTTAACAAGGTTTGATATTTCTAAATATCATCTCTTCTGGTTTCATGTGTACTTGTTGATTGTTAATTAAAAGTGTAACTCTAATAATGAACTTATTTTTAGCCTGCTTCTCTGAGTGGTGCATTGTATCAAAGGACAGGCAATTCATAAAGCAGTTAGCTGTGGATCAACAGTGACACAGAGCACTTGTGTAGTCGCTGGGGGTCAGTCAGTACATTTCTTTCACACCGGTGCTAGTCAATCACTTTTGTTTTCCAGATTAATTATGTAGCCTTTCATTAAAAAACGAGGCACTCTGGTTTCTTGCCATTTCCATTTCACTGGTGACTTTGCCTCAGTGAATTTTACATCAGGGCCTTGTATATGGTAACTCATACAGCCAGAAACTAAGGAAGTTGTTTCAGCTNNNGGGTTCAAATAATCTAGAAACCTAAGAGAGGGAAGGGGGGGCTGTCCATAATTTTTGTATATCTATAAAGAAAGATGGATAATATAAACTCCTTTTGCAGAGGTGAATATTTCACCATGCTAATGTCATTGTCTCCTTTCTCTTCATGTTCAATAGTTTTCTGTAAAATCTGAAGCAGTGACTATATTCAACACCTGCGTCTTTAACAGCCACTGCAGTATAATTACCTTTCTTGAATATTCTATAGAATTGTCAAACAGCAATTTTCTTTTTCAAGACAAGCTTTTGAATAGTGCCGTTTACATACAGAGCTTAACTTCTCGTATGTTGAAAATCTAATTATAAGTATCCAAAATTTACTGCGTGTTTGCTGTTTTATAATTCAGTCTACAAAAAATTGCTAAAACACAACACCTTTAACATTTTTTCTGGAGCTGAATTAGCTTCGTCTTTATTGGACACATTTTCAGTGTTAAATATAATTGATTCTGTAACAATATTTTTGATTTTTCTTATTGTGTTTATCTTAAATTTCCAAACATAAGTACAGAGCAAAAGGAGAGGCTATTGATAGAGGTGCCTAATGTTCTTTTATTGCTTTTTCATTTGGTGAAGATTTATTTATTTTGTATTGAAAGAGAAATATCTCAGCGTTTCAGAGAGAGAATCTAGGAAAAACACTCCAGCATATTTTATTGTTTGGAATATTATTCACTGGATATTTAAAGCTGATGTTGATTGATTAGATCAGACTGATTAGA
>JAOXXN010000395.1:30421035-30431171 GCA_026770055.1 Myrmophylax atrothorax
TTAGACCCAAGTTTCAGTGGACCCAAAATTCTCACAGAGCAGGAAAGTTTCTTACTTGTCTACAAATGGAAATGTCAGCAGAAACTGAGAATAAAAAGATAGTAACTGGAAATGCTTTAATTTTAGCTTATAGCTCTGTGTTAATGATTAGCACAAAACAGTATGCTGAAGTTGTAATTTATGAGAAAATTAAGTCCCCTGTTTTTCATCTTGAATTTCTATTTAATTTGCTTTTCTAAATATATTTCAATTCAATCTTCCATAAGAATGTGAAATCTGGATATTTTGGTTTAGAGATTTAAAGACTAAAGCAGTTGACCAAAAAGTTTTTTAAAAGGAATTTTTATTGTGATTTCATGAGCTGAAATAAATGTTGCCTAATATTGTCACCATTGGAGCAAGTAAGATTATGCTATGTAAGACTGTAATCCATATTTTCATTAAAGTCTCTCAAGAGCCTGTGTGTGTGTGTGTGTGTGTGTGTGTGTATAGCACCCACTGTGGTTTGTCATATGGTATTAGTGACACATTGGAGACTTCTGTATTACTTAAAAGTAGCAAGAATTATGTAGGTTTTTTAAATAGCACCTAATGTGACTGCATCTCTTGATCTGTTGTGCAAAATAGAATTGTTTATTTGATATTAACAATATGAAGGATACTTAAGGCATCTCTGAATTCAGTTAGTCTTTATTATGATTGCATGTATGGAATTGAAAGATGGATCTCCAAAACTGACAAAGGGCAAAAAGTATGCAGAGATTTTAGGTAAGATTGTTAATGATGAGGGTGTCAGTGCAGCGGTTTGAGATCTGTAGTAAATTCAAATGATGTCTCTATCACACTCAAATGATGTGGATATTTCAGTTCAATAAGAGATTTAAATATGATTTTGTGGTTATATTATAGAATGATTTTAAAAGAAATAACAGTTGCAACAAGTTAACACAGAGCATGTACTTTTGCACACACATCCACATATTCTGAACTGATGGAATAGATAAGGGTTGAATTCCTGATTGTGAAATGCAGTTAATAATGTTTGTCACAGCTAAAAATTTTATCTATGATGTTAATCTAGTCTTTGGAAAATATAGTATATTTCAGTGTCATTTTATATCATCAGGGGGCAAAACTTCCCAGAGTTGGACACTGCTCAAAGTATACTTTATTGTGTATTGTGTCTTGTTAGAATTTTTTGCTTAAAACACAGATAACCAGGCCAGTAGTCTGTGAAAAACAGCCTTCTGATTTTGTACTTACTATGTTTAAACATGCAAAAGACAAATGAAATAACAGACTTCTTACAGAAAGAAGCATGGGGAGAATTTTAGTTTCAATGCAATTCTTTTTAAAGAGTTTCTCTATTTTCTTCAGCATCAGGTGACATTTAATGCCATCTTTTTGAGTCTTATGGCTGAAAATCCATTAAGATCCTCTGTTAAAAAAAAAGGCACAGGAGCATCATTTATGTTCTGATTACTTCTGAAAATTTGACATGTCAACATTTCCTGAAACATTATTTTCTGAATTGTTATATTTAAGAAAATGCTATGCTCCAAATAGCAGTCAGTAAGAGAAACAGAGCTGGAGAAGGGACAGCAGGATGTGTAAAATGCCAGTCAGTCTATTCAATAACTGCAATAATACTCCTGTTGAAAAAGTAGCCAAGGCTTTTCTCCTGTTTCTGTTTTTATCTGAGGAATCACAGTAAGGGAGTTTGTTAGCGCTGTCATTACAACTTCCAGAAGTGACTAACCCTTCCACACCTCCTCCTAACATGAACATACTCCCACCACAACCACTCAGCCAGAACTTATGCAGACTAATTCTGACAGCTCCTCCCTCACTTCTGGCCCATGTGTTGATCTTCCTATGTTGTCATTGATCTGATGGCCGCACATACCACTGTAATTTTTATTTGCCTTTACACAAATCATGCAAATCCAGTGCTTTCTTCAATATGTTAGCTTTCAATATCCATTGATGGTCTTGGCATAGATTATAAGGAGAGATCTCACCCAGCCCGTAACCAAACTCACATACAGAACTGCAGCACACAGCTGGGAAAAAACCCATCACTAGCAAACAGTTTATTTGACGTATGCCAAATTGACCTGTTTTCTTCCTGGCAGTGACTTGGACAGTCACTTTTCTTCCCTTCCCACTCTTGTGGCAGAACAGTGACTGTAACCTGTGCTGTAATCCAAACACTTTGAAGGTGTGAGGGGAAATACAAGGGGGAGGAAGCTGGAGGCAGACCTCAGGAGCATGAGGAGTCAGTTAGCAAATAGCTGGGTGCTCATGTGCTGCAAAATAACAACTTCTGGCATAAAGAGTTGAATTTTGGAGTACAAGAGGAAGTAAAAATCAAAGTCTGAGAGTCATGCAGTCATTTGGATCTGGAATAATGTGGTTGGAAATTCACACCTCTGAGAGCTGGTATTCCAAGTTCATTGCAGACTGACAGGAGTTACACTCACACATTATCCTGACAAAGTAAGAAAATGCAAAAAGAAAGCCTAAAATTCTGACACAGTGATTTTCCTTGGGTTTTGTCATAATTACTTTACAGATTATATAATTTTTCATTAAATATATAGCATAAAATATGGGGTAAGTAATTTCAAAGGGGTGTCTTGATTACATTATTTGAATTCTTATATCAAACCCATATGCTGTGCTATTAGCTGCAAATGAAGCGAAGGTGAAGCTAATACATGGCACTATTAGGTAGTATCATTATCTTACTAGATATTTCTAGAGTAATGTTCCTCCCTTTTAGGCATGTGACCTGTTGGTATTGAGGACCTGGAAGATAGAGACTTGTTCTGCAAGTGAAGCCTTCTGCAACACATTCCCTGTGTAAGGAGTTATAGACACAGGAGAAACAAAAGGTCCATTTTTTTGAAATGTTGATGAATTCCAGCTTCTTAGGTAGGAAGCTAATTTGGTGAAAAAATATCCATTATGACACTGAAGAAATGAGTTGTATTTTTGCAAATACTGTGTGGGAGTTTTATTCCAGATTAACGCCTAATGGGTCAACTCCAGTGTCTTGGCATTCCATTGAGTCACCAATACTAGGAAGTAGAGCCTATGATTTTCTTTCAAACAGGGTTACAGAATCTTCTGGTCTTCTTTTTATGTTGGGAACTGCTCCAGCCTATTAGAAATGTGATCTATGCTATGAATGACATTTGACTTTAAAGAGAAATCTCTGGGCTTAACAACACAGCCCATTTAGCAAAGATGAGATACTGCAGACACATTAGACATTTAAAGGCACTGGGAGAAGTTATGGGTACAGATTATAGGCACATAGCTGGCCTCTGACTGTGGCTTAGTCTAGGAACTTAGTTTATTTCAAAGAATATAAAAAGTTTCTCTAAAGCATCTCTTGAATGCCTGTCATGTTAACATAGAGATTGCCATACTCAATGAGTAAATATGATAAAAACAAAGTTTTAAAGAGAATAGCCATAAGTAGATGACTACTTACGTAGTCTTGATTTTCTGTATATACTAGCATGTCTTGTTGGAAGTCGTGTCTGGAGTCCTGTAACTACCACCAGATCTCCTTAGTGTGTAACACATTCTGTGTTTTGCTATTTTCAAATTTAGCCAAAAGGCCTGTGTTTGTTTCAATGAATGTCTTTCTTTGCATGAAATATTTCACAAATACCATTTATTGCTATGTGCTTGATTCTTTGTAGGGTTTGAAGACTAGGGTTTAATATCTTAGATTGTATAAACAAAGCCCTACTTAAAATTTGCTCAGGTTTGCTTAGAAACCCAGAAGCCCTGTAATTACAGGGAAAATTTGAAGGAGAAAGCAGTTTTATTAACACCAGAAACTACTGTTTATGCCCATGAGCTGTTTAAAACTGTAGTTTCAGAAATTATGCTGAAATAATCCTTCAGTGTACTCAGTAAGGCAAAATTGTAAAGAAGCCATATTCCATGTGACCTCCAAGACTGGATCCATTGTTTCTGTGTGTTATTGCTTTGAACCCCATATTAGTTGATTTACAATGTCTGAAATACAGCTGATGCAGCACACCCTCCTGTTTGCTGTTGTCTCTTTCTAGTGAAGGAGCAGGGATGTCAGAGCTCCTGCTGGTGCCAAGAGATGTCAGTGGGGTTTCAACCTGCAGATGCAGGGCAGTACATGGCCTTCAGCTTCTATTTGGCTAACCAATGGTTTTCTTTTTATTAGGTATATAAACCTACCTATCGAAATACAAATGTACCGTCTTTGGCACAGGCCTTTCATCTTTCCAAATATAGTAATTAGGGATATGCATTCTCAACTACTCTGTGTGGGGGTTTCATAATGCCTTTGAAGGATGCCAGATTGACAATCATGGGGCTTCAGGTCCTCTCTTTACCAACAGAGCAATTTCTGCAATTTGAGTTTTGAGCAAGAAGTATTTGCACATATTCAACTTCAATGAGACCAGAATCTGTGTGTGGCAGCTAATGTTGGAGAGAAACAATGAGCTGGATTCTGTACTGTTTGTTTGTTTGTCTTTGTGCTCATATTGAAGATGAGGAAAGTGCAACTTCATTGAATTAAATTAAATTAAATTTTATACCAATCAAATGATTTAGGTAATAAAGGGGGGCAAAGAAAGAAAATGTTCAATTTTAATAGTCATAACCTGTGAGCAGTGCTTTATCTTGCCGCTGCTGTTGTAAGGACTAGTAATTGCAGCCGTCTAGACACAGGAACAGATGCAAAGTAGAGCTTTATTATATCAGACATTTGCCCTGCTATGATACAGTCTAATTGCCCAGAAAATATATTTCTACATGAATTATTTCTAATTTGATTTGAACTAGACCAACTGTTGTATTTTACTGAACTTTATCAGATGATAAAACAGAACACTAAATTTCAAACCAGTTTCTCCTATCAATCTTTCTTAGAGAAAAAGATGAATTAATTGAAACTTAAAATGACATGTGGTTTTCCAGAAAATAAAATAGTTTTATTTATTGCTAATTAAATTTTTGTAATTTCTTTCACCTGTGTGTCTTGAAAAGAAAAAGCAATGCTAATACTAATTTGTGATTTAGGATGTAATATCTACTAGTGTTGCATGAAAATATTTAAGTTGCAAGTTTAAAATGTGACTAGAGGTTGTATCATTGTAAGAGATGTGAGTAGTTCAGTTTCATTATCTGAAGCTGTTGATCACTTAAAACAAATGGGGTTTTCCTCCAAACTGATTTTGTGGGGGTTTTTTGAGAGTATTAGCACAGAATCCTGACAAATATTTTGTGTATTTCCAGACAGTTCGAATCATCAGTCTACTGGAAATGGATAATCAGTGTGAAATAAAGATAAATCTTTGGATGTCCAGGTTCACAGTTTTGTTGCTATGCATTTGTGTTCATTTTGCAGTTGGTATTCATACATTTGTGCTATTTCCTTTTCACATTTTAAGAAGAATTTAGGAAATGTAGGGGAATCTCTTAGCAGCTTTTGCATAAAATGGTAATAGTAACTTGCTTTCTCCTTCTTCCCATCCCCCCAAAATTGAGCATACTACTGAAATTATTTAAATTGACTGAGCCTTTTAAGCAAGTAAACACATTTTAACTAGTTTTTTTTCCCAATCCTTCCATTCATGCCTACTATAGAAATTAGCCTTCACTCTTCCTTCACTTACACATGGATACACACACTTGCATGGACACAAGAAAAATTTCTTTTCTCCTGTCAGCATTCCTATCCAACAATAGTTAGATTAGTGGAAATGAGGGCCTCCGCAGAGAAAGGACATTCAGCCACAGAAGGCTCCCTGCAGGAACAGCTGGTAGGGGTTAATGGCTGCTGAACCTCACAGCCAGGGCCTATTCTCTATTGTGTGTTCAACTCCTGGGAAGGAGGGAGACTTGTGACAGCTTCTGGGGTGCATGGGATCAGAGGTACAGCAGCTAGGTCAGAGAGGTAGTGTTCGGGGGGGAAAAGGCTAGCTGGGAATTGCAATAAAAATGAACTCTGCAGCAGGGACAGGAGAGGCTTGAAATCTGCAAAAATTGGGCACAAATTGCCATGGGGAAACAGTACAGGATTATTCAGTAACGTGCCTTTTAACCTTTTAACAACTGTGATATGAATTAAAAGAACAATTGGAGAGAGATGGGGGATGAATAATTCATATCTGAAAGTGGATGAAATCCAAGTCAGAGCTAAACATGTGCCACTAATGTATGTTATTTACGTTTGTACTCTAACCCTTTGGAGTTCAGCTCTCTGGATGGTGGTGAAAGTACCGTGTCTGCTACATCAAACATACCAGCCATGAGCGATCATTCAGCATCAGCATGCCTTAGCTTAAATAGAGAGTGATTAATAAGTAAACATTTCCCCTCAGTGTAGGTGTGCTTGCCTCCCCACCATGGCTGGTGTGTGGAAGGAGCCTTAGAAGACTAGCAAGGGATGTGCTGGAAGTCAGACGTGTTTTGGAACTGGAGGTGGCTCCTCTGCTGCCCGTCTGTGTCCAACACATACCAGGAAAAAAATAAAACAACCTCTCAACAATGCTGTGAAGTAATGATTTGATGGGCTGAAATTATCAGCTCTGGGAAAACACTAGGATATTTCTGTCTCTTCACTCCTCCTTGCTTTGGGATTGTTTGGCAGGATGCTGTGGTTTTAAAAGGGCCTTGGAGGGAGCTGTATTTCCCCTCTGACAGCAGGTTCTTCTCCATACAGTATCTGAGAAGCTCCCAAATTAAAAGAAGTAGCACAAAATAGCAAAAAGAAAATATTAGATTGACCAGTTCTGTGTGGAAACCTTCTTTCCTTCCACCTACTATGGCAACAACTTGTCTATTTGTTTTGCTGCTCTTTCAGTATGGGAATTCCTGAACACTCAAGAACTTTAAATATTGGGAGTTGTTTGGCATGTTATACTTGTAAGTTATAGCTCAAGCAAAAGAATAGCAAGTTTGCTGGCAATGCAGCTCTTTTGGTCTAAATCCACAGATTCCCTACTCACATTTCACTTCTAGATAAGATATGTAGATCTTGGGAGACATCAGCACGAATTTCACCCAGTGCAGCTTGGATATAAAAGCTCAGATGTAATTATCATTCCTTAGTTTTGTTAGTTTAATATCAAAATTTTTAAGCCACTTAAATACTTTTGCCTTATGTTTAGTTTGTTTATTTTGGGTTTCTTTTGTGTTTTTGTTTGTTTGTTTTTGTTTGTTTTCTGTGTGAGTTTGTTTGAAGAAAAAAAGGAGACAGCAATGGAAAAACAGTGTCCCATTGAGATCCTCACCTGTAGCAGAAGCACAAATCGTACTGTCAGTGAGCTCCCAGTGAGACCTTTGGAAGCAATACAGATGTAATACACTCATTAAAGTTCTTTTATTTGTATTGTAATGGCTCAATGAAAACAAAAACATATGAGCCAGAGCCTGAGGGCTTTTAAGAACATTTAAGATGCATTGAAGTGTGTCATGCCATAGTACACCTTGACACAGTACTGCAGCCCCAAGAATGAGGATTGACAAGGTAAAAACAACAGAGACAAAACAGAGGAATAACAGAAGTTCCTCCCTGAAGTACTGACACTGACAGCTTTATAGAATAAGCAAAAATATCTGCAAAATGACTTGCAGGCAGGAACAAATGAAGCTTCCCGGCACTCATGAGAGAGTGTTCAGTACATTTATACTGCTTTACAGTGTAGGTACTGAAATGCTGAGTGTGACTTACTCAGAGACAGGCAGCAAAGCAGCAGCACCTGCCACCACAACCCTTAGTCATGCTTTCTGCTGGGCTCGGCAGGTGTCCCTTGAACACAATACCCCTTCTCTGCTTATTCCAGTTTATACTCTGTTCAAATGAAGGCCCTGAGTCTACAAACAGCTCTGTGCATGAACAGATTTCACCATGTACCTAAGTGCCTTTTTGATCCTGACTCCCAAAGCTGAATATCCAAATTTAGAGAATATGCTCATCCTCATGCTAGAGGTTGGTATTTGGACTGGGAGAAACATGGGTCTGCACTGATATGTCCATACTTTGGATGATTGAATAGTTGGAAAACAGTGAGGATGGATGATAATTCTGGAAAGAAAAATAGGTGACTAGGCTCACCTGTGCTGACTTATGAATGCATTATTTCAGTTCATAGGCAATTTCTCACACTTACTATAAACATCCAAAAGCAAATCTGGCTTGAGATAACTACAACTTAGAATAACAGAGTTAGCAGGTGTGTTTGCAATAAGTTATATTTAAATTCCCATTTGTTTTAATGAATGAGAAAGTAAGAATAAAGAAGGTTGTTGACCTCTTGGCTATTTATATTGTCAAAGACAGAAAGGGATATGAAATTAAGAACTTGGAAGGGATTTATTTTAATGACAGACTCTCACACTGAGGGTTAGTTATATTTGCAAAGCTCTTGATCTGCCTAATGTGTAGCAGTTGATTCCAATAATTTGTTGCCACTTTTTTCTGAGATACAGATAAATCAGTTTTGTGAAACAAATTTAACAGAGAATGCTGTTTACAAAACCGTGATGCTATTTTTAAAGCTGCTAGTTCAAACATCATGTGTGATATTCTGTACAGGATGTACTATTGAAAGGGTTAAGCTTTTCTGACTTTCAGATACAATGAAATTATGACAGGAAGAAAATTGTGCCATTTTAGCATGAAAATGCTTGTACAAATACTGTCGTTCCTTCCTTCTTACTTTCTTTATAATGCCTCAACGATAGCTAAGATGACAGACATTTGACAGGTATCTGTAAGCATACAACCCAGGCAGCTCATTAAAGTTTTTCTTTCTATGCATCAGCTTTCACAAAGGCAAAAACCCATTAGCATTGACTATTTTGCAGATTAGAAGAATTAAGGGCTTCAAACGTTGGCTTATACCAAGCAATGTCATTTGTGAAGTGATGTTTGCTTTATTATTTCCCTTTCTCTCCCTCTGAAACCAGACTGACATGACTTTAGCTCAACGTAGGGCGTAATGTGCAAACCAAAGGACTGGCTCACCGATGAAAAGAAACACATTCCCTTTTATACATGACTGGAATGGCAAAAAGGGGAGACTTTACATGTACTATTTAGGCTCATTAGAGTACTGATTATGATAGTTCTCCGGTGTAATCTTTAATCGACTTTGACACTAGATTTGCCCCGTTACAAATCCTGTCATGCAAATTAAGTCATTTGTGTTGTTTGATATGGAAAGATCTGCTATGAAATGAAAGATTAGTTCACAGATGAGGCACCAGAGACTGCTGCCCTTGTGCACCGTGCAACTGATTACAAGGATGAGAGCATCCATTTTTACCCTGCTGTTAACATTTAGGAAAGAAGATTAAATTATTGTAGTTTATTTCCTTCTTCCTGCATGTAGTTATTTTAAATAAGATTTCAAACCCCTTATTTTTATAGTATGCAAAACTGGCAAAGCTGGTTAAATGAAATACCACCATTTTAAAATGGGAAACATATTTTTGGAGGCAATGTGGTTGATGCATCATAGTTTTGTTGTTTTGGGTTTTTTTAGTGCCCTTGAATTAGATACAGAACTTTTTCCTTTTTTTATTAGTAATCAGATGGCAGATTTTACTACCATGTACAAACCAAAGATGAAAAATCACTGAAAATTTTCATGTGCTAAAAAGCTACCCTTTTGGCTCACAATGTATAGGATGCCTTTTATTATTGCTATTTTTATTTTCTGTGGAGTATTTTTGTCTTTGATTAATCATGTGGACTAGATAGGAAAGTTCTACTTAAGGAATGAGATTTTTGTCTACTTAAAAACAGCATGAGAAGAAAATGATGCACTAGGCCCACTAAATATACATTTACATAAAATTTACATTGCTGAAGAATGACTCCAAACCAGGCAGAACTGGTTTAAGATTTTAGGACCTCTCATGTCAAAGTCACAGTATTTGGTTGGCTTAGTAAAATTCATCTACCTGGCCCTGATTCAGGTAGGCCAAAGTGACAAAGAATATCAAAGTCCTTATAAGATTAATTTATTCTGTGCTATTGATCTGCTTGAGAAACTTCAGATGCCTAGCTATTTTTAACACTATTCTTTTTCAAAAAAAAAGAAAAAGAAAGAAAGAAAGAAAGA
>JAOXXN010000395.1:30432062-30447356 GCA_026770055.1 Myrmophylax atrothorax
CTATTGTTTATAATCTGTTTATTTTGTCCTTTTTAAGACTATGTTAAAAGAAATCACCACTGCATTTGGTGACTGTATTTTGGCAAAATATCTCATATAATCTGAGATATTGTTTGTATGAATATGAATGCTGAAATTACTTGAAAATCCCTTCAATGACCATGGCACAAGCTGGAATGATCCCTGGAAAGGTTATTTCACTTCTGGATAATTTAAAAGGAATTTTAGCCTTTAGGTTCAATGCACCCATTTTCCCACTTGATTATTCCAAGATTACGTGTGATCATTTATTTACAGATCAGTAGTGCTAGATATTTCTGAGCTGCTGAAAAAAGTACTAAGTATTAAACAGTTTTGGGGGAAATCTTGAGAAAGAATCCACATAATATACAGTTTCAAAAAATTGATGGATGTTACAAGTTTCAGACCACCAATGACTTGAAAAAGCAGTTGAATATTTTACTTCATCAGTAATTTACAAATGAAATACCTGAAACCTACAAAATATACTTTTATTTTAATATGGCGTATTGAAATGTACAGGTATATCTTTTTCCCCTTTGTGTCAGGTGACAGTCTTAAACCATGTAAAAAGTAAATCATAAGGATTCAGCCAAATCTTCTATTAGCCAAAATACCACAGTACTTATACAATGGATTCAAATGTGTCATATATTTCTTCCCGGGCTCATTTGCCCTCATAAGTAATGGAGTCCATAAAATGTAATAAGAAAAAGGTGTACTTTAATTAGCCAAGTCATTCTGTGAATCTGATATAAATCACCTTTCTGTTTTTGCATGTACGAATTGTGTATAGTAACAATTTATATAAAGTTTATTGAAATGTCTTCAGGTATATTTATGTGATGTGTAAAGTCAGGCCTGGTCAGAAGAAAGCTTGCAACACTAAAATATTCAACTGCTGCATTGGCTGACTGGATAAAAATATTACAGAGAGGACTGCTAGCATAGAAGGGGTTTTTAAACCCCAAGTCAGAAATCAGAATACACTAGTTAGACCTATTAAACAGCATAGTGGTTCTCTGAGAAAAATGCTGGAAGCTCCATCACTTAAGTCTATTTAGAAACAGCTTGGTTTAAATAGATTTTCCAGGTAGTGAAGTAGGTTAGGTCATTTAGTAATTTTTTATCCCTTTGTGAATGTTACAAGTCTATTAAAAGCATCCTAGGAATTGCAGCCCATTTTTTCAAATGCATTCAGACCCTACATGACATAGTAATTTTCAAAGGTATCAAAACTGTTTAGATGCTTAATTCCATTAGTTTTGAGATAAGCTTATGTGACCATAAAGTGTCTTTTGCTTGTGTATGTGCACTTGAATGTGTGAGTATACATGTCCAGGATGCCACTGATTACTTGCATGGACAGGTAACCCAAAGTCTGAATAAATCTCAAAAGATGTTTTACTGAGAGTAAGAGCTCACATGAAAGTTTTTGGCTTGAGCCATTCTGGACAAGCTGGCTGCCATACTCAGTGCACCAAATGAGATGTCAACTGCACCTCATTTAATGGTAGCAATATTTCTCTGCTTTCATGGATGTATTGTGGCCAATTCATTCTATGATTGTATCCAAAATATCCTTGGTGACTCTTGACCTTCGTGAAAATGCCATTTGTGCCCTTCTTTTAAACACTGTCACCTGTACAGAAATAACTCTCATTAACAATCTACAAGTAGGCATCTCTACACACTGTATCACTGAATTTGGTCCATTTGTTCAGTCCAGCTTTCTGCATGGTTTCATTATCCACCTTTGTATCCTAATACATGCCCTAACCAATTCCATCAGTACTCTTTTTTTGTGCAATGTTTCAAAAGACAATGTGAAAAAAAAAATCTGTCCCATGATTCCCATGCTAAGAGTATGAACTGGCCTGGAGAAGCTCACTGTTAATATCCTATTAAAATGTACCTTCCCTTCTAGCACTACTCCCTAACATCTTCTTTTTATCCAGATTTTTTTGCAGTTCCTCTGCAATGTATTTTATCTTTTCCACCATAATAAGTCTGTCATTTTTGGCACCATATCATGCTTTGTCAAAACTCAAGTGATGTATATGTAGAGCATCTCCCTTTGTTGGAAAGGTGCTACCTTATAAGGTAAAGTTGGCAGGTCATTCTGGTGCATACAATTTGCATACAATAAACTTGTGCTGTAATGTATCTAGTTCCTTCCACTTTAATGCCGTAATTAAAATTTCAATCTAATTTGCACTCCAGCACTTTATACTCTGACTTCAGAATAAGGAGATCAGATTCCTGTTTTATCTTCCTCATCAAATAAAAGCTTCTAGTAGTATGACCTCTCTTGAAACTTAACAGATTTCTTTAAACTCTTAATATTTCAATTGATGCTCAACTGATTGGCAGTTCTAGAATTAAAGTTACTTTAATGCTATTTGATTTTTTTCCTTTATTACTCATCTTCTCAAGCAAGAGAAACTGAAAAAGTTGGATTTCAGTCACAATCACTGTTGCATTGTGAATTCTGTTGTCTCTGCATGGTTTTATGGCCAGTTTCTAACTTGTCCTTGTGTGGCATGGGAGGGAGGAATTTAGCAGATAAACTGAATAAATGACCATGAGTGGTACACTTATTATTGAGCTTTCTTATATTAAAAAAGAGGAAGTCTCATATAAGGAACAGAACAAGGCAAATACATTGCTGTCTACTCATTTGCCCTCTGTCCCTGTAATGCAGTTAAGAATCTGTGTTTTTAAGGTGCTGTGAGTGTAAGTGGTATTCTACTCTCAATATTGTGGCAAAATTCGCAGGAATACGTGGCTATATTTTTCTATCACAAAGCCTTATAAAGTTTTGGCAGTTTAAAACTCAGTAATTAATGGGAATAATCTATTTGTTTTAAATGATAACCACTCTCTACTCTGGATAAGTGAACAATAGGTCAGCTCTCAAATGAAAGAGAGACTATGATTTTGTTTCTCAACTAGTAACTGCAGGAGATAATGTAACATTTTGCAGCCTTAGGTCTTGCCTTTCCAACCCCTCCATCCACTTCTCTTTCCCCTTTCTTCTCCAGGTGTCCTTAAACAGGGAGGTTTTCTCATAAGTCCTGTAACATTCACACTGAGACCACTTAAAAATGTTTGGCACATTAACCACTAGAATTCCAACCTTCAGCCTGCAACCCAGAAACTGATACCTCTATTAACCATAGTGAGTGTCTAACCAAGGTTTGAAATAAAGTTTCATATGAAGTACTCAGGAATAAGATACTGCATATAATACTGAACTCAGTAGGAATTTAAAAACTGAAAGGGCAAAATTACCCTTTCACTGACTTGCTCGAACCCTTCACCAAATTAGTGGGAACACATAAAATATTCAGTATCAATCTGATTACATTTTCTATAACAAAAGGTCCTCCATGCATTTATGATCTAAAGGATGTATAGTAAAAAAATTAAAACCTCTAATTTTGTGTATGCATATATAAATTATAGTATACACAACACGCAAATTTTGATTTTAAAGTGCAGAAAATGACATCACACCCCAAAAGGGTCCTTACAAGCACCAGGTCTAAGCTGAAAATAAGATACTGAAATATTAGATTGCCAAATTCAAAGTATTTTAAAACACCTCATTTACTTTTGCTAAAGATAATTATAATTACAGGTTATCAAGATAGAAGTGTACCACTGCATTGAGAATGACCACTTCAATGAACAAAACACCAGAATATATTCAGCAATAGAAACATCTGTGCAACTCCCATTACCCGAGCTGCATGTATGAAGCACAGCAAAGTGAACTCTGTTTTATTTATATATGTATCATAAAGAGAAGTGTTACAAAAATATACTAAGAAGGTAAAAAACCACTAAGAGGCTGTTGAAATGCCATGGAAAGTTCTGGTCCATGAGAGCTTCAGAAGCCACAGGCACTCTGAGATTTCAGTGCCTCTATGGTCAACATAAGATATTCTGCTTGCTGTGGCAGAAGCAAGGACAATTCCCAGCTGGAGCCACCTTCCACCATGCCTCCATAATGTCATTCAGTTCAAAAGACACAATGTGAGGCAATTCAAGAGGTGGATGCTCTATGGGTTGCTAACACCACCTGATTTCAGACGAGGATTTTACACCTAAATACAACAGATACTGAGTATATAGAGCAGATGTGACATCATCTTTTATTTAGAGTTACATTTTTGTGTAAGTGAAAAAAAAAAAAAAAGAGAGAGTCTTGCCCCTGGAAAATCAACAAATGGAATCAGAATATGTTTGTCCTAGTTGAGTTGGTTATCATCTAAGATGATAATCTTTGACCATTTGGGAGATGTGCTAGCAAAAAGTAGCTTCATTAAGACTGGACCTGAAAAGCAGAATAGTTTTGTTTAGGATCTGCTCCTTAAAGGAAACTATTGGGTCAGCTTCAGCTCTGGTGTTTTGAATGTGAACTACTTGAAAACTCACAGCAACCTATATCAGACATTCCAGTTCGAGCCCACTGCTGTATACACTGGGATTGAAAGTAAGTCAGTATTCTGCTGTTTTAGGTATAGGCTTGACTAAAATCAGAGATAAATAGCAAGAATTCAAGGTTTTATTCTCATGGTGTTTAATTAGGAGGCAATAATGCTCTTTTCAACTGCAATGCAATTTTTAGGTCAGGAACCTTAGAACTCCTGAATTGATACTTACTTTAATAATTGCAGACAAATAATGAAAATACATATTTTGTGAAAAATCATAAATAATTTTTCATAGAATTATGATTACAATTTTTGCTTATTATAAGTAATAGAGAAAAATATTGACAGGTTACATATTCACACTAGATATTATATATACACTATGAAAGAGGACTTGGGAGGAGGGTGTAATGAGGTAAATATAAAATACACAGAGTTGATGTGGGTGTACATTATTAAGAGAGATTAATTAAAGTTTGAACAGGGAATGGATCTTTACAAGTTACTCTTTTTCTGCAAGTACACTGTTTTGAGAACTGTTGCTAAGTCTCCAAGGAAACTACTGCTATTTGTGACTCTGTGTAGTGGTGGAAACCTAATTTTTACCTTCTTTTCCTAGACTGACAAGTCATGACAGCTCTTAGAAGTCTGCAAATCGATTATTAGTCAAGACTTGCTGTATTTTTAGTTACCTTTTTTGTGTACTTAGGCTGAATCACTGAACTACACCACAGACCAGAGGTGGAAAAGTCAGTCGTGATTTGAAAAGATGGTACAAATCCCAATTTTCACAACAAAGCTTACAGCGTAATTGTATTATATTGAAAAATTAAACCTCTTGTTTAAGTTGATTATCAGAATCCTGCAAAAATATAAATTTACTTACACAGATTTGTTTGCAAAGTTGTGTATGGAGTTGTATACAAATACACACTTAGCACCTACCAGACTGCTGCTATCAGCCAGAATCTTACCCTCAGTGTCAACTCTGAATAAACAAAAGTCTTTATTCTTAAATCAGACCCTGACAAGAGCCAGAGCTTTAGTGAGATATTTTATTTATGCCTCATGGTAGACTGTTATGTGCTATTTTTTTTCTCTGCCAGCAAAGGAAAGCTGTGGACAACCCTGAGTTGTCAAAGGCAGAGCTTGTTTTCCCACATGACAGCAGATATGAGGTCAGAGCAAGAAATGCCTGTGCCAGATGACAGCAAAGCTAACCCACCTAGCCTCACATCTTGACTCCAATGTCAACTAAGGGCTGTTGTCCATGGAGTTGTGCTAGTCAATCCCACAATAAGGTCTCTGCAGAATATCTTCCCAGCATCTGATGAGAAGGACCGTCCACCACAAGCAGTCTTTGTGTTTTATAGAAAGGGGTTTTGTTCCAATTATTTGTCCAGTCACTTTTCAGAAATAGGAGAACCTATAATATCTTCCCATGCTAATCAGCAATTGAAAAGAGGATTTGCCATGTAGCTCAGGAGAGGCAGGGATGTGTAAGAGCACCACATTTGGAATAAGTCTCTGAGCTGAACAGGTGATGCTCATAAGCATGATGACAACAAGATGACAGAGGATGGTACTAGGGGTTCTTATTTGATCAGCTTTGCATGTCTGTCATAAACTACACAAAACTGAAAGACAGATGTGTGGTAGAAGTGACAGAAGCTACAGGGCTGTTGAGAAAAGAGACAACATTACTAGAGATGAAGATGTGGGAAGCTATTAAGGTACAGATTACTCAGAAGTAAAGTCTTGTATAACCTGAGCACAGAAAAAATTCTTTATTTTTTTAAATTATAAACTTTGGATTATATACTTGAAACCATGGTAATTTAGTCTTTCCCAATCCTGTCAAGCGTATAAAGTGATATTCTTTGTGACTTATTTTTACATTTTTGTTATTTAAGTGGGAAATATAAAGTATATTTTCAAGCCTGGTCAGATATACATAAGTATATCCCACAAAAAGCTTTCAAATGCAACAATAAAAATTCACTGTTATTTATCCAATTTGTTGGTTTTATCAATGGCAATTACTTTAAATTTTTTTGCAAATGTGCTCATGTTGCACCTCAAAACCTTTAAAATCTAAATACATTTCAATATACAGATGAGTTTCTAAGACTCATAGCTATGTGGCATGTATGTACATTAATAGTAACTCTGGAGTTCTGGTGATTAAACATTGGAAAAGAATAGTGTAAGGTCTACTTAAATCACCAGAGCATCAAAGAGGAATCAGAGTCTCTGTCCCTTCACATTTTGATTCACCCTCTTTCTCCTGGATTGCTCTCCCTCATTGTTCACACCACTCCCTGGGGCACTTTTTAACAGTTTTTTAATCAGTGAGTCCAGAATAGAAAAGTTGTTAACTGATTTGAAAGCGGATGATAGAAAGCTGAACCTAGTGTGACCTTGCCCACTGGTTTCAACATAATCAAATATCAAGTGAGTTTGAGAGTCAGAGGTGGTGAAAGGGCCTGTGCTAGAGGGATGTGACTCTTTAGTCTGAACATTCAAGTTCAGACCACAGTCACTGCTGTCCTCTGAGAACAGGCACCTTTTCTGTTGATGTCTTCTTTGGAACCAAGTGTCTCATCTGGTTGAGCTCTTAAAAATAAGACCTTGGCTGAGCTCCCAGGGACTTCTGGGGACACTGGTGTCTACCAAAAGCATTGTGTTCCAAGTGGGACAGGATATCCCGGCCTTGCAGTGTATGGGATGCAAACAATCCTCGAAAGCAGTATTGAAGCATTGACATGTATGGCGAATTTACATACACAACTACTTAAAGAGATGAAGGAATTGACATCCAAAGTCAATAAAACCAGTGGCAAATATTACATTTTTTCCCCATACCATACTTACATGTTTGGAAATTTAGGTCTTGGCTCTGAGATCATTCTCAATCATTTTAATTCCTGCTTGTGTTGATTACCATGGAGTTATCCCAACCATAAATTCAGTCTGTTGACTTTAGTGTAAAAGCTTTTGTGAATATAGCCAGTAGCACTACATGTTCGTAATGACACTGCTGCCCACAGAGCTATTTCTACCACAAAAGATGTCAGAAAGCCTTATTAAGTTATCTAGTTCTGCCTCTCTGTGTTTCCTCTCTGTTTTAATGTGTCCATCAATGCTGATGCAATGCAGCGTAGGCTGCAGTGTCAGAAGCAATGCAGCAATTCAAGTATTCTGTTCTGCAGATATTGGTGAAAAATGAAAACTGGTAGTGTCTCAATATTAACAACAATGAAGGAATCACAATGTAGCAGCTTTTCTGTCCTTTTTTTTCTTATTTATTTTTATTCAAAATATTTTTCTAGTATTTGCTTCAATAATTAAAATATTTGGTCACTTGAAAAAAGTAGCAAAGCACACGATAAAAGAGAAGGTAACATTTTTAATCATTCTGGGAAGAATAGAGCCTTGTTTCTTGTTAGCCATTACTGACCTTGAATCTGATCCAGGTTTCTTCGACAAGTTAGGTGATAAGGAATCTTCCAGTTTGCAAGTTATTGGAAAGCCTTTTCTGGATTCTGAATATGTTAGCATGAGTTACCTTCTAATAGCATATATTTGTGCTAATAGACCAAAGAATGAAGTGTGAAGAAGTTAAGAAGTAAAATCTGCTTGATTTAATGTCTCCACTCATTAAGCTACAGACACATTGGTTATTGAAAAAGTTTTGTTCTCTAAATTTTAAGCTATGTATAAGAGAGAGCAAGAAAGAAGAGTCTAGTTCTTTCTCTGTTTATATCTGCTTCAAATACCTTTCCAAAGTCATGACTTTTTTCAAACCCATAACACAAAGAAATTTCAAATTAATATCCTGTATCCCTTTTCAAAATAATATTATTTCTCTCTCTAACTCCATTCTAATCCTAAGAGTTCTCATCCTTCTGATGCACCCTGACCTTATCTAAATCACTGCATGGTTTTGTCTGTAAAGTTTTTTGGAGCAGAGTTGCAGTCCTGCTCTGTAACATTGAAGCAGGCCTTTGCTAGATGTGTTTTCAAACTTGGTTTTGTAGGTCAATAGGTACAGTTCCGGTGTGGTCTGAGAAGAATATTATTTAGAAGTATAGCATGTGCAGCCAGATAGACCTTTTTTGATCATGTGAATACCTTGCTTTGGAAGCTGCCTTTGCTACCAGTTCCTCTACTAGCCCACTTATCAGACCCTTATCCCCTTTTAGGGGACAGACATTTAACTGCTTTCACATCCTTCTCATTGTGATCCCCAGACTTCCAGTGTATTGCTTGTAAAACGTCCTTGTTTTTGCTTGCCTGACATCCCCTTAGGTACACTAATTCCTCTCCTTCCTCCCACATCTCAACAATCATCAACTACAGAGGCATCCAGTGCACCTTTTTGTGACTATTTTCTTCCTATGTTTCATTTAGATATAGCCAGAGAGATCACAAGCAGAAAGCTTGTAAAGTGATTAAACTCATTTTCTTCATTTGCTGTGGCGCCAGTTTGCTAAGTCCTTTACAGAAACTAGCTCAGTCATGCGGCAGGCTGAGCTTGAGATTCCTGATGCAGATTATTACGTTCCCATAAATTATCTCACATGTACCTGAGCCAGCGTTTGAATCAGACACTGACAGGAGAGGTTTCTGCCTTTTGCTCTTTTCTTCTCTTTGCTGTCCAGCACCACTTTGCTCTTGCCTGCAGAATGGAGAACAAATTCATTTTTTGAACAGTTGATTCTGTTTAATTCCATTGTCTTTGGAAGGTACTCTTTACTTTTCAGACAAAATTATATTAAATAAAATTCATATATTATCCCAGCCTGGTAAAAAGCAAATAGTTATGTTTTCAGTTTTTAATTATTAATTCAATTAATCATAATCTATTTTAATTAAAAATTACAGTGTTCATACTAGATAGTATTTACATCTGGTGAGCTTATGCCTGTGTGGGTGTACAACTTATTAGCATGTCTCAATGGAACTAATCACTGTAACTGAAAGAATTCTTTGAATAAACTTTCTATTAATATATTTAGTACTCAAGTTTTAAACTGCATTCTTAGATAAATTTGTCATGTTATCCAGCTGAAAATCTTAATGGAATTTCTATTATAAGAATTAATAATAATAATAATAATAATAATAATAATAATAATAATAATAATAATAATAAGTAGTAGTAGTTATATAACACCAAGTGCGAAAGGCGTACACAGTAGTAGATATATGTCAAGTTACCTGTGGATTTTCGGGGGGAAAAAAAAAAAGAAAGAGCTTAAAGGTTCGGTGTTTTTTCTGAAAATAAACAAACAAACAAAAAACAAACAAGCAACATAACCCCCCCAAAAAACACAACTAACCAAAACCCAGATTTAAAAAAGTACAATTTTGAACACTAATCTTTGAAAAGGCCATTTTCACATATTCCAGTTTTCAATTTTCAAGAAAAAAATATTGCCTAACTTTCAGAGAAACCAAATGTTTACCAGGAATCTTTGAGTTCAGTTCACAGTTTTTCTCCAACCAAACTTCTGGGTTATTTTAGTTTATGCACATTTTCAATCTATATTTTTTTCAAAGAATGCTGAAAAAGGTTTTATACACAAAGGACATAAATGAAGCTAAGGAGAACAAAGTGACTATAGTAATTCTGATGCTTATGCAAGGTACCAGCATTATTACGAGCAGGTTCAAGAGTGTTTGTACCACTCGTGGTCAAAAATCATAAACAGATAGCAACATCTCTGGATTAAAAAGAAGGAATAGACAGCTAGGATGAATGAATAGCTCTCTATCATCCACGGAGATTAAAAATACACGGAGGTGGGCTCAGCTCCCTGGGGAGCATGAAGCAGATATCGTCTTACACGTTCCATACAGATATGGAATCTAGCAGTTACCAGCTGCTAATGGTCCTGGAAGCACACGTACAGGTATTTCAGGCCAGAATTGCTGAAGAGAAGTGAACTGGGCAAGCTGGGTCATGCTGTTACAGTGGCTGTTCTCACCTCCATCCTGCTTTTCTGGCAATTTTATCTCAAAATGGTGAGTGTGCTCTTGGAGGAGTTCCCATGGCAAGGAGGAGTGTGAGCACTTTCTTTGCTCCCATATGACCTGATTTCTAGGAAAATAATGAGATCCATTACTTCCCACAAGTGTAGATTTCAGCAGATTTGAGAGAATTTTCATTTTGGACCTCTCTTTTTGTTGTGGAGGATTTTACTCAGCCTTATGTTTCCTTATAGTATGATTTATGGATTCTTTCTTGGACAATATGCAAAATGTTCTTCTGAATTTGAAAATTTCATTTTTTTTAAAATAGATTCTCTGAATTTGTGCTCAGATATTTCTACCTATTTTCTTTTTAATTTTTGTTTTCCTTTAAAACTAAACACAAATTTATTCAAATGACACTAGGAAAAGTAAGGGTAAGGAAACTCCTTACAGAGAAGTAAGAAGAAATCTAATAAATTAATGGTCTCATTTCATATTCAAAGAACAACTGACAAAAGGAAAAAAAAAGACAAAAGGAAAGAAAACAAAGCAAAACAAGAAAAAAACAACAACAGCAACAAAAAAGAAGTAGGAGTTCTGCCATGGGGGAGGGCAGAATATCTAATCTGAGAAACAGATCTGAACCCAGAATAAATCTGGGGTTCCTTTGTAAAGACAAGAAATCGAGCTCAATCTTTTCGTAAACTGCAAGTGCAGTAGCATGACAACAGAGGGTTGATGGCCTATAATGCTTTGTCAGAAGATTTTTTCCTCTCAGAATTGTCAGAGTTGTTGCCTGTAGAGAAATAAGTGCCCTTTAGGACATGGTTCAGGTACAGGAGTAGTTTAGTCTGTCCTGCATCTGAGAGGACAGAGGAATTTATCAAGAAAATCATATAGATTTTTATGGTTGACTGAAATTCAGATGCTGAAATTGAAGGTGGAAAGTTGATGTTTTGACTCAGGCAAACCAGAAGGGAAAGGTTTCTGCTGTATTTTTGAGCTGAAAGGTGAGTTTTCTTTCATATAAACTAAACCAACATTAGTCATGTATTTCTAAAAACATACTTCGCTGTCATTTCAGCCTGGGATTATCCATGTGTCCTGGAGACAGGCAGACACCTGGGAGACAATTTCAGTGAGCAGAGCATTCTCTAGTTGCAGGAGGTATTTATTACGCTAAATCGTTGTTTTTCACTTCATTTCACATAATCATAACTTCTGTGGCATTTCCTTCTTTGACCTTCAGTATAGATCAGAGGACACAGCTGAAATCAAACACACTGTTTATGTAGGCTTGGCCCCTTGCAATTAATGGATTTTTTTTTTCTTGCAGACTTTCCCAATCTTTTTCCCTTCAATATTTCAGTATTAGCATCCTTTAAGTTTCAGTGGCCAAACTTAGCACTGTCTGGGTAAAATACATTTTCCTTTCACAGATGTTAACAGAAAATCCTCTACAAGTCATTATGTATGAAAAATACTGCAGTAACACTCACTCTTTTGCACAGGTGCATGGCAGACGTTTTATTTCCCTTAGGCAGAAAATAAAAAAAGCAGCCAATATTGCAATGCTAATTTTTTCAAAACGATAACCCAGTAAAGTCAGTCAAAATTGACTGCATCAGACTTCTAACAGCAAGAAAGGTTTTTTCTCTACAGAAACAAAAGTTAAAAGTAGCAGATTTCATGAAGTTATTTTGTTTTCTCTGTCATTCACTCTTCTCATAACACTTTTCGCCTCTGTCTTACAATTGTCATTCTTATTTTTCTGGTATAAATTCTTCTTTTCCAAATCCCAAGCAATCAGCTCTGACTGCAAAGAGTTGATTTGCCCATTTTCACAGCCTAGGTAAAGGCTTGCTTGCTTTGTTGTGATACATAAGGGGAAAATGCTTGTAATAATTTATAGCTTGTACAGGACTCAGCAATTAAAGTCAGTCTATGGTCTTAAACCCATTACCATAGCACATATGCTCTAGACAGAAGTTATACTTCATTCCCACTCTGGAGTAAAATTAAGCCAGATCCTGACCTTGAGCCTATGGTTTGTAAAGAGCTTTAAATGCTGGTCTTGTGCACATTTAACCCTGCTGTAACAGTTTTAGGGTCATAGGGAGGTGACAGATGCTATCATACGCTTCCTACTGTAGATGATTAATTATTAAGAGCATCTTTGCATAGACCATACTTGAAAATTTCAGCTGATTCCCTCAGCAAGGTTCTTGGCAGACCTACAGGAGCATCTTTGTTGATTCAAGCCAGCTACTGTCTGTTGTGTTTATCAAGGATTTCCTTGAAGAAGATAACCATCTAGGCTGATAGAAGCAATGAAATTTCAGTACAACACAGTGCTAGAAATTTGGATAACAAATAAATGAATATTGCCATCAACATTCCTGGCATTACATAGCTGCTATTAGTATCAGGCTTAAATATTGTAATTTTATTACTTAAACCACACAGATAGTGCTTAGATGTATGGATTTATTATCACATTTGGCATATATTATTTATAGCATAAGAAAGGTGAAACATCTTGCAGCATGCATGTAAAGATTAGGATTTATTGTCCAGGAATCCTTGAACAATTTTATCAAAAGCCCATTTCTAGGTGGTGTTTTTCTGCAATAAATCATACAGCGAAAATCTATCAGTGGTCACCAGTACGAGATAAATGAGAACAGAGGAAAGAGGGTCATCACAGTTTTTTTTTTCTGTATCATGACCTGTCATTGGCAGAAATCCATTTATTATTGTACATGACTGATTTTTTCCCCTTACTCACTGGGTTTACCATTCTGAGCACTGTTATCAAAATTAAAACGAAAACTTCACAGAATGTAGGCTTTCAGGAATCATGAAAACAGAGTTAATTTAAAGACCAAAGGTGCAAAGTACAACACTACTTCTACCCCTCTTCTGTCTCTCTCTCTTTCTGTTTCTTTCCTCTTTCCTCCACTCTCTACATAACAAATTGCTTTGAATTTTAATTATGGAAATAAGGGAGGATGAGGCACAGGGTCAATGCCATAACAGTACATACAAGAAACTAGAGATATATGCAACTCAATTGGCTGGTATATGCAAGAAGGAGGCAAAATCTGTATTGCCCAATCAGAAGTGAGTTGAGCCCATCTTGAGCTGCATTAACCTCAGTTAAAATTTTCCAAGAACCTTTCTAAGTTTTCTAATAAAATAAAGTTATATTTTTCTTTAAATAAGGGGTAGGGAGTTTGGGGGGGAAGTACAATAAGGAGGATGGCTGAAGTGTAGATCTGTTAGGTTGAGATTAATTGAGGTTAGAAGGAGCAATTTCATCTCACATATCTCAATTACTATCACCACACACATTTCTATAAGGTCCTCAAGAATGAGCCACTCATGTTCAAGGCAGCTAATAATGGATTTGTTTAGGTAAATTCACCCAGGCCAGAATTGTGTTCATAGCAGTGAGGGGTCCAGCAACCTAGAGAAGAGGCAAGTGGTCTGTTAGAGGGCATGGGTGAATTTTTTGTAATAGAACAGCAAAAGATTTAAGACCAATCGACAACAGGAGAGATTTGTATATTTGGATCCTTCCTTTGTACAAGTAATGTACCACTGGGCACATATTAACAGTGATACCCAGATTGTTCTTCTTCTGGAAAGCCTTGGTTATTTCTGTTTTATTAATTCAGGATTTTATCACAGTGCAAGAGTTCTATATGATTCCTCATCTCTCTGATCTATTTATCTTTTGGACATGTGCCACAAGCCTTTTTCTTTCCCTGGGTTATGTAAAGAAGCACAAATGCAGGGTCTACATTGTTCTTTGAAAATAGATGAAATAGTGAACTAATGGCCATTTATTTGTGCAAGTTAACAGTTCAGCTGCTCCTTATCAACAAGGGTGGGACTATTTAAGGCTGATCAGATCAGCAATGTAAGTTTATGTCACTGTTGGTAAGATCTAGCTGTAAGTGAGTCACCAAACTAATCTCTCCTTCCTGATGCTGGATTGCCAGCTCTGCACTACAGCGAGTGAGGTACCATCCTGGCAGAGGACAGGTCTCATTGCCAGATACATGTGTGTGCTGCCGCCAAGCAAGTCTCTTTCTAGTACTAAAGTATGTAATATATAACTAAGTCATCCAGATTTTAATTTCTAATTTTTCTCTCTTTCTTATGACTAAGGTTCTAGGTACTGAAGCAATTTACAAAATGGCTAGTAACTATTGTAATTTTTCTTCAATTATCCTATCAGAATAAAATTCAAGATCTTATTGTAATTTATAGTTTATTAGGTTAAATCTGTGTATTTACTTAATTATTCCTACATTATTAATTATTAATTATACAGACTATTATTATATAATATTAATATATTGTTATTGATCCCTTAATTTAAAGGTTGGACTCAATGATCAAAGGTTGGACTCAATGATCTCAGATGTCTTTTCCAACCTAATTGATTCTGTGATTCTACAATTTATGAGGAGGAAAAAGAGGAAAGATTTGAAGTAAGCCATTCAGACTGATGACAGAGAGAAAAATTAGAAGCCAGTCAGAAGAAATCTTTCTGTTGTAGCTAGTACAGAGAGGTCTCAGAGTTAAAATAACCTTTACCTGTAATTTTACATCAAATAAATGCAAACCTTGTTCATATGAAAACTACACTTTCTCATTTGAGTTAAAATCTCACATGCAAGCTTGATTTTAACAGGTTCCAACACATGTGTAGGTTTTCAATCTTAATGGATTAAACTTCAGTCATTTTTTTAATCTTTCAACTTTTTCTTCAAATACTGTAGGTTGAGATAATTTTACTTGTCTCTTGTATAAATCTTCTACAACAAAGAGATTCATTAAT
>JAOXXN010000395.1:30452925-30473226 GCA_026770055.1 Myrmophylax atrothorax
CAGGAATAAGCATAATTTTTTTTTCATTCTTTTGACCTAAAAATTAAAATAAGATATCATGTGTGTTTTAATTACTAGTGGTATAATTCCTTTCTGGGTTTGTGTTGCTTTGCTCAGAGACATATTTTTAGTATCCAAAGGGGGAAGTCCTTGCCAGAAAGGTAGCTTGTAGTAGATGCTTAATGACTGACTCTTCCCTGACTGCTACAGTGCTACAAGGCACTGTGGTAATAAAGGTGTATATTTAATAATGTTTTCCCATGTATAACATAGGAAAGAGCCTTTGGCAATTGAGCGGCTCTTTCTAGCACCCAGTGTCATTGGTCTCCTGTGTGCACAAACTGATCTGCAGCATGAATATTTCCTGTTTGCCCTTACAATGTATTGCTTGACACAAACCTTAGGCAAATGTCAACACCTTCCCATTACAGAGGAGCAAGGGAGATTATCTAATAGATGTGAGAACCAACACATACAGGAATGTGACATCTTTACATCCCCAAAGTAGGTAAAGTTTTTCCTAAGTTAAAAATAAAATTAAAAACCAACCCTTTGCCTCCACAGAAAACAAAAACCCAAACCAAACTAAAACAAACAAATAAAACAAACCACCCCATGTAATCTGTAACTTTTTGTTGCTATGGTTGAAATAACATGACTATTATTGTATTGGCTGTGATGGCTGTCAGTGCCTTTGCAAGCACCAAGAGGCCATCAGTGCTATTGTGGCTATGTGGCTGTAGAACGTCTGTTTGCCCTGAGTCTCCAGAAAGGTGCTGTCATGCTGCAACTACCACTGCTAGAATAGAATGGTTTTCCAGGCAAAGCTGGAGGACACACTGTTATCAAGGGGAGTAACACTAGCACCTGTACAATAGCATATGCAAATACCAGAACCAAATCTTTTCCAGGAGCACCATTGAAGGGTTAGGGCTACTCATTGCTGGTGCAATTGAAAAGCCCCCTTCCCACCAATAGATTAATTTGTATTTCCATATAAAACAATGTAGACTTAGAGTTGTATTTTTGCAATTAGGATTCTTTTTACAAACAGACTTCTTTTTACTGTAGCTTTTCCTTTGAAAAAGGTTTTCTTTTTTCAACACTAATATATACTGCTCTTTTGTTCACTTATTCACTCTCAATGAAAAGATATGACTGCACAGGCAACAATTTCCATCTTTCCAGGCTAATTTCATGTGTGATTGCAACTGGCTTCCTTTGATGTTTCAGATGTTTTACCTTAGATTCTGAGTACCAGTGTAAGGTGAAGAGCTAATTCTACCCCGGATTTGGAGCTGGAAAAGAAGGAAGATAAGTGGCCACCATAAGTACTCTAAATGAACTAAACCACTATTTGTACATGTCATTGGTAAGTACTGAATAAGTTACTTTGTGAAATCAATGCTAAGATAAATATCATGTAATACACACAGTTACAAGGATTTTTTCTTTTCATTACCAAAATACTTCTAAGGAAAATCTTTCTTTTTCTTACTTTTGAATCACAATGTGGTTATCCCTACACAGAAAAACCATGAGGGAAAGAGAATTAGTTTACAATTCTAAAACTTGCAGTAGTAGTAAAAGAGCAGCATCATACTTAAGAGAGCCCTTATTTTAAAAAATAATTTCTTACCTGATCTTTAAACACTTAAAAAATAAATATATTCATCTAAATTAGTCACCCTGGATTCAGTTTATATGAATCTATGAAGAGACTCTATATATCAATACATGGTGATTCACCACATCCTAAGATAGTCCACATGAATCATATTTTGGAGGTGTGCATTGCTCTTGATGACTATAGAAGCCATGTAATGTATTTAGCTCAGTCTTGGGTACTTGCCTTTGAGACAATCAGATCAGAGTGGCTGAATTCTATCTTTTTATACCTGCTGTCTCCACCTCTTCCACATTTGCTGAGCAGAAGAGGAGAGCAGTGCATATGGAGGTGAGCTCTGCCACTTCAGCCCATGTGCCACACCTGCAAGTCTGAAAATCTGTTGTGATACTTCAAGCAGATGAGTGAAAGGCAATAGCTTCTGTCATATCAAAGGAGAACATGCTCAATTGTTGCCCATGAGATATGGTTTGTAACTTTCTATTCATTCAGTTTGAGGGTTTAAAGCACTTTTACCACTGAGATTTGAAGATGGCTTGAGTTATTTCAAATACCATAAGTATGCAAAGAAATCAATTTGTTTTCAATGTTTGCTGTGATGTCTAAACACAAAAAAAAAAAAAAAAATAACAAATGAAAAATGAGTCCCTGAGTTTGTATGATACTATAGAGCTGATGGAAACATACTGGAAACACTGAAACAGGTAAATATGTGTTTCTGCATTAAAAACTACTTTAGAATTTTTACTATTCCTTGCAAATATTTAGTAAGGAAGACCTTAAAAGGAGTTTACTATATATTTGCCTGGGCCTCTTCAGTGGCAGTGTAATAAAACAAGTGTACTGCTCTGCATAGTAATTGTTTTTTAATTCCTGTTCTACATTCAGTGCCAACTTTTTTGATTTGTTTTGGGCAACATGTGGTGTTCTACATAATAAAAAGTTAAGTATGCAAAAATAGAAGTTTTACAACCGACAAAAATCAATTTATGATGTAAAAACATACTTTTATGTATGATTTTCCTCTGTTTTACCTAAGGACAACAAGTTTCCTTGTGCCTTCATAAGGATATGACTACAGCACTAATTAACAAGCTCTGATTTGAACCTGTACAAATGTCAGCCTTGAATGTCAGCTAATATTGCTGAGATTGTTATTAAGAACTTTTTCCAGTGCTGTGAAGGAGGTAAAAATTGCTGGACATAATGTGCTTTCTTGTACAGGGAAGGCCAAAATAATTACTTGGGAAAAAGCTGTGAGTCAGCCAGTTGCACTGGGCCAGTGTTGCATGTATCAAGTAAAGGGGGTTACAACTACACAGCTCTTAAAACCAGACTATATATTGACATATGTGATAGAATTTTGCAGAAGAGTTGTCTCTGAGGATAAGGGTTGAATGAATCATTTTTTCCCAGGAAGCAAAACACTGTTGTTATTGCAGATACTCCTTTCCAGCTCCCATCTTACTGTGATTATAAGCAGTTTCCATACCTAGTGCATTTCCATTGTATTTCAGGGTTGAAAAGAGTAATTTTTAGGTATTCTCTCTGTGGCAATGTCATTGCCCTGTCCCTGTCTCGTATTTGCTTGTCACCTCTTTCCCCTTAAATTCCCACAACATTACTATGGGCAGCTCTTGCTATCCAGTGCTTGGTGTCTAGAGAAGAAGCAGACAAGGTCAGTAGCAGGTTGTTTTCCACACACTTTCCACTCAAGGAAGGCAAAGCATCAGTGGCTGTGCTACTGGGGGCTTCTTTGGGAAGCAGGCAAGGACACTGAAGTGGCAGTCAGCAAGCACTTCTACTTCCTTCAGGAAACATTTAAGGAGCCCTAGGTGGTGACTTCAAAGACCATTTATTCACTGCCCAGAGGAATGAATATTTTTGTAATACAAATTGAATCGAATTTCAAAGCCTGTAAAGGTCAAAAGCAGCCTCTGGCCAAACAAAAGGAAGAAGCCAATGAGAATTACACCTCTCCATGAGAGGCCACTTTATCACAAACAGCTCTTGTGAAGTTGCACATGCAAAGAGTTAACCACAAACCTCCACAAAGCCTGATGAATGAGAAGTGATCACTCACCCCTCAGACAGGCAGGGACCAGAAACACTGCAATGATTCACTTCACCTGCTTTTATTCTTCAGGCTTTTAGTAAATGTCACTTTAGGTGGCTTTGGTACTAACCTCTCTCTGGATAGATTGTAAGCAGCCATTTTCAATGCTGCTTAGGCCTGGTCAGACTCTGCAGGTGTCAAAAGCGTGTGGTGATAGAACTCACTCTTTTTAAATAAATGCAAGAGGTGAAGTGTTGGGAAGAACTAACATAAGAACCTGTTACAGGTAAGCAGCCTACCTCCAACCAGTCGTCCTCTTTGAATTACAGTCAATAGTGCTTCTCTTTGCTCTATGGAACAGTATAGACCTCTGTGATTTTCCAAAGCAATTGAATACAAAGTACCCTGCCATCACTGGTTTCAGCTCTTTCCACCCTGAGTGGAATACAATGGGTAAGAATAAGCAAAATTATGTAAACTTTCAGAATAAAGGGTTAAAGTGAGACTTTGGGTTGGCTGCCTTACTCAAGACAAATATGGTGCTAGTGTGTACTCTATTGTATTTTTTACCTTATCATCACATTTCTAGTCATTTCACGCATTTCAGGGGAAAAGTATTCTTTGATGACCTTTTATGTCCTATGGAGTTTTTTGTGCCTTGCTATCAGAAAAACAAACCAAACCAAACCAAAACCCCCAACACCCCCTTTCCAAAATCACCCGCAAACCCAAAATCAAAACAAAAAAATAGCAAACCAAACCAACAACAAAAAACCAAACAAAACCAAACAAAAAACCCAAAAAACTTCCAAAAAACCCACTCCCCCAAAACCAAAAGAAAAAGGAAGGACAACCAAGAAAAAAACAAGCAAACAACCAACCAAAAAACCCCCAAACAGACCTCACAACTGATGGCAGAGGCTTCAGAAGACAGAGCAAATTGACTTATAAAAGTTTTCTTCTCTATCTTGTCCAGAGTGAAAGGTGTGATTTTAAAGCCTTAAAGCCTACTAACTTCCATTTTATCCAATGTTTGCTGCCTTTTGATTATGTAGTCCTTTGTTTTTAAAAGCAGATTGCCCTGTTGTGGTAAGAACTATTGGATCCAGAACCTACAGGCTTGGTTGGAGATTGGGAAAGATGAATTGGTGTTCCTGTATTTCTGAATGCTGTAGTTCTGTAGCTCTAGGCCACTGAAGAGGCCATCCCTTTCTCTGAGGTTCCTGCTGTTTGGTGGCTGGCGCTGAGGTCTTTGCCTGTGAGAAACATAACAGGAACCTGAAAAATTCAACTAGGACAGATGCCAAGTCCTGCACCTGAGATGACCCTTGATGATTCAAGCCAAGCTCTGCCTGATTGGAGAGCAGCTCTGCTGGAAAGGTACAGAAGATGTTGGTAAACTGTGGCTGAACATGAGAGCTGAAGTGTCTTCTGTCATCAAGGAAGGTCAACAGGACTCTGGGCTGTATTAACTAGGAGAAAAACCATGAGATTCTATCCCCCTTTCCTTTGCACTATGTTTGACCACATATACAAAACTGCATGCAGTTTTGGGCCCCCGGTACAACTAAAACATGAATAACCTGAAGCAAGTTCAGTTGAGGGCCACTAAGACAGACAGGGCTGCAGCACTTGCCTAATTAGAAGAGGCCAAGGGAGCTGGGCTGGCTCAGCCCAGAGAAGTGATGGCTTCAGGGAGCTTGCCAGGACCTACAGGGAGGTTACTGAAAAAGAGGGCCATGCCCCTCACAGTCACATGTACTGATAGGATGAGAGGCAGTAAGTTGAAAAAAGAGACATTCAGACTTCATGTAAAGAACACTTACGCTGTGATGATATTCCAGTGTTGGATGAAGAAGAGATTAGTAGTCTCCATACTTGGAGATTTTTGAGACCACACTGGATAAACCACAGAGCAACATGATCTGACATTCAAGCTTGCCATGCTTTGAGCAGGAGTTTGGATGAGAGGCCTCCTTCTATCCCCTCCAATCCCAGTCATTCTGTGAGTATGTGATTATTACCCAGCAGTGGAGCTGCTTGAGTCATTTCACTGATCAGTAAAAGTAGTATACTCACCTCCCAGCTAAAACATCATCTGAAAAGTCCTGCACCCAAAAGACTTAACTCAAAATGGAATTTAAAAACAAGAAATATACAAATATCAGAGGCAAACCCATGATTTAATCAGCACCTAAGTTGAAATTAGTTTGTTGAAGGCAACACTGACCTTCATGCAAAGATAATGGGGAAACGAGAGCACAGCTGTCTTCTGGATCAGATTAAACAGAGGTAGAATTGTTGCCCTGGCCTGTGTCATGACCTCCTATGTGAACAACATCAGCACTACCATGTTTCAGCTGCCACTGTATGGGGCCTGCAAAGAGAAGGGAGAAGCAGTGCTTTGTAGCTGCCACCTGCAAATCTTTCTTTTTTGGCAGGTACTTTGCAATGGAGTACTAGAACAGGATAATTGCTGGAGACACAGTTGGCAAAAACAGTATATGGGAGAAACATTCAACTGCACATGAGTATGGTAGGTGAACTATGAAAAAAACAAACCTGCCATTATCTGTTGAACAGCCAGTGACTCTGGGTCTTCCATTTTGTTTACAGCAGAATGGACAAAAGGCTTGTTGTGACAGCAGTAAAGAGCCTGGGGACTGTATGCCTTTTAAAGGTATGCTGGATTCCTTTATGAGCCATAGCTCAAACTCTTCTGACAACAGTGAGGCATTACAAGTTTATTTGCAAGATTAAGTCTAAATGTCATCCCCAGAGTGCAGTATAAAAACTAATTCATTTTTTTATTCTTTATCATTGATATCAACATTCTCCATAGGAATTTGCATTTCTATATGACCCCTGTGTAAGACAGCTTGCATGGGAGGGGGACCAATTTTGAGATTCATCTGTAGTGCTATCCCTACTACTCAAACATTCCATTTATACTAAATATTCCACCACGGTATATTCCAAGTATAATTCTGCAGCCAGCCTTAGAAGGAAAACAAGTACTTCTACAAGAAACACAATTACTACTTTTCATTACACAATGTTTTACTATGCATTTGTGTCTTACATCTGCTCTGCCTCAGGGAGTCCTCAATATCTAGTCATTATCTAGTTTGAGAAGTGCGTTTACACTGCAGTCTTCCACTCATTGAGAGCACTAGCTGGGCTTTTCAACCAGATATTTTAACAGACTTTGGCTTCAAGTCACAGACATCTTTATACCTCAGCACTCCTTTGGTTTCCAGCAGGTCTATTCATCAGTTTGAACACTCAAAATTTTTACTTGAGGATGTTATTAGGTGAGCAAAGGGGCAAACAGCTATAGAGAGAGGACATAAGTGACCAGGACATGAAAGTAAGAGAGAGGTTTAAAAAGTATTTAATGGGGAAAAATATCTTATGTCATCAAATCTGAGATTCAGAGCCTCCCCCCACAAAAAACATTGCCAGACATTCAAGATTCAAATTTCACTCTTAAACCTTCTCCATGCTCTTGTTTTAGCAATGCAGATATTCCTCATAGTAGGATGTCATGAAGGGGAAGCATGCTATCCTCTGGCTTGCCTTCTTGTATCAGGAATGTCTGATATGGAACTTAGAGAAAATAGGCCATAAGCATGCCACATGGGAGTATGCTGGAACCATGATGAGAGAAGTAGTCATGAGAGAAGGCACACTGCAGCTGTGGGACCTAAACAGTAGGCTGCAGTCATGCAGGAACATTTCCTTCATTCTAGATTCATCATGCATTTGTTTCTAGGAAATTGAGCCCTTATCTGAGAAGTCCACTTTTAATATTGTTAGCCTTTTGTGTCCTGTTGGCTCAGGTAGTCCAATGATCTAGCAAATCAGCAAGTTTCTCTGGTGCTACTGGGAAAAGCAAACCTTTCCTTATCCCTTCAACACAGCACATTAAGTGAAAACATTTTTATAAATTCCATCTAGGGTCTTATACTAGCCAAATTTATAGATGTTTCACAGAGGTATGCAGAAAGTCAGCACTCCTGATCCAACAGTTTTTGTGCGCATTTTCTAGCGACTACATATTTTCTGGCTTGAAATTGCTTTGGATACAGAGATCTTCCTTGCAGAGGAAGTCAGGAATGCCTACAGGCATTCCACCCATTTCTCTGTAAAGACTCAGAGAAAAGTCAGCCTAAACAGAGTTTCCAAAGCTAACAGCTTTCTTTATTAACTCTTATCCAACACGCTGAATTTTGGAGGGGGGCAGGGGGAATTCTCAAAGCTGGGAGAGAGCAAAACTGAAACAAACAAAAAAAATCACACTTTGAAATCCATCCTTTTGGCAGCTGTCCCTTTTTCATGTTGGCAGACTGAGAATTGCTGGCAGGACTAGTGAGGGAAGGGTAAAAGACAAATGGTTCATGATGAATCCTTTAACTAAGCTGATATTTCAACACAGTGCCTGCCAGCATTTTTCTCTGGCATATGCTTTATAGAACGTACATGACAAGCACTTCAGCATTGTTAATATATTGGCATTACCTGGTTTATTATTCATCTCCCTCTGAATCAGACCCCAGACTTTCAGGAGACTATCACATAGAAGTCCTTTTTTAGTTCCTAGCATGTATTTCTCTGGGTGAAAAAGTGAAACTAAAACTATGCTATCATGATTTAAAAAAAATCCAACAAAATAGCCTTTTAAAATTAGTGTATTAATTATCACAATACTATCTTTTAGAATACTGATAATCTAACTATCAGCTTTCACGAATAAGGTGTATCAAACAGCTCCACTCTTTGGGTGAATCAGTTCCGCTAAACCAAAAAATAAACAACAGAATTAATTTTTAAGAAACTAAAATAAAAATATGGATTTGAAGGTAATTATTGGGGTTTATTATACTTTTTCTACTTAAAAAAAAGCCTCCAGATTTCAGGAGCAAAAGTGGATAGATCAAGATGAACTGATTAAAAAAAATAAATCTCAAATTCTGTGAGAAAAACAAAACAAAACAACCTGGAAGCTTCATTTGCTTTCCATTACAGTTTATGGCAAAATTTGCATTGACTTCTGCTATACACTATCTACATGGCAATTCATTAAACCTTTAAATTTGAATTTTAAAAATTGCTACAACAACATATTGAAGAAGAGATGAAATTAATTTCTTTGTTCATTCATTCTTTTCTCTTTTTTTCATTTTTTTTTTCCTTCTTGCTTGCTAATTACTTAAGTAATTATCTTTTTAACAAATTTCACTTTGGGTTCCTAAAGTTCCCACAAGTGGCATTCCCCACATCTACCTCTTTTGCAGAAGACACTGCAGCATCAAGAAGCCAGCCCATGAGGACTTTCCAACCACTAAATATCATGTCTGCATTATGAAGTATGTATGACCATAGCTGATAGTCAAGAAGACTTTGTCTGACATTTTTTAATTAAATTGTTAAGGTTTAGTTGTATAAATTCCTTAAAATTGCATCTTGCTCCAATATAACATGACACCATAAAAATCATTGGTGAAGCAATAACTGAAGGAAATGCCGTAAGATATGTACAATACAGTGTACTACTTTCTGGTCAGAGAGTTTAAATAGTTGTCCTCCTTTCTAACAGTCTACCTTCATTTCTCACCCCTGCTAATAGGAGATTAAAAATGTAAAAATAAATGTTAAAAATTTTACCCTCTGAAATACTGTAATGACTTCAGGTTTTATTGCAGGAAATATTGTTTGTTTTCAAGAAGAGACAAAAAATATTACAGGTTTGGATTTTTTTTTCCTTATTTGAATGGATTCTAATTTTAGGATTTATTAGTAGAAGGAAACTGAAATGTGAGTGCCTAAAAAGGCAGTATGGAAGGACTCAACAAGCTATGGAAAGCATGAATAACAAACCATATATTTTTCCTGCCGTGACAGGGCACTGCATAAAAACACCAGGGGATGGATGCAAACAATGTGCTGGTGAGAGTGACAATAAAACAGAGATGACAGCATGAAGAGAGAATGATGAATGTATTAACATAGGTAAGAGAGTTAGATAAAAGATCACAGGGAATAGTAGAAAAATCACTGTAAGCAGATCTTGAATACTCTAAGAGGAAATAGTGTTATTGTTAGATGTGGATTTGATAGGGAATGTGGTGACAACAGAGAGTGAGAAAATCTTTGAGTTTATGAGGAAAGATTTATATTTATGCCTCTGGATATACATTTATAGATATTTATACTAAATATATATTTTGATATCCCTATAATAAATTTCTATAACTGTATGATAAACTGTATTTATTGTAGTTAACACCCTTTGCCTGCCTTACCTGTGCTACGTTCTCTTTTTTCTTTACAGCTGGTGATTTCTCTAAGCAGCTCATAACTGCTGTCAGAATTGCTGAAACCTGACAGAATTCTTTTTCTTCTTTTCTTCCCAAACTCCTCCAGAGATGGGAAATTCTCCTCCTCTGCTACATTCTGCTTTGAAGTATCTGTCTTGAATTATCCCATTTTGTATTAGTTTAGATTTAAAGGTCCAATATCTCCTATCTTTCAAGGATGAGAAAAACAGGGGAACTGAGGCTTCTATTATAAGAAAAACTGGCATTAATATAGTAGACTGATTTCTTAAAAATGGTGTTCCTAAGCAGTAGAAAGATGTTAGTCTATAGAAGAAAGTTACAAAACCAACCTTTTTTTTTGTTTAAATCTTTATTTTCATTTCAAAATATTCATGACAATAAATCTATTGAAGTTACATTGTTTTTACTAATGGCTACCTGCCCGGGAATAGTCTCTAAAACTGTTGTTTTCAACAGTTGAACCAGCAAAGAAGATGAAAAACCAATCGACTTTAGTAGGCTTTATATTGGACCCTTGGATGTAAATAGTTTTACATAATTTTATTTTATTGCTTGTTAGCACTCTCATGTTTCACCTCTTATGGCCATTCAATGAGTGGTTCTTTTAAAAACCTTTCTCTTTATGTCATTATTTTCCATGGAGTAATATTAGAGATGTAGAGATCCCTGATTGCCTTTTTCAAAATGCATGTCATGTACTTGAGGCATTTGTTTGATGTTGAATGGAACACAGCAGCACTAACTAGAAATCCAGGAGAAGAACTGAAGGGCACCAATTTTTTTTAATGCTATAAGTAGCTTTTAGAGAGATTACTCAGAAAGAAAGAAAAAAAATACCAAACTGAACCCCATGGCAGATGCCCACACACAAATTAGGCAAAATTTGCTGTGACCGTTTCAGGATTGCCAAATGTTTTTCAGGGTTGCAGACTTAACGTTTATGTTTTTCCTCATACACAGCATTTTTAATACTAGAGGTCAAAGTTTCACAATTTAGTGGCATTTGTTTTTAGCAGTGATTCAGTTGACAAACTCAGCTTGATGAGTCATCAGTGACAGATATTGCATTTACACAAAATCACTTGGCTGAAACCATCAGTCTGAGACAGATTAAAACTAGGCATTAATCACCTGTAAGGCTAAGCATAAGAAAAAGGAGCCTGAAAAGAACCAGAACTTGTGTATTATGGTATGAATGGAAGTTCCAGAAGACTAGTCATAAAGGATTACTCTACAAAAGAAAATGTTTGTCTTGGAGACTTTTTTATTGACCTGTGATATGCTTTTAGTTTGAAAGACATGTTAAACAAAGAGAGCTCCAGTCTTTCAAAACTCTCACAGCTCTATAAATAACTCCACATAAAATGTACAGTATGTATGAACAGCATGACAAAGATTTTCTGACAGGATTTTCTCTACAGTAAAAAAGTAAAGTCAAAACATTCCACTGATGGCAGCTATTTTGAAGAATTCCTGAGAATACAAGTGTTTACGAGCTGGCAAACTCTCCAGGAGTGAGAGTGAGTATTAACAATGAACTTTTATGAGATTGTAGGCATTCCATCAAGATCCAAATGCAGCTTGCATGGACCTTAGCCAAGAAGTGACTGCTCAACATTTAGCAAAGCTTCAGATAAGGGAACTGCACAAAAATCCAAACAGTTCCAGCAGTTAAACTATGTGCCAGCAACATTTTTGAGAGTTCACCATCTGGATCCTGCAGTCATCAATCAGATTCAATGTGCCACTCCAGCTGTCCTTCAAGGCTCCTCATGGTCAAGGTAGAGCAGCTGTAAGAAAATAAAACACAAAAGTTGAGACCACACAAACAGCAGTTGAAAGCTTGAGTAAGTCAGCAGGCAGATAACTCCCAAGTATTAATAGGCACTTAATTGCTTCACTACTGTACAGCACTGAGATTGACCACTTGCATGTCTGAAATTATCCATTTTCCATCTTACGTATTGATATTTTCCTTGATTATTTTATTTTTGTCAATTTGGAGTTGTTTTATAAATGCATGTATGAGTCTCTTTTATTTTTGTGGGAAATTAATCCCCCAAACCCAAGTCTATAAGTTTATTTTCAATAGGTTAATGTGTAAGAGCTCTAGTCATTGGTTCCTACTATCACTAGTAGTGGAGATTTTGACTGGATGACTTCTGAAAAAGCCTGCCATTGTGAATCTCCCGACTGAAAATTCAGGCCGTTCAAATATGTGCACATGCCTTTGGAAATGGAAATAAGTTAAGTACAGGAAATGAGACAGGAAAGTTGAGATGCAGTAGGAATTTCAGAAGAGGTAGGAAGAGTTATTAAATTAACATCTATGAACAAACCAAACTAGAGGGAAAGCAGAACTAGGGAGAGGAGAAGCTGACGGCTGAAATAGCAATTTTGACATTCTGAGTGTATTCACATGTAGATAGGCAGAAATAAAAGCCAGAGCCATAAGCAGGGCTGTGAAAATTTAGGGAGAAAAAAAGTTACTTGATTTAGCAAACTTGAGAAACCAGAGAAAAATTTCAGTGACCAGAGTGGAAGTTGAGCAGGCAAGGGAATAAATGGATTTCTGCTGCATTTTTTACATGGAATTATAGGGGAATAAAATGGATTTTCTATCCAAATATGGTTGAGTGTTTTTTCTATCTATGTTACATTGCAAAATACCTCTGGTATTTCTTTCACACACTTAGGATGTTTCAAAAGTCTGTGTGGTGAAGACTTTTTTTATTTGTTAGTTTTTAAATAGTTGACTTTGCTTTATCCATGGTTTTGATATAAAATATGTACTGGCATCCAAGGTTTGTTCCTAATGTACAATTTAGTTGCAATCATCTCCATATAGTGGCTTTACTCAATGTCCAACTATAAATAGTCTGGGTGTGGAGCAGGTAAAGATTATGAGCACTATTGGTTTTTTTATTTTCTTTTTTAGTAGAGATTTATCATATTAAAATTATTCAATACTTTATTTTTACTAAGCTGAGCTGCAGATGGTAGAAACTGTGTGTAATAGCTCAACATTCGCTATTCCTGGTGTTTTAAACAAATGTTTCTGTTTCAGGATTTTAACAGTGAGAGAATGGCACTCAATCACTGAATCATTTGGCTTGGAAGGGACCTCATGGTATCATCTAGTGCAACTTTGGTACACAGTACTGTGCCATTTTTGTGCTGTTGTTCCACATATTGCAAAACAAAGGGACACTGAGATATTTCTGAAGATCTAGGTTCAGGAGGTGAATGAGAAATGGCAAAAGATAAATGTAGAAGAGAAGGATGAAATAGTGCCCAGTGACCTGTTGTTTCAACCATCTCTCCTAACCTGTCATGGGATTTCTTTTGCATACTTTCACAAAATCTTCAGAGTTCTGGGCACACTGAGAAGATCAGTTTGTATCTCATGCCAAAAGAGATTTTTAGAAGTGAGATTCTGAGGCACTTGCCTGAGTTTGCAAAGGGAAGCTAAGGAGGAAGACGGGAAGTTACAATTTAAATTACTTTTTTGGTAAATTATGGTAAAACTGCTGAAGTGCATATGGCTTTCAAAAAATGAATAGGCCTTCATTTTAAACACACTTCCAAAAGTATTATCATCACTCAAACTTGTCAGAAAAAGAATGTACTGCAAAAACTCACATGACATTTCAAATGGATTGGATACTTTCACGAAGCTGTGATTTAGTCAATCATCATTGTTAACTGGTGTCTCACCTGGGTACTTACCAGAGAGCAGAGGGATTCAATATCATTTAAGACAGTTTAGAACAGCAATAACTTTTGTGCACACATCATTTAGCATTGGACAAGAGAGTTTGTAATGCCCTTCCTACATCTGTGTATTTCCTAGAATAAAAGTGGAAAAATGCTTTTGGCAAAAACAAGCAATAAAAAACCTCCCTCGCTATATAGCAAATAAACAGAAAAAGCTCTTTGTGTAAGAGTCGCACAAGCACTTTACACAAGGAGACATACCTACTACTGCATTTCACCTAAGCAGCATAGCTTTTGTGCACTACCAAGCTTGCGTGGCTAGTGTTTTGATATCACAAATATTGACATCCTGATCAAAGTAATTGGACTGTATTCTGCCCAGTTGTGACTGTTATCAGAGAGCAAAGCCTACTTTTCATTGATTCCTGCTGGTTTCATGCCAATATGAAGGCATGATAGAAATAATGACAATGCAGAGTATTTTTATTTTGAAAAGAACAATCTGTCCACTCTTGTTCCCTCTGGGGTGGAATAGCAAGCAGTGCATCCATATAAAGAGGAGAAGATGGTACTAAATGAGTTTACGTGCTAAATGGCATTTTATTTTCAGATTCCTCCATAAGTCATTAACTATTGTGCTTTCTCTCCAAGTTAATAACCTGGTACTTGCAAATAAATTACATATCCATTCTGGGAAACAAAATGCAGGCTGACTTAAACATATATTCAAAAATTGCCTGAAATATTTATTTTCCATATTCTATATAAGCCATACACAGCACTATGGGCATTTGTCTTATGCATGAATGCAGAATTTAGAATTACTGTAGTTAAATCCTAAATCAGAGCTAATTCTTTAAAGTACTACTCTTCCCTTTTAATTCTTTAAAATACTAATATTTTCTTTGAATTTAATTAAATACAAGCTTCATCACTCCCCTATGAGTTAAGATAATTAAAGAAAGACCTATATTTCTCAGTGAATCTCAGAAATTTTCTAATGAGTGGATAAGAAGCATTTGTAATTAACATGCTAATTGCTGGAATGCAAATGGCCTGTTGTTCAAGTGGTTTAAAAAGTGCTTGAAAACAGTTTGTTTGCCCTCCCTCTTAAGAAGACTAAACATTCCCACTTGAAGTCTTATTTACATTATTAATTTGCTTAGCAAATATTTTTTTAATAGCTAATGCAAATAGAAGGAGTGGAAGGCTTGTTTGGAGAGCTCTTGTGAAGAGTGCTATTTGCTCCAGTTCAAGCAGATGAGCAGACTGAAATGTGAGATTTTCAGGCACATAATAGACCCTTGGCTTATCAAAGCCTCTTATCTGATTGGAAAAAAATCAAAGGTAAACTTCACAGCTCATGGAATTAAAAGACAAATGAGATGTCATAATTATCAAAGTGGCTAATTTAGAAAATTAAGCCATTCACATAGGTGACATAATTGCTTGTCACAATCACTCTTTTTCTCATTAGTCCTCCCTTCAACACCTACCATACAGTGGAACATTCTTTAGTCTTGGAAAATATTGCCTGTACTGTAATCCCTTAATAGCATAGCCCCTAAAATTAGTGCAAAAATATACTTAATAGCTTTATTGATGTGATATATTTGTGTGATTCTCTATTTGATTGTGTCTCACATTGTAAAATCCGGTATTTTGAATTTTTAGTATTTTATTGGGGATTTTTTCTAGCTTCTTTTAAAATTACACATTTTAAAATTAATCAGCTAATTATGATGGAGGACTTAATAGGCCAACATGCCACATGCAAATTTTTTGGACAGGATTATGCTTCCATCACACAAGGTAGCTTTAATGTGTAAGTATTATGTGGTATATAATCAATGGGGCTAGAAGATTAAATTGTCCTTCCAAACTGTGAATGTATAGGAAAAATATTCTCTACAGAAAAATGTGTATTTCTAATATTTAATGTTTCATTTTAAGTTGTTTTCGGTGACTTTAAAATAATATCCCAAATAATATTTTTTATGAGAAAGCAATTTTCAGGAAGTAGTTACACTTCCCTGACAATCATATCATTTATGAGTCAGCAAGTAGAGAAATTGTTAATGACAATTTCTAAGAAAGGAAATGAGTCTGGTTTGCTAAGTGAGTTTCAAGGCATGACATTGTAAATGGGCAAGGTTAAACATTTTGGATTAAAAACATGACTGTAAGATTGATTAGGGTCCTACAGTCTTGTAAAGTTGGTAGAACATAGCTGACATGACTTATAGTTTGCTGAATTCAGAGAGATTACATTGATGTCATTCATTCGAAGAGATAGTTCATCCTGGATGCATATAGTGAAGCTGTCATCCGTGCATTTCACAAATATTCATGTGTCTAACATGTTTTGATTAGACTAACACTGAGCCACACCATTGAATGGGTGAATGGGTCATGTGTCTGAAGTGCTGTGACACGCTTAAGTCAAAATGTGTGTTAAAAAACAAGGAACAAAATCTGGAAATGAAATAAAGCTAAACACTCAGCCTAGTCTTGTAAAGCTTTCTGTGTAACACTCCTCTGAATATTTGGCATATTCAACATATGGAGTACAAAAACTTGAATCTTATAGCAAGCAATTCAGCTTCTGACCATAATAGAAGAATGATAATATATTATTAGCTCACTTATAAACAATATTTACTTTGCTCTATGTGAACGGACTCCAATATAGTTTCATGAATGTGCTTATTTATAAAGAGGGTCCATCCTGCCCTTTCTTGTCCATTCAAAGCTGGGCAGGATTTTAACCCAGCACTCCCAGAGGGGAATTGGCTTGAGCTGACAGTTCCTCAAAAGTGAATGAAAAGCAAGAGATTCTATTTCCAAAAACAGGAGCTTCTTCAACGGACTGCAGTAGACTTCAGAACACCTCTTTGTTTTAGGAAATTAAGTTAGGACTGACACTTCTGAATTTATTGAGCCTGACAGTACTCCAGTCATGTGTCCTGGCTCTTTGCAGGGGTGGTCTCTCTACTTCAGTCTTACTGCCCAGAAGGTAAAGGAGGTATTCCAGTCCCATTCCTCCCCAAACAGGTGTTGTCACCAGCCTTTTCCCCCAACCCCGATCTGCTCTGTAGTTTGCTATCTTCTCACTAGGATTAGGGGTTTTGTGTCTGTTTCCTTCAGTTTCTTCACAACAAAGAAGGCAAGCATTCTAAACCAAATTTTAAAACACATTCCCACTGTTCATATGCAAAAAGAGCTATTTACAGATCCATACAAAGGTAGCAAAATCTGCACAGAAAAACATTTTGTTTAATTTCCTCTCCACAATGGAAGTCCTCTGGCTTTCTGACCCCTTTTTTACTCCTGCATCCTTTTGATCCCCACTGTCTCATCTCCTCCTTAACTTAAGGTTCTCTCTTCTTGCCCAGAGCATTTCTTTTTTACTTAAGACTCCCTGGCCTAGAGAGCCAAGAGATCACTCTTGTTTTAAAAGGCTCTGTTTAAAGCAATTTTTCCTTCTGCTTTCCTGCTCTACATTGTTGGTTGTATCCAGCTGGCCAACCAGCTATGCTCTCAATCCCAAGGGCAAGCATGACATGTTAAACCACGTCAGTTAATATCCACAGGTATCTCTGTAGGCTCCACGACTTGTTCAGTCTTTTGTCATGCTCATTGTTTTCCAAGGCACTTATCCCATGCTAATGACTTTTGCTCTTGTCCTTTAGCTGCCTCTGGATAATGTATGTTGTGAGATGACATAGACCCTGCCACGAACTCTTAACATTGATGGTAATAGTTACATGAAAGGTTAGTAAAGACAGAATTTGTAAGTGATGAAGAAATTTCCGGACTGTCACAGGGAAGAATATATATTAAGCATCTGCTATTTTTCTAGAAGACATTTTCTTACAATAAATATTTTCCATAAATGTATGTCTAGTTTGAGGGAGAGGGAAAGGAGGTTGAAGATTCAAGGCTGTTCTGTTATGCTTCCATCACCTGTCATGAGTAGGGTCAGGTTCTGAACTTATCTCACTGAAAATTTTTGGTGCTATTTCCTTGAAGCAGCTCAGCCTCTATTAGTTTACCAAGTTATGGACACTGGCCAGCAGTGTTAGATTTGAAAACACCAACGCTGATCCTCAGAAGTGTCACTTAATTCAACAGACAGGCACAAAAGGGTGATGTGACAGACAGAAGTAACAGTCAGTCACCATAGATGTGGAAAACACCTAAATTTTTGCTTTGACATAGTACTAGTATTGGGAACAAGCTTTCCTCTTCAGCTTAAAAAGAAAAGCTAAGCTGACTTGGAACATCTGCAAACACCTTGGGAAAGTATCAGGCCTAATATAAGGCCTAAATAATAGACACACTTTGTGATTTGGTGAATTGTTTTGGTTCCATTCCCATAATAATTTTGGATCAAAAAAAAAATGTCATTTAGATAGCACAGAGGTTGTGGTTTGGGTAGAAGATGGATATTACCATCATGAAAGTGCACATAAACTGAAGATTAAATAAGTAAATTGTTTTATCTGGGTTTTGTTAGAGTACCAAGTAACATAAGTGTATTTTACAGGGATCCCAGAATTATGACCTAAGAAAAGAAAGACTAATATAACACAACTGCAAATGGTGACTGATGATCACTATGCTAATACTAACAGCATTGCTCCCAAATATGCATGCTGTCCTCTAGAGGCCATGTTTAATACTAAATAGGCCTCAGTTCATTAATGAACAGGTTGATTCAGGAGTTATTTTAATGGGAGAGCTGACTTCAAGAACAAGAATACCTCCATGTGTACCTATAAAGTAGTCCATATGATAATAGTATCAAAACAAAAGAATAAGCTGTCTCATGCTGGAGGGAAAGATTACTTAGCCCCACTGGTGTTGACTCTTCATCAAAAATATGGTGCAAGGATGCTCCATAAAATTTTGCATGTAATCTACTAAAAAAATCACCAGGCAGGAATGAAAGATGGACTTAGGCGAATAATGGGTGAAAAGATGGAAAACATGGGGCCTGTTAAATCCATTTTACTGGCACTGAACACTTAAGCATGCTGAGGTACAGCTCATTAGCGTTATGATTACTATGACTGAAATGATCCTAAGGCTGGACAGAATCTGGAGATCATTTCTCAAAGGACTGGAGCTTCAGATGCGGCTGAGAGGCTCAAATGTCACATATTTCCCAATGAAAGTTCACCAAACAATATGGAGTGATGGACAGACCTTATCTCTGAGGGTCAAGGTAAACAGACAAACACTTTAGCATGTACTATTGCAGCAGCACAAGAATTAATGGTTTTAAACTAAAAGAGAATCAATTTAAATCAGGTAAGAATTTATTATGAGGGTGCTAAAACACCGGAACAAGTTGTCCAGAGAGGTGGTGGATGCTTCATTCCTGGAAACATTCCCCATCAGGTTGGATGGGGCTCTGAGTAACCTGATCTAGTCAAAGATGTCCCTACTTATTGCAGAGGAGTTGGATTAGGTGATCTTTGGAGGTCCCTTCCAACACTAACTGTTCTCTGATTCCTGAGAACCAAAGTACTCCAGCGGACCAGCTGGAATATCCCATAGTTCCTTAAAGGTTGTAAATGCATAAGGAAGCTGGAAGAAACAGAGGTAACTTTTGATGGGAGGACTGCTATATACCTAACCATGCTGGTTTTCAGCTTTTGCCAGCAACCATTCAGTTACTCAGAATATTTTGACCTTTCTAACTAGATAAGTTTTCTTTGCATACATTTTTATACCCTGCTTGTTCCTCATGAGTAAAGCGTAGCACTTGCCCTACTGTTCAGGTCGGCAACAATTGAATTTCCCACAGGCTGCTCGCTGATTGAGACCTCCTTTCTTTTGATATTCTTTTCTCAGTCAGAAAAAAGTCTCAAGCAGCTCAGCAGTCAGCATGAATCTGGAAGCAGGTGTCGATTTTCTCCTCTTTTAGTGTCAGAAATTATCGTCTAGATGGCACATTGTCTATAGAGCTGAAGTTAAATCAAACTGAGAGTTGGCATTTTTCTCTTCCACTAGACCTGCAGCAAGACAAGGTCAGTTGGAGAAATACTCATACCACACGGTCTGACTCTAGGTGTGGAAGCTTGGCTTCACAGGCAGAACTGCTTAAAGACCTAAAAAGTGATAAGTAACCATAGTTCTGTGGTTAAGGAAGGGAGGAAGGCTCACAGCATGCTGAATTAGATAGACAGAAGTATCTATGGAGACACTGAAGCGGCTGAGAAGTTAACTGAAAGTACAGTGCCCCCTCTTCATCTTTTCCCAGAGCCTAGAAAAGGGTACTTTGGACAAATTTCTTGATGAATAGGACATCTTTCAGAACAGTACAGAAACATGTCCTTGGCACTGCACAAATGAGAGGGACATGTCTTCTGTGTAAATACTGTTCTCTGGTCTTTACTTTGACATTTACTCCAGTTTAATCAACTAGGTTTTAAAGCACATTTGCTTTGATTAAAACTGGGATTGGCCTTGCAATAAAGATGGTCTCTCCAGTGGCTCATTTTGGAAACCCCCTGAACAGTGATCAGATATATTTATGATGCCCTTTAGCT
>JAOXXN010000395.1:30473426-30498426 GCA_026770055.1 Myrmophylax atrothorax
GCTGCTGACTCTTTAAAGGTTTCTGGGGTTGTTATTGCTGGCCTGCAGCCACACATTCTTTTACACAGTGAATCAGACACCAACACTGCGAGAATCAGTCAGACAGCACATGCACTACTTAATCATATTGCTCAAAACATCACTTTTTTTTTTCTTTAAAGGGTCACATTGTGGAGACAGAATCTTTTTACTTAAATGAAACAGTAATTTTATGTACTCTGACATGTTGCATTTTTTTCCTGAGCAAGAAGAAGAAAGCTTTGATAGCATCCTAAATATGAGCTAATAAAATAGTTGTATACATTATGTTTTATTAACTGTCTTTGCTGTAGTTACATGAATGTATGTTTTTTTTCCCTTGCTCATTTTCAATGTTATGGCGTGGAAAGCTGAAGATCACAAAGAGTTAATTCATAGCCTATGCTGGGTTCTTATTTAGAAGGAAAAGGTAGTTGTTTTGATGTAGGTCTCTTAGCAACTAGAAATTTAGCTCTTTGTTTATTATAAAACACTTCAATTTTGAAGGAAAGAATTTACATTTCTTATTTTAGTTCCTCTCCTGGTCTTCTTCTCCATCTGTCCTGATGGGGTCTGAAATAAAATATATATAAAAAAGGGGTTGATTCCAAATGTGAGTTATAATATTTTTGAGTGACAAGAAAAGTTTTATACTTATTCTTAATAGACTTTTCTTGTTAATAGTTGTTTAAAGGACCAGTGTCTCCCATGTCTAGCACTTTCCAAAAAACTCCTCATAATTTCTGTTGCTAAATAAATCTTACAATATATGTCTTTTAGTGATTTAGTTTTAGTATAAGATACTATTTATAAAGGATGATTGAAAAAATATTAATGCAAGCAAAGCATCTTAGTGCACAGATTATGAGGCTAAGACAGTAAACCAGATTGTTTCTTTTGAGCCTTCAAACAGATTAGAGTTTGGCTTATTTAAACACTGGACAGAATTTTGTCCTTAACTTAATCCTGTGTCAGAGCTTAAGTATCTTGCAGATGCAGTAAAGACTGTCTCTGCACTTGAATATTTAATTTTGACAGAAAATTACTATTTAATTTTCCAGAACAAAACCCCACTTATATCTATTGAACAATAACACACAGAATGTAAGTTATACTTCCTTCCATTAAGATCAGATAACTTAACCATTTTTTCATCTGAAGAAAACAAAGTATAATTTGGTATGAATGAGGGTAGCTTATGAAAAAAGCACCTAATATGAGGCCAAAATTACAGTCTTCATCTATGCTTTTCGGAAGATCTAGGTAAGACCAGAGAGTCTTAACTGAAGATGGAGGCAGAGGTGATGCTGTACTCAGGGGAAAACCAGCCCCAGGTACACTCAAGTGATGAGCAAACTGAGGAAAGGAAGATCATGTGTAGGTGTTCATTATTTTGCCTTCAATACAGTTTCAATTGTACAGAGAAAGATGCCTGAGTACCTGTTTTGTGGGCTTTAAACGACGAAGATTATTTTAGTTAGATCTATCCAGTTCATGTTTGGGGCCAAAGAAAAGTGACTTGCTTCAGCTTTACCAGAAGGAAGACAATTCAGATAGAATTAGAGGTCGTGAGGTCCACGACTTGATTTTATATTTTACCTTTTTTTTAAGCTGACTGAATGGAAGCAAGACTCCAGCTGACTGCATGGCACTTTTTGAATTAGTCAAAATTAGAAATATTTGCATACAGTATAATTTGGGGGCTTGTATTTTAATACTGAAAACTTTGCATTCTAAACTTAATAAACTTATACTAAAAAGTATAAAAAATACGTAGTTGCCACAGATCTTCAAACTTATAATGTGTGTATGTCTGATCAATTAAACAGTTAACTGAGTAACCATAATTAATTCTATTAATTTCATACCCTTGAAGATGAAAAATTGATACAGGTAGAATTTTGTGAACGGTTAGTGTTGGTGTTTGTACTGATCTGTTCTTCAGAAATGCTAGACTCACAAATATGGTCAGAGGGATGGAGTACCTTTCCTGTGAGGACAGGCTGAGAGAGCTCAGGCTGTCCAGTCTGGAGAAGAGAAGGCTCTGAGGAGACCTCGTTGTGGCCTTCCAGTAGCTAAAGGAGGCTTATATATAAAGGAGGGAGAGGGACTTTTCATATGGGCAGAGAGTGGTAGTAGAAGGGGTAGTACTTTTAAACAGAAACAGGGCAGGTTTAGATCAGATATTAAGAAGAAAATTCTTTACTCAGAGGGTGTAGAAGCACTGTCAGTGGTGCCCAGAGAGGATGTATTCAAGACCAGGTTGGATGGGGCTCTGAGCAACCTGACCTAGAGAAAGGTATACCTGACCATGGCAAGGGAGTTGGAACTAGATGATCTTTGGAAGTGTTTTCCAACCCACCACATTGTGATACTATGATTCTAAACATAAGCCACTAAGAATAAGAATATGTGGGCATAATACTAGAGTTTTTATTATTATCTGCTCTTTTTTATCACTATGTTATTAAAACAAGATAGTTTGCCCATTAATGAAAAATTTTAAGTGATATAGGACTTTTTTGGGATCAGAAAAGGAACACTTAATGCAATAACATTCCTGAAATTTTCATATAGCCTCTCTAAAAAGCCTATTTTCCTAAGAATAAAGTAAAATTGAAATTGGTTGAAGTATTTGAATAAATGGCATGTGATATTACAGAAATCAATAGATGCCATTATGACAGTTGCACAGTGTATTTCCCTCAATACTCATTTTCCAAGTTAGCTTGTAGAAATGCATTTCTTCTGTTTGGCCATTCATTTGGTTATTTGCATGAAAAATCAAGGCCTGAAAGTTTTCATCTTCCTTAGCTTTTTTTTATTTTTGTATATTAGAAATATCTCTGGGTTATGTACCCGAAAGAAGAAATGTCTGCTGGTATCTTATTTTCCTGATGATATTCCTTAATGAGATCAGGAATACATGAGCTGGGTTTGAAAGGCACAGGAAAAGACTGAAAATCCTAATACAAAGGGAAAATAGGATTTCTATTACATCATTTTTGCTCCAATTGAAAGATTGTTCGTCGGATGCTGCAATACTCAGGTAATGTCTCCAGTTCTGAAAAGTCACCTTCTGGCTGTCAACACATAAATGCAGTTGTGTGTACAGCCATCAATTTCCTCCACAATGGAATCCTAACACTTCTTATAGCATAAGGATTAAACTACCCCAAGGCAAAAAAAAAGCAAAATCTAGTTTTCCCAGTTGTTGTGGTTTAGGAATGGTACTCTCCAATTGAGTGCTCCCACCGAGACTCTCCAAACCAGGCTGCCATTCACTTGCTCACTCCCCTGGTTTCCTCTCCTCCATGCCGCAGGCTGTAGGGGAGAACTGGAGGCAAAAAATGTAAAGACCACGGCTTGAGATAAGAACAATTACTGAAAACAAACATGAGATATGAAAATGTTCGGTAAGAACACCAATATTAATAACAAAAGCGTACAAAAGAGAAAGTGATTCACATGCAAATGCACCCTGCAGAGCTAGACCCAACCCGACCACAGCCTTGCCACCACAACCACTCCCTCAGCTCGGAACTGACGTTATCGAAGCACTCGCTCCCACTTGGAACCAGTGCTATGCTTACACAACTGGAAGGAACCCCTTCTCTCTGGACAAAACTGCCTTCTTTTCTCTCACAGCAAGGACTGTACGGTGGTATAGAATAACCTCTGCATCCTGGCCATGCCCCCTCCTGGCTACTGCAAAAATTAACCCTGTCCTTGCTGGAATCAGGACACAGTGAATGCCTTATAGTTGTTACACTCCCTAATTAACCCAGTCAGGAAGTTTGGCACATTCTCTACCTGGCAAGACCAGGTACTCTAGAAATAGAAAATACTAATAGTGTGAGAGCCTACGTGATACAAAAGGAATTAAAAATTATAAAATGAACACAGACATAAAAAAGAGCTAACTCCTCTGTAACAAAAATGTCAAAGGCATGTGATGAATACCTCTAGCCATCTGCTCCTCAAGACCAGACTTGAAGCTGCTTTGTCTGATGATACAGTAAGTTAACCTGCTGGCCAGGGTATTTCATGCCAATGGCACATGGCTTCAGTGGGACTGGAGGGTGCCATGGGCCAGCCGAGGTGACATGGATCTGTTCTTCTCTGTGGGAAAAAGCACCTTTCAGTCCTGAATAGGGTCCAAAAACTCACAACCTAATATTAACACCACAGGATCTAAAGCTTATCTAAGTATTGTTCTACAGACTATAGTACAGAGCAGGTTTCACAAGATGACATTGAACAAAACCCACCCCATCTATATTTCTCATTCAGTAAAAGGAAGAAAAATGGTGTAATCTGTTTCCGGTTGCTAAAGGATACTGGTTAATTATACTCCTTCAAAATGTAAATTAAATATGCAATAATGACTCTGACAAATGAAAGTAAAGAATTTTATCTTTCAATAATTTTATCATCAGGTATGACCACACCAGTTTAATCTAATATGCAATTAAGTTATTTATGTATATGTGCTATTAATTAATTTATATATGCAGTTCTCAGACTACATCAATAACCTCTAGGAGGGCTGTATCTAGGTTTATGTTACTGAAACATGGGCAAAATGAAAACTGTGATGCTTACGAAAGTCTGCATGACAGTGACTGATAACCCACCAGTTTTATATATCAGTGAAAATGAGAACAGGCAGCCTGCACAGGGGGACTCTGATCTCCAACCTTCCTCTGGGTCCAATGTAAGCATGCAGAGGCAGCATTCAAAAGGCAAGGTAAGTTCTGTACATGATTAAACTAAACCCAGCTCTAATGTCCTGTTGTCTCCTGTTAAAAGGTGTAGGATATGATTGTGCTCTGGAAGTTGTTTTCTACTGCTTTTTGTAAAATGGAATCTCCGCCACATTGAAGTTCCTAGGCCCCTTTTTTAGCTTTATCAGCTTTGACTAGTGGCAATGGCAGAAATGCAAAGTTAAAAAGTAAGTTGAGCATGTTTTCTTTAAGTACTGTAACTACAATCTTCAGGTTTTGCCTTTCTCATATTAAATAAGTTATATTCACAATTAAGCCTCACCTTATCACTTTTTACCATGTAATTTATTTGTTCAAATACTATTGCTAGCTTTCTGATCTGTTGGACACTTGTACTTGAACTTAGTTTTCAGTCTTCCAGGAATAGCAGGATTAATGAATTAATATGATAAAATACTGTGCAAAGGGACAACCTGTATGTTTCTTCTTGAATACTATATTTCATCTAAAGCACACATTCATTTGAACCAGTAGTCACACCTAAACTGATTATCTTTGCAGCAATATGTATGGCCTCTGAAGTTCAAATGACTGAAGTGGTCCAAAAGCTCTGAGGTTAGCAGTCATGCTACTGAAATTTTTGGTGACTCATGTGACTACCTTCTAACTTGAGGAAACTAAATCTCTGGCACTTTCCAGATTAGAGTTAAGTGAATCAAAGACAGCCCTTAAAAGACAGTGAATCTAATTTGTTAGTAAGCCATAGTTCAGCATTATTTACTCTATTAAGTTGTGGAAGGCATAGTTGTATCACTTCAGTGTAAACAGCCATTCTCCTGAAAATCTATCATTCCTTACTTGTTAGTTCCTGTCTGTTCTAAAGAGCATAATGAAATATGATACGTGGCCACACACAATCATTACTTTAATAGACAAGGTTAGTAAATAACTCACCCAGTGAACTGAAGTGTATTATGATAACTCTCTGACAAACAGTGGCAAACAATGCAAATAAATGAAATAAACAGAAAAAATATCTGAAATTTTTTTTCTTTATACAGAAACTGAAATTCTGTGGGCTCAGAAGTATCTATTTTATTTCTCCACGAGGAATGAGGAACATCTCTGACACTATATGGTCATAATAACAGTCTGAAATGTTTTCAAAATGACAATCAGTTTTTAAACCAAGATACGAGCTAAGCAATTTGTTTCTTTACAGATAGGTAAACTAAGGCACAGAGGAATTAAATAATGGCTCATCCTCATCCTCAGTCACTCCAATTCCCTTCCTGCAGAAAACCATAGAGAAAGCAGTTTTGTTCTGCAGTGGCACATATCATATACAACCAAAGTTATGTGTTTGTTGCAGGTGTAATTTCTAAAATGCTCATAAAATATAAAAAAAGTACAGGATGTTATACATACACAAGTCTGTATTCCATATGAATCCTCATTCTTATACCCCAAATACTCTCAAAGTATTAAACAGAGACAAAAAGCCTATGTAGCTGCATCTACAGCTTTGTGATTTGAGACACTTTAGAATACAGAAGAGGAATCTCTTCCAGTCTAGGAAACTTCACTCCAATTGGTACAGCATTGGACTACACTTACAATTCATTAATTAGAAATTTGAAAGCCCAAAGCACTCTTAATGCCAAATTTCATCTAATGACTGTTCCTGATGACCAACCATCCGTTGATTTAGAGGACAAAGTGGATTCTCAGAGTTCTAATCCTTCACCCAAACCATGAGAGTTTAGCTAAACGTAGGAGTTTCACGTTGACTTTGGTTAAAGCATCAGCATGCTTCTGTTTCCTCAAGAGAAAAATTGTAAAATATAGCTATCATATTTGTAAAGCTCTTTTATTCTTGCTAATATACTAAATTATTAGGGCTACATAGCTGAAAACTGGGACATCTCTGCACCTTGCTATATCTTTGTTGGTTAATTTTAAATGAAAACATATTCCATGTCTGATTAACTGGTTATTAATCATTGATGAGTGTGAACCTCATTCTTACAGTAGTGCATTGCCTCCCCTATTTTGGGTGTGATAATAATATTCTGAATCCTGACACAGCGGAAATATAGACAAATTGTACACGTCCATATAAACAGAGATACACATGCTAAAGACAAGCCTGTTGTTTATGTGGTACAAGGAGCAATGAGTTATGGCTCCTAAGAAACAGAACATCATGGGTTTTTTTCCAAAGAATAGTATAGGCACAGACCATTGTAATACAGGAGGGGCCTATTTCTCATGAAATGAAAACGGATAATTTACAGCATTCCTAATCACACAGAAAATGCCTTGTGTGAAATGCCCCATATGTGCTAAGAGATTATGGATTTGATAGTGTCAACTTATGGACAAGCACAAATAATATAGTGACTCAATTCAAGGGGTTTACACAAAGAGAGTAACAAACACAAGTGCTGTAAGAGGAAAACATGCAATATGCCCAATTTGGAGTAAATAGGACTTTATATGACAGAGGTTTGAAAAGGTTTGCATTTAGAAATTCATGAAAGATTTCAAGAAAGATTAAACCATATTTTAGTATTAATGTACTAAATTGCAGTTTTGAATTTAAGTCAAATTATGGAATTATGTTATTTTCACTTTGTTTGCCTTACTAAATGACAGACTTCATCTTACCTGGCTGAAAGACTTCCCAGCATTTGATTCTAAGTGAACCAGAACAAGATTTATAATTCAGCATAAAGACCATGAAAATTTTTGGCCATTTCTAGTCTAGCAGGCACATTTCACTCATTTTAACTGAGATTTTTTTTTCCTGATTTGGAGTTCACTCAAATTGTAAACTCTGGGAAAACAGGTATGGGGAAATGTTTCATTCAGGCCAAAATAGATGTGGACACAAGCCCATGCAAGATACAAGAACTCCCAGAGAAACCATGCCAGTTCTAAGCCTGACATTGTTCTGACATTATGATGAATTCTGAAGTAATTTAGTTGTACCCAGAATTTTCAATTTATTAAGAAATATTTTCTTAAAACAACCCACAGTAGCTTTATATACAGTCCTACTCACTATGGGTAGCTTTCATAGCAAAAAAACCCCAAAAACAAAAAATAAAAATAGAATGAGTAGATTAGAAGACCATTTATGCTTTAAAAATCTAAGTCAATGCATTTGATGTATTTCATGAAGCCTTTTGTTTTACTGCCCTTCACCTCATAAAATGGCTGTGAAGCCAGTCTGCTGTGAATGACTTAGCTCTTAGCAAAAGCGTACCAAAGGTAAGCGTTAATATTGCACACATTAATATTGGTACAAACATTGAGCAGAAAAGGAAGAGGGGAAATAAATTAACTGACATCCAGATCAACTGGTTTTGATCTTGATGAGTTCATGAAATTAATTACAATTCTTCACTTGCAAGATTATTTAAGATCAATCTTTCTGGACATAATTACCATGTGATTAATATGAATAAACTAAGCAGAAGAACAGACATGATAATTTCCTTTCATTCTATTACATGGATGATCATTGTTTCCATGTCAAACAAAATTAAGCTTTGGCCTTAAAAAAACTACATAACCATCTTGGGATGCATTTAGGATGATAATTTTGCAGGATTTGTTTGGCTGATGGTTCATTTTAAATGATGTCATGTGCATCTTTAATATCTTCTGAAAACCTTGATGACAAATATCAGCTAGGCTGTGGTTTAATACTGTCAGATTTTTAATTTCAGAAAGTGCAAACATTGCCAAGTTTTGAAGGTCTGAACCAAGGATACTGACATAATTTTCAAAGCCATGGGTAATACCTTAGCACCTCCCTTCAACATAAAACCCAGAGGTCTGACACAAGCAAACCTCTTTATAATCCACTTCATGCATAACAATTCTGTCACACATCCTTCCTGATTACATGTGAATCCACACACCACGTGGTATTTTGCATATAAGGTTCAGGTGATGTATTTTATTGCTGATACTGTTTCACCTGTATTTAGTTCCAGTGACATGGAAAACACTGCAGCCAATTGTCCTTATTACAGTCCCTGTGTATTTCTCCCCAGTGCACTTGCACAGGGGAAAGATGTGAGCATGGAGTGTACTTAACTGCCAGGCTGAATGGCTCTGTAATGTAGCTTCAGCATGGCATAAATTAAGCTGTCATTTTTTTGGCAGCAAGTGCAGAGAGGCGATTTTCCTGTACTGTAACATTTGAAACAACAATTTTCTGGCTCCCGTAGTAACTGACAGTTCTGTGTGATACATGCTCAATGTTTGTGCTTCAGGGGCTGCAGCTGGAAAAAACCTTTGGGGTAAGGTATTGTCTTTATTAGCAAATCAAGCTTGCAGTCACAGAACACTAATATTTCCTAACTCTTTTCAAAGAGCCTGTCACTCACATCCTAAAAAATGGTACTTAAAATTTACTAGATTCCATCCAGGTATTTAGCTGTGTTCCTTATATGCAAAACACTACTTTTGATAATTACTTCAGACCTATTCCTATTAGGAAGATTGCTTACCCAGAGGGAGCTGGCCACTGCTATTTTACTGGAGACATGTACCAAGATGATCACTTGAAGGACAGCCAGGTTCGAAAATGATCTTGGAAAGCTTGGTCAGACTCACGCTGGTGAGGAAGGAGGGTGCTGATGAGGTGCTCACAGCAGTGAGGAAGAAGGGAAGCAGCCCTTTTCCAGAAAGCCATTAGCATGGACTCTGAAAATGCCCTGCCACAGCTGTGAGGGAAGCCTCTCTTTGCTGTCAGGCAAGATGTAAGGGTACGCAAAGTCATTTCACAGAGGGGAGAGTGAGAAGGAGATCAAGGAGTCACCTGCATTAGTGAAAATTGTTTTATTGAATGTGTGCATTTTGCAGTGTTTTGTTTCAGAAGTGTGATGAATTTTGACATAATTTTTTAGGTTCCAAAGACACATTCTGCTTTTTTTGGTACAATGGTGAAAGAGAATAACATTAGATTTGCAGTTGTGTAAGTCAGTGTAGGAATCAGCCTAATATATTACACAGTCATTTTTCTACCATTGCTAAAAAATATTTCCAGTGCTCCTTAAGCATTCAGATATTTTGACACCTGTGTGTACCTTCATTGCCTCCAAACTGAACTACACCATTCCTGCTGGCAGGGGTCCTTGCAGCCCCCTGTAGCAGACTTCGCTATGTGCTGCAAGTCATTCATTGTTGTCCAGTTCAAATATTTTACTCATACCCTCATATTTTTAAGTCATTCCTTCAATGTCTAAGCTCCTGCTGGTGTTGATCTTGAGATATGGTTCTTAACTTTAAAGCACTATCGAATCTAGAGGTCTAAACTGCATAAAAATCCACATGCTTTCTTTGTCCCTCTTGTTTCTGTTTTTTTGTTTCCCCACTTGACTGAGTCTCTCAAAACTATGAAATTTGGATGGCCAGTTTCACAAAAACAAAAGAATTGTAGTGGTGCTTTGGGAATGATGGCCTTCAGTATCTTTGAGTGCAGGACGTTTCAATCTTTGTCTGTTTGGGTCAGAAGAGGAGGAAGAAAGAGAAAATATGTTTTAAAACATTCATCAATGAGCTCAATTTATGAGACTGCAGTTGTCAAGGAAATTCCCTCCACTGATTTTTAAGTGAGATCTAAATACACTGCTGCCCTGTCATGCTTGCTGCTGTTCACCTTTGTGTTTGTCTATGTGTTAAGATGTAGTCATACGAATCGGCATATGACTTTTATTGTAGAAGCACTCAGTCTTACTGATGTAATTAAGAGTCTGTAAGTTCTTTCATCACAGACTCAGATTTTAGAAGTTTAAAACTCAGCCACAAAAATAATTTTGATTAAATCTTGGAAGTCATGGCATTTTTCCAGGACTTCACTTTAGCAATCCTATGTTTTCCTTTGTTCCCCAAAATCCAGATTTTGCTTTATGAAATGTATTGTACATGTAATAAGTCATCTGAGTGCATATAAAAACTAGGCAGGGATCACCTCCATCTACTGAAGCCTGGAGAAGGCTTATACTACTCAAATTTACAAAAGGTTTAGTGAATCAGGGCACTATGGTGCACCTGCTTGGATTCCTCAATTTTTCGCTTACGGAAAGTATTTTTTTTTCATGAGACAATCTGATTTGGAATATTTTGGCTCTTAAATTCTGATATGCACTCTATGAATTGTTATATATTCTGTACGTTAAATGATAAAAACCTCTTTTTCCATCAGCTACAAGGCTTGGCATTCTCTCTCACATAAAAAGTTAAATTTCTTACGATATTACTACTGTAATGTCAGCCAAAAAACTGCTGAAACATTCTGTGATCTTTAGAAGGGCTTTTACAATCAGCCCAGAGATGTACAGAGCAAGGCCACAGCTGTACATGTTTGGTGAGGAGGAGAGGAGAGCAAACAAATGCAAGGCCAACAGCTGTCTCCATGATATAAGAAAGTACAGCAGTATTTCTGATTTAAAGTTAGTTAAGTATATTCTTAAATACTACTGAGGTTGATGAGATGGAAATGTATACATAGCAGGCACTTATATGTTTATGAGGTTTTTTGTACAAGAACTTAAACTGCTTTCTTCAACTGTATGCAACCCTCTTATATAATCACAGTTTAAAAGTAATGGTACCTGCATACAGGAGTGCATATCATGATGATCTTTAAAAGAATATTTTGCTTAAGGCTTGGGAAGCTCACTACCTTAACCATTGTTCCATTTTCTTTAATTTAATTTCAATCAGAGGATACTATAACAAAAAGAAATATTTCTAGGGTTTGGGTTTTTTTGTTTTCCTGAACTGAGTTACATCATAGGGCTTCCAAATTTAAGATTCTGGAATAAGTTGCACAAAATAAGAATTGAGGCATTGCAAGCCTAATCAAATTTTAGGTTAACCAAATTAGCTGGAATTCAAGTAATTTTAATTAATGAGAGGTGCTTTTCTCTAAATGCACCAAGGGAATGAGCAATTATGGACATTCCAGGCGTACACACACTCTTCCAAAAGAAAAGTATGGATAGTGCACACAGAAATAAAATTAACATGGAAACATAGACTCCAGCAACGCAAGTTTTTATTCTCAGTAATATTTCCAAAATTCCTGTTTTGCATCCGTTTGATGATTCCATTTTCTTTTAACTGGTGCCTTTAACCTAGGAGTCAAAGTATGGTGGTTTAAGCTGAATTGCCAAGTATCTGCTATTTTCCTATATATGATCAGCACTGCTGGGCTTTAGTTTTACCATGCTTTCTCAATGTTAGTGTAATGGCAAATGATGAAGATGCCCTTTGGCAGGAAACATTGCTAGCCCTTAATAATAAACAATTTCTGCACCTCAAATTGCTGCTATACATGAGCAAGTTTAGTCAACCTCTGAAGAGAACCTGTACCTTCTCATTACATGGTAGCAGTAGTGAGAAAGCAATTCACCAAGCTGTAGGGTTTGCAATTACCCATATTTTCTGCTATGAGTAAATAACCCCAATTGATTTAATCATAAAAGAATAACAGGAAAACTACATTGATTTCCAAATCCCTAATGTGAACATCAGAATATATAGACTAAGTAGCATGTAAAAAGGTTGTATCCATCTGTATGAACTGAAGAAATATCAATATTTGATCATTAATCTAACAAAAAATCACGACAATTTGTAGTCATCTCAAAATGGATTGAAGTTGCATTATGTAGTGCTGTGGTTCAATCTACAGGGGTGAAAGTGATCATACTCCATAGTATTCATAGACTAAGAAGTGAAAAATCTGTATTTTCAGGTAAATGTACTTCCTATTAATTATAATAGGCTGCTTACGTAACCATATAACACTAATAAATAATATAGAATTGTTTTTTTAAAGAAACCAACTAGCAATAGAAGACTCACTGTTACTCCTGAAACTGCTCACCACAGTAAGTTATCAGGGTTAGTCAAACCAATTTATGTCAAAACAGCAAAATAAGAATGTAACTGTTTTCAAAAAAAATCTAATGTTTTCACCATGGAGATGTCAAAACAATATTTTATCTCATATAATACCCTAAATTGATCTTTATTTGCAGTGAAAGGCTAAGGATCAAAATTTGCTTAAATGTTCTAAGTAAATGATACGACCTTGACATGATTAACCAGTCTGTTTAATTTGTTCTGTTAGGTTTTTTGGTTTTGTTTTTTTTTTTGCTTTTGTGGTTAGGGTGGATGTCAGGGTTGTAGTGCTCTTTAGTGCAGGCGACCAGGCAGTTCTTTGCAAACAACTGTTAGAGAAGGAGAAATGCTAAACTGCACAGACGGTGACATCTTGCCCCATTTCATCCAACGGAAGTTTTATTCATGCCATAAAAGAAAAGTTTCACCTGGACTGAAAATCCTACAATTTTGCAGCAGCTTTTTACTACAGGATCTAATGAGTACAACTGCAATAGTGGTGCAATGTCCCTTTAGTGGAAATTTTCTTTGTACCTACAGGAGTCTGGTGACGCTTGAACACAATAACACCACCCAAACGATTTACCCCTTGGTAGAAGTAAGGCTGAAGTCACACACATGGGCATCATACACATCCAGTGTCCTCGAGCAGCCAGCACTGTGCACAGGCACAGAACGTGGCAGGGACCAGTGGCTGAGGCAAACTTCACTGCTAGTAAAGCTATGCGGCAGTCATGAGGTCCTAGATTCAAAGTGGCTTGCAGCAAATCAAACCTTGCTCCATCCCTTTCTGCACTTCACCAGTTAGTGTAGGCATTCCCATATACCATCCTTATGACCAATTACAGGGAATTTTGAAGAGCGCTTCAGAGCATAAGAAAATTCAGAAATATTCAGGTGTAGCTATAGCCAGAAACAAGATGTAACTGCACATTAAAAGACACAAAATAGCCAGTAAAGGTTATTCAAAAGCCCGAAGTTTCTGTCCTTTAGATACCATCAGGGAATATGTTCCCCTACTACCAGAATGAGCAGCTTGTTCTGCAAGGCAAAATCTACTGAAAGAAGACAAATTTCAGAAGCAGGTTGACAATACAGCTAACCTGACATGAAAACCCCTTGGACAAAGCTTGTGAAATAGGAAAAAAGCCAATGGGGAAAATAGTAATTCAACCCATTTGGTACATTAAAAAAAAAAAAAAAGAAAACAATGTGCAGGAGAGCCAGAGTTTTGGGAAATGAAGACAGCAAATTATGTGAATTGGCTGAATATGTAGGTGAGTCCCAACACCTGGAAAATTTTAACATTAGGTAGAATTCAGACTTGAAGCCTTTGAAGTCATAAGAAAGGTTATATTTTTCATTGACTTTGAATTATTTTTTAAAGCCTTTGCTCAACAGAAAAGTATTGCAGCATTAAGTAGGAACTTCAGGATCCAGCACATGGCCCATTGCAAGTACCTGTCATATACTGTGTCATTTTAAAAACTGTTGAGTTGCATGGGGGTTTCACAGAGATGTGAAAACATCTGGACTTTACAAGTATTTTGAAATATAAATGATTACTATACCTGTGTTCATGAATGGGAAAAGATTTTTATTATGACTCTGTAGGAGAAAAAGAGAGCATTACCTCAGTCAACAATATTCAAACTGCAATTTTGTTTGTGATGGCCACTGTACACTAAATGGGCATGTGCAATGGGCTATAGGAAGGTCAACTGATTGTCCCTTGATTATCAGCAACCTCTAATGAAGTAAACAGACACTCAAGGATCTGCAAAACCAAGAAATCTCGGTAACTCTGTGTAGGTGAGAAAAAAAACTTGGTTGGGTGCCACTTAATATTCTACATGTAGATAACCTAGACCAATACATCATGATTATATTAATTTTTTATAGCAAAGTAGTAGCTTAAAAAGAAACACTGGATATGACAACCTGTTATCTTTAGATGTAGTAACTAAATAGAGTATATAATTGTGGGTTGATATGTATTGAAAATTAAACAATAATAACCTTAATTATCCTTTGCACTTTGTACTATAGATCCTAGCAAGCCAAAGTCTTTGCTGTTATAGCTAATTGCTTGAGAAGAGTCATTCATGCTATACCCAGTTTTGGTCCTTCATCTCTGAAATTCATCGGAGTTTGGAGCAGAGTCTGATGATAGCTAAGTCATGACAATTGTCCATTGAACGTTATAGAAGTAACAGCTTTCTAGGTTACTTTCTCTGTGACTTCAAACATATCTTTATTTACTATGGGTTAAGATGATTACATCCCTAATTACATATAGAAAGCAAAGATTATAGGATTTAATTGCTAGAACTAGGATAAATTTCAGTTTCTATTTAAATATCTCATTTAAATAGCATAATAAACCCAGGTTTCTGAAAAATAGAGAAAGAAGACAGTTTTTTGATATCCAATAGTGAAACTAAAAAATTGAATATTTGAGCTATTTTCCAAGTTCTCTGTAGTGGCTCAAATGTCAGAGTTGGAGAACTTAGAATGAAAAAGACCTGCTGACCAATTATTTCTTGTCCTGAAAACAGACCTCTCCAGAAATGCGTTGAAGTGGTTTGTCCAGCTGGGATCCACACTGAGAAGAGATGCAAAAATTGCTGATAAAGGTGGTACTTTTAACAACTCTGTGGATCTGTTATATTTTCTAAGATCCACAGGTAGCTGTAGCAAGACTCCTAGCATAAGTGTGCAGCTGAACTATTTGGAGATGTCTGTGTAAGCAACCATATGCTCTGCAATATGAACCATTTCTGCTAAAAATAATTATTGCAATTTTTTACTCTCTGTACTTGCTAATCAATTTCTGACTGGAAATACAGTAGTTCATCCACATGCATCACTGCAGATGAATGCCAGTCCAGCTGAAATCACTGTCAAGGTGATTCCAGAGGAAATCACTGCAGATATTTTTAACAGTCAGCATTTGGACAGAACATTCGGACCATTAGAACAATTCATGAATGTTTCCATGGTCCATACAATAGTGTAAAAGAGTCTCATTTCAGCTGCCCAGTGACACAAAACATGAAGTCACACTGCAGATTCATTTTCTACTGAAGGGACAAATGCTGTTCACTGAAGCAGTAATATTATTTTTTTAAAATCCATTTAAAGAAATCCAAAATAACTTTTTGAAATTATTTGATGTCATCTCTGACTACCGTATTGCACCAACACTGATTTAAAATTACAATCTCCCTTTAAAGAAATGAAACATTGAGTGACTATTTATCACAGCCTTGTTTTAACTCATGCATCAACTGGTGTATAATTATATACAAGCTTCTTTTGTAAGTTGTGTTTTTGTAGCTCAGTTTCTAATCCATTGGATATTAGGAGATAGGTACTCCAGAGTCTTTTAAGATTTATATATAAAAAATGCTTGGAAATAAGTTTGATTGACTGGTTACCAGATACAAATTCAAATTCTTGAAAAAAAAGCTTCTACTTATGTACATTTAGATGCCACAAAGCTATTATATATTTGGTTAAATAAGAGTAATAAAGAATCCTAAAAGATTCTTGCACTGATTTCCATGTTTGCTGCACTGTTTTACTACTGTCATAAACCTGTTACAGCTTTAATAGAAATACAATCTGCTGCAGCATATTTTATTTCCAATGTTAAAATAGCAAAGGCAAAACAGGCAGAGCAGGGAAAGTCTTCAATTTTTTCTCATTAGATGTTGTGAAATATCTGATCATTAATGCATTTCACATCTCCTTTTTTTTTACTGAAACTATTTTGGCAGCTGGGGCACCTCACATTTATTTCTTGGACTCTGGCTGTGGGAACTAGAGCCACAGACTGCCAACAGGACTCATTGCTGTGTCTCTGAGCCAGTCTTTCTAGCATCCTGATGTTCGGCTTTTTCTAAATGAGAATTTGGTTTTTAATTAACAGGCAAACAAACAAAGAAGGAGGCTATTTGTTCTAGAACAAGGAGCGCCTGTTGGTCAGCATCCTAGGACAGCTGGTGCAGGGTGGAGAAGAAAGAATTTAATACAGAATTGAGTTTGTTTTCAGATACTGATCTCTCAGTGAGTCCCTCGGCAGAACAGCCGGTCATGGCAGAGCCTGGGGTCTGGCAGCGGGAGCCTCTTGTCTTTGCATTACAAGATTTGGACAGCATTTCCCACAGTGACTTGGAAACTGTGAAGTCTCCAGGGATCTGCTGATCCTCAGGGTAGCATTTTCTTCTGCTCTGCTGGTGGGTGGCATCTTCCCATGGTGAAGCGTCCACAGCAGGTGCTGTGTTAGCATGCTCTACTTTACAATCCAGCTTGTGAACAGCAGAACTTCTTGGAAGATTGTCAGGAGACACAACTCTGCAGGTGGTTACTGACCTACACCAGACTGTTGCTTATCCTGAAGCATTGCAGCAATGTAGAGTCCCCCCCAGGAACTGCAATAACCAAATGATGTGCAGAACAGCATAGTCAAACTACCTCTCCCATCAGCTAATCTCAAAAATCCTCTGGGGATGTGCCAATAGCAGAAATCTTCCCAGGATAATTACAATGCCTTATACTGTGCCAGCATAAAATTGTGGTTTATATCCAATTCAGAATTTCAGTATTCTGTGTTCTATTAGTGGGAAACTTACTCTTGGACCTTCACCTTCACTTTAGGGCTTTTTGTCTGAAATATTTCAGTGTGGCTCAAGCTCTCCATTGGAATGGGTTTATGTGGGGTAAAATGGCAGTTTACCTGAACAAACACTCCATGCTTAAATAACATTTGAATGTGCACAAATTTGAAATAGTGAAACAGACTAATAGTTATCCCCTGTATTTATTCCTTGGTGCGGTCTTGTGCTTCTGTTGCCTCTCTTAGGACATTGTATTGCCCAGAGAACTGAGGTGTAATTTTCACCAAATCCATTTAATAGCTACTATAGTTACCACACAGGCTGTGTCCTCCAGGGGCATGTTAGCTATGAAGCAGTACATTTCCAGCTCAGTGCAGTGACAAAACTCACTAAGAATGCAGTAGTTCAGCCTGGAAAGGTCTAAGTGCTTTTTCTTACCACTTACCACCTGTCTTACCTCTTCACATTGCACTTGGTTACAGCCATGTCAGCAGAGGTGGACTGATGTTGTTGTGACTTCAAGCTTTATAATTTTAAACAGTGTCACACTGGAATTTATACAGTTCTGCAATGCTAAAGCACCTACATTGTCATAAAGGCTGTTAGTCTAGAATAAATATTCTCACAAGTCAAATAAGCTAAACCAGTATAAAATACCGTGACTTTAGCACAACTGTATCTGTACTACTAGTCTTGATATAACACTTCCAAACAAATTATTTATGTCAGCACATGCCTTATTTTTCTTGAATACATGACTTTGAGGGTAAGATATTCTTTGAAGGAGTGGAACGCACTGAAAAAAAAGCAAACTGAAAACAGGAGATGGGAGACAAATAAATATAAAATGCATGTGTTGCTTCCATACGTGGTAGCAGTCTGAAGGAGCAATCTTTAGCAGGTTTGTTATTAGCCCATTGAATAAGCCATTTCAATGACACTTCAAATGAAAAAACAAAAAACCAAACAAAACAACAAAAACAAAGAAACAAAAAAGAAAAAAGATAAAGAGTGAAGAAACCCTTTTTACAAGGCTTCTGAGGCCAGGTTTTCACTTCACTATTCATAATCATAAGTAACTGTAAAGGCAAGAAAATTTGTACAGATAATCTTCCTTTGGGAAAAAAGTGCTGGTCTGAGTAAATGTGATTTGAAAATGTTTTCCCTCACTTTTACAACATAAAATCTTGCCTAGTAGCACTATTTTTTAAAAAAAATTAGATTAGATAGGGCCTCTTTAATATGAGAGACAAGTGACTGGATCCCTTTTTGTTTTCTTGATGTATTCTGCATTTTTTCTGACCTGCTGTTTTCCCTAGTTGTAAAAATTCATTCACAGCAGGAAACACGGTCACCTTACCTGGCTTTAATTTATGTAGTATTTCAAATTGTGCCATCATTGCAGGTGTGATCAGGCTTTTGTTGAGGTTTCTTAAAAAAAAAAAAAAATTAAAAATTCTGGTCTACCTGCTTGAATTTGTCAAGAGCCCATTTGTATGCACGTAGCTAATGTGCTAGAAAGAAAAGCCACAACCTGTCAAATAAACTCCTGCACCTGTATGAAGCAGTTAAATTGTTCCATCTACCATTATTCTCAGAGATCAAAGGGCCCTCACTGTGAGGGGCTCTGAAGAAATAAAGAAAATGATAGACCTACTTGTCCTTGAGCTAAAAAAGAAGGGGTGGGGGAAAGAAAGAAAAGTGGACCAGTTCAACTACCTGAAGGAGCTTTTGTTTGTCATGGGCACAACATGAACGCATTCTTTCGCATTAAGACCCAAGAGGAAGAAATTCATTCACCCTTATTATAGTGACGTAGCTCTGGCATTGATGTGTTTTTAACCTTGAATAATTGTTGTCTCTAAAGCTCCAAACAAGTTTTATCCTGTCCACAGGTCAGTTTTGTTACAAAGGCCAATTAGTGGTGCTACCTTAGCCTGCAGCAAAAAGCCAAGTAATGGTGGGGCATGCCCCATCCAGAGGTGATGAATAGCCTGTAGAGCTATAATTTGAGAAGGGGGGAGGGGGGCTTTGAAGCATTTACCTTACATGGAACTCCATTGTCACTGCAGGCTGTTTGATCTTTAAATAATTTACTTAATGATCTCACCATGGGAGCAATTGGCAGAGCAAGATTAGGTTGTAAGGGCCTAATGGACATGGGAAAACTTAAAATTACTAGAAGAGAGGTATGTACAGAACTGATTTTTTTTTCTTTGCGGATTTATGATTTATAAGGGGGAAAGCTATAAATTATAGTATTTGCTTGGTGTGTTCTGGCAGAGGAAACAAGAAGAAATTCCGTGTTTGGTGAATGTTTTAGGGAATTTTAATCCTTATTCTTTTAATATTTGTGGTTTTATTTTGCTTCTCCTTAAAAAAAGGCTACTCAGGGAAATTATTGTTTTATAATAGATTAATAGGTCAGCAATAAAAACCTTTGGCCACTGTGAATATGCTGTTGTTAAAAGGTCATGGTTAGCATAATATTTCATTTTTGATAAATAAAGGGTTGGAAAGTCTGGGTCTGAAGCTTGTGAATGTGAAAAGTGTAGCATGACCCCTTTTACTTAGTAAATATTGTAAAATATGAATTATTAACTCACTTTGTAATCGCACATGAAAATTATGCACCATTTCTGTATACAGGATTTGGGATATTCTGTATTGTCCTGAAAATACAACAGCTTAGACATTAAGGCCCCCATTAAATACATGCAGATAACGATTGTTGCATTCTTATGGTATTACACTCACTTACACAGAGAATACTACAAATATAAAAGAAAGTTAATCAGACCTATGGAAGAACTGTAGAAGTTTTAATATAGATCACGGTTTCATATTTAATATCTGCCTTTATAGAGGGATAACTTTACATGAAACCAAAAGCCTTATGAAGTGTTTGAGAGGTACCTGCCTATGATATGCAATTTCTTTATTCTAGATAATTAAGAATAAGTATTTAAAATGTCAATATAAATACAAGTAAAATATCTATACAAATGCAAATAAAAAGGGCAACATTCATATTTGCTTTGTATATCTTAAAGGTTTTTTGAAAAGTTCTTGCAAGAAGAGCAGTTTCTGACCCCAAATCAGGAAACAAATGACACAGTATCTCTTATTGGCTTGGATTCATATGTGACTTTAGAACATTACTTATCCTACTAAAGTTGATCCAACCTCTTTTGAAAAATTTTGAAACTTAATTTCTTGAAGGTTTTCGGAATTTCAGGTTGTCTTTCCCTTTTTTTAAGTCCTCTTTTTCCTCTTCTAGGCCATACCCTGAAAACAGAAAGAGGATTATGGCTCAGTAAATTGAAGTAGACTACATGGAATAAAAATGACCTGTGAGGAGGATTGAAAATAGAAAGAAAACACCACCCCTGCAGTTTTACAAATATATTTCAAAGAAACAGTATTTTCTGCAATAAGTTCTACAATAAAAGGTTTCAATTGGGACAGAGAGGAAGTGTTTTTAACAGGTATAAAGTTGTTTCCTGATGCACTCATTGGCATATGCCTTCACTGCAGATCTAAGCCCTATTCTTGTCAGTGTTTGTGGTAGTAACTGCAGAAGCTTCTTACTGAAAAAATATTAAAACCTCGAAGTGTAATATGCCAATGACAACCGTGAAAGTCCTTCTCCAAGATTGCATGGACTTCTTGGTTGACTTGTTGGTTGATCCTTCCTTTTTGTTGAATTTTGAGTGAACAACAGTCCAACAAAGAGTTGGACATTGTTGAGAACACCTCGACAATTCCTCAAAAGTGGAGGAGCTAGAAGAGATCCTGAAACAGGTCTGCCAGCATAGTCTTTCCCCTAAACTTGACACGTTTCAGGTGCCTTTGAAAGAAAGAAAGAAACATTGGAATTGGTGCCACAGCTGAGTAACAAAATAAAGTGCTGTTGATTACTTTTTTAAAAAAGTTATAGCATTGGGGTCAATGTCTTGCAGACTATTGATTTAGGTCACTGACATTGGAAAATGCATGGTATTTAGGTTTGAAAGTTTACCTTTTTGTTCATTGCAGACTTGATAATCTAAATATGTCAATTTTACAGTCCCCTCTTCTATTTAATTCATGACATATTTGATAAAAAATATAGTCCAAGAAAGGGGCAAAACCACAGAGGTTTAGGTTAGATATCAGCTACCACAGGGTAGCTGAGCACTGGAACAGTCTCCCCAGGGAAGTGGTCACAGCACCAAGACTGCCTTGAGTTCAAGAAGTATTTGGACAATGCTCTCAGGCACATTGTGTGATTCTTGGGGTGTCATGTGCAGGGCCAGGAGTTGGACTCCATGATCTCCATGAGTCAGGATATTCTATGATTTTATATAAAATAAAGCTAGTATTAAAAAATATTTTAAAGTAATATTTGAGGTTTAGTACTAATGAATTGTTCTAAAACTGGAATTATGAATTTAGCAAGTATGATGATGATTTTCAGACTTTTTAGATACATTTGTAAAGTATCTAAATTATGTATCTTCTCTACGGACACCCCTTTTTCACAGGGGAGAAGCTTGCATGCCCTCATGAGATTGTGTGCTATGCTGGCGGTGGTATGTGCCTCTGATAGGGTCTCCCACACCAAGCAGGTCTCAGCTGAAGGGTAAAATAAAGTGTGTCCATGGGCAGGATGGGCTTGCTAGACCCCTGGCAACCATCCTAGGAGAAGGACAACTCTACTCCAAAACCTGGGCAGATGGAGCTCTCTTTGCACTGTAAGACTATCCATCTAAGAGAAAGATACTCTAACCAAACCTTCGTCCTGGTGTATTCGCTGTCACCATCCAAGCTGTCTAAGCCCTGGCAGATGAACCTTAGGAGTCAAGGGTGGGGCTAGTTCCACACACACTATGCCTTACCTAAAAAATCCATTGCGCAGGCTTGAAGGGTTCACCCACATTGCAAAGCCCTGTAGCGACAGAAGAGGGTTGAAATGGCAGGTGATAGGAAGCAGCTGGAAGCTGCAGACCCAACCCTGCATGCAGGCAGTTCAGGACATTGCTCACCAATATCGCCAAAGGAGACTTTCTGCTGTGCCTTTTGCAACCAGACTTGCCTATCCTGCATTGGCCGTTTTAGCCACCAGCACACTGGCAGAAAGCGTGGGTAGTGCCCTTCCTTAATCTTCATTCACAAAGCCTAGCTAGGATGATGAAATTATGTAAAGTGCTATATGTCACTCTCCAAAGTGCAGCACCAAACTTTTTCCTGTCAAATGGACTAAATAAATGTTAAATACTTATGAAAATTTTTGAGCAGTAATCAGTATGTGTCCTGAGTTGAAATCAATAATTGTGAGGGAGAAAAAAAAGATCTGTAACTTTTTTTAAAAAGGTAAGAGTTTAAGAAACAGTATTCCAGCCTCATATGAGGCCATGAGAATGGTTAGAATTTATAATGGATTGAAGTAAATAAAATATCACCATTTAGTGCTTTATGCATAAACATGAAGTTATGAATACCAACCTAATATTCTCTTTCATTTTCAGAAGGAAAAATAGAAAGGGAATAAAAGGGAGAGAGCAAATGGGGCAAAGTGCTCCAAGCATATCCCAAACACTGAATGAGCATGAACAAAGGGAGTAGAGGAGGATGTAGAGTATCTGCTGTGTTTGTAAGATGGAGAAGACTGCACACTGCAAAACAAATCTGATTCCCAGCGCTTGGAGGTGGCACAGTGTAGCTCCAGAAAACAGCTTGAAAAGAGCTGAAGCAAGCAGTTGGTTAAAACTTGGTTGTAATAATGCCAAGGTCATGGGTTCAATCCCCTATGTGGGCCATTGACTTAAGAGTTGGACTCCATGATCCTTGTGGGTCCCTTCCAACTCAGAAGCCTGTGATTCTGTGAGTCTGTGACTCTTTATTTGTCACATGACTAATAAAAAGAAGAGGTGCTGGGGTAGAACAGACTCCTTCCAGCAGAGTGCACCACAGAATTGTTCACAGAGTGTCTCAGTTTAGGGGAGACAACCAAAAGCAGGATACATCAGATGACACGTGCTTCCCTCTGTGCTTCACTGGGTACATGACTGATTTCTGGTGGTGAACCTCTCCCTGAAGTCTTCCCCAGTGAATGCAGAAAGGCTGATAGGCATGGCTTTAACAGCAGTTCAGGTCTCTCTCTTACTTGTTAGTTTGGCATTTCTCTGTCTGGTCATTTGCAGACAGTGCAAATGAAAGGTTTCAGATTACTTTATGTTGTTTCAGTGCAGGACCAAGTAGCCAGGAGAGCAGAAGTTCTATTGAAGTAGCAGGTTTTGAGCAGGGAAACACAAGACAAATTATCCCCCTTCAATTTGTCTTCTTTCCTTCCCCATTTTCTGACATTTGATCCAGCCATGGTGGAGGACTTGGCTCTGTATCCAATCTGAACAGAAACTCAGGATACATATCTGTGAAAGCTAGGAAGATCTAAGTTTCAGTTACTTTATGGCTTTAATGAAGAGGAAAAAAATAATATTGAATGGATAAGAATCAAAAATATGCTTTTGAAATATATGCTTTTTACCTGTCAATTCACCAACATAAAATGAATTTCCCATTAATATATACAATCAGAGACAGATGTTTGTTTTGCTCCTCCAAGGAGGTATATTGAATGTACTGGTATTATATACCTATATATATATATATATTTATACCTTCTGGAATGTACAAATAAAAGGTTGAAGGATTATAAGGGAACTCTGGGTAAACACAAACACTTGATACAAGCTGGGACACAAACCCTCCTTGAAGCAAGTAGGAGCTTTACAAACTTATGTAGGCACCAAGTTTTTGTAGAGGAGGGTGACATTTTATTCAGTTTAGAGAATGAAATGTTTTCCTATGTGCAAAAAATGTATTCATGGCAAACTGCATCTTTGAATAGTTGTGTGGGTTTAGTAATAATGAGAGGCATCACTGGACATTCTTCATGACTGAGATCCTCTGAATTTTGAAAGAAGGCAGTCTGGTAAGCTTAAAAATCACTGGCAAATCATGACAGCATACCTGAGGTGGAAGATTTCCTCCAGGGGTAAAAAGGGTAGATCAGATTCAATAGATCAGCCAACATTTGGCCTCTTCACTGAATCTGCAAATTAGTGCAGAGCATTATGGTATGTTTGTGTTGTGGCAGCTAGAGAAAGAAACCTGCCAAACTCATTCTATACAGAACCCCAAACATCCATTAGATGCAAGATGCTTTTCATCCTGATGACTTGGCTTCAGTTCAAACTAATGGCCAACTGATGAGAAAGTTCATTAACTCTGAAGCATTCAGTCCCTCAGGAGGTATAAACTAAAAAGTGGGGTCCTACAGATATACATGACATAACAAAAATGATGTTAAAATATCAAAATTACAAAGCCAAACATTTTAATGGTCAGGAATGGGAGAATTAAATTTAATCTTCAAATTTTGATGTTTGCTTTTGCATATGCACTAATGCAGTCTTTAATTACAGTCTGTGAATTCTATTTTTCCCACATATATTGGAAGGACAGAAATCTCGGAAACAGCCTCTTTCATTGAATGTGATAAGTAAATGAAATGTAGTAGCTCTTTCTTATTCAAGATCCATGTTTTTACATTGCTGTATATCTGGTTTATAGTATCGTTGCAATAGATGCTGTATGAAAGCTGAAGATGTAGAGATATATAGGTATTAGTGTGACTTCCATTAAAACTAAAAGCATTTA
>JAOXXN010000395.1:30566499-30577898 GCA_026770055.1 Myrmophylax atrothorax
ATTTTTCCAGAGGGAATGCCTATTCTCTCTTTACTGAATTTAAGCTTGGTTTTGATTTCATAGATAATATTTTTTTCCAAAACATTACAGCTTTCGTTTTCCATGGCCATAAAAGCTATCATGCGCATCAGCAGCTATTTTGTATTCTTTCTGCCCTCCTGTGACCTACATTCAAAACTTCTCTTACATGAAAATCTTTCTTCACACTCAAGAAAGTACTCTAAACCCAGCTTTGAAAGAACACTCTATTGTAATCTCAGTGAGACAACAAAGTTGAGTAGCCAGTACGATCCTCTTGGATTTGGCAGATGTAAGTTCAGTGCTTGTTCCACAAAAGCTTTTCTTAGCACTCTAGGCAAGTCAGCTAGTGGGACCTATGCTCTTAAATATTATTTTTGAATACAAACTTTAACATCACTGTACTTTGATATCTGAGCTACAGTGGGAGAAATAAAACTCCCTGATTTTACCTGAGTGTTGTGAGCATAGGAGTGCAAAAAATTAGAGGGCTCTTAAACATCCTGGAATAAACATTTAGAGATAAGATCCCCTTTATGAGTCTCACAGGGATCTCATAAATTATAATGTGTAAAATCTCAAGCAACTTTTCAGAATGTCATTTGTAGGTATGCATGTATTTTTTATGAACAACAGGAAGATCTTGATTAAATTCTGGTGCAAAATGTGAATTAGGAAAAGAGATGTTATACAAAAATACACTCTTGCATTATTAATTTAGAAAGAGAAGTAATAACTAAATTAAACAGAAAAATGAATACTACTACAATCAGTGCACTTTGTACTATTAAATTATTAAATACTATAAATAGCTCAAGCTTTCCTTAGTGTTCCAATTATGTTTAAACAGCATATCACTCTACCATTGGTGCTATATCTGCAGCACAGGAAGACTTGAATAACAATACCTTCCAGTTTTTGCCTACATTAGTAATTGTAGCAACAGTGTTAACCACAGTTTATAGAACCTTACTGATTAGTATTTTCACTGCCTTTGGTTGCAAGACAGACTGTTCTGCTTTGAAGGATCGTTTCACAGCTCTAGGCTGCTGAATTAACATCCCACCACAGCTGATGAACATGCTGCTCCCTTCCCTTCCCACCGGTCCTTTCTGCCCCAGCACCAACCACTCACTCCTCGTGCTTGCATTATGCCAGCTCCAGAGCTACTGAATTCTTTCTGGGAGCCACTTTTAGCCAGCAATGGGTCTCATCAACGTACAGCAAAGCCTGTTATAACTGGAACAAGGAAGGATGAGTGCTTGAGAAGATTGGAACACGTGTATAAGGAAGAGAAGGAGAAAGAGCATGGGGAGTAAGGCTTTCTTGGCCACTGAGATCAGTTGCACTCACTGCTGATTCTTCAGTGTGTTCCTTCTCTATTAGTAAATATGAGCTAAAAAACCGTGTAGGCAGGGCAGGTTGGTTCATGCTAAAGTGATACTTTCAGTGCTACTTTTCTGGAATGTGTTTGGTACTTGCTGATAAGTCACATGTCAGGCACATTCTTCAGATTTTTAGATCTTCTTCTGTGAATTAGAAGATCAGACACTTGATGAAGATCAGCAACCTTGACAGGTTCTTCTCAAACTGCAGCACAGGTATTGGTACAGACATCCTTCCCCAGAAACACAACAGGATTGGCAATAATGGTCATTAACTGTGTGTGGCTGTGAGGTACTGGGCTGGTCAGAAGCTGTTTTTTCTTGAAAACAAGTAAATGTCTGCAATAAAAAATAATTTAAAAACCAAACAAATAAACAAAACCCAAAACAAAAACCTGACATACTTTGGACCTGAAATTCTTAAACCATATTAAATACCCAGCCAGGGACCTAGTCCAAATTATAGAATACTGTGAGACTTTCAAAACCAGTGAAATAGCCGTGATGACTCAGTTCAGTTTTTGGCATAAGAGAAATGGCTAGGAGCAAGACCAAAGAGGACCCTAGACCAGTTATTCTCACATGCCCTTGTAGCTCCCAGGGAGTGTTACAGTGTTGTACCAGTTTAAGCAGCATTAGCTGTCTTTGCATCAACAACATGGTAGACAGAGGATCAACTTTCAAAAATGCTTTGAGAATGGTAATTGTTTTATACTTACTGCTTATTTTTAGGCTCAACCATATATTCTATGGAACTTTAATTATATGCTTTAAAATCCCTATGAGGTCACCACACATCCTGATGCTCTTTGTACACTATGTATCATGCAGAGTCCTTGTGACACATTCCTCATTCTAGGCTCATTTGTTCGCTATGTATAATTTATCTCTGCCCCATATGTCCTATAGTTAGACTAATTTCTCCTGTCTGCACTTCCTACTTAAGTTTTCCTTACTAGCACATCATTCAACTTGTCCCTATATGCAAGCTGAAGTTAAAAACCAGTGTGGATAAGTGTGGAGTCTGGGTTTGAAACCTGACCTGAAGTAACAGCCATAAGGTGCTCATGTGGGTCATGCTGCCAGCCCAGGCAGCCCAGGGTTCCAAACACATCACACCTCCCTTTCCAGCTATGAAACAGTCTCACAGCATGGCTGAGCCTATTATGAAGGAGGGAGAGAAAAGTCTCACAATAACAAGGGGAATTGGTGTAGGGGTCTTCTGCTAACCCCATGGCAAAGGAATGGTGTCACCCCTCTTGTAGCTGATCTCCATGCTGCTGAAAGGTGCAATTCTAGTCTCTGCCTGGCCACAACGTCTCACCTTCCCTTTGTGTTCTGTGCTGCTTCTCTGAAACAGACTGATGACCTAGCTGAAAAAACACCTTTTCTGTGACTGTTTTCCATTGGATTAAGTGAGTTTCTTTTGAGTCTCTTCATGGCCACACAAGCACTGATACAACCACAAGGGTGGCAATGGTGACACACAACTGGGCGAGAAGGAGAATCATTCTTTTTGGAAGAGCACCTCCTTAAACTGGCTAATAATGGTTGTGAACCACACAGTTGAGTACAAACCCAGCACAGGCAAGTACATGGCTATGAATCAGCATATAAAAATAAAAGCCAAACCCAGAAGACTTGAATTAGTTAGTGTAGCACTGCATTTGCTAATGACTAGTGCTGCAATGACCAAAGAGATCAATAGAGACCTCTGTGATACGAAAGAATCTCTAGTGATTGTAAGCATACATTCCCCACAGAGGGAGACTTGATGGTAACCAAGAAGTTTGGCTTTCCATGTACACTCTTTAGTAGTCTCAGCCAAGCACCAGAGCAGTGTTTACCCCAGAGCTGTGAGGTGCCCCTGTGAAACTTCTGGGCAGATGTCACTCTAGTGAGGATATCTTCCATTTTTTAATATGTAAAATATACACATTAAACCAGAAAGCTTCTCTATCTCTCTCTTACTTATCTTTTAATTATTACTTTTTCAGGTAGGTAAAGAGAGAAACAGTTTCCATATTGTATTTTATGATAAACTTAATCACTTTTTTAGCAAGTTTAATGTTTCATTGTAGAGGGAAAGAAACAAACAAAAGCAAAACCAAAATCCAAAATATATCTTTCACTATCTAGCAACTGAATTTAGCAGTGCTCATACATTTGTCATTGCAAATATGTATTTCAGCAGGAAACCACATGCGATGAATTAGATTTCCTGTTCAGCTTAGAGTAGCAGAAGGCTATTGATGCACCTAGACAGTTCAGAGTTGTTATCTACTGTTATAAGAGAAATAACTGTGGCATTAAAACTTTTCAGTTGTTCTTAATCTGAAGACTAATGTGAATGGGCTGCATGGTGTCAGATTGGCTCTGTCCACTTCTATGAGCTGCTTATTGCTACGTGCAGCTACTGAGAGAGCAAAGTACAATAGATTTTCAGACTAGGAAAGTTGCCTTTTATGCCAGGCAACTGTTGCCTGTGCTCTAAAATAAAAATTTAAACATACAGTTAAAAATTAAGGTGCTCTTATAAGGCAGTTTGAGAGCTGCTTTGAGCATCACATAATTCCAAGGAGTATCCAATAGCAATTTCCTTTTTTTCTCTCACAAAATAACTAAAACTTGATGAAAAGAGAAGACTTTTGTTATGATTTAGAATGTGACTTTTAACACTTTGGAGGTGAGTCTTAGAAATCTACATGAAGGTCCTTAAAAAGTCACTTCTTAGATTGTCATCATATTTAACTCAAAAGATTTAAAAAAACTAAATCAAAATATTACCAATGTAAAATGATACATTTTCTTCACTGTTTTTTGACATTTTTTCCTTAAAAGAGAAGAAATAACACATACCAGGACTCATTGCACTTCCCACAATCCACAGCATCAAACGGAAATACCTGTATTTACAAGGCCAACAGCAAATGGGTGCTTTCCTCCAGAGAGGTTTAAATTTCAAAAATCAGTTACATTTGAAAGGTTACAACTATTTGAGGGGGTTCTTTTTTTTTCCTTCCTTATTATCTGGAGTGCCATCTGTGGCAGAAGAGCTATTCTGTGCTCAGTTGTGTGATAAAGCTCACCTGCACAGCCACAAAGACGCTCAGAGAGACAGTGGAAGGAGGAGCAACCCAAATTATAACCTGACAATCTATCCTCAGGCCCATCACAGAGCCTGTCAGCCAACACCCATCTCCACAAGCCCAGAGGAGTGCAGGGACACAGAGTGACAGGCAGAAACCTAGAATCAAAGAATCATTAAGGTCAGAAAAAAGAAACGTAGAATCGTGGAGTCCTACCATTTACCCAGCACTGCCAAGTCCACATCTAAACCATGTCCTTAAGTGCCATAGCTACACATCTTTTAAATATCTTCAGGGATTGTGACTCAACCACTTCCTTGGGCAGACTGTTTAAAAGGTTGGCAACACTTTTAACAAAGAAATTTTTCATAATATCCAAGCTAAACCTTCCCTGGCACAACATGAGGTCATTTCCTCCTGTGCTATTTCTTGTTAGCTAGAAGAGACTAAACTTCACTTGGCTCCATCCTCCTTTCCAGCAGTTGTAGAGAGGGGTAAGGGCCCTCCTGAGCCTCCTTTTGTCCAGGTTAAACACCTGCAGCTCCCTCAGCCAATCCTTGTAAGACTTGTGCTCCAGACCCTTCATCTGCTCCATTGCCCTTCTCAGGACATGCTCCAGCATCTCAATAACTTTCTTGTAGTGAGAGGCTCAAAACTGAACACAGGATTTGAGGTGTGGCCTCACCAGTGCCAAGTACAGGCTGATGATCACTGTCCTGGTCCTGCTGGTAACAGCACACTCTGAACCAAGGACCACAAAGGAACAAACACTTTATCCAGACCCCTCCCGGAATACAGCAAAGACCCACTGTCAAGGTGAAAAAAACACCATGACAAGCTGCTGAAAGGAAGCAGCTCTCTGGATTCTCTTTCAGACCAAGTGGGGATGCCGCTCAGGGGTAGGATACGTTACTCAATGCAGGAGAAAAGCAGCTTCAGATTGTGCAGGATTTACTACCTTATGTTTAGGGGAGGAACCAAAGGAATGAAAAGGGAGAGAATTACATGATTTGCAGAAGTATAAGAGTGGGTAAGGGGATATAAAGGACCAGTTGTGTGTAAATACTGTGTATTTCAGCATTTCTGTATCTCACAACCTCTATTTTAGCTTTTTTTAAACCTTTTTAACTCCTTTTGCCACTTGACTTATTTCAAGGAAGCAATTTGCCAGCCAGTATTTTATTATAGTGTAGTTTTGATAGAGAAAATTAATAAGTATATAATTAATCTCTTTTAATAACCTTTGGCAATATTTAGAAGGAAAAGTCTTTTAAAGCTACAAAGAATACTAATAAACTGGACATATGATTTTCCAGGTGTTATTTTATTTTATTATTTTCTGTCTTGCGAATTTTGTCTTTAAAAGTGTTTACCTAACTTGCCTTTCCTTAAACCATGTCAAATATCAGTTTTGAGCACAGAGACATTATTTTTACATTCACTTAGTATCTAAATATTTGCCTCAGAAATTTTCTGTGGAGTAGTTCTAGAATGAAAACATTTATAACACTGCTTTGCCATCCTTGTTTTCAAGAATTCTTGAATGACAGGTAGTCTAATAGAGTAGAATAAAATATCATCTTCATAAAGAAAGGAGAAACCAGCAGTCAACATAATTTCAATATCAAGAACAATACTCTAATAAATTAAATTGCCATTTTAAAAGCACTTGCAGGGTCAGTGAAAAAGAAACACAGGAAAGATTCGCTGCAAGCAAAGGTTTGTTAACATTCGATAATCCCTTAGTTAACATAAACCCTCCCCTGCTTAGAATAACCCTGCCTCCTAAAAATACTTACCCTGTATTAGACTGAAAGTTTCTACAATAAAGTTGTCTTTATTCTTCCCTCGACTGAAGCCCCTTATTGATCGCCACAGTGGTGGCTGAATGTGTGGGCTTGTCCAGCTCAAAGAAAGGTCATTGAATTTCTGTCAGACAATTCTACTAGTAGCTTTCCTACATTTTTTTTTTTTTACATATTTAAGAGTAGCTAAATCATAATCACAAGGAATGACATCTCAAGGTTTTCCCCTCCCTGCTTTATCTAGCACTGATGATGGTAGGTTATGGCACAATGGGGGCTCTTTGGCTTGGGACAAAGGAGAAGGCAAAATGTCTGCAGATTTAGATCTGTCACAAGTTAGTGACAGGAGAAGAGAAGCCAAAGATACTTCATATCACTGACAAGTAGAGTCAAGCAGCTCCTTGAGTTCAAGCATGCTTGGGGCAAAACTTGATTTTAGTTTTCAAACTTGTCATAGATTGGACATAGAAAAGCATACAGAAGACAATGATCACTCCCTTAAGGTATGCACATCACCTTTATGCTAGATGACATGATTCTGAGTGCTGAAAAGCACATTTTTGACTAAACAGCATAAGCCCATCAATGAACGCCCTGAAGTCAATGTCCATTCTGTGTCCTTGGAGACGCTGAAGTCCTGGATAGCAGCTGTGACCTGTTACTGTGACAAGGAATAAAGTCTGACGTCTTGAGTAGTGCCAGGTGGATTTCACTTTCCTATCCTAATCTAAAAGCTCACTTTCACAATGTCATCCAATAATCAGGGGCTGATATGGCAGCAGGGTGAGGAGTGCATGGGCCCTTGTCTAGAGTAACATTATTGCATACATTCTGTCCAGATTAAATAACTGCTTGGTTCAGTGTCTGAAACATGCCTGCTTTTTCATACTAACTGCCACACAGTTATAACATGAGAAAATCCCAGAAGAACATCAGCTGAGTGAGAAGCAGGTGCAATGCATTTAGATGCCATAGAAGGGAAGGGAAGGGGAACTTTGTGTTACAAGCTTGGACAAGTCAGGGCCAGGGCAGGCAGAACATTTTTACCATGGGTCTTCCTGAAGGAAGGATTCTTAATCCAGTTCTGTTCTGTCTGAACTCCTCCAGGCTGATGCATTTGCAAAGAGAAGACACGAAGGAATTGTGCCTCAAGCTCCCATGGTGTTGTTGATAGATGTTTTCTACACAATCGAAGTGATTGACTTGGTCCACTTGGGATCATGTGGAACAATGCTGAAGGAGCATGCTTGCCAAGTACACAATTTCCACTGTGGCTCTGGTCCAGGCTCTGTCTGATCAGTAATGCTATGCCATCACCAAATTCTTCAAAGTTGCTGTTGATGGAGTTGAGACAGTTTACAACAAAACTACTAGAAATAAAAGAGAAAAAAATATGCACTCAAACTTGCATATATTTCTTGGAAACATTTGAGTCCCATGACAAAGTAGCACAAAGAGAGCACAAAAGAATTGGCAAAAGAGCCTTTGGTCTGGCAAAGAAGCTTCATTCAGAAATATCGTTATCTGATACTTGATCTTACAAATCCTGCCAGATGAAAATTCTCCTCCATATGTTTATTTAAATATTCTCACTACCACCCCCAGCTTCAGTCAAACAGTTATACAAGTTCAGAACTTTGTGTTAAGGGCTGCAGCATTTTTAATCTAACACAAGGTACCCTACAACTGGATTTATAATTTTGTGAAGCCCCTGTCTCATCACTGTCTCTGCTGTTCACAGCTGCTGGCTTCTTGTCTGTGTCCAAATGCAACCTATATAAGTGCTGTTAGATAGTACAGAGGGTAACCAATGAAACTGGAGCATGCAAAGAGCTGTCTCTCCCTCCCCCTTCACACTCCCTGGTTTTTTTCCCCTTTGTAAAGATATTTGGGTGTTGCTCTTTCATCCTTTATAAGTCTCACTGTGCTCTAGAGAGCCATGCCTAAATAGGTCCAAAAATATCAGTCAGTGTTAGGTGAAAAATCAACGAATGCTAAGGACAGCTTAAAGAGCAAGCCAGAAGTGACATGGAAGATACAAGATAGTTTGAGAACTTACAAAGGGGAGGGAGGGGGAGGGAGGGAAGAATGCAAAATACAGGTGGAGAATTTGGATGATAGAATATTTTTGAGGTGGAGAAAACTGGATATTAGAACCAGGAAAGAAAGCAGCAAAAAAATAACAGGAAAGGCAATTACATTCCCACAGGAAAAAGTTTCAGAAAACAAAATGAGAAAACTAGGAAAACAGAAATAAAATGTTGAACTGATAAACAAGAGTGACAGAAAATGCACACAGGGATACAGAGAAAGGATAATTAAAATATCAAAAACCAGGAGCTAAGGTGTTTTAGTTAAACAAAATATATACACACTGTGAGAGATACTAAGGAATAGAGACTCAGCACTAAGTGGATTTTCTTAGTTTGGGCTGTTTTGCAAACCAGCCACCCTCATGTGATACTATGCCTGAGCCACATCTTGCCAGGAACCTTCTATTTAAGTGGGTCGCTGGTCACCCACACATTTCCATGCTGTGCTCTTCTCCTGAGTGGCAATACACTTTTAAAGTTCTGAGCCTGAAAAAAAAGCAGCGGTAAAAGATTTATGCTTATTTTTTTCCTATTTCTGATATTTTTCTTTCATGCATTCCCATAGCAGTTGGGACTCCTGTGCCAACACACATACATTCACAGATCTGATGCTATTTCCATATAACTCAAGAGGCGACTTCAGTCAAAGCCCACAGAGAACAACCAGTATCAGGGTGCAGAGGGAAAGTACTGGCTCATGTGGGAACAATGCTGAAAGAAGCAGACTCAGAAAGCTTAAGCCGGCAGAAAGGTTTGAGCAATAGTGACATTTGGGAAAGGGTAGGTGGTATATGAGTAACTGTGGATGGTAAAAATAAAAAACTAAAGTCAGGATGCCCCTATTGAAACCACATACCCCACCACCATCTTTTATCTGTCACTTCAATCACTGGCTGAGTTGTGACACTTTTTACCCTTTGCACTCTATAGCCAAATTTTCAAAACACTGTACCTACAGCCTCAGATGGAAATCCTGTGGAAGTTAAAAAGCTTCCATAGGACTCAAAACATCTGTCTCTCAATAAAAAGGAGTGACCTTGATAGTACATTTGCCCATTCTTCACATAACCTCTCCTTCAGGAGGTGCTCCATACTCTGTCTCCCAGAGCCCTGAGTGCACAGCCGGGCTGTGATGGCCTGAACACTCTCACCCAGGATGCCCAGCCACTGCCCAGAGGCCACAACTCTTGTGAAGGTCATCCCTGGACCCAGACATGGCTGTGGGAGGAAGGTGGCCCCATCTCCTGCTCATCTGATGGCCACTGGACCATCTTCAGGTCCTGCCACTACCTCAGCTTGGATGTGGGGGATGGCACCCTGCTCACTTGGCAGTCGACTCTCTGCTGGGGCAGCCCTGCTGTTGCTGCTCTCTGGCATTGCCTAGGAAGCACTGAGATTCAGCTGAGCTGTAAACTGTGAGATATTACCACTTGCTTATCGGAATGCATTTGAAGGATCATTTTCTACTTGTGACCTGTATGTTCTGGCTTTACAACATCTGGAAACAGCCTGAGCCATGCTTACTTCTAATCATTTTCTTATTCTATAATGGTACTTCCACATATCTTCCCTTCCAGAAGGTGTGCTGGAGGCCTTGAGTGGAGATTGAGGTTGGCCTAGTCCCATTGAAGAATGAAATTGTTGACCAGCTGCTAAAGCAATGTTTTGGCACTTTTGTCACTGACTTATTATAGAACCATAGAATGGCCTGGATTTGGAGGGACCTTAAAGGTCTAGTTCCAATCTCTCTGCCATAGGGCACACCTTACACTAGACCAGGCTGCTCAGAACTCCATCCAGCCCAGCCTTGAACACTTCTATGATTGGGGTATCCACCACTTCCCTGGACAACCTGTTCCAGTACCTCATCACCCTCACAGTAAAGATTTTATTTTCCCTAATATCTAAACCTATCTTTTTTAAGTTTGAAGCCATTTGCCCTTGTCCTGTCCCTACATGCTCCTGTAAAAATTCTCTCTCCAACTCTCTTGTAGGCCCCCTTCAGGTACTGGAAGGCTGCAAATAGGTAAAATCTTAAGCTGTCTCTTTTCCTGGCTGAACAAAACCAATTCCCTCAGCCTTTGCAATAGAGGTGCTCCATCCCTCTAATCATCTCGGAGACAGGTGATCTTGCAGTTAGTAAGTGCCCTGTGTTCACTTGACCAAGAATTTGGGTACATAGTACTGAAAATTTAAACGGACAGGGCTGCACATGTGCACCATTTCAATTAATTTTCTTCCAAATCCGAGCAGGGTTAACGTGCTTCGCCTGGGGGAGCTGGTTATTGCCGATCCACCATTTTTTGCACCACACCATAGCCGCGACCAGCTTCTGCTTGCCCAGCCACCGCTCCAAACCAGTCAGGCACAGCGGGACTGGATCCGCAGGGTACACAAGCATTGGAGACAACAGCACAATCGTAATTCATCTCGTTTTTAAACAAGCCTAGACCACCATAGGCTGCTGGGAACTGACTCCCGCTCTGCAGATGTGCAGCGAGGAGAAGGCGAAGGATGCGCGTTCAAGCGGGCTGACCCAGGCCGGCCCGGCCCCCTCTCTCAGCTCGGCTCGGCTGGGCCCGGCCCGGCCCTCGCCGGCGGCACCTGCCGGACACGGCACCCCCGCGACCTTTCTGCGCATGCACCCCCGCCGGAACTACATATCCCGGCGTGCCGCGCGCCCTCGCTGCGGCAGCCAAGCCAATGGGGAGAGAGGGGGCAGCTCCCGCCTGCACACAGCAGGTGTGGAAGCAATGCCGCGGCCGGCCTTCCCCCGCCCGCCTCCGGGCCTGCGCGCGGGCACAGGCTGCCCGGGGAGTCTGTCTGTTACAAAGGAGCAGCGCGGCGGCGGCGGCGTGAATAGGCCCCGGCTTCCATATGGAAACCGTAGAAGTGTCCCCTTCCCGCTCCTGTGCGGCCGGAGGGGGCGGGCGGGGCCGCGCCTGACGGGGGCGGTGGCTCGGGAGCTTCCCGCGCGCTGTCAGTTACGAGCGCGCGAGGCGGGCAGGC
>JAOXXN010000395.1:30581997-30609175 GCA_026770055.1 Myrmophylax atrothorax
GTGTGCAGGATCAGTCAAGTTCCCTTCAGCAGGTCCAAATCGTAGGTCAGCCTATTCTGCAGCAGATACAGATCCAGCAGCCTCAACAGCAGATTATTCAGGCCATTCCTCCACAGTCATTTCAGCTCCAGTCAGGGCAGACTATACAGACCATCCAGCAGCAGCCATTGCAGAACGTTCAGCTGCAGGCAGTGAGCCCGACTCAGGTGCTCATCCGGGCTCCAACTTTAACACCATCAGGACAGATCAGCTGGCAAACTGTGCAGGTTCAGAATCTGCAAAGCCTTTCAAATCTTCAAGTTCAAAATGCTGGGTTACCCCAACAATTAACCATTACCCCTGTGTCTTCAAGTGGTGGCACAACCATTGCCCAGATTGCTCCAGTGGCTGTTGCTGGTACCCCCATCACTCTGAATGCTGCACAGCTTGCTTCAGTACCTAATCTTCAAACAGTAAGTGTTGCCAACCTGAGTGCTGCAGGTGTTCAAGTTCAAGGAGTTCCTGTTACCATTACCAGTGTTGCAGGTGAGTGGTCTGACAAAATTTGGGTTTGTTTTGGGTTTTGTTTCTGTTTTTTTTGTTCCATTCGTGGTGGGTGATTGGGTTGTTGTGGGTTTTTTTTACTATTGCAAGAATACCAGATGGTCTTAAATTAATTTCAGAATTTTCTGTAATAAGCATTAAATGCTTAGCTGTGAGGAAATATCTTACATATATCACTAAAATTCAGATTTTAAAATTGCTGAAATTTTTGCTATGAGCTAATATTACCAGTTGCATCAGTTGAAATGGAACTTGTATTTGATAAACTGTACTCAAATGATTCTGTCCTCCATCTTACTAAAGACTTGGAGGCTCCAGAGGCAGACATGAGACTTTTCTGTTATAACTTTGATATGTTCGAAAAACAAGAAAAAGCTTTATCCACCCAGGGAGTGTTCCTAATCTCAGTATGGGGGATGTAGAATGAGAAAAGTGGCAGTATCTGAACTGGAATAGCTTATTTGTGGCCTGCATTTGTATGGAGCTACATGTTGCATCCTGCACTAGCTCCTAAATTGTTCCTTTAAAAGTTGGAATTCTCCAAAGAGATTGAGCGGAATAAAGTGTGCTCATGCACAGCATAGATTCTGTGATTTGTCTTGAAATAAAAACAACTGGTAACTGTACCTCAATACTTGCTAATGAACTTTTGATATGTATTATAAAATGCCTGTTTGGATATGCTGGTCTAATAGTTGGGAAGGGAGCTATTAAAAGGCTCTAGGCCGGATAACTGAGCTTAGTTCTATTCCATTCAAGGTCTCTGCAGTGCCCCACAAGTGCAACTCTAGATGTAAAATTTACCACCTTTTAATGTTTCAGATAAAACTTGATTTAGGTAGGCATTCCCTTTGCCAGCTTGATAACTGCTTACATAAGCTTGGGTTTGTCATACAATTAAAGTCTTCTGTTGTAGTAGTTACAGTAAACTCTTGTCTTAACAATTGTAGGCACAGTTTTTACTATAAAACTGTAAAAAAAACTTACGTGTAACTACTGTCCAATCTGCATAAGCAAAGGTCAGTATCATAATGACTCTTAAACTGTTGGGGTTTTTATAATCGTGTTAAGATGAGAAATGTTTAACTGGGTAAAGAATTGTACTCTTTAATTGAAGTATTTTTGAGGAGACTAAACTTAGTTTCATAATAAGAAATTTGCCATTAGGAGAATTTCATCTGCTATGGCACTTTTTGGCATTTGCTGGCATGTTGAAATACTAAGAGCTGAGTTAGATGCACTAAATGTCAATCTGGGTAATCAGAATTAAAATCTTGACCTGGTGTTTAGTAATGGTTCAAAGAGAAGTTTGGGTTTGCAGGAGCTGACCAGCTGCTACATCTTCCAGTCCTATTTGCCTTGAAACACTTTTTTTCTTCATGGGAGGGTGCTGGTTGACCATTGTAATGAAAGAAGAACCTCTAGTTTGATAGTGGAATCTTCATAGGAAGCCTGCTTTGAGAACAGCCTAGATTTGCAGGTACAGGAAGAACCTTCCTGCATTCAGTTTTTTTCCCTGCTTACTAATGGTGTATAATATAATGGTACAAGTGTTTAATACACACTAACAGGTATTAGAGCAAGAGATTCTGAGTCTCATCCCTCTCGGTTATATTGACCTTACTCTGCTCGCATACTATGTCTTTTGGAAAACACAGGCATTGAGATTTGTAATTGAGGATGAAAGAAGGGGAATGAGTCACAAGCATGGTCCTGGACAAGCCAAGCCTTAGTCACACAGTGTTTGTATGTTAACTAGACTTAAGCTTTGTGACCACTGAATTCCTCTCCACTGTGCCCACTCCCCTGCACACGCTTCAGGTAGGCCTTATGGCTGTTTCTGTAGCATTTATAATTTTATGCTGACAGCAGTGAATCATGGAATAGTTTGGATTGAAGGGGACCTTTAAATGTCATCTAGTTCAACCCCTTTGGTGATCACGGACATCTTCAACTGGATGAGGTTGCCCAGAGCCCCATCCAACCTGACCTTGAACATTTCCAGAAATGGGACATCAACCACTTCTCTGAGCAACCTGTACTAGTATTTTGCCACTCTCATTGTAGAAAACCCTCTTTCTTATGTCTAATCTAAACGTACCCTCTTTCAGTTTAAGGCCATTTCCCCTTGTCCTATCACTACATGCCCTTGTAGAAAGTTCCTCTCCAACTCTACTGTAGTGCCTTTAAGTACTGGAAGGTGCTGTAAGGCCTCCCTGCAGCCTTCCTTTCTCCAGACTGAACAACCACATTTCTGTCAGCCTTTCTTCATAGGAAAGGTTCTCCACCCTTACAATCATTTTCTGAGCTTTTCTCCTTTCTGTAGTCAAAAGGGTACTATTGCTTCCCCAAGACATGAGGTTCTGGGGAAAGAGCAAGCTTTGTGAATGCAAGAGATTAGTTACAATTTCCTTCTCTTATCTTTGCTTCCGTCTTGTGAAACTTCCTGATGCTACACTCTGGAAATGGGAGACACGGTACCATGGAAAGTGAAGACCATTATGTGCAGTCCTTAGTGTGATATTAAGATTTCAAGGAATCAGTGGTTATGAAAAAGAAAATTACAAACATGCTAAGATCTAAACTTTGCTTATCGCTTAAAAAGAGTTAGCTGACTTGATCAGGACTATTGACTGCCTCAGATTTGTTGGGTTTGATTTGAAATTTGTTTTTTATTATTCTTACAGCAAACCTTTTGAAAAAATAAACAGCTGTTACCTCAGTATCTGCAGGTATTTCCATTCTTTTCTGCAGTACCTGAGCTTGCCAGTGTGAAGTGTCTTGAAAATGTTGAACTCTCCAGAAATGGATCATTTGCCACAAATGAGCAGTGGAAGTTGGTGTTAGAAATGAGCCATATGGAGGATGTCTAGAAAATGTTAGGGAGAAGACATGCATTGATTGAGGTGCTCTAAATTTGATAGGGAAAAAAAGTTACTTTGTCTTTTCATCAAACCCCTTTGATCAAGACAGTTGAGTTTCTAGGAAAAAAACTTGAAAAATCGCAATAAATAATCATTCTTGTATTTCTGTCATGTTTCTGTTCTGTGAATAGTATTTTTCCTAGTTATTTCCACAGCGAGGTAATGTAGGTACTTTTTTTTAGTTTTTCAGTAGTAAATGAAATGCTAAAGCAAAAAAATTCTTAGTAATTATAATAGAAATGTTAAGCTTCAGAACAACTGTGAAAAATGGTGAGGTTTGTGGTTATTGTTGATTTTTGTTGTTGTTGTTGTCTGTTTGTTTTTTTGTTTTGGCAAATGGATTCTAAATTCCAAAAGAGAAAGACTTCACATTGAAAGGAAAAAATATTAAAAATTGTATAGTAAATATTATATTTTGGTCTGCTTTTTATAACCTGTGTTACTGAAAATCTACTATAAACTCAGAAGGATATATGTGTGTCTGGGGGTTTTTTGTTGTGTTTTTCCGTTAAAAGTTCAAACGCTGATCTTGGTAAGTATTATGCTTGGGGTTACATGTTGCATGTGGTCAAAAAGCAAGGCAAAGCAGAGAAGTTCTCACATCCTTTCATTTTATGGCCTCAAGGAGAACTTCATTATCCGTGATGCAGAGGAAAATGACTTTATTACTGTGAGAACGACTGAGCACTGACACAGGTTGCCCAGAGAATTTGTGGACTCTGTCTTTGGAGATACTCAAAAGCTCTCTGGACATGGGCCTGGACAACTCTCTGTAGATAGCCCAGCTTGAGCAGGGTGGTGGGACCAGATGCTTTCCAGAGGTCCCTTACAGTCTACACCATTCTGTGATTCTGTGAAATTTTGTTCAGATGTATAAAGTGTCAATCAAAAGAGTAATTAAATGTACAGAAGAAAGCTGGATGAAAAGATAAAAACTAAGTTTCTGAGCCTTAAACCCAGGTATTTAAACAATTATTTAATTAAGAGCTAATCAAATAATAGACTATATAAAAGCAATTGTGTTTACTTGAACATGCAGGGATCTACAAATACCTGCTTTCCTGTGAGATCAATACCATCATGGCCTTTTAGCAAGATAGTTCTGTACAAAGTAAATTGCATTTCTTCTATGCTGTGTGAATTGTTGTTTTGTACATGGTTTCCTGTGGAGGAGGGCAGCCTGGGAAATTATAGGTGGTGATCTCCTGAATTTAGCCCCTTTGAAATTGGGGACAAACAGGTATTGCACAGTTCCCTTGCCTTTTTTCAAGGCTTCTGCTATGAGAGTTGCAGATGCAAATTCAAAGGATTCCTATACCCAGCTCCCATTCCCTTCTTAACATAAGGTATATTTTGCCTTTTTAAAGTTTATTTTCAGGCCCTTCCAATTGTCAAGATGTGTTAATTAACAATATAAGAAACTTACTTTAGTACTAGATGGTTTTAAGAAAACTATATAGTTTATAAAACAGTTTTCTTTTGGTGGGCCAAATGGTGTTGGTTGGTTTTCAGGTTTTCTTTGTCCCTCAGAATAAGTCCTGTTTCTTATGAGGAAAAAAGTAGCAGATCAAACTCCTATGTACCTTAATTATCCATCTTGAAGTAATTTTGTTACATGATGATGGAGGCTTTTGTCCCATACAAAAGCTGATGAGACACCTTTGTTGTACAATAGTGAAAAATATTACTTGTATTTTATGTTATACGTGTTCCAAGCTTTCTTCCTTGCTTTAGGCAAAAATCACCAGATTTCAGCATCTTGCAACACAAGTTCAAGTCATTTTCTTTAAGATGAGTGGCCTGAATTATGGGGAATTTGGAGTGCATCCACCAAAATAACCTGGAGCAATGACTTCTGTTCAGTGGAACAGTCTGTTGCCTGGCACAACTACAACTGGATAGTTTTAAGTCTTTTGCAGGAATATGCTGTGGACTCCAAAACAGTTATTAATGACAATGAAATCCAATACTGAGTGTTCTTACTGGAGTACTTTAAAAATGTAATGAGCTTTGCTCTTCTGTTTCATACTCCATGGTAATGTGACTTGCTGAGGCATTTCCCTCTTTTACCAGATCCTTTCACTTCACTGCAATTAGGAGTTATGCAGTACCTTGAGGTCTCCTGATTTCTTGTGCCTTTTCCCACTTGTCTGCATCCAGCTTCTTCCTGTCTTCCAGGCTTTTTCTTCCCTTTCCATCTTTATTAACTCTTCTTGTGTGACAGTCTGCTGTTCTAAGACTGAAGACATTGTTTAGATATTACTATCATAGTGGATCAGAGTTTGCAGCAGTGTTTGAAACGTTCTACCAAATTCTTTAAATAGGAATCAAATGCATAAGATAAAATGTATGTCACTCAGGAATAGTGACTGGAAAAAATGAAACATCAGACCTGATTTTTAAGGAGACCTCTGAGAGCTACCAATCAGTCAACCTCATCTCTGTCTGGCAAGCTCATGGAACATACCTCCTGCAAGTTATATCAAGGCATGTGGCTGACAGAGGGGATTTAGAAACAGCCAACATGTTGTCCCAAGTCTTCATCAAACATGGCTTTGCAAAGGGCAAATCTGATGGTCTTCTGACAGAGTGACTGTATTGGTAGGTAAAGGAAAAGCAGCTGATAATCATCTGTTTCATGTACCATGACAGGTAAGGACTTTGACATAGACAGTCACTTGGAGAGACACTTTGGTTTTATGGATGAAACTATTTGATCAATAAGGAAGTGGCTGGAAGGCCACATTCAAAGAGTTGCCATCAATGGTTAAATCTCCAGGTGTAGATCAGTAGTCAGTGATGTTCCTCAGGGGACCAGTACGGGTAGCTGTGTCAATAACATTGTGGCATCAAGTTTGCAGATGGCACCAAAATGAGTGGTGCAGTTGATGTGCTTCAGGAAAGGGATGCCATACAGAGGGACCTTGACAGGCTTGAGAAGTGGGCCAATGTGGACATTACATACTTCAGCAAGACCAAATGAAAGATCCTGCACCTGAGATGGGGCAATCTGCAGTATCAGTGAGTGATGAACTAATGGACTGAGAGCAGCTCTGTGAAGAAAGACTTGGACATATTGGCAGATGAAAAATTGGATATGTGCTGGCAATGTACCCTTGCTGTCCACAAAGCCAATTGTATCCTAGGCTGCATAAAAAAAAGTAAGATCAGCAGTTCAAGGCATGTGATTCTCCCTCTCTCTCTTGTGTGACTCCATCTGTAGCACTGTGTTCAGGGCTGGGATCCCTGGTAGTAGATGGACATGGATCTGTTAAAGCAGGTCCAGAGGGGGCCATGAAAATGATGAGAGCTGTAACACATCCTGTATGAAGACAGGCTGAGAGTGTTGGGATTGTTCAAACTCTTGGGAGACCTTATTGCAGCCCTTCAGTATGCAAAGGTAGCTTGTAAGAAAAACAGGTTTTTTACTAAGACTTGCCTGTAGTCACAGCACAAATGGCAGCGGTTTTAAGCTGAAAAGTGGTAGTTTTAGATTGGATGTAAAGGAATTTTTTTACTATGAGGGTCATGAGTCACTGGATCCGGTTTCCCAGAGAGGTTGCGGATGCCCCATCCATGTAACTGTGCAAGGGGAGGTTGGGTGGGTCTTTGAGCAACCTAATCTAGTTGATGGTGTCCCTGCCTGTGGTGTGGGAGTTGGAAGAAAGTGATCTTTAAAGGTCCCCTTGTGACCCAAACCTTTCTATGGTTCTATGAATGTAAGAATCAAAGGTGTTTCTGACCCTGCCTGATGCTGCAGGTGATGCATACAAGAGTGCTCAGATAGTCTTCCCACCATTCAGCGATCTGCAGCTCAGGTCTTCCTGAGCTATAAGTGGGATATTTTTTTAATATGTTTAATAGTCCTTGATGGATTTATTTTCTCCAAATTTGTCTTTTTTGAGTCTGCCTAATTTTTTTGCACATTCAACACTTGTCTGCAATATATTGTGTTTTAGTTGCCGCATAAGACGTGTTTTTATTTAATGTCCTCAAGTTCCTGTATTATGGAGACTTAAAATGTCTGATTCACCTGCATACCAGTCACAGTCTGTTGTTCTCTATAACATATGCTAGATTTTGAGGGAAGGGGAGGTGTTTAGTCTGAAGTCCTAGAGTATTACACTTATGTTGTTTAATGAAACAAAATGCATTTTTGTAACATGTATCCTGTGGGTCTCCTTGCTTGTGTTAATGTTACAGTGAATATGTGTAGAAACAGAAGTGAGTGATGTAGCTAAGCAGGGAGGGGATGCCTGTAGGTGTAAAATACACGCATTGTATACAAGTAAACTGACAAATATAAACACTAAGCGTGGGAGTCAACAGAGCTGAAGGATAGGGGTTGGATGATTTTTTTTTTTTAATAACATCCAGTGTTTCCCTGGATGTTCATTGACAAGCAGAATGCAGCAAACACCTTGAAAGAAACAAGCTGCAAGCTACAGAATCTGCAGTAAAAAGATAAGTACGAAGAACTGAGCTATATTCAAAAAAAACTCCCCAAACCAGGAATCTTTCTTAGTTTTTTACTTCACAGTATGTGACTTGGCATTCTGAGAGTGTTGATGGGAGGAGCGTAGAAATGTAGCATACTTTTTCCAAAGTCATGAAAGGTCACCACTGTTCTCAGGTTGCCTTCAGCTGAGAATTGTTGCAGAACCACAGTGTTCTAAGTATTATAGTACTGGCAAATGCTTTATAGTAATTACAGAAGAAGCATTTAGTCCTTTAATGAAAAAATTGTTTTGGTTATGGATTTTCTTAAACTGAAATTCAAAATAGTGGCAGAAACAGTTTAACAGTAAACTGTGCTGATGAAAATAAACTTACCTTGGTGATGGTGACATGACAGTGTCAGTATACTCGTCCTGAACTTGATGCCTGGGAATGCACAGTATACCTGTTTGGCTAAATTGCCAGTGGAGAATAACCTGGTAAAAACACCTCATTAAAACAAGTCTTTTTTGCCTGACCTCTGAGTAGCAAGGCAGAACTTCATCATTAGTTCTAAAATAAAGTGAGAAGGGGAAGCATTTCAACAATCAACTTTGCTCATAATTGCCAGGTAAAATAGGTCTATAATGAGCTATTTCTATGCTATAAACTTCAAGAATAAAATCTTAAGTTTTAAAGTCTTCAGAGAAGAATGTTATTAAAGATGTATTTCCATATTAGATTACATGGTTTTATAAGAATGTTTCATCAATACAGACACACTCTCTGAGAATATTGGGTTTTGCCATCCCTTCTCTCACTGCCTATTGTCAGAAATCAGAGCATATTTTTCTTTTTTTAAAGGGTGCTTGGATCTGCACTAAGCCAGTCTTCTTTTTCTTCCATTACCACCTGGCACGAGGGAAAGACAAAAAGCATATTCAAAGTCTGATTTCAGTAGCTTCCTCACTGTAATTTGAGTTATGGAGTACTAAGCTTCATGTGATTGTGATGCTGGTACATGAAGTAATTCTTACTAGATTAATATATTAAAACCTTTAATGGCAATGGTGATTATTAAAAAATCCAACTATATTTGGAATGGCATGTTGTGTTCTAAGGAGAATATTAATTTCAAGTATAAACAGTGTACTATTGGGGGTTGCCCTGTGCAGAGCCAGGAGCTGGACTCGATGCTTGTGGGTCTTTTCTAACTCAGGATATTCCGTGCTTATTTAAAAACAACTATGTTTCTCAATACAACTACAGCATAGGACTGTGTAACAAAATGCAATTTTTATAATTAATATTTTGCTCTTGTCATGACACTTTCACAAAAACAGTAGCTCTGGACACCTGCAGCCTCTTGAGAAATGTAGCATCTGAGTGCACACTTAGGTTGGTTTGGGATGTGGTTGTATAGTTATATGGGTTTCTATATGCATCCCTTCTTAAGATGTTTAATACTACTGGGAATTCATACTACGGAGAGTCCGATACCTTGATCAGATGGTCTCCAGGAAAAAATTTGACCCCACCATGCATATTTAATCTTCATAAATTGGCAGTGTAGTATTGTCGTAAACAGAAAATTACCAATTAATATCCTCCTGCCAAAAAAGCCTTGGGATACATGTTAGATACAAGTCTGACTTTCCTTGATTATAGTTTCAAGTGATGATGGGACCACTTTTCCCTTGAGAAAAATACAGATGTTTAAGAAATATGGGCCTTGATTGTCTTGTTTCTTTGCTCATCAGGAAGTAACTGACAAAAACATGAAACTCTTAAGTTTTTCTGAACTGAAAAAGAAGACTAGGTGTACGGTTTTATAGGATTAACAGTGTTACAGAAGGAGTCAGAACTTCAAAAGGTTCGAATCTTAGAGTAGTTTGGTTGGCCCTTCTCTGATGAAGGCTGTAACAAAATTTCAGTTTTTACATCTTTAATAAAATTAATTAAATAAAGGAGTCTTAATACTGGTTAGCCTGTCTACCCATAGGCTATTAATAAAACCAGTGCTTGTGTCTTACACTTAGTCTTACTGCATAAAATCTTTGAAAATGTTTTATGAATCGTTTCATTCTTGATAATAACTTTTAATCATCTTACCGTTATTTTTTGCTCTTAATGTATTATCAACTGCTATACAATTTAAGCTAGCTTTAAAGTCAGCAATCTTCCTTTCTGTTGATAGGATTTTCTGTTTTCCATATATGTATGGAAACTAATCTGTTAACTGATCTCTTCTGTGCATAGAGGCATATTTACTGTTACCTTGATCAAGATAACATTTCATACAGCCAAAACGTTTATTTCAAGGACATTCATGAACCCTCTAGTCAAGTGTAATATATGAAAGCTAGGTACACTATAGTCAAAAATCCCATAAAACCCAACCAAAAAGAAACACAACTCAACCCCCTTAAGTCCCAAAATCCAAAGAGAGTACTGGAAACTTAGTTTGTACTTTTTCATGTCAGCCTTCTTCTGAGCTTTCAGGATTCACCTATGACTATTTCATGGTAATACTCAGAAACTGAATGAAGATTCAAAAAAAAGTGCTTTCTGAGACCAGTATTTATGTTTCTATATGGTAGAAGTGTGTAAGATAGGTGCTTTTTGGGGTTTTTTTGGGGGTCGTGGGTGAAGGTTGTTCTGTTTTATTTTGTTTCAGTTCATCAGATGTTGAGCTCCTCCTGTAGTCAGAGTGTGGACATTGGCAGTCTACAAGTTTCTTTCTAGTCCTATCCCTGTTGAACAGTTAGGGGTAAGAGCTGAAGGCATTAAATGGGCCACATTCAGTTGTGGTTATAAGCTGTAGAATAATCAGAGAGATGGGGCAAAGTGATGGGGTAGAGGGAGATATTCCATAAAGTAAAACTTCAGTTTCTTAGATCTGCCACTAGTTTTCCATGCAATGTATCTGAACTTGGCAGCACAGTTGGTGCTTGGGTTTTCAGTCATTTCTTCCTCTAAGGTTCAGTATGAAGGGAACTACTTGTGTTCATCCACAGAGAAGTGTTCCTGAGCGCTTATCCTAAATATTATCCTAAATACACTTTCTATTTTACTATTTATTCAATTATGATAAAAATCAAGGACTTTTTGGAACGGTCTCTTGCCTTTAGTATAACAAGTTATTTTTCTGATTCAGTCTTCCTCTTAAGAATAGCTAATGAATTGAACATATTTTTTTCCATTTGAAGTCAGTATTCAGAACAACCAGAGATTGTGCCTTGCTTTAACTGAAACCACTACTTGGTTTTTCAAGACTAAATTTTGTGAAACTGTCGCTCTGTGCTTGATTTTTATGTTGGTTTTTTATATTGTGTTGTATTAGTGGTGGCTCTTTCCTGTGTGTAATAAAGTAATAAAAAGGAAACTTGGTTTTAGTTTAATGAAATATACTACCAAGAAACTTCTTTGGTGGCTCAAAGTACAGCAGTGACTTCAGATTGTTCTAAAGCACTTTGGTAAAGCCTTACATGTTTGAAAGTCATTAAAGTATCTTTGTGAAACTTTTTGGACATGGGTTTGGTTTTGTGTTACCAGTAAGATTCTTGCACTAAAGGAAAGAGACTTCACTTTTAAATGCCTTAAACTTTTTATTGCCTTAAATTTCATGAATTTAAGTGGTATTTTAGCAGAAATTATGCTTAATTATGATGCTATTCAGTATCTTTTTTAACACATTGAGATATAGGAATCTTTTGAAGAAGAAGATAAAAAGTTCTTACAAATCTTGTCAAAGTTGGCCACGGGCAAAAGGTAGAAACTTGCTGCAGTGCCCCGCAGGAGGTACAAAAGATGTCTGTGTCTAGTTGATGCTACAGTTTGCCTGGAAACTGCCTGCTTGTAGTAGCATTTGGACACAATGCTGTGATTTGCGATGACCTAAATTTCTTGTACTAGTGGGGTGAATCCACCTCCTCTGTCTGCTCCAAATGATCTTCTCTGCAGAATGTGAGAGTCCCTTGCATCAGTGCTTGCACAGTTTCTGTTTTGGGGAGTTCTTTTGTCACATATTGTTTCTTCACAAGTCTTTATCAATCACTGCTCTAGAAGAGAGAGCTCGATTGCCTTCATACTACGTCACCTTCTGTGTAAATACTGAAACTCACTCTTGTCTTCACATACATTTAATTTTGAAATATGATTTGCACATCTTACTTCCTTCAACATGAAACCTCCTGCCTTTTAGATTATTTCTTTTTTGAAAGAATAAAGAGGTCTACCTATAAACTAGTGCCACAGACTTTTTTATAATGTGAAAATCTTGGTTATATCTTAATAAAAGTATTATATTTAAATTTAGTATATAGACATACTTTATAAATATATAGGTATTACATTATTATAAATTATCGGCATGTCTTTGTGGAAAAAGAATATTAGAGTAAAAGATATTTTCAAGCTGACTGTACCTGGTATATGCAGGGTGAGGAGAGATAAGAAACTTCTTTTTCCCCATTGCTTTGTGTCAGTAACTTGTTAAAGATGAGTTGCTGCATCAGCTCTGATGCCTGTAGAGCTCTGGAACTCTGCGGACCGTCATTAACTTCACCTGTGCTGCAATAATAGGCATTTAAATATGAATGTTAACTGCAACCTCCTGTTTGCTTTTTAGAATATGCAGTTGAATAAATTTTTTTAGCCACTCCAGGTACATTTTGTGAAGTGTTTCTCAGATTTTGTAGAAAGGTGCACCCTACTGAGAGAACTCTCATTAATACTGTCATCTTTTGAATTAATACTGTCATCTTCTGAGTATTGGTTGCACTACAGCAACAGGAAATCTATCAAATGGTTCTGAAGTACCAGAACCTACAAATGTCCTTTTCTTAGTCTTAAATTTCTCATATTTCCAAGGTCCATTTTTCTAACACTTGAGTCCCGTGATTTCTGTAGATCATTAAAGTTAAGTCCTTTTCTTCTTCTTCTGCCGTGTTTGTCTCAGAAAGTCATTTTTCATGTTTGCTACTTCAGGTGAACAAGAATAGGGGAGTGCAGGTGCACATGTAGTAAAAGGAAGCTTGAGTTGTGATGGATGGCCAAGCGTAATAACCGTGGTCGTCTGCAGTCAATCACTTTGTAGAAAAGTCCTTCCTATGTACCATGCATCAGCTTTCTTTAATTGTCCAGATGCTGTTATGGGAGTTACTGTGTGATTGAGATATTGATGTTATGTATATATACACATACATATCTATATCTTAATATATATATTATTTGACTTCGTAGTAAATACTTAAAATTGTTGAATTTTCTTGCATGAATGTGTTACAAACTCCTGTATGGGAAAGTATATGTGAGTTGTGCCTGCTAAGATGCAGTTTTACTGCAGAATTGGGAAGCTGGGCAGGCAATGCTGAAGAATAAAGGCTGTATAACCATTTACCTTGATAATCCTGTATCTTGTGCAAATAATTGACACATTTACTTAATGGCTTAAATGGGAAAGATTGGTGACTAAAATCGTGCAGGTTCTTCGGAGAAGCTCAAAAAATTTCTAGAACATTACATTCAATCATAATCATATATGTAATACTGCAATAAGGGCAAAAAAAGAAGTGTTATTGCACTTGATTTGTAAAGTAAATACTGTATCAGGTTTGCTTGCTGTTTGCACATTATCCTGTGGTCAAGTAAATGTTTAGTATCCAAGAGAAAGAGAGAAAAGGAAATGCAGTGGAGTAGTGGGTATGTGTTATTTTGTATCAATGTTATTTTGTAATATTTTGTTGTAACTTTGTGTCCTGACAGCATTTACAGTAAAGTTCAGTCACACACAAGTTCCGTGATGATTTTCTTAACCAAAATATTTCACAGTTTCAGAACATCATTATTAAAGAAATCATGGGAACTTGAGAAAAACTTTTATCGTCTAAAAGCAGGTGTAAATGTGCAGTGTTTGAACACTCACATAGAATAACATAGATGACCTCATGTGACTTTGTTCCCTCATCTAGTGATTTGTTTAGACCTCTTTCTGAAACCTGTGTTGAAACTTAAGAGTTTTTATCATTGAAAGGTTTAATTATGAATGGTGAGGTGCAGTCATATCAGGTCTTGTGGTTTGGAGTATGTCAGGAAAAAGCAATGTCAAGTGATGTCATGACTGTAGCAAAATTTCTGGAAGGCTTTAAATGGTATTTTAATGCCCCTAGTAAGAAGTTAAATGGAATATTTTTAATAGGTCTTTTTTCTCCATGTAGAAAGTGTCAGGAGATCATTCTATTCTTCTATAGAAAACATTAACTCAACCACCTATTTTTAGAATAAATGGGTTTGTTTGTTAGGGTTTTTTCAAATAAAAAGCTAATTGATACCTAAATCAACTGAAAAATCCTCATTTTTATCAACGTTTAGAGGTAGCCTTGATTTAATTTTAGTAGGCTTTTGACAAACTCATATCAGCATTTAAGTTTTCTCATTATCTTTCCCTGGTAGGCTTGATTTAAGAAATAATGAAATTTTTTATCTTAATACGTACAAATGATGTAAAAGTTAAAGCCCTAAGTGATCCATAATGGATAGTATATTGTTTGAAAAATCAAAATCCCATACAACTCAAGATTACAGCAGGTTTACTTTGAGATTTAGGGTATGTTCTCTCAGTTTTGTTTTTTTTTTAAATTTTCTGATTTTTATTTAGGAGAAAAGATTGTTCAAGTAGTCCAAAATACATTCCTTTTATTCTCAAGATTCTTTCTTCTTGTTCTTTAGGTTTAACAGCTTTAAAATGAGAATAGATAAATTTCTATCCTGTAGACCACTAGTGTACTAGCTTGTTGGGATGTCTCAGGAGTTCAAAACAAAAATTAAGCTCAGAAATTACATTATTGAACTTCCCAGTGTTTTCTGATAGCTATGTAAATCTCTGACAAAGAATATTTGTTGTGTATGTGTGCTTCCTTTAGTTACTGTTCTACGTAAAAAAATTAGATTTGCATGTTGGCCTGGTTCCTTAAATAAGGCAACTTATATGATATTTTGAGAGTTTCAGACCCTTCTGTTCTGAATTTAGTAAGTGGAATCCAGCGGAAGGGATTTTAAAATACCAACTCCATGCAATTAATTTAAAGAAGAAAAATCAATATTCACATTAGAAAACATTATAACTAGTTAATCCCATCTAAAGAGCAGTCATTGAATTACTGTTTAACTGAAAACATATGGATAAAGTAATTTTCTGCCTGAGCAACTTTACTTGGCATTTTCTCTTTTGTATTTTTATTGTCATCTTTATGGTCATTGTGAGGAATTTCTACTCAGATGTATCACTATATTAGGTTTAATATAGTGAGATATATATATGTATAGATAGATATATATATACTGTAGATCAGTAGTGTGTATCCTATACTTCAAGATACACCTGGTTCTCACATGGAGGAAGGAAAATACAGAACAGACTGTGTGTCAGCAGTGGTACTTGGTATTCTGAAGAAGTATCAGAAGACCCTTGTGTGGTTGGTTGTTTCATGACTTGGAGAGCAAAAGGTGGTTCGTATCAAATCAGCACAATATGATGGGTTTTTAGAAATGCTAAACAGGCTTCCCTATAAATGTGGATTGTTCAGTTCCAGCAACCGTTATGTGCTGGACGTTAATCACTAGTCATGGGGTGAGAAAAGGAATCGTCCTCCTCAGGGTTCAAGTGCCTCAATTCACTCCTTACTTGAAAAGACTTGGTTTGGCAGCCTAGGGAAAGGTTGCATTGAGACTTTGATATCAATTCAAGAAAATCAGAGAGAAAGACAAAAGGAAGAGAAAATAATCCTTTTCAGCTGAGTTCTGACCACAGAGTGGTTGGGTTACAGGACTTTTTGCTCAAATAGGACTTTGTGACATAGATGGAGTCATCCCTCTAACAAACTGTAACAATAAAGGATAATTCTTAATAATAAAACACATAAAGTTTATTGGTGCATTTCATTATTTGAAATGACTAACAAAAGGTGGAAACACTTTCTATTTTACAGGTCAACAGCAAGGACAGGATGGAGTAAAAGTACAGCAAGCCACAATAGCTCCTGTTACCGTAGCAGTAGGTGGCATTGCTAATGCAGCAATTGGTGCTGTTAGTCCTGATCAGATAACACAAGTGCAGCTGCAGCAAGCTCAACAAGCTTCTGACCAGGAAGTGCAGCCTGGCAAGAGACTGAGAAGAGTTGCCTGCTCATGTCCTAATTGCAGAGAGGGGGAAGGAAGGTAAATGTAAATTTTATCAGTATATATTTTAGCATATTATCACAGGTTGCCTCATTTGGGCATGAGATTGTCTTACATTGCCTAGATTTTTAATACTTTCTATTAGAAAGTATGTTTGGGGGGGCGAGTTTAGATGGGATTGTAATTTTCTCTATTACATGAAATGTTTTTCCTAATAGCTCATAATATTTTAGAATATAACTACTTACCTGTTTAAATATGATCTTTTTAGAGGCAGCAATGAACCAGGAAAAAAGAAGCAACATATCTGCCATATTGAAGGATGTGGAAAAGTTTATGGCAAGACATCTCATCTTCGAGCACATCTGCGCTGGCACACCGGGGAAAGGCCATTTATATGCAACTGGATTTTTTGCGGCAAGCGATTCACGAGGAGTGATGAGTTACAGAGACATAGAAGAACCCACACAGGTTAGTCAGCCTTCTCTGTATGCACAGTACAGCAAGTCTGAGTCCTAGTGGCCATAGTTAAACAGTGGTGTCAAAGTTACCTGAAAACTACTCTTAAATGTAAATAAAGTAACTTTAAAATGAGGAAGTGGTAGATTTCAGTTTTCATGAATTCAGGCTGACTGTGAAATATATAAATAACATGGAATCTGTTTCAATGGTTCTTCTGTGTCTAGGCAAGAAAAAGATGACCATCACAGATAGCTGATGTACATTAGCTAGTGACTGATGTAAATTTAAGAAATTGAGATCAGAAATTGAGATTATTTAGAAATTTAAGAAAATTAGATCAGGCATTTAGCATTGGTCGTGGACCAGGGTCATTATTTCCTCATTTGGACTAGCTCAATCCTTAAAAAATTTATTAACCTAGTCCATATATTACATTTTGTCTTCCTTGGGAAGTTTCTTGAAGTTTCAAGTGGGAAGTGATAAAGCAAATTCTCTTAACAGTTCACACTGGAAAAGTGGACCTTTTAGAAGCTGAAAATTTTATCAGCCTTCATATTTCTAGCCCCACAAGGTTGTGTCCCCCTCCCTGTTCTTCCTCCCCTAACTTAGAGCACCAGATATCTAAGTGCTAATTACATCTGAACACTGATAGGACCTTTTAGTCTGTTGAATTTGTCTCTCGTGATGGACATTTCATACATCCTCATGGAGCATTGGGATGCATGTTTCCAAATTCCCTTCCCATCACTGTAATCTAAATAGTAAAAGTATTCTTTCAAAATGCTACCATGTTGTTCTTTGAGGGCTTTTACCTTCCTCACTCTGTTAGGTTTATGGAAATTCATGGAAATTATCTGGTGACCCAAAATTCAAACTTCTCACTGGATAATCACAGCATAGCAAATAATTGTTGAGAACCTTGTAGTGGTAAAGAGTAGATTGCCAAAAGCCTGTGACTGAACAGAATGCACCTGGAAATGTGTCAGGTAAAAAAGAAAACACTGTATGCTTTTAAAGACACTTCAAATGTTGAATAGAGTAAGATCAGATTCAAATGATCAACCAGTGTTCAGTGGTCTTATTCAGTAACATTTTGGTTTTGTTCTTCTTTTAAAAAAGGTGAAAAGAGATTTGAGTGCCCAGAATGTTCCAAAAGGTTTATGCGAAGTGACCATCTCTCGAAACATGTCAAAACTCATCAGAACAAGAAGGGTGGTGGAACAGCCCTTGCTATTGTTACCTCAGGAGAACTGGACTCTTCAGTTACTGAGGTTCTTGGTTCTCCAAGAATTGTCACTGTTGCCGCCATTTCTCAAGATTCAAACCCAGCAACCCCTAATGTTTCAACAAACATGGAAGAATTCTGAAAGAATCATTTATATGGACATCTAGTGCTGCACTTAAGTTTACATACCTTTCAGGATATGGAAGTGGGCTGGTAAAGTGGATTACAGAGCAGGAAATAATTTTTTCAGTCATGACTTGTGTAAGTGTTCCGGGTTGGAGGGTCAGCATGGGAAGTGTACACCGGTGCAACAAGACAAAAATTTCAAAAATACAAACAGCGCAAATTGATGACTGGATAAACAGATGGAGGAATAATATTTCCATACTGTACTTTTTTAGTTATATGTCTGTATATTCTGTAATGATTTTAAGTGAACTTTACCCCCCTATTTTAGCACTATATGTTAATGTGTTTATGAAATCAGATAGTATCAATATAAAACAGGGTGGGCCTGGACTAGGATTAATACCATTTGATGAAGATACTTTGTTTTTAACATAAATTTGTAATATTTTCATGAGAGCATCCTTTTCATCCTTTTCCCGTAAGGCACAGCCAGACTGAATACAGGATGAACAACAGTGGATATATTTTAGGTTTTTGCTCAATCCATACATCACATCAGTTAGTTTTGGCCATCTTTTCTCAAGTTTTGGAACTACTCAAACAGCAGCTGGAATGATGCATGCTGCAAAGTGGTTCTGAGGTGGACCTCAGATTAATTTTGACCACTACATTATAGTAGTGTACATAAATGACAATCAGTGTTTTAATTACTCTCTTTGTGTAGAGAGCTAAGGTTATGTAGAATTAGTGTATACAGTAGGAAAGATAAAACCATAGAAAGATATTAACATAAGATTTTACAAAAGTAATGTTATCTTTATGTAGGATGAAAAAAATTGTGTCAATTTTTGGTAATTCATTTCATTATGTATTTCCCTACCCATGGCAAGGAGGTTGGAACTAGATGATCTTTAAAGTCTCTTCCAACCCAGATCATTCTATGGTTCTATGATTATGTATTTTAAAACATCTGTGGCCCATCTCTAACTCATCGGTAACTTGAATCTAAAAAACTCAATTTTAGGTACTTAAATGTTTTAATTTTGTTAGAATTCATGGAAATTAATCAGACAGTTGAGTGTTGTAGCTCATTCTCCAGTATCTCCTCTCTGTAAATACTAGTTTCTCATGTTGTGGTTAATGTGCTGAGTTCATTGTGCTTTGACTTAAAAGCCAAAGAAAAGATTATCACATTTTAATGGAGGAAAAACAAAGTAAGTAAACATTTCCTCTCTTTTCCCCTAAATATTACTGTCTCTATTTTCTCTTCAAGGATAATACGTGGGCTGGTAATAAATGTCTGTTACTTACCAAGTCTTACACTGAGCCTTCAGCTGGGAAAAGAGAAATATTGTTATCATTTTGCAACATGAATTTTGGTTTCAAAGGTTTGGGTACATTTTGAGATGTGACAATGAATATAGAGGAAATGATAAAAAAACCACCACCAACAAAACCTGCATCTTTTTGTGGAAACTGCAGTACATACAAGGAGCAAAGATGGCCAAATATTTCATAATCAAGATTTTTGATTACTTCCTATAGGCATAAATGTAACCTTTACATCTAAAGGCATTTGTTAATAAATTCTCATGACCAGTTTTTGAAGAGATTTATACATCAAAATATTTTTGACATAACTAAAGGAAGTACAGTGCAAGAAGGATAAGACATTTTTTCCCCTGCAAATCATGAAAGGAAGAATGTGTGTGGTAGCTGTTGGTTTGTGGGACATAACAGATACCCTGTGCATTCCCTCAAAAACATATACTTCTCATCTGAACACTTTCTCAGTCTTGTGGTGTTTTCTGTATTTTTGAAGCAAAAGGAATTACCAATCATTGTTTACACTGTGTACACTTCAGGCCAGCCCTTTGTAGCAAAATACTAAGCTGAGGGTATTTTATACTTTCAGTTTACATAAAAAGCTTTGAGATTAAAGAAAAGCAATTTTACACTGTGGTTATAAATTTCAAGTTTCTTAAAGCTTTTTTAGACTTGTAACAGAGTCTTTCAATTTTAGTTGGGTTTTGTACATTATTTTGTATATTTTATTTAAAGTACTCTTAACTGGTGTATCTGGATTTGAAATTTCAGAATCAATTAGGTGTTACATTTAATACAGATGAACATTAGGTAGTATTAACTGTTAATTTTATTATATAGGAAATGAAACATCAAATATATATTTTATCATTATGCTTCACAATCAGTGCTCTACATTTCTTTATGCAAAGAAGAACTTTCCTAATGTTAGTATCATGTTTCCTAAAGGTTAACAGTTTTTGTAAACTGAAATTACAAGCATTCTGCACAACCATTTCATATGTAATTTTTTCCATGCATACTTACGTATGCGTATAGGAAACAGGTAATTTTTAATCTGCAATGAATCCCTATTATAGATCTATCAAAATCTAAATCTGTTTGGCTTCATAGCATCCCAAGTACATTAACTTGTGTTAGCAGGTGCACATTTTACCGCTGGAATTAGAAACATTTTGACAGTCTGTTCTGCATACCATTCTGAATCCACTTTTCTGTCTTAGAAGGATCGTAAATTTCAGTGTCCTTTATTTGACTCAGTGGGATATAGCTGTTGTAAGTAATAGGGCACAGATGTGCAGTAGTATCTTGTTAAATGGCATTTCACTGTTCATTCCCTTTGCCACCGTTAAAAATTTTGCTTTATTGTAATTATCAGTGCGAAGTGTATTTACCATGGTAGAACTCCAGTGTTAGAATAGTTTATTTCTTACAATATATTTTCTTTGGTTATGTTTGTGTATGTGTTGCCGATTACATTAGCAATTGGTGTTAAGTCATTATTTATCACATTCTTTCACGAGAGCAGTAATAAAAGTGTGTAATCTAGGAGAAAAAGTTAATTTGTCAAAGTTAAGTAAGCATGATGTTTAGGTCCTATTTTTCAATTTTATAACTGTTTTATTGTAACAATATTTGTATTTAAGTCTTCATTTTAATGCCTTGTGGTGTTTTTTTATGCATGTCACTGAATTGTCATCCTGCAAGAATTGATGTGCAGCATAGGGTATTAAATCTACATAATGATTTTGAAACAGAAAAATAGTTGATGGTAAAAATGTAAATGTTTTGCAAAAATTCCTTATAAAAAGTTTTGTAGTAATATTTCACTTGTAAATTTTTCTAAAAAAATGGAAAAGGAAAAAAATGAGAGTAATGTTTCCCCACGTCTAGAATTTAGAAATTAATTCTGCCAGCAAAGCCTGAGGCATTAATCTGACAATTTTACAATGCTGATTTGTATAATTTTTTGGTGGGTTTGGAACTAAAATCATGTACAAGTTGTTGCCTGCAATAACATTTTGCAAGTAACCTATTAAAATTCCCTTGAGTTTAAAAGGTTTCTTCATTTAATTGCTTACAATATAAAGCAGCAATAAATTATGTTTGTGTGATAATCTGTTCATCAAGAACACTAGAAAACAAATGCTTCTCAATGGGGAAAGTTTGGCAGCAGCTTCTGGATTTGTGTAATTAAGACCTGTACTTGCTGGTCAGCATTTCCCAACTGGCACACTCCCAGCAGGGAATCAAACCAGCAGATTCTAGCTCAGCATGAATTCTGTGGGGTTTGTTCAGCCCTTGCGAATGGAAGCTTCCGTTATTCCTGAGTATACCAAAGGAATAACCAAAGGGAAAAAGTCTCTTAAGATAAGGACTATGTATACACACACAAAGATAAATAATAAAAATTAAAAAAACTGAAGATAATTCAGTTTGAAAGAGTTAAATAATAGATGTGTCAGTGTATTGCACACCAGGGGTATCACAAATAAATGGAAACCTGAAAGTACTGACTTCAACTCATTGAAAATATTTTGAGCTTTTCTTGGTGAATATCAACAGGCTTCTACATTGCGTTATCCTAAAATAACTTTCATGGTATACTCAATTGGTAATTATAACAGTATAGTAATTACTTTTGTTAAATACCAAAAGAATTTTTATTATAAACTTTACCATAATTTTTACAGTGAGCAAGCAATAGTATTTCACAAAGAAAGAAATAGATACAGGATCTCAGAATCATTTAGATTGGAAAGAAGCTCCTAAGATTGTCGAGCCCGGCTGTAAAGCTAATACTGCAAATCCCACCACTAAACTATGCTCCTAAGCACCACAACTGCCCAGAATAAGGCCACTTTCTTATTCCATCTTCCAAAAGAAGATGGAAATTAAAATCTGGGACTTCTAGCCTTGTGTTGCAAGACAGAATAATCTTTCCTAACTGAGATATAAAGTAAATTATTGTATATTTGATAAAATACCTGTTAAAGTCCCAGTACCCTCTGAATGTCAGACAAAACTAAAGTCAAACTATGGCATAATTCAAGGTAAATGCATCTGACCAACTAATACATCTTTATTGGACAGTTTTTTAGTATTGTGGCACTGGCATGTTTTGAATCAAATTCTACATTATTGGTAACAAACTAGTCCACCACTTACACCATTTCAATTATATCAGAAAATGTAATAAATTCTTAGATAAGGACATTAAGGATGAATGTGCATGTTACATTTCACCCTTTTAGTCCTTCACCTGTGATCGTTCTACTCTTTGAAGCATGAAGTGTAATACCGAGTTGAGTACTTTTGTCTGCAACTATAGATTGACTAGCATTGCTAGAATTATCTGAAATTACATTTTATATTCATTCCAGTTGCTTAATTTATGTCCGGCTACGTGGTAAATACCAATATGGACTTTTTTCTGTATGTAATATTAACATTTCATTCATATTGAATTTCTTGCTGTCACCCTCGCTTTCTTATACCTTACATGTCCCTGCTTCCCATTCCTTCTCCTTTTCCCAAAGCTGCTTACATCATTTCCTGATATCCTGAGATTTGTCAATGCATATGGAAGTGCTGTGGGGACCCAGAGCTAACATGTACTGTCTTTGCTTGCTAGAATAATTTCCATGGAGAGAGGACAGCAAGATACATTTTTCCAGCAGAACAGCTTTGCTCTAAAAATGACCAGATGTTATCACAGGTGCTGTGATTGACTGGTGTGGATGTCGTGGTAGGCACTTTCTTCAACTAAGATAGACAGTGAGTGACCGTGAGTGGGGGATCCGGCTCTGTGCCCACGCAAGTCCTTTACCATTAATGAAAATGTTGAAAGGTCACTAATTCTGGCATGGAATTGTCTGCCACTTCCTCAGAAGCACAGGAGTTAGATTTACAGCTCGTGAAAGACTTTTACCAGGCTCCGATATTTGTGAATTGTTCAAGTACTTATTCCACTGTCATTTACTGAGATACTTTTCTGTCCAGTTTATTTTAGTTTGTTGGGTGGTTTTCATAGCAAGTAACAAAAATTACCTCCTTCTACATTGCCAGAGAAAGGAATGTAAGTATTTCTTTACTTACATGAGCAGCAATGTGCAATGTAAGATTCATAATATACAAATTCAAAGCTTTGCCTGTTATTTCTACTTTTATGTATGGAAAACTGCCTGGCCCTGAAGCATTTAATAATTTCTTATAATAACATTTTAGCATAACTTCTTAAAAAAATAAAAAATATTGCAACCTCTACAGTTGCTTCTAGGAGTGAAAAACTGTTCTAACTGAAGTGTATTGAAGACCGTAAATATTCAGAGGTTTCTTTACCAGATACATATTTTAAAGCATTTCTAGAACTTTTGACTTTCTCTCTTGCATCTGTCCCCTGTGCTGTATGCTAGCCTAGGTTGCCATTAAGACCTCTCTCACTGCGTTTTCAAATGATACAGCTTTTTATTGAATTTGAATAATCTCTTGCTTCTTGCTAAAACCATTGCAGAAGCACACAGACTAGACAAAAGAAGTACTCTTTCAAATATTTATATTGGAAAATCTTTTGGAATGTATTTGAGTTGAATGAGGTCTCTGTTCCATCCCCACATATTATGGAAACATGTTCCAGGGTAGAATGCAAGATAAGAGTGTAAGTTTGCAGTGCACTTACTCTGCAAAAAGAGGTGTTTCTCAGAAAAGGTTTTTATTGCTGGTCTGAAATTCTGTTAAGTGTTAATTTTTAAGCTGTTTCAAGTTTAATGCATAGCTTTGTTTCACTTGTGTGAAGGAAAGGACTTAAGGAAAGGACTTAAAGGAAAGTCTTGTGACAAATTCCAGGAAGAACCCAATGTGAAAGTCTTTTGGTGTTGACACATTTGTGAAAGTTTTGAAAGATTTTTAAAGCAATTAAAATCAAGCAGTAAGGGAAGCATGCTCTTCATAGGCTCAGACACATTCAGATTTTTTTAAAAATGTAATTGAATTAATGATGTATTGATTTACTTTCATAGGTCAATTTACTAACCTAAACTACTGCTGATAGGTAATAAGTATGTCTCCTCAGTGAGGCATATGCATCTTTCAGGGATTACTTTAAAGATTTTTGAGTTTGTTGATCAACAACTAACTCCTTTTAGTCAGTTCTCTTTCAGTTTTACAAATACATGTTCTCTGCTTACAATTAAAAAATCTAAGGAATTAATATGGAAAATTACACAAGTAAGTGGAAAAAAGCCAAGAAAGTGAAAGTGAAAGCCAAACCAAGTGAATTAATATTTTCTAGTCACATATTTTATCCTGTTAAAATTTTTGCTTAAGCATGCCAGATTCTCATCATCTTTCGTCATTTCCTAACAGAAAACTTCCATAACTAGATGTGGAAGAAGTGTTTATTTAAAGGAGATAAAAAAGGGTAGCTAGAGCATGAACAGAATTCTGGTTGATGTACCTTTTCCCCCTAGTCTTAGGTTTCTATTGACAGCTGTCATTAAAGCTTACTGTTACTCAAACAGAGAAACAAAGTCCACAAAACTGAAGGAGGCAAGAATTACATGAGAGTGGGATGAGAAGGGTGGGGGAAAAAAAAGATAGAGTACCTTAAAATACAGGAGACTGAAAAACAAAACCAAACCTCAATGGAATAAAAAATGGTACTATAGGAATAGGGAAAACTGGTAGTTACCATATTGAGCTGAAAGAGGTGGAGGATAAGTAGGACTGCCTGCTTGCAAATACACTTTTTTTTTTGTACTTTTCACTTTTGAATCAATGCTGGTCATGCACATGGTGCAGGCAGCTTCTTTCTAACTTGAGCAGAAGTTACAGAGTACTCCATATACTCACTACTAAAAGGTCTTTGAAAGTGGAAATCCTTGTTTGTGTTTATTTTTCTTAACTGCTGGATTTGCAGATAGTGAAATAGGGTTAAAAGTAGAATCCCCTGGGAGCTGTGCATGGACAAAGCAAATGTCAATCATCCTGGATCTGTTACCACTGTTTACACTAGCACAAGCAATCAGTATTTACAGGTTGTTATAAAACACAGATATTTTTCTACTGACATACAAAAAAAATCAATTTTCCTCAGCTTTTTTTCTCTTTCTCTTTTATAGCAGCATGAAACTACGCAGAAGTCAATTTGCTAAGCTCGGTAAAGAAGAATACCCTGGGTTAAATGAGCCTAAGACATGAAACAGCAATACATTTATGCACCTGATCTTAAAATGGGCAGAACTGATTTCTCTATCTTCCAATATCAGTTACTGAAAATATTCAACTGATGTAATTCCGATGTATTATGGTCAGTCTGACTTTCACATTAAACACAATCCACACTTCTACACTAGCATCCGTAAGTTTCACTTTTGTTGAACTAAATACCAGAAGCCTCTTCTGCAACTAATATTGATACCTTTGGGTAGCCTTCTTTTTTTTACACTTTCAGTTCAAAACTAGTTTTGTCATTGTGGATCACCTAGAAACCACTATGATTGCTACTTATTATTGCTATTTAGCCAGGAATAATGAGTGATTGCACCCCTGTTCTTCCTTTAATTGCAATTCTCCAATATTCTCTATCTTCTGCTGGTTTTAGCACAGTAGACTATTACCACACTGTTAGAATAAAATGTCTTAGTCTTTTAAGAACTCTAGTTTGTAATAGATTGTTACATAATTAATTCGTGGTATCTGACTGATCACCTGCTAATGTGCATGTTAAGAGGACAGAGCTGGAGAGCAATGGAATGTGTAATAAGCCAATATATGTAAAAGGCATTACCTGCAAAAATGCTAAATTTAATCCTGTCTCTATTTGATCTCCCATTCTCTCAAATTCTGCATGTGCCCTGCAGAAAAAAAAATATCATCTCTGGTCTTGAGAAAATGTCTAGCAAACACTCAGGAACACTTGCAATGAAAAGAAGTTGAGTGAGATAAATATTTATTGCAATTAACCCCTAACAGTCGGACAGCAATGACACATGGAGGAAAATAAAAAGTGAAAGTTATTGTGGAAGACGGTAACAGATTTCAAATGTGTCACAGGTTCAGAGAAATAACTTGGGGGGATTACCTTTTTTCATATTGAAGAAATAAATATTTATGTACCACAATGATCTGTATGAATCCCTTTTTTTGAATTTGACAGAATGTACCGTGTGATCCCTCAGCTGAACTAAGTAGACAAACCTCTGCAGAAAGATACTACAAGCAGTTTTTAATAAGGATCAGAAAATTACTTTCTGAAGGTGACAACCTTTTTCATTTCAGGGAAGAAAAGCTTCCATTCTACTACTTCACTGAGATCTTAGAGAAATATCTTTTTCATGTACATCTAGTCAACTGTCACCTGAAGTCCCCCAAGATTTAATATTTGATTTCAAATTACTGTTGAATTTGTCTGTTAACCTTCTGTTAGTTGTCCTTCTGTCTGGCTAAGAGATTCAAATAATTCAACTAAGAGATATCCACTCTACATACTGTTTTGAACGTGTCTATTCATTGTGCCACAGCTGCAGCAGCTAACTGCAAAATTTACATTGAAGCTTTCACCCAGACTCTTGCTGAAGTGCACTGCTAGAAGACCTTGTGCTGAATATTTGAGATAGGATTTAAAGAAACAAAAGAATTATCAGAAAAGAATAAGGCAAATTAAAACTTGAGGACAAATTATGTCACTCACTGAGGTTACAGAAGTCACAAAGATACTTTGGGTCAACTTTTAGGATTTTTAGTCCTTGTTTAATTAGAGATTTTTAAAGTTTCCTTTAAAGCATGTTGTACTTGACTTCCTCACAAGGACATGGAGAAATTACTTGTGACAGGTAGGTAGGTAGGTAGGTACGTAGGTATGTAGGTAGGTACGTAGGTAGATAGATAGATAGATTAGATAGATAGATAGATAGATAGATAGATAGATAGATAGATAGATAGATAGATAGATAGA
>JAOXXN010000395.1:30611695-30621947 GCA_026770055.1 Myrmophylax atrothorax
GGTTTGTGTTTCTTGTTTTCAGTTCTGAGGGATTTGTTATTTTGAAAACCTGAAGAGCGTAGCGACCAGCAGCCCAGTCAGTGAGAATGACACCTCAATGAAATTTAGTGTCACTCTGAAATTAAAAAGTTGTTGGTTGGTTGGTTTTTGAGGCGACACGGGGTATGGACAAAACCTCAAGGTGATTCCACAGCCTTGATTTGACCAGGAGAGCAGGCTCAAAAATTAACTGTTTGTGTAATTCTTTGCATCACCATGAGGTTCCACTTGTATCTTATCAAACAAGCTAGATGCATTTTAAGACTAGTTTAACTCTGATAGAAACCAAGAAGTAGAAATGCTGATCCTTTACGGTGTCAGTCTTCTTCCTGACCTATCTTCCCTTCTCCTCCCTTGACTGTGTGTGGTTTTGAAGATCTGTGCCATTTACTTTGTCAAAGGTCATTGATTTCTCCTCTGCTGTATTGGCTCTTGTGAAGTCTGTGTTGAGAACTAGAAATATGAGAACTGTGTAGAACTTGGTCTCAGTTACAAAGCTTTGTGGCAAATAAATTGTTTTCATGAATGTACTGTACAATGGGAAAATACGTGAAAACTTTAGTTGTGCATGGCACAGCTCCCCTTCTCCCCCGTCCTTCTTCCAATGGAGTCATGCTTATCCTGTGGCTGGGACTGCTGCTATTTCTTACCTCCAGTTGCCGAGGAGCATGCTGACCTTCTCTGAGTTGCTTATTCCTTTGGTCAGGTGTTGCCTATATCCCTTTTAGCTCTCCATCTGATACCATTCATTGGGCTACAACCTTTTCACAGGGGTCACTTAATGTTGTGTTGTTGGTGTGACTGAGTGAACCAAGCTCTTGTCTCAGACTACACTCAGTTTACCCTGTACTCAGTTACGGCTTTTAACTTTTTCAGGTAGGCTAAAAGTATTTTACTTCAATGAAAATTCAAGTTCTGTATTTCTGAGCAAGCAGTGAAATTCACAGTACCTTGCAGAGCTGCCAAGTCATGAAATAGTTAGGGGTTTTTTTTGACAGAAAGACATAATTTACGATGAAATTATGCTGTCAGAAATATTCTTCTGGTTCCCACTAACCTAAGGAGTCATGTATATTGAGTCTGTATATAGATCTGTGATAGTCTCACCTCATGTCCTAAAATGCAACCTTCATGGTATCTGTTAATTACCAACCAGGCTTTCTGAAAGATGAAACTGTATGGATTGTTGACAGAGAGAGTAGGGATGACTAGATGCAATTATGTATATTAAAATACGTCAATGATGAAAGGTGATGTGGCATATCCAGAGGTGGTTTTCAAAAGTTCATGTGTATGATAATATTTACAACCCCAGAGGCTTGGAAAAGGTCAGTAAATATTTATAGAAAAGCTGGAAAAGCAAGTTTAGGAGGAAGAACAAGACATATATGTATGTTTATGTAGTATAGGTGTACTGGAAAACATCCTTTGGATTTGCAACTTGCCTATTTACATACTGTGCTTTCTCCACCTCAGTCCAAACAAAACATGCTGAGGTTTTTACTTCCATGATGCAGAACTTTGATGGGCAGCTGAGGCTCTTCTCACCTTTAGTCTGTCTAAATGGTAATGCAAAAGTGGTATTGTCAAACCAATGACTTACAGCTCATTTGCTTCAGGTGCCACATGAGCTGGTGCAGAAAGCTATCTGTGCTATAAGGAAGACCGCAGAATGCCTTAGAATGGAGAATGACAGAAAGGACCTTCAGTTTGCGGAGCTGTCTCAAGCCCTGCTCCAGCATACAGTTGCATTCATAGAAGAACTTTTTATAGTCAAAAGCTTGTAATAAAGCAGAGGGAAGGAAAAAAAGGAGGAAAGAATATTTTATTGGCATCAGAGGCAACGGATGCAAAATATCTCTTATGAAAGTGCCTCTTTTAAAAAAGTAACTATCCCACTCTCTATATCATCATTAGAGATGGCTTGTTGTTGGAGGCTGAGTTCTGTGTAGCATGTCCACTCTTGCTTTCTTTTTCTTGACTTTTGTATAATGGATGTGACTGCTGTCATCTGAATTGTTTACAGCATCAAAGATATATTCTTTTGTGTGCTCAGGTCTCCAGAGCCATCCTCAGTGCAGTGCAAGGTGATATACGTCTTGTCCAGTGAATGTCATTGTGAAAGATGAGGAATGAGTCACTTCCCTTGTGGGCAGTGATGACTAACTGCCTCTCTTTCGGGAGCAATGCCACTAAGATACCACACCAGCAGTTGGGCACACAGGGAATCATCACCTCAAAACAGCTCTCTGATGACTATATGATGCAAAAATGTTTTATTAAGTTGTATGATTAAAGGCTTTCGCAGCTCGTAAAGGAGGAAAGCTCATAAGAAGGTAATAAGAGAAGAAATACTTAATTTTCCACCAGTCTTCCTAAAATTGTGCTCCTTCTGAAAGGTAAACCATAAGAGATTTTTGTACAAGGTTTCAAAATGTCTTATAATAGTTATTAAGATTAAGCTATAAAAATCAGTACTTGCATAAGATTTTCTTAAAGAATAAAGCCTAAGCATTTCAATTCATATATGTGCACTTTCTTTTAGTGTACACATCATAAAATTGCTTTATTAACAATTTGTACGAGACACTAAGAATTAGGTCTGGGTACGAAATGTTTGGGGTATCTTTTGTCATGTAAAAATTCTGGGAATAACATGAAATATTACATTTTGAAGTCTACCTAAATCTACATGAATCCCTTAAAGAAAAAGGAGAGGGAGACTGCAATCCAGACCAGACTCATACTTTTGCAATAAAAATTCCTTTAAAATTGCTTTTGAAACTCTGCATTAAAGCAATGGGGGATCTACACTAGGTACAGAAAGGCAACATCATGGGTGAAAGTGTTGTACTGTTCTTAGGTCCTGATCAAGCCTCTGTCCTGATCCTGACTATCTGGGACTCTTTTTCCAAAATTTTGAGAAGCATTGGTTCTTCAAAATAACATGTTTTAAGATGGAAATACTCTAGTTCTGAGGATATTTTTTATAATTAAAGGTGCAGGATCAAATTTTGTTTTGAGGAAGGGCAATGCAGTTGTTCAAGTTCATAGTTGAGATTCAGGGAAAACCCAGTATAAGACCAGAACAGACAAACAGGTTTCAAAGGACAGTTTTTAGTTATTACCCGTGCATTTCTGTGGAAAAAAAAAAAGATGTTTCAAAGAGGGAATATATGTGTGCCATTTATTCTGCAGTGGTACAGATAGTATATATAAATACCAATGGCAATGACAGGAAGATGAAAACTTCTTTTTGTCTGCTAGTACTTTGTTAGCAGTGTTCAGATTTCAGGCAGGTCATTATTTTGGCAGTTTGATCTTGAGAGACAGCGCTTATGAATAGGGACAGGGATAGAACTGCAACTTTCCTGCCGAGACAGAAATCTCTTCCTGATTGAAGCCCATGACTAAACTCCCATCAACTTCAAAGGAGAAAGATTTCAAGCACAGGAACCTGAATGCATCTGAAATCCATTGTTGGGCAGTTTGGAAAGGTCAAGGTTTTTTTCAAAGATTAGTAGGGGAGAGAAGAAGACTGAAAGCAACTTGTGACTAGCATAAAGAGAAGAGGAAGTTGACAACTAAGTTTGTAGTTCATTGCTAAACCTGTGTTTATCAAGGAAGCTGATTTTTGTGAAAACTGATACAGGCATTCAGCTGGTTTAGATGTTTCTGCTTCAAATGAGAATGGGATTATTTTTTCCCTGGTTTGATGTTATGAAAACAAATCTATAAGATTTGGTTGTCACACATGGTATGTGTAACACTACTGTGGTTGTTTTACTTAACTAGCATGTTGTGCAAAGAGAAGACAAGATTCCCCAGAAGTAGCACCTGCAAGAGCTCAAGTATCTCATAACTTTCAGTTTCCATATGTTTGTGTTACTAAAAAAAACCCCAAACCAAAACAACAAAACAGTTGTCATCACAAAGTGCTTAAAAATTTATTTTAAAATATTTTAAAACCTTTAGCAAAGGAGATACTGAAAGTGAAATTAAAGTTTAGATATTTGACATGAATATACTACTTGCTCAGTATTTACAGAGGGAGTTTCATTTATAGCCTTAGTACTTAAATCTAGTCTCTAAATACCAGCAACATCTCATACCCTGACTTCAGTGCTCAAAACCAGAAAAATAACCCCTCAAAATGTCAGTTTTGCTCCTCTTTCTTACTGGAGCAAATACAAATCCTATCAGATTTATGAAGTCTGTGAAGTTTAATGGGTTTGTTATGTTAAGGGAGCATAAATTACTTCATAAAGCCACAAATGAAGCCACTAAATTAATATCTGCCTTACAAGTTTCCAGGGAGCACATAGGCAGTCTAAGGCATGCCCTCTTCATGGATGAGATGGGAACAGACTGGAGTAACAGACCTCAGGAGGCTTTTAGGAAGGGGAGGATGAGGTGCTGCGAGAGCAGTCCTGCTTCCCTGGAGCAGCTGGTGGTGCTCAGGGGCAGGCTAGGATGGAGTGTGGGCTTCAAGGTGATGGTGAAACTGGTACCCCAGCAAGCCTAATAGATTAGATCTTGGGAGGGGGATGGTGGTGAAAACAGATAAACAGAAACACTTTGGTGCTCATCCTAGCTTCCTTAGCTCTTATTTTTGCCCACTTGCTTACCTGTTGCTTTGCAGTTATTATTCAATTATGTGTATGCTGGGGCTGCTCTTGTGCTGTTCACGTTCTTGTCAAAACAAGCTAAACTGCACCATGAGTTTGCAACCACTTGTGCAGGAGCAGATTTGCATCACTGTTTTCCTTACTGCTTCCTTTTGTGTTATTTTTCAGTTTCATGTTTGTGAATCTCTGGCACAGGGAGGAATCAGTGGGACACAGTATGGATGTAGCAGCACATCTTTAGCTGCACTGAGTTCATAGCAAGGGTTCATCTCCCTGAATTCTGTCCCTTTTTAAATCTGTGCCAATAAGCAAGGGAAGATGAGAAATCTGAGGTCAGAAAAAGAGTTCAGAATATTTTTCTAATATTATGGTGAGTCATAAAATCTGTAGGATGGGAACAACCATAGCTTCTAATTCCTGCTCCTGGGGTCTTTTTTTTATTCTTTACTGAAACTGGAAGCAGTTGTAGTAAGAGTCTAGACCGGCTGTTGATTAGAATTAAAGAATCATAGAATAGTTTGGGTTGGAAAGGAACTTTAAAGGTTCCCTAGACATCTTCAACTAGATTGGTTTGCACCGAGCCCCATCCAGTCTGTCCTTGAATGTTTCCAGGGATTTGGCAAGCACAACTTCTTTGGGCAACCTGTGCCAGTGTCTCACCACTCTCATTCTAAAGAAACTTCTTCCTAATATTCAGTCTAAACATACCCTCTTTTAGTTTAAAACCATTATGCCTTGTCCTATCACAACAGGCCCTGCTAAAAACTTTGTCCCCATGTTTCTTATAAGCTCCCTTTAAGTACTGTAAGTCTGCAATAGTGTGTTCCTGGAGCGTTCTCTTCTCCACCCTGAGCAATTCCAACTCTCACAGCCTTTCCTCATAGGAGAGGTGCTCCATCCCTCTAATCATCTTTGTGGCCCTCCTCTGGGTCCGTGCCTTTCTGGGAAGTGGGAAATTCAGTTGCGGGATCTGAGCTAGAAAATTACATACTTTAGCTCTGCGATTATTTAGGTAGTGTGTTGTTCCATCCCTTTAAAATACTATCAGAGAACAAGAAATCCAGTCTTAGTCTCTGACAGTGCCCCCTGGAGTGATCTGTGAAAGGGATTTGGGGTGAGCGTGTTGATTTTTGGCTGTCTGTCATCAGAAAGACAGGATGAGGTGCTTTGGATGTGGGGGTGGCTGTAAATCTTTGGGAAGAACATCCTGTGCCAGCAGTTTTACAATTGTGGCATCTTGTGCCCATCAGAGACAGCATGCGTAGCCTTTGCTTGTGAACTAGTTCTTGCTGGCATTCTTTGTTCTTGATAATCAGATGGGCTCACAGAGAGCCCTCTCCTATGCCAGCAGGTCCCTTTGGGGTGAGGGGGCAGCTGAAGGAAATCTGTGTAGGTCATAATAGTGAGCTGAGGGGCCTGCAGGCCACCAGGAGTCTGCTTGGGTAACCTGCGACTGTTCTGTTCCTCAGTGTTGCTCATTTTTAAACACACAAGGAAATAGTTATTTTCATCCCTTTGGGGCATAAAACAGTTACTTAATCCAAGTGAAATCAGAGACCATAGAAATTAATTTGGCACATATTACAAAAGAGGTTAAAGCAGGTTCAATTTTACTCCTCTGGGACAGATTTAAGTTTAATTTTCATAGCAACATTTTCTGTTATTGTAATAAATCATGTACTTATACATGAAAGTATGTGTTTAGGAGCGCTTGCTCTTTTTCATCTAGGTTTTTTTTAACTTAATCTGATGAAGTTGAAATGGAGTTAAGTGTGTATGTTCTATGAAACAATTCATTTCCACTTGTGTTTTAATCCTATAAGTGACTCAACCAGGCTAAAGCCCTGCTGGAATTGCCTGTTGCTCCCCCACCTTTTTCTTTTTTTTCGCCTTCGTATTAATTATTTAAGGTGGCACAGAATTTAACTGTTCGTTCTGCCAAACCTGAACGAAAAGGTCAAATGGCAAACGCCATCTCAAACATAAGTGTGTTACTGTTTTTTGTTTGTTTTGGTTTGGGGTTTTTTGGTAGAAGTTAATTAATTTTTATTCTTTTGATCTGGGAAATTTTCATTAATAAGTTGGAATTTCAAAAGCTGAAAAGCTGGACTTGGGTGGGCTCAAGGTCTGCAGAGTGAACAGCTTCTGGAAAGCTCTTCAGAAGGAGAATATATGATCTTTCAGATTACAGTAACATGGTAATATTGCACCCTGTAAACAGGCATTTGTACTATTATTTCCTTGATTGCTTAAAAGTGTCTGTAAACTAGTTGTGATACTTGAAATTTTATAGTGCTGAATGGAACTAGGCATGAGATAGCCTTCCAATAGATCTGGGTTTGGTGTCTACTATTTCTTCTTCAAACCAGAAATTAATTGTATCAAGAATAGGTTTCTGGATGCTTTTTCATGATCAGGTGACTGAATTATGTAGAAGTGTCACTTACAGAGAAATACTGAGATGGCTTTTGCAAAGAATTGAAGTGAATCAAGTAAATTTAAGTGAATAAAATAATTTTGGAGAAAGTGAAACAAAATACCCCATCAACATTGCCCACTATTAAAAAAAAAAAAAGTTAATTATTCCCATATAATACACAGAACTGACAGTCAGTATATCTTTTTTTCCTGAGTCTTAGAATGTAATTTATATGCAGTTCTGGTGTAAATATAAAATCAGTTGATTCTACTCAAGAGATGGAGAAGGTTTTTAAAATGTTAATTTATAGCAATGTCTTGCAATAATAGCCAAAATATTTTCTAACTATGCTCACCAACAGTCATGGTATGTCTTTTGGATAAAAAGGAATATTTATTACTGTTCTTTTTGACACTTTTTGTTTGTTTGTTTTAATGTTCAAGAATCTGGTGTTGATTCGTGGATATAAGTGTCTGTGAGTTTGGAAAAATATGTTTTCTGAAGGATTTAATCCACTTTTAACGTAAATTCAAATAAAGAAGTGCCCTATGGTATTATGTAGTTTGCTGGCTAGAGCACTTGGCTGGCAGGAGGGCAGGCAACTTCTGTTTTTTCTGCTTCCTTCTTACCTTGTGGCTTTGTGGAACAAGGCACTATCTTTGGGAGCAGGAAGATATTGATTAAATTCCTTTTGAAGTGAGCAATCTGGTGAAGCCAGGTCTGCCCCCTTGCAGGTGTGTGCCCCAGCCCCAGGTGCAGATGTAATGGGTTCCCTGCACTGACTTCTTCACTATTCTGATCCTAAAAGGGATTCTCCTAGCTGTGTCCTTGCCATTTCCCTGTGCTCCTGGCACCTGTGTACCCTCAAGCTTGCTGGGTTTGCCCAGATTTAGACAATTAGAAAATGGGCTCAGCCTTCCTGTGGTATAAGCTTTGCTGGCCTTCAGGAGCATGGACCTGATGTGTCACAATTTTGGCAGTGTGTTAAGGAAGGAGAGTGCTGCATGTATGGGGCACATGTATTTAGGATACAGTATTATTTAAACAGGGAAATTTTCTGAAACAGATCCAAATACAAAAGTTGTTGAAATAATAAATAACAACAACAAAAAATAAAGCAATAAAAATATAATGAAATACATATTAATAATAATTACTAGCTGAATATAGAGATTTATTCTTTCACTTAGTGGAGTAGAAAATACATTCTCTGTGTACACACTGATTTTTTCCTGCAAATATAGGGCTTAATCTACGTAATTGAAAACACAGAGGAATGGCTGTAAACCACATCTAAACTAAATGAATGGCACATGTTTAGTTCATGCAGAAGCCTTGGAAAGTTGTTAATGCTTTGGACTAAAATCCTGGTACTGCTTTCAAATCTATAGCAAAGCTTCCCATGTCTTAAGGTCAGGACTCAATATACTGTACTTCTAAATTTCATTGTTCCTGATAAAATCCCTTACATTTCACCGAACATTCCTTCTAATCCTTGCACAAAGCTACAAAGCTGTCTCAGAAAGAAGTGAGTGGCAGCAGTGACCTAATGCTACCTTGTTGCTCCCTCCTGAGGCAGCAGGATGCTCTGAAACATCCTTGTCTGTGGGAGATGTAGTTTCAAGAAAGCACTTTTCAGGTGTATGTGCGTGTATAGTTGACCTGGTTTTGCTTTTACCTTTATGGAGGGTTCCTTGCCTAGTCAGTATATAAATATAAATGTCGGTCAGATACTTGAATAGTAGTTTTAAGCTGCCAGGTAAAGCACAGCAATTATTGTATTTCATCAGATGAAGACTGTGAGAGGGTTTGAACTGGTCAGTTTTTGAGGTGCTTAATCCTTCCTTAGGGACTTGACTGACTTAGGACAAAAGCAGCCTTTCTAGCATGCTTCTGAATGAGCCTTCTGTGTTGTAGATTTGCTGATTTTACGGCTTGTTTTCAAGTAAATCACAGTCAGTGAGTATTAGTTTTCAAGTTTTAGCCTCCCTCTCTCCTGCATGCAGTCATTGTGTTAACAGCAGAAGTACAGGTGAAATACGAAGCGCAAATTACTGTGCTGGTTTTACTGTCATCACTAAAAGTTTTACTTTCCAGGTTCTTCAGAAACTATTTGCCTTTGGGTTTGACAACATTAATCAGGAGTTTTATCAAACAATAGCTGTCATCTTATAGATAATTTATTTGTCAGAAGCCTCAATGTTCATGCTGTTAAGTGTATGATATATGAATAGCGTCCACATATTTCCAAGAAAAAAGTTTTGCATGCCTCTGGATAGTCAGGCATGTGTTTGGTTAAAAATGTGAATGGAATTGCCTGAAAACCAGAACAGAGCAATGTTCTGCTTTGTACTGTGACTGGGGACAGGCGGGTCTGATCTGAAAGAGGATCAAAAGGTGCTTAGCTTTCAGGGCACATTTGTAGGCTGCTCAGACATTGTCTTAAATGGTTTCTTGATGAGTTAAATACATTTTTTTTAAAAAAAAAGTATCACATTCAGTGACGGAACTAAATCTAAATTTCTTTATTTGCTTTAAAGAAGGGCAGTGGTTCATCCTGTCATGGGTGTTGTATACGTGTGGGCTTGCACAGCATGTTTGAAACAAGCAAGCAAACAAAATCCATGTTAGTTGAGTGGTGGAGCTGGTTAGAAAGGAAGAAGTTTCTTGAACAAACAAGTTAATTTGATATGCCTATCTAAAGATGCTGGATTTTATTTAAATGTCAGCCTTGGCTCCTGGTACTTCTATATGTTTATTTGACTTGCAACAGAAAAGGGATGCAGACAAGCTGCAAAGAAAAAAATTCTCAAAGATGATTAAAGTTTAACATACTTAGCAGAGCAACAACTGTAACTTTACATGTACATGTTACATGTTGCTGTTCGTGTTGCTCATGGAACAAAGCAGAAGGTGCTGGAGCAATCCTGTTACAGCCAGCATGAGCTTCCATTAATATGCCTCTGTGTTTTCTACATCCTCATCTATGAACATGGTTAGTCACCTTGAGTATTAAGAAAGTGCTATAGAAAATTACTTGTTCAGTTGACTGGTACATGTGGCATCTGTGGATTAAGATAATATAATTAAATGTAACAATGATTCAGAGTCAAAAGATACTGTTTATTTAGTGAATTGCCTTCTAGTATTTGAGCAGCCTAAATTT
>JAOXXN010000395.1:30623840-30639926 GCA_026770055.1 Myrmophylax atrothorax
CTGAATGATAATACACAGAGATAATATGGGTTTGTAAAAACTTCTTGAAAAGTTCTTTATTTAGCAGGAAGGGTAATAGGATGAAACATCATAAAAGTAAGGAGCCATATAGATGGCTATCCCTCTTACTAGGCTTCCTAAACAAAGGTGTGACTTTTACACATATGTATTGATTTTGCACTGGTACACACACATATATATTTTACAATGTTACTTAAAATTAATCTGTATTGCTAAGCAAACACATCAACTCCTAAGTCAGTTTCTGCAAAAAAGAACAAAAAACCCCCAAGTATCACTATTAATAACATTGATCATTGCTCATCAGTTAAAATAGTACTGAAAAATCTCAGAAGTTTGTTCAGTGACAGAGGTGAGCTGTGTGTTTAGCACTATCATGTGCCACCCATTACATTTTTCTTCCATTGAAAAGACATACATTTTGCATATATATGTTAACTTTACAGGAGTTTGAGGACGATTATACTGAATCTAAAGCCAAAATCCTGGGTCTTGACAGATGCTTTTCCTCTGTACTTTGTGTAGGATTTCTTGACTGTTCTAGTTTAGAGTCCGTGTTCAAAGTCAGTACCCATTCAGTACCCATACATATGAAACTGTTCATTTATTATTAGGACAACAGCTTTGTGCATTGCTTAAATTATACTTTAGTTAAGCTGTTTGTGAATTGAATGCCTTGGAATACTGACTTAGAGTATTTCATCTGGGAATCAGTGTTCTATGATTCCATGCTCACTTTAATGATATTCTAAATATGAGTTCTTTCTAGAAGTTAACCCATAGCTAAGGCCAGATCTAAACTGTAAGTCAAAGAAGCAGAGATTTTCAGTTCACAAATATTCTGTTTTGCGCTTGTCAGCACGAGGCACAGAGAACCCGTGGATCACAGGTGTGTCCAGGCTCTCCATCCAGTGTAGTATGTAGTTGGGTAGTTGAAACATGTTTCGGCAGTCGTATGTATCATTTTTGCACAGGAATAATTAAAATGTAAGATAGGAAATAACTGATTAGAAGCAGTTCTTCAAAATATGCTTTAGGATCTGTCATATGTAGGTGATGAAGAACTCCTGTTACTAGGAAAGAGGTAAGAAGGTAAATATTCAAATGAGTGGTTCTCCAGAAAACCACAAGGAGAAATCTCATATTTTAGTCATCCTTGATGAGGCCTCTAGTGGAGTATTGTACTCGGGTATAAGCATTGCACTTCAGGAAAGAGGATGTGTTAATAGTCATTGAGGCTGAGGAGGAAAAGGGAGAACAGGTATAGATCTTCAAATACATGAAAGATTTCTGCATACAGGAAGGAAATAGTCTATTCTCTGCATCCAGAACTTCATGGACTTAATTTAAAGTGTATAAGGTTCAAGTCTGGGGACTGGGAAAACCACTTCTGCTTGCCACCTTTTCGGTAATCTTTTACAGGAGCAGGCTTTTTTCTTTTTTTTTCCTCAGAAAACAATGATTTGCAATTAAGACTTTGAGTTTGTATGAGGCTTTAGAGGAAGAGGTTAGTGACTTATGAGGCAGTTTATATCTGGAAGAAAAAGTGGAAAACTCACACAAGTTAGAAAAGATCAGGGTAGGATTTCACTTAAGAGTTGAAGTCAGTGATCATTTTGGGTCTCTTCCAACTCAAAATATTGTATGATTCTGTGATTTAGAAAGTATCCAGAGCGTGGGGTATATGCCTGGATCTGGAAAGCCTAGTTCCAGACTTCCTAGGATCTGAGCTAATCTGTCATTCTTTAGCATTCTAGAATTCATCTATTGTGCACAGTTTTAGAGCACAAAGGGCTAACTATAAGCCTGGGGACTTTTTACATTTAATACATTAATGAGCTGGGTTTGCAGCTTTTTAAATTTTATTTTCTTAGTGTTTTTTTTAAGTCTTTTGAGTTGGGTTTTCTGTGCTTTCCAGATACTGTACATGCATATCCTGTAGGGTTATTTCTCAATTGGAGCACTTGCACTGGAGCAATTTCTCAATTGGAGCACTGGAAATCAGGCCAAAATGATCCAGTAAAATTGTATTGGTTTTACATTATAAGTAACTGTATTTATTTTGTAAAACAGTGTAAGTGGTATCTATAGGGCTTGCTACATTTTATTCACCATAATAAGGAAAGTTTTCTCTATCATCATACTTGTCTCTCTTTGGTAATCTAACTAAATTAGAAGAATTTATAAAAGTGACAGATTGTCTTATGACACAGCTGGTGGACTCCAAAGAAAGGTGTTCAGATGAGATTTTGGTGTGCTTGTAGCAATCCTGGGCCATCTCCTGGCTGAGAAGAAGAGGCAGACAACTGTTGGTGAACATTTTGAACCTTCAAAAGAGATGGTTGCACTGTTAGAAAGCTATGGACAGAAGATGCCAGGTGACATTTGTGCCCAGTTAGAGGTACTGTAACAAAACCAGTATGTAATGTCTACCTGTGCATATATGATCCTAAAATAGCAGTATTTGTTCTCAGGGATGTAAATAATTCTGTTGTCCTTTTTTCTTTTCAACTGCCAGCAATAAAACCAAGTAGCTTTTCTTTTGTTCTTTAAAGACTGGCTTTATGGGAATGATAATCAGTTCAAAAAGAGATGCTTCATTTTGTTCTGATGAGGTCCATGGTTATTTTTTGCTATTTTATTAATAATAACGAAATCATGTTCACATTCATAAGCCTCCTCCTAGGAGCTAAATGATATAGGAATTCCAGTAAGTGTATTTCTTATGTTGCTTTGCCTTCGACAACATACTTAGCAGTAGTTTGGGAATCTGTTCAAATATGGATACAAAAGGTAGGATTTGATGGTTGTGAGGTGGTGCTGTCTTACAGACATCCTTAGACACATGTTTTTACATAAACTCTTCCCTGCACCCATTCCAGTTCTAATTGTTTTGGTTGGTGTGTGAAATTTGAGGGAATTACCTGAAATAAGGAAAACTCAATGGTAAGAATTAATGGGAAAGCACTACAGCTATAGTGCTTCCTACTGACACTGAAAGAAGAGCTCATTAAGCTGGGGCTTTAAGAGTAGCATCTACTTCTGAGAGACCCTTATATGGTCTGGTTTGGGAGATGCACTACACTGTAAATACTGTTAAATAGAATTGGGTAGAATTAATTGGGTAGAAGTTAAACTAATGCTTTCCATCAAATAATCTAATTATTCAAAATTATACCTTCTCACCAGTTTCAGTGGGCTTCCAGTCCACAGTGGAATTTCTATTTCTCTGTCAGTCTGGTCTAGTTATTTTTGGTAGAAGTTTTGACATATACCTTAAATTGGTTTTACTAGTTACTCTCATGCTACTTAGATTCAATCTTCTCTTTTGATACAGACAAAAACCACCTGTCACTTTCCATCCTGATGGAATTTTTTTTCACATGGTTTACTGAATGTGTTTTCAAGGGATCTTGGGGAGAATGAGAAAACTGTTTCTAGGTCACCTTTACATATTTGAAAGTGTGTTAAAACATAAAGATTAGAGCTCTGTTTTATTGTGTGCAAGATTCCAAACATCATTTAAACAAAATTTTATGTGATTATACATAAAATAACTGAGTTCATTAAGTTCAAGTAGTTTATAATTACCAATGATCCATAAAATCAGTTCTTTTACAGTTGACAAAAGTTCTGGTCCAAGCTATGACATAGAGTATAGTTGTGGTTAAATAATTCATCCCCTGTAATTTCTTACTCATATTCAGGTGTTGGAGTATCCTCATTGTTATATAGATTTTACTGATATGTTTCTGCCATGTGTGATATTTTTTGCTTCAAGAAAATGTTAGTTTGTTAAATAGGACTTGCCTGAAGAAATGAATGCCATTAAGAAGAGAACTGTGTTGGCAAAGCGCAAAGTAACTCCTCGTCAGGCATCTAATATTGCAGTTAATCAGAAGAAAATGCACTTTACCTGATGTATTTTGAATTCTGAGATCAGTCTTTTTTGTCTCTGTTTTTTGGTTTTTTTCTAATAAGAACAGGATCAGTGACAAGTGTCATTACCTGTGCTTCATCAGGGAAGCAGATGGAATTCAGAGAAAGATTTAAAACAGAAGTTCCATTTCAGTTTGATGTAGAAAATCCATATGCTCATCTCAGTAAGGTGATGAGGAATCTCAGAAAAATGTATTTGCTTGTAATCTTTCAGTATGATATGTAATGATATTTCAATGTACACATTAAAACATTTGTGGTTTGTGTATTGAGGTTTTCTTGGGCGGTGGTTTAGGGAGTTGTTTGTTTTGAAGGGTTTTTTTCATTTTTGGCGAGGGGCTCTATGTTGGTTTGGTGTTTTGTTTTTTCTTTTTTTTAATTTAAGAAGCTGATATAATTCTAATGCTACCAAATTCAGGTTTCTTTTTTTCTCTTCTCATGTTGTATATGCTAACTAAAAACATAACAAAATTCAGAATACTTTCTCATGTCCCTTTAAACAGTCAGCATAATGTGCTCTTGAATACAGTAGCCTAAAGGCAACTATTTAGGGGATCTTTTTTAAAACATCATGAAGGGACTTTGTGAACATATATGCAACTTTAAGAAGGGTTTAATAAGCTAAGAGATTTATTACAAGAGCATAAATTGCCTACTTTTATGGTTCAATTACAAAGTCCTTTGGATGCTTTTGAGTTCTCTCGGGGACCATACAAATACAGCTTTTTAACCTTTTTTGCAATAATTCTCTCAGCTTTTCTTACATTGATTCACATATACAAGATCTATGGATTTCACTGACAGGTTTAGGTAAGCTCAATATACCCTACAACTGTATTTTGAGTGTTCTTCTTTGAGGCAGATCAAAAACTTGAGACACTGGAAAAAGAAATGCTACTAATGTGGGAATCTATCTGCAAAACTATATGAAGTTTCTATTCCAGGCTACAAGCACATGAAACAATGTTAAAAAGAAGTGTGATTGCTCAAGAAAGTTTAGGATATTTGTGTTATATTAATATAAATTTTTCTTGTTGATTTTAATATTTTTCTTTAAATTATTTATAGACTTAGAAAATATTTTATTGCTATACTTTTATCCTGGAAGAGTTGCAGTTTTGATAAAAAAATACAATATAGAAGATTTTAATCTTCCTTGTATTTTTAAAATTATAGTTCCTATGTTTTAGAATACCCAGAGTAGAAATAGCTCTTTCTCAAGTCAATCAATTCCAAGATAATCCCAATGCCAAACAAACTTTGTAGTTTCATTTAGAACTTTTTTAATACGAAACTTGATTGACTAATTAAAATAACTGAGTAAAAATTCAGAAATCCAGAAAATTCTCCATCAGAACTGAGGATTGTGCATTGGAAAGCCTTACAAAGCTAGAAGAGTCCAGAAAATTCAGTGTACAGATCTGTGTGGGAAATCAGTCTTGTAAAGTTCCCTCAAGAAGTTGCTTTCATAAGCAAGGTTAAAAATAAAGGCACTAGATTTTCTTTCCATCAATTTGTGTACAGCACCCCCAGGAGGAGTTGCAGGGCAGCTTTCCCACTTCTCCCAGGTGCACCTCTATGTTATCACTGGATAAAGGTGTGTGGTTAATAGCACAGGAAAGATATTTATGTATGCTTTTGTCAGATACTGAAGCATAAAACTGTTAAGATGCCTGGCCTTTGGGTTGAATTTTCAGAAGATGGATTATTATTTGTGCTTTCTGGGTAGTGGTGGTGTAGGCTTGGAAGAAAGTTAAGGTCTGGGAGCTAATGCTGTGATGGACTTTCCCCTGCATCCATTTATCTGTTATGTACCAGAAGCTCATCTTTACCAAATGTTGTTGACACTTTTATCTGTTCTTTCTGTTTCAGAGCAGCACTGATTATTGGACTAAAACCCGGTGGAGAGAGATTAATGTGGAACAGATGGATGTGCAGCTCAGAAGGTTTGCCAAGGCAGGTTCCATAGCTGTCTATTTTGGCAATTTATCTGTCTAAGTGCTACCCCTTCCTCACTCTTCCCACCCACTTTGATGTTGCAGTTGGTTTATTACTCATGTCTAAACTGAATGTTTTGGAACATGCTTTGTATGGAGGGCTTTCTTTTAAAACTTGATTCTTCTGAATGAGTTTCCAGTTCCTGGGTAGGTACATGATAAAACCATGCGGTCACTCCTCTGAGTTGAGGCAGTGCGTGAAAGAATAAAGAGGTTGGGGGTTACGACAGACCCCAGCAGCTGACAGTCATTTTCAGAGACAGGTGGAATTTGCAGGGGTTTATCTTCTCTGCTCACAGACAGCTCCAGAGTGTTGGGAGCTACAGGAAAAGTACTCACTTTTAAAAGGAGGGCACTTTCTTTGCTTTAAGTATTTGCAATTCTTTGTTGACAGTAGCCCTACAGAAGACAATTCCCATGGGAAATGGGAAGTATGAAGGACAAATAACAACAAAGGCCTCCCAGACTATTTGCAGGACTCTAGCAGAATAACTGTGGTTCACACTATAGTAGTTGGGTATAAAGTCTTGAACTTAACAGATATAAAGTTTCTTCTTCTTCCCACATTTGTTTCATTCTGAAATAAATATGCTTAATTGCATGCCCAATTATTACTGCTTTAAGAGAAAAATCAGACTTCATAGTACATGTATTGGCTTAAGTTGCTTCAGAATTGTGGACTCGAACTAGCCAGTTCTGATACTGGAGGTTGTCATGTTGTGATAAGGGTGGTAAAAGCAAGGAGAGGATTGAGATAACTGAATTCTCCTTCTGCTTTTTGCATCATTCACTGTGGCACATCTGCCAGGTCCTGGAACACAGAAGATGCTGTTCACTGCCCATGAGCTGATCACTTATGTCATGTTTGTCATGCTCCAGTGGGCAATATGAGCCTTCCTTACTCCTCAGAGCAGTGTTTTCAAATGTATTAAGTTTATGGATAATTTTATCTGCAGTGAAATAATTAATATGAAACCTATACTTAAATTATCTGGGCTGTTTTAAAATAAATGCTTCTAATCCAACTGGAATCATAAAATCACTATGTAAATACAGTGTTTATACAATTCCATTACTTTAAATGACATACTGGAAAGTATATTTCCGGTCCTTGACTTACCTGCCACATAAATCAATGACTCAAATAAAATCTTCTCTAGTTGTGTACTACCACATATCTGCACATGGAACAGGAAAGCAGAGCTTCCTGACAAACTTCCTAAATTTTTCCCAAACTTATCAACAAGGTGGCTGTTACTGGCAGGTAATTGTTGCAATTGTTTTCAGGTAGTTTCTTAGGAAATGTGGTGTTTGGATAAAGAAAATTCCTGGGATGTATATATAGGCTTAGAGTTAAAGGTGAAAAATCTGATGTCATCACTGAGAGTCATATTGGAGTTGCAAAATTCTGCAGTCAGAGAGAGGCACTGGTAGGAGGTCATGAACGTGACAGAATTATTCAACTGAAGAGATTGTGGTGATGGTCTTTCATGCTCTACACATAGATCCGCCAGTGCTGTCAGACATGTCGTAGGGCCACTGCTGTCAACTGTTCAACATACAAGCAGAGAAGAGATTTAGGTTTCAGACAGAGGCATCTTGTGGGCTGAGAAGTGAATTTGTAGTGTCTGCTCAGACAAAAGGACCCAGTTCTCTGAAGGCAGACCTGGCTTGTTAAACGAAAGAGGGTGCTTCCACATGTGGCTGTCTCCCTGCTCTCTCCTTTATTGAAGTCAGAGGAACAGCTACTTGAAACTTTAGATAACAATGAAGTAAGGATTTAATTAATAGCAATACTATTTGTGTACCAATATTATTCACTCCTTTGGTACACTTGGTTAGTTAAAATTTTTTTTTCCTGAATCTTTATTGCAGAGAGTTATATTTTCTCCAGGTGTTAGTAGTGGAAATTTATATGTATGCTGTGTAACTGAATGTATTCTAAAAAAATTCCTGTCTCCATATAGGAGTTAAACAAAATCACAGCATTCTAAGCTTGTGTTTTCTTCAGTTTTTTTAAACCCCTTAAAAACATGCTGTCCATTTGCATTGTTTGAAGATGTGATATAAAATAACAGTTACAAGAGAACTTTTTAAGCTCCTGTTAGCTCTGGTTCCTCTGTTTGATAAATTATTTCAATTAGTGTAGTTTTTCTGTTTTTCCATTTTTCTAGTTTCATCTGCAAACAATTCTGTAAAGTAAATACGTGGTATATTTCACTGAACAAGTGAAAGGTTGGCAAAATTAATTAAACATAGCAGATTCTGTAATTTTCATTTGGATGGAAGTTCAACACACGTGGTCTTTTCTTGAAGGTATTTCACTGGCTCTGAAAATTGTCTATATGCCTCTTGTACATAGGATGTTTTTTAAAAGGAGAATAGACACTTTACTGTTTTGGAGCAATGAAAAAGAAAAAAGGTACTAAAATCACAGAACTGATGAAAATTGTGGTTGAATGTTGCATTTCTCATACTTTCTCTCTTCTGCCCTTTTTATTTCATCTTTTTTTCAGATCCCCTCATCTCTTATCCTTTAGCACACACCTCTCCAGACTTCCAGTGCTCTCATGTGTCCCCTATCAGCTGAACAGGGTTTCAGCTGGTTTTGAGCTTTATATTTGCTAATTGGCCAGCCAGTATTTGTGCTAACTGGGTAGTGGTAGGTCAGAGAGAAGAGATCAGCAACTTCTGAGACAATAACTTATTGTTCTCAGAACAGTGCTGAATGCATAAGCATTCACATTGCATAAAATCAGTGTTGCTTGTGGTTCTAATGACTGATTGTCTCAGCAGAAAGGCCCCAAACTGAATGGACAAAAATGCATGCATCTTGCCTCTTAGAAACAGTTTCTCCAAGACACAGCTACACTTGAGTACATAGAGACATGGGAAAAACTATATTATCTGTGCTTACTAAACACAAACATTTCAAACTTTCATATTTGGACCTCTAAGACAGTATGTCTGGGTGTTCAAGTCAAGTGGATATGTAAAACTAAGCAATATCTGGTAGCTCATCTAATTCCTAATGTAGGGAAAAAATCTATTCTCATTACAGGTTAGTAAAAAATGTTAGTGTAAAGAAGATCTTTGGTAAAGATTATTGAGATGAACTTTCTTTATTTTTAGTATAAAATATACCCTTTATGTTATGTGCATAAATTTATGCATGCTTGGGTTTCATGCTTCAAAAGGCAGAGTCTTTGTTGCAACACCTTGAGGAAACTGTACACAAACCAGTACATCTCTCCACTGTGGAGGCGATACTGGCCTGTGAAGAAAAGCAGAGAGAACAGTAAGTTTTTTACAACCCAGCCCAGACTGAACTTACTGCTTCACAAATCTGGTGGGTTTCAGATGTAGAAATGGCACTTGGTAGGTTTGGGACAAGGGCTTGGCATCAGCCCTGAAGGACTGCCGCAAGAAGCAGTATGGATATCTGGTTTTTGTTTAATTCAGAGAAAATAAGTACAGTCCAAAAAAGGTCCCATAAAAAAGATATGAGTGGCATATTAGATAATTTTAATTCTGTAGTAAATAAGCTGCTATTAGCACCTACTGGAAAAAGAAACGTGGCTTTTGCTTCCATTTCTGCTACCTCATTGGCATTTTATCACATCTTAATTACTGGTATTTTGTGGGATTATTCTAAACTGAGATGAAAGGTAAAAGCAAAGATGCTGCTCAACATTAACCATGATACTGTGCTAAGAACAGAGTATGCAACCAATATCCCATATATTTGTGTAAGGAAGCCAAAGTTGTTTGGTTTGTTTGTGTCAAACCAACTAGATTGCTTCTAAAGTTAGTTTCAGTCTGATTTCAGAAGGGTACCCTCTGCCATTTGATTTTCACTTTGCTCTTGTTTACCTTCAACTTCTCCTGAATGTTTCTGTCCTGCTGTGAGTATGCTTTCTCTTTGCAAGAACTTTCAGTAGTTTTGTTTTTCAACACAGAATATCTGTTGAAGGGAAATGCAAAATAGGAAAGAGTCTTTAAAGGGGTGATGGATATCTGACAGAAGTGTCTAGAATTTCTCTCTCATAGCAAAGATACTATATCTTTCTATTGAAGTTAGTTATATTTTCCTCCTTAGAGTTACATGCAGTACCTGTGTATGGTTTTTTTCTCTTATTAATATGAAACCTGAATAATTCCGTAGCCACTTCCTAGTATGTAACCCTATCTAATAATTTGCATTATGTTTTGTGATCATCCCCTTGTTGCATTGCCTAGTTTTAAAATGTAAGTCACTGATCTTTGCTAAGGGCTATTTTTAGTTTGCCAATAAATGTTCTCATGCAATTAGTACAATTTTTGCAGAGTCTTGTGCATATCTGTATGGAGATTATAACCACAGAATTTACAATTCAACTTCATGCTCATCATCTTAACCATTCATTTGTCCTACCCTTCCTATTAGTGCTCACCTGGATTGTTTTGGAGGTGGCTCAAATGTTTGTTTAAACCAGGATTTCTTCTGGCATCTCATGTTTAATACCAGCAAATTTGTACATACAAGCCAATTTTTGTGGTGATGTAGTTCCTGATGTAGGAGAACTAATTTCTAGTAGCAATAATGGTGGATGGTACTGAGGTCCATCTGGTTTCAGAGGGTTACCTACAAGTTTTCAGGTCATTTGGGGAAATGCTTTCATTACCCACTTCTTGGAGAACTTTCCTTGGTTGACCCTCAGAAAATCACGGCCATTTGCACCGTAGATGTTCATGCCAGAGATGTATTGTCAAGCCTTTGAGCTCAGAAGGGATGTGTTTGAATCAGCTATATTTTGAATGTACAGTTTATTTTGCCTTCAGTAATTCACAGTGTGTTTTGCTCTCCTTTTAGAGGCACACGTGCATCTGTAGAGCAAGTCACTCCTCTCCTGTGGTGACTCTTCATAAGTACATACAACTGAAACTTTGTATGTTTATTTAAACCAAAGTGCTCACTCTGTGTAACTTTGTTCAGGTAAACCTAAGGTGGCTGGCACATGCTCTTGGTTTTAACGAACAAAACGTGTCACTGGACGGGGGTTGAAATAGGAAAGAATTCTCATTTTCCTTCTAACCCCTGAGCCTCAGAAATAAAATTGTTTTCTAAGATAGCCTTATAATAAGAAGAAACGAGGCTTGTGGAGTAAAATGAAACTCATTCTGGTCAAAGTGAGGTCTGCTTCCACACAGATTGCATTGTTTGTAAGGAGAGGTCTTGGCTTAGTGACAATGTGTTCTGCTGTAATAGCTCTATTAAAATGATCTCCTATTACACTTGCATCTATATGAAAGGACAAATGCCTTGAGGTGATCTAATCCTTTATAAATGGTTGTAGTAGGTATAATCCTAAGTGGCTAGGAAGGAAGTGTGAAACCTACAGATGACAGTTTTAGGATTGTGATGGAAGGCATTTCTTCCATCTGAATAGCTCCTACCTGGCGGCATGGTTCTGCAATGGCCTTATAGGGCACCAGTTCCAGAGCTTTTGCTTGGTTGTCACAGCTATGCCATAGATGGGATGATGTCCAGAAACAGTTTTGCCAACATTTGTGATGTTCAGTTTCAGTACTTTTCTGAGTACTTGGGAAATAACCCTTGGCTAGTTATTACACCTTTGACTGACAGGTAATGATTACTACTGCTAACAGCCTGCTTTATCTGCTCCAGTGAATAAAAAGTTAAACTTTTCTTGCAAGTTCAGTGTTCTTTCCTAACTCATATGTATAAAGTTAATAAGACACAGTATCATTGAGCTATGTGTGCTTGTAGGTGTGCAAATTTAAGTAATGGTTTAATGATTTTAATGGTCATTACATTTAAAATAACTAAAATATTTTTTGTATATCTTAATGTGTGTATTCAGTGTCTACTCTGGTGGGGAAGATGAGTGGATCTTTGCCAAGGTTAATCAGGAGTTTTCAGCAATTGTGTTTGGGGGTTTTCTTGGTGTGTTAAAGTCCAAACCCGTATTTTTTTCACACCACATAAAATGAAACTTTTTTTTTTCTGGAAGGGTTTTTTATTCCACTATGGAATTTCTTATTAAAATAAGTGACCCAAAAGGATGCGCCCAGATATCCTGGGTGACTTAGTATTTACAACCCTCTTGTTGGGTTGTGGGGACCAATTCTGGGACTTTAATCTTTGAAAGAGGCAAAACAGCAACTACAGTCTCTTGTTTCCTATCCTATGTGACCATTGATAGGATGTTCCTTCTTGCTAAAATATGTTGATGTAGTTAGTTTTCTAAAATAAGCATTTACCAAGTAGTACCACACCTTGATTTTGCATGAACATGGAAGAGGTACATTTGTGGTTTAGGACATTAAATTTTTATGAGGTCTTGGAATAAATCACCCACGAAAAATAATGTTTGGGATAAAAACCCTACCTTCTAATGTTGCAGAAGTTCATTGCAATGCAAACAATCACTTTTCTTATGTTAAGGTATTATATTACTCTAACCCAAGCTCTTGACCTAAAAGTGAGTGGTCCTCCTGTAGAACCAGGTGGCATTGGTAAGACAGATATCACTGAGGTTTTAGGCTGTGCCTTTGGTATGATGGTATACATCTTCAACTGTTCAGAACACATGGTTGACAAGGTGAGATGTTCTGCTAAGCAGTATGGACATTGTCATATAACTTCTTTTTCATGTGAATTACATTGGAATCTTGTTTTCAAGAAAAAGTTGTTAAATCTTTCACTTTTGATTTTATTCTATAGGGAATATCTATAAAGATTTGGTCCAGACAGGAGCTTCGTGGTGCTTTGATGAATTCAGTTGGTACCACTTCAGTCAATGGTGGCAGTACAATTAAAGACTACCCATGATGCAGTTAGGAACAAGAAAAAAAAAGTGAGTATTTCAGCAGTGCTTCTTTATTTCCCTTTGCAGGCTATAAATACTGAACCAGTAATACCTTTCTCCAAAGTTCCTCTGAAACCCTTTGTAAATGACGGAGTAGATGGAAATGCTAAACATGTAATATACTACCTTAAAATAACTTTTTCTTCAAAATGTAGCAACAAATGTGAATGAAGTCCTGGTCTGACAGAATTCCAATTAAAGCTTTACTGTTGGAACTCTGGTCCTGTTCAAGACCCACAATACGAGATCATGGTATCATATGGGTGAGAAGTTTGATGGAATTAAACTTTGCAAGAAGTCTCAATGGTTCCAGGGTTTTCCAGCACTTTTGAGACGTGCTTTGTGTTTCTGCTGTCTCATATTCTCCTTCCTCTGATTTTTTTACTCAGTGCTGTCTTTGGCCTTTTCAAACCCAGTGCATCTGTACCAGTCTCATTTATTCTGAGCACTCCAAAAAAATTGAAGTGCTTTAAAAAATTATGGCACTTTTGATAATGGTTGGGTGTTACACTTCCAGACCCTGTGCAGCTGCTGGCTGTGGCCTCCCATCGTTGCTGGTGAATGACAGTGCTGCAGACTGTCCCTGCTCTGTGCTTTAGTGGTACCTGTCTCTGTGTTGCTTAACTGCCTCCTTTGTGTGCAGCAAAGTTATTGAATACTAACTACCAACAGTGCCTAATTAGCTCCTCTTGCTTTGAAGTATGGTCCTTGTTAGCTTTGACTGACACTCTTAATTGTGACTCTCTTGTGCTCTGCTTTTAAAAATGTTTGCACACATCAGACATTTGATTTAAGTGACTTATTCTTACTGTGTTTAAACACTAATCTGTGTATTTGGACTATGGGGTTTGTTTTCTTTCCTAGAACCTGTGTCATGGTTGTCCCTGACATTGAAGTGATCTCTGAAATTATGTTGGTTGCTACAGGATTTATTGATGCATGTCTGTTAGCCACTTGTAACCTCTCTGCAGGGAGCTGCTCCCTGAACAGGTGAGGGTCTCTTCTAGGTTTGATACATGTCTATTTACACATCCTCCATACCAATGCAGCTGGATATTGTATAATAATGGGAGGGATTTATGTATATAGTCTTTTATTTTGAAGACAGTTTAAATCACATGTCCATCCTTAACAAATTGTCAGATAAGAATTTGAAAGAAAATGTCCTTTCCTCTGATCTTGAGGTGTTTGTAATGCATTAACTGTGCATTAAATAGTTGCATATCACCACTTCTTACCTTGGATGACTGACTACATTGTGCGGCTGTGTAATATCCATTAGAAAGATAACTATCTTTTGAAGACGAGAATAGCAGAGTAAGAATTATTCTGAAAAACAGATAGCATATTCTAGGTGGATGTACACTTCTTTAAACTTTTATCAGTAAATGCAGAGGAGGACTGTTTGAAAAACTGGGGAGGGAGATAGGAGGCAGGGGACAAGCCTTTCTAAGTAATTTAATTATTACAGCAGAAAGAATTCATATTCAGAAACATGAACTCAAAATCTAAAATCTTGGAGAACACTTAAACCTTAAGCCATAAATGCAAATGTCAGGGCCATTGTGAAATCAAAAGCAACTTTATTTTTATGTCTGCATAATTTTGAAATTATCTCTAAATATGCTGAAGATTTCCTGACACACTCTTGCAATTTTCTAGAGATAATGAAATTAAACCATGCATATCTTAGGATAATTAATATTGTTTGCTTCACTAGAACAAGGATGCCTCAAATCTAATGATTACTTTGTCCTAGAGACACTTTCTGAATTGAGAAAAGTAATTTATACCATTCTTTGACAGTTCAGTATTAATCATAGTATTAATAATAATATTAACATTAATATTTGAAGCAAAAGCTATCATGTTCTTGTTTGTTTGCTTTTTAAATCTTGCTATATTTTTAAGGGAAATGGGAGAAATCAAATCCCTTTGATAAAAATTCTGGGTGCTGACAAAAAATGTACAGCAGTTCAGAGAGTTCTGAGAGTATTGGCCCAGTGTTGGGACTTTTAGAATCTTTAATATACCTTTGGGGCATTAGGGTCCTAGCCTATGAAAATTGCTGTAGAATAGGGTTATCAGGTCTTTCAGTGCATATGCAGTGAAGGTAGGGACTTCTGGTCCTGTCATGCCATGTCAAATAGCCTGAATGCCTAAAGTCCTTATATGCCGGACAATCCACACACCAGGCTGCTGTTATGATGCATAGCCTATGCTTATAATAACTCACGAGAGGGAAAACCAACCAGAAAAAAATATTTGCCTCTATCTAACCAAAATATTATTAAGGACAGTATATTCCTAAATATCCTTGTTTCGTTATCAACTCTATTTTTAAATTCTTTGCCTAGGTGTACCATTTCTAAAATGTGCAAACTCATTTCCAGTACAGATAATTGTCATCTTTATTACCTCAGAAAAAAATTTTTTTGAATGATCATGAGCTGTCATGAATTTGAAAATTACTTCTCATTTTTTATTCTTTGTGATATATTTAGTGCATTTGATTCACTTTTATAGAGTTACCACTGTTGTATAAGAGGATAGAGACATGTCAACTTTAAAAATGGTATATTTTTAGGTTATGAATTTGTTTTCAGTTTTGATTTTAGTTGACTTTTTTGGTTGGTTTGGGGGTTTCTGTTTTGTTTTGATTTGTGTGTGTGTGTGATAATATTAACTAGTCTGTACTTATATTGAATTTCTGGGTGTGGTTTACAGCATACATTCTCAAACTCTACCCAACTGGTAGCCTGTTTGGGTACTGACAATGATCTCTGACAGCAGGATAGTTGCAACTCCAGAGAGATTTTTCAAATTGAGGGATGGGCAGCGTGCACACACTAAGGAAACTGTGGCCCAACACGAAGGGTATGTTGCATGCTGACACAAAAGAGACTGTAGCCGCAGCAACGCAGAGGTCAGAGGGGAGCTGAATATCCCCATACTAAGCCAGTTGCTCTTATGTTAGCTGGTCCCACTGCTGGCTATTCCAAAATTAGCCATCTGGGATATCTACATGAGCTGTAAGGACACCTTTAAGATGTTGGCGTAGCCTTAAATTTAGAGAGCTGTAACTTCATGGTAGACCTCTTCAAAATTGGCTGTTGGGGTACTCCAATCATTCAAGGTGAGGTTCAAGTTGGTTAATTTACAAAATGGTTCAAAATCCTTCTCTTTCTTTGTTTCTTGGGAAGCAGTGGGAGAGAGGTGAGTATTACACAGTCCTGAAAAAATGAGAAAAAGGGACT
>JAOXXN010000395.1:30640026-30656843 GCA_026770055.1 Myrmophylax atrothorax
ATGTTGATAGGTTGTCCCATTTCACTTTTGAGAAACAGAAAAGTGTTGCTAACATCAGGTCGTCAGTAGAAGTTTGGTAGCCATTTTTTGCTTTCCATATTGCATTATGAAGGCAGAGTTTCAATGAATACAGTAATACTTGGTGATGCAAATATTGCCATTTAAGAATAGGGAACAAAGTGGTGGAATACTGAAGATGTAATAGATATACATTTCTTCCTTTTTTTTTGTTGTTTCCTCTTTTCTTTAGTAGAACTCTTACACTGGCCTAAAGCTACAGCAAGGCTACAAATGAATAAAAATTTAATTTGACTCTGTATGTTAAGTGACTGTTTTTTTTCATAAAAACTACCTCTTAGTTTTATTTCCTGTGCTAACATGACCAATTAAAATATTTTCGCAGCACTGTTAATGACTGAGGACTTCAGGCTATCAAGTCAGTTTTGGTAATTGCTGGGTCGCTGAAACACGGAGACAAGAACAGACCTGAGGATCAACTAAAATGTTCACTTAAAACCATCTAAGGGTAGGAGATACTTCTGATGTTTCACTTTTGGATAAAAACATAATCTTAAAAAGGGAATGATTTAATGCTCCTTCAATATGTTATTTATTGTTCTTTTCCGGAGAAATGTGAATCTAAAGAGACTTTAATTTGCCCAAAATAGTGAGAGATAATATCCCAGTTTTCAGAGGCTGATCACTGACCTGTTTCCAGCTCTGGATGTTCCTAGGAAGAGGAACCTACAGTTTGAACAGATGAGTAAGAAATCTACCCTGAAGCTTCACTTGAAGCTTGAAGAGAGCTTTGATCTCAAAGTAAAAGAATTCATTGCCTTTAATTACTCCCCTTACGAGTTTCAATCAAAATAAGAGAAAATGTGTCTGCAAGTGCAAATGAAGGTTATTTTTGAGTATGTTACAGTATTGATAAAGTCTCCCTCAATGACTCAGTATTTCAAATGCATTTTGTCATGGCAGTAATGCTCCTCAGTGTGATAAATATGCCCATAAGGAAATGTGTATCCTATTCAAAAAAGCTCTCTGTAGTGAGAATCTACAGTGTCAAACATCTTTGTTTGTGCACAGCACCAAGCATTTGTACTTGCAAGGAAGCAAAAACATATAAATAAGAAGGTGTGGATCTGGAATGTGTGTGGCTACATATGACTTTTAGTGTGCTCCGGTATTTATGTATAATATAATGCACATTGTGCTATACACATTAAAAACACACATGTACCTGTATATATGCAAGTATACTCATAAGAATTAGTTGCCTATAAGCTAAATTTAAATATTAATTTTGATTTGAATTACAGACGGAGGGACAAAATTAGACTTAGAAACACTGGTTAGTATAGAGACCAAATATAAGTGTGCTTATTATCCAGACCACTAAGAGCATATATTTCCACCTTTCTTTGAGGAACATTCACATCTGCTGTATGCAATAGCACACTCCTTACCTTTATTAGGGTGTGTTGGAAACAGAAATAACCAGGCTGGATAAATGTAGCCGATCTCAGGATTTATAAAGGAATTTATGCTCTTTCCTATCTTGTTCCATTGTCCTGATCGAAGAGTGAAAGACAATAAACTATACCTTGGGGTATTGTGAACTTTACAGTCAGCCTTCTATAAAGTATTTTGTTTCCCACTAACTGTATGAATCAGAAACTAACCACTGAGGAACACGAACTTGTTCCTGTTAGATTTTATAAAATCAGTGTAAATGCTCTTCACTAAGACAGAAATCCACAAGAGGAAAGCTGTTTCCATTCTGTGACTCATAGAACTATTTCTTTGCAAGCAATATATTGCTTTAGTAGTCTGACCTTATATTTTGCTGAATTATAGCTGCACAACTGTTCTAAGTGTGGAATTCACTCTGCTGAAGTGATGCAAAATTGTGATATTGTGAATAATTGTTCTGTGTCTCTGCGTTGGCACAGGCCTACTGTCTGGCAGAATAGGATTTGTCCTCACTTGTTGAGGTAACTGCTCTCATTACCTTGCACCAATTCTCTTATCATTTTCTGGAAGACAAACGTTGCTTGGTGCAACAACAGCTCTGCTGAGGCAGATCTGCCAAGAAGGTGCAAGTTCATTTTTTCCTGTTAAAGGGAATAGGGATGTAGAGTGGGAGGTATTTTTTTTTAATAATTATGTCTCTGTGACAAGAACTACAACAGGAGAGGAAAGGTGCTCACTATGTGAGCCTTCTGTGTGGTAGGCTGTTCAGCTGGAGGAGCTACTGGCAGCACGTCACTCCATGTTTGTTGTTGGAAGGGCAGGGACTGGAAAGAGTAAGGTACCTGCCTACTTATGCAGCATGTTTTCACAGAATCACAGACTATTGAGTTGGAAGGGAGCCACAAGGATCATCGAGTCCAACTGTTAAGTCAATGGCCCACATAGGGGATGGAACCCATGACCTTGGCTTTATTACAACCAAGTTTTAACCAACTGAGCTAATTTCTATCTCCTATTGTAAAGAAATTGCTGTGGTGCTCACAGAAAACATTCTGCATGTTGCCTTTGCCTTAAGCTGTAGTGTAATAACATGCTGTTCAGGCCATTCAGTCAGCCACTTGATAGGCAATAGAAAGCTCAAATGTTACAAGCAAATTCTACATTTTATGTGGTGTTTGCATGTCCTGAAGGACAGTTAATAGTGGCCTGAAGTAATGAGCATTCAATTTGACAGACAAAGTAATACTTTGTTCTGGAAGAAGAAGCAGGATATTTTAATTAGGCTTCTAGACAGACATCATGGAATTTATTGCCAAAACACTGGGCAAATAATTCTAATACATAATGCTTGCTTATTTCTGCTATTAAATGTTGGCAGCTGCATAGATTTTCTTCTCCATTTAACACTTTCTATAATAATTAACTGCAGAGTACAGCCATTTCAGAATGGGAGAATCCTTTCCTGCCTTTAGGCTTAATGGAAATTTGGGTCTAAACTAGCACAGAGGCAAGAGTTAATCAAGGTGAATAAATGGCTGAGTGCAGGGATTTGCACTCAGGGATCCAGTTCAGGAAAAAGTCCTATTGTATCAAAACAGTGTCACTAGCATGTACCCTGTTTCTCTTCTTCAGGTGCTGAAAGTTCTGCTCCACACGTATGTGAACATAAAAGAAATACCTGTTTGGTATGATCTTAACCCAAAAGTTCTGACAGCTGATGAACCATTTGGCTGTCTACACCATGAAACCTGAGAATGGAAAGATGGTAAGTAGCACATGTGTTCTTACTAGGGCCAGTTCCTGGAGGCATCATTCTCCATCCAGAATGGACAATGCCAGAATTCAGTGGAGGTGTTAGAGGCAGAATTCTTGCATTTTTCTGAGTTTTGATGCAATGAGTTGTGGGTGAATACCACTGGTCGTTCTGGAAAGACTGGAGGGCAGGGCAGGATGCTAGTACACAGAAACATATTAGCCTGAAAAATTGTGATTCAGCTGCTTTAAAGGGTGAGTTATTTTCTCCACAGACTCAAGAAACCTCCAATATCTCACCCTTCTCATTAAGATAAATGACAGACTCTCCTGTAATCAAACCAGAAAGTGGCCATTATTACATAAAATGCAGTCATTTTATTCTATCAAGTGTTCACTGGAGTTTTTTTGTTACACTGAATAACCATCTAATAAAACAAGCCAAGGAAAGAAGCGTAGTTTTGATGCTGTAAAAGCTTCTTGTTTCAGTGATGCGTCAAGTCCACTGAAGTTTTAGTTGCAGTGCAGTGTTGTTATTTCAGCATTAAACAGATAAGATTGTATTGAAATATAATTTGCAGGTCTCCTGTCATCTTTTTGAGAGAGCAAGCCAATGTTACCCACGAGGGGCCAAAAAAACTAGATTCAAATAGAAATATAGATCCTGTGTGGACTGAGGCACTCAACACTGTTATGGATGTTAACAAGGATGTAAGAAACGGAGAAACAATTACAGTGGCTTCCCCGCTACCTGTTCTCCCATTTTCTTCTTTCTTTATTTTTCTGGAGATAAAGTGCATTCCCTTTTTCTTTCATTCTTAGAATTTCTTTGGCTTTCACTACTGCTAAATAATATTTTAGCACCTAATTTACACAATGTCTTGCCTATTTGGTACAAAATAAAAAGACTTAGAGTAGCCTACATATACTGTAAGGTTGATTGTGCCTCCTAGAATATGAATTATTGTAATTTGAGATGTTAGTCATAAGATTATTGAAACTGGTATTTGGAAAGCCTCTCAGTAAAAGATATTGAAGATTCCATGACTGAAGTCCTCACATGACTATACCACGGAAGGATAGTGATAGGAAATCTAAATAAGTCAGTTTAAGAACAGTAGCATCTAGTCTCTTTATTCCCTTCTTATTAGTTATACAGCTAAACCAATTTTGTGGGCGGCTGTCTGAAATGCTGTAGTGTGATGAAATCCAAATCTAAAATCTGAACATAACCTTAGGAAAATGGTGGGATTGTAGTCCATTCGCTTAAGCTTTCCTGTCTTAGGAACTTAAACCCTAGTGACATGGTCTCTGATTCCTCAGCAAGGTGCCCGTTGGGGCAAGCCAGATAGCCTAACTTTAGCCAAGCAACAGAGTGTGTGTTTTTCAAGAGAAATTTTGGACCCTAAGTTTAGGGTCCTACTCTGATTCATTTTCTGATTATTTCTTTTGTCACTGAGAGAGATTGTGCCTCCTCAGTTTTTAGCTAATTTATACTGAGAAATGTAGATATAAAGAAGGCATTATAGGGCATTTCTCTTAGAGATATTTTTTTTTGTTGTGATGCTACAAAAGTGTGAAGAGGAAAGTTCTAAAACTCTGAAAATTACTTGTCAATGTTTTGCTTACTTGATTTCTTAAGAAATATCTAGTTGAATTTGCCTGTTAAAGACTAAAAAAATTGGAAACGGATTTACTGCTGGTTAAAGTAGATCAAGGCTATGTGAAGGAACAGATTTATGCATTATTATATTCACCCATTTTGAGGGTTAATATTTGGTAAAAGAGTGGTCCTGTGGTGTAAAGGAGAGCACTCTGCACTCTGAATCCCAAGGACCTGAGTTCGAGTCTCAGTGGGGACCGTCCCCTGGCAGTTCAATGCCTCCCTGCCATCCGATCCTGTCAGATCTCGGATGCCCAAGCAGGGTCAGCCCCGGTTAGTACCGCATGCTGTAGACAGTCCTGAGGACTTCACTGTCACTGTCCAAGATCACTCGGCCGTGGCAAATGGACCCTTAGGACTTAAACGGTGGGGCCAGTTCTGCACACACTGTGCCTCACCTAAAAAATCCACTGTGCAGGCTGGGAGAGAGCCCTTCCCAAATCTTTGTTAGTGAAGTCCGGCCGTACATACATACATTAGGTAAAAAAACACAGCGCTTGGAAAAGAAAGATGTATCAGGCAATGAAGCTTGTAGGTGCTCACAGTAGGTAAAGGTATTTATTGCCAACTACTTGCTCAAACAGTTCTACATCTAGTGAAAGCCAGGCCAAAATTAAATTGAAATAATTGAGAAATTAAACCAACTACCTCTTGCATCAGCCTTTGCTTCTCTACCAGTTACAGGGAGACTAGTGTTCTGTAAAGGCTGAGATAGAACTACTGCATTTCAACTGCAACCTGGTTTCAAAAGCTTCCTACTAGAAGAAATTGAATAAAAAATTTCAAGTAGAAATGCTGTGTAAAAAGTAATCCAATAGAATAATTTCTTGTATTAATTGTGTTTGAGAATGAGAGAATGGTGTACCCTGTTTCATCACTTTTTAGAATTTAGTCCTAGCCAGAGAGAGAGAGAAATTACTGTTTGCTTTTAAAACTAAACAGTGATGTGTACATGTTTGATGGGGGTTTTTCCTTTTCAATTTTAGGCAATCTTTGTACGTGTATCCGAGACTACACATTTCCAATACTGTATTGGTTTACTCATAACGAAAGGCAAACCAGTCTTGCTTGTTGCCAATGCTGGAGTAAGAAAAACAGCGTTTGTAGACAGTAGGCTTGGTGATCTCTCTGAAGGCCAACATCCCTCTCACCTACCACACAACATCAGCTGTGCTCCAGAGTAAATTCCATACAGATGCCAGAAACTTATCTTCTCTCAACAGCAAACATGAAAGTATTCCACAGTTATTACAGTCTCATCACAGCCATTGGCCACTGCTGTTGTCTGGGCCTTGGCAAGTTCATTGCTTTGCAAACTGGAAAACTTTGGAAGTTGTAGCAGGCAAGAGAAAAGGAGGAGGATGAAACTCTTTGGTGCAAGCTGAAACTGACACTGTGCTCCCACAAGTTGCTCTCTCATTGTGGACCAGAGAAAATTTGGTTTTGCGTATGTTCATAAAAGCCTTCAGCCAGCTTTGGCTAGCCTGGGTGTCTCTGCATGGTGCCTGTAGCTGTACAGATGTGCCAAGAACTTGGACTTGCTTTTGCTAGGCACCATGCAACACCCAAGGAGGGTCAACCCCTGACTAGTGACCTTTGGAGTCTCCATAGGTGAGATGGATGCAGATCAAAGGAAATACTAATATAATGCACAAGTAGAGGGGGCTGTATGTTGGCCAAAATTGTTGCACTGTTGGTAGATTTTGGAACAAGAGGAGTCAGACAGAGCAAAATAGGCTCATAAATGATCTGTGTCTCTTTTGCTCTTTACAAACAACCCAATCAAGGGGGAGCCCAGCTGTCAGTGGATATGCCCTCTTTGCTTTCATTTTTTTTAAAAATCCTTCCAATAACTTGAACTGATACAACTATACAGGAAAAAATTATGTGCCGTGTTCACTGTACAGCTTTTCATGATAGAGAAATAAGTTAATGAACTGGTTTATCCTCTCATGTGTCTGGGAGAAGATACCGAGAATAATTTTTCACTTTTATAAACTTTCCAAAATTTTAGAATTCTTCAGATAAAGTCTTTAGAAGCATTTATGTTTGCTTGATATGTAATTTAATGGTTTTTGCAATTGTCTAATTTTCAGCCAATCTACATTGTGCTAATGGAGCAAACTTTCACCAGGCTTAAAAAAATTGGTATAAATTCAAAAATTTTAATTGAGTAAGTTTTTACCCTGTTTTTCCTTTCATGTCTTGTGTTAATTTCTTCTGTATTCAGATCAGATAAGCAAAGACCATTTTCAGTCTACTTTGTACTTTCGTTTATTCTTTGAAGTGTTTCCAAATTCACGTTAACATAGAAACCTGCATTAACAGAACTTTAATCACCCTTTTGCCCTTCAGAATGAAGGGAGAGCTTAGGAGAAAAGAAATCTGCTGTGCATCAGAGTGAGATTATGAGCTGTTGTAAACTGTCATAGCTCCTTTAGTGGGGAATCAGCCTAAAAAGGCTTTCAGAAATTCCTCTGATCAGAGAGGGATTTTTCAGCTAATGATGCCATTCCAGTAGCAACCATGACTATGGCACTAGAGTACAAAAGCATACGTTCCAATTGCAACCAGAAGCTGATGAAAGGAGTTCCTGGGCAGCAAAGGTTGTGTATTCTTCTTGTAGGAAACTTCTTAAATCAACTAAAGAGGTGAAGTCAGCATTACAAGGGCTTGCTCTGCAAGTGTATCACACCCACCAACTGTCTTGTGGCATAAAATTTGAGAGTTTAAGAACCTTTAAGGATTTGCTGTGAAATGTTAGTAGTATTTCCTTTGTATTTTAAGTCAGTGCTTTAAAACATCCACTGCTCCTTCTAAAAAGATGTAAGACATGAACAAGGAAGTGGACTTGTCTGGTTGGTTTCAGCTCTTCTGTCCGCTGCTCTTCAGCCAAGCCCCTCTTTTTAAATGCTCTGTTTAGCAAGTCCCTCCACTAATCACATTGAGTGAAGAACCGTGTGACAATCCAGAACCAAGTATATTGTGTTTGCTTTCTGTTGTGTTTACAACACTTTTTTTTATCTGTGACAGAATGATTTTGTGCTCTCATGTACAGCTCAAAATGACTGCCTCTTTTGTTAATTTTGTGTTTGTGTGTGCCAATGCTTCTTCCTGTAAAATTCATTGAAGTGATACACTGAAATGCCTTCATATATCTTAGGCGATCACTCCAAGCAATTCTTTGGAACAGTCAAATTGTGAATTGTTTTTCAAATGGAAAGAGTCATTCACAGCAAATTGCACAAATGAGCAATTTCAATTAAGTCTCAGTTCATAAATAAGAGATGAGAGCTGAACTTGAAGCACAGTTATTCACTACATTGCCATGTTCTTTCCATAGTTTAGAGGTTAAAAGACTTTTCTTACAGATCATACCACTTTTAATCTGCAGTCTTTTCTGTCAGTTCCTATCTTTTCTGTATCCACATAACATTTTTTGAGGTATGTGCTAAAGTGGGTGAGATTAACATATAGTGTAGGGTTTTATTTACCATTTTCCCAGGCATATGACTCACCTGCTCTGCCTCTAGAACAGCAAAATATTTTAAAATGTTACTTGAAGGAGGCATGTTCTGATGCAAACTAATATTGGTACATTAAGACTGAGGTCTTCAATAATATTAGAATTTGGAACACTGCCACAGAGAACAAAAATGTGCAAATATTCATAGATTATAATTGAGGACACTATTTAAAATTTAGATAAGGTTAAGGAACTTTGTTATATTGGCTGGTCAAAATCACTGTTGAGGTTTGCAGATGATTAAATTCACTGAAAAATCTAAGATGACAACACAATAATTCTGTATTCCTAATTTCCCTAATGGAAACTGCTTGCAGTGATGTATTTGTTTATACCGCTTTGCCTAAGAAACCAAAAAGTCTGCTGCAAGTCAGGATCATGGCCGTGCTGTGACATACAGCCTTCAGCTGTCACTGTGCAAGTGTAGTTTCCGTTTTCTACAAGCTCTGGTGACCATGTTGCCCAGTTTTTAAAGAAACAAGACAAGTTCAAAACCATATACTTATATTTTGCTCTTTTACTTTTTTTCCCCCCCTAACCCAAAGTATTTTAATATACAGCCCAATACAATGGAAAAAAAAGAAACATCCGTAGTCTGCATTTTTTCCTATTCAATTTCTTATACATGGAACTGCTAATCCTTTTTTTCTTTTCTTCCTCACAGTCCTTTCTTGTTGACAAATATTAAAGTCTTTAAAAATGTGGCTTTAACTATCTCAAAATCAGTATCAGGTGTATCCCAAATTCATGATATTACTGACTAGGCAAAACAGAAAATGTGGGTTAGATGCACAGAATTTTTGAGAAATCTTTTTCCTCTTCCCAAGCAGTATTAAGTCTGCATGAAATTCTCTTTTGTGCTGGAAGAATTAAAACAACTTTATTCCCTAAGTAGTTCATAACCCCATTTGGTTCAAAACACATCTCTGAATGAGACAGACAAAACTTTAGAATTTAGGCTGCTCGCTGAATATAAGAACTCCAATCACTGGGACATGCTGAAAAGTTTTCTTTGAAGTCCACCAATTACAGTGGTGCCATTTTGTGCAAAAAAATTTGTGTGGTCATTTAAACAACAAAAATATATGGCATGGGAAGGAAGAGTGTTAGTTTTCCAGTCTTGCTGTAATAAATTGCTAGTGATTTCTGCAGGTTATTGTTTCCATGTACAAAATCATAGCAGTGCAATTAGAAATCCAGCCTTCATGGATGATGAATTCCTCCTTATGTATCTGTGGAATGCTTCCTTTAGTGGCAAAAGTTGAGGATCACATCATACTGAAATGCAGTAATATATTAATGCTTAATAAAAGTTGTTTATTTCTGTGTTTTCAAGATGACTTAACACCTTTCTGTAGTTATTCTTTCCCTTACACATCTAAGAAAAGCAGTGCAGCCAGATAAAAACTGCACAAATTCAATATTTATGTCTGAAGATTTTACAGTTCTGATGAATACATAAGAGTCTTTGAATTAATTTGTTCACTGTTGTAATAAGTTCGTTACCTGACGGTCTGCATTCAGCATCAGATAAGCACCTCATTTTGGATAATAGGCTTAAATTTAATGCAATCAGCTTAATTTTCCTTAATATGGGAGATGCTGCACTAGATTCCTGATGAAATGTCCTAATCAAATGAGTTTTATAATTTATATTTTTGCAATTTTTATATTTTGGCAAAGTTCTTGTTTAATCCTTCCCAGAAGAAGGAGAAAATTATCTGTTCACTGATGAACTTTCTGAGTGTCAGGATACCAGGGGATTTCACATTCAAAGCATTTCAGTTTCAGAGAATGCAGATGGATATGCAATGACATTTTCAAAAGCTGTGAAGTAGTCAATCAGCTAAATCAACAAGATTCTTCTGGAATTCAGAACCCCATGGTGATGCTTTCTCACAGGCAGTCTGTGGGTTTCACTGATTGTCAAGGACTTCAGTGGTTCAGAAAACAACTTTTAGGTGATCAAATGTTTCATAAATTTTAGCCAGCATGATTTTGAATCCTTGATTATGTTTATTTTCAGTATTGCTTCATATGCTAAAATTTTTTTATGTATGTTGTATTTCAGAGACATTTAGAAAAAAAGCTGGAGAAAAAAACTAGTAATAACTATGGTCCAATAGGAGCTGAGAAACTTGTCTATCGTGTTGATTATTTGAATATCCCTGGAGAGGATAGATATGGAACAATCCAATCTCATGTGCTGATTCAGCAGCAAATAGATTATGGACCGGATTTACTTCTTACTTAATGTTACATTTTTTGTATTGTGGTCCATGATAGGATCCCTAAACCACACAGAAACAGAAAGCTTCAAGATGAATTGATTAAAGAGAAAAGCATATGCTCCCTGGAGGTTATAAACAGTTTTAGAAAAGAGACGCAGAAAGTAAAGGGCCTATGGAGAGTTTTGGAAGGAAAATATCCTTTAGCTGTTCTTTATGGTGCTGCTGGATGTTGACCCCATTGATTGACCCATTGAGAACAGGGATATCTGAGATACAGAAATTGACTCATTAAATTCCAGTTTACTAGATGTTTAGCCTATACCACCTTCTATCTTTTGTTCACCTTGTAGAGACAACAGACAAAATCCAAGAAACCAAATGATACTGGTCCAAATGAATGGACTTTCTTTGCCATGAGAAGAAGAACACAGAAGATGGCCATTGAAGGATAATTCAGTTGATCTGGGCAACTAAGGTAATTCCCTTCTTACTTTCCAAATGACAATTTAATTTTTTTTGTATTTAAAATATATTAGTATCCTTCCACCAGAATCTGTGTAAAAGCAAATTTTCCAGTTTAAAAGTCAACTTATTCATATTTTATTTCATTCTGTTACAGGAGGACCAATATTTTGTGTATTTCTTTGTTATCATAAATGCATATTAGATTCTTGTTCATTTACAAGTACATCATTTTTATGTGACATGAAGAAAATACGTGACTTACAAAGAATACATTGTGAATGATCTGGTAAGTAAAGAAGTAATCAGACATTTAAAAAGTGAGTTAAATACACATTGCTGTCTGTGTATTGTCAAAAGGAGGTGCACAGACAGGCATTCCACACACAAAACGAGCCATACTGCAGTGGTATTAGGAGGCTGAGTGTATCTACTCACTTCTTTGCTCTTTCACTGTGTGTTCAAGGATTTTATCCACACCCTTAAAACTTTTCATGGAAGGTTCTTCTTTTCACTGCCATGTACACTGTGTTCTAACTGTAATTGTGACAAAGTGAGGCAATAATGTCTGTACTGTTTTTGCATCTTTTGATGCAAATGAATTTTATAAGCTTTTTCTCTAGGTCCTATTTCATCCTATGAAGGAATGACACCACACTGAATATCTTGTTAAGGCAGAAGAGGTAAATACAAAAAACCAAAATGACTGCTCAAATCTGAAACACCTCTTGCTGGAGAAATCAATTGAGTCTAATTCTAAGACATGTGAAAGCCAATGTCTGATTGGTCTTGTGTTTTATTCTAAAAGTTATATGCTATTTGAGCATTTTTTTTGAAGTTTCGAACAAAAATAATTCAAAAACTTTTCTGGTTTTTCACAAAGATTTCAGAGTTCAGATCTCAAAATTCCTACTACTTAAAAGATTCGATGCTTCTTTCTTTTGAATTGTTTTGAATTCTTATGAAATAAAAACAAACCAAAAAATTAAAAAACTCAATTTTACAAAACAAATCAAATTAGGAACAAAAGCTGACCATGCCATTCAGGAATATAAACATAACTATTTAAGAATTCTAAAATAAAGTAAAATTCATTGCAAATGCATGGGAAGAAAGAGAATGCATTATTCTGTGAAGTTCTAGAAAGGATTTGTTAATCTAAGCAGGGAAGGCTATTTATGACTTTTACTGTGTGTTTTCTAAAGGTGGTACCTGCTTGTCCTAGTTCAGATGTACAGTAATTTCTCAAGACTTTCTTCACATCTAGATTATTGTATCACAAATTGCCAGCAATTCAAAGCCTCCTTTTTTTTTTTTTTTGAATTTTACTTTTTAAGTGACCTCCTTTTAATTCACCTGGAGCTGTCTCAACTGAAGAGCCAGAAGCAGTATCCATTGGCTGCAAGTAAAGGAGCATACCACCTCATACTCTATGATGATCTTTGATGGTTTTTTAATTATTGGGATCTGTTAACTCTGTCTGCTCTTACCCATGGTGATTGTGTGCATTCTAAAACTGATTTGTGCTTTCTTTGACCATGCTACATTCATCCAAGTGTGTTTGGAGCCAGTTTCATTAAAACAAAATTTTTAAAATCAGAATGTTTTGTGAGAATATAATCTCTTAATTGAAACAGAAATTTTGAACAAAATATTATGTGATAAAAATTGTGGGATTATTCTTAATTTTAGAATGTCAATCCTGTTTTGATGCTTTCATGGCTATTTGTATCTCAGATAGGAGATGAAAGGGAATGCAAGAAAATAAAATTTTTGAAATTTAGTATGGGTTCAAAATCTTGCTATTCCTATAGCTAAACAGAAAGAGACACACCATATTTATTATGATATTGAGAGTTCCCTGAAGTCCATAGCAATTGCAGTCTCATGTGGTCCTTCACCTGGCAGATCTGTCCTTGTGGCTCATAGCCCCAGACATGGAACTGCTGTGGAACTGCATCAAGTATGAGGCTAGAAATGTAGTCTTTTCTGTGACACACAAGTAGCTTTTTGTTCATCAGGCTGTATTGTTATTTAACACTTTGTTGCCTCTTATCTGCTGTCTGATGCTGGAGAGTCTTCATCTCTTTTTCCTTTTTTATTTTCAGAGATATTTTGCAGTATTTGCTTTCTACGGCCTTTTTTATTGACCCTACGACTAGCACAGTTGGTTAGAGCTTAATGCAAATGCTGCCAAAGTTCTGGATTCAATCCCTTTATAGGCCATTCACGTAAAAGCTGGACTTCATGGTCTTCATGGGGTCCCTTTCAACTCAGAATATCCTGTGATTCTGTAAATTAGATTCCCCTGATTATCATCTACAGTATGATGGTTTGCTTCCACCCCCATCAACAAGCTTTTACTCCATCAGTAATCAAGAATATTCCAGCCATAGTACAAGCAGATAAATGTCCTCACCAGGCAGTGGTTCAAAACTTCCCATCAACTGCTACGAAGTTCCACTATATCTTTGGTATGAGAGGTCTCTCCAATGGCTTTCAGAACTTATATAATGTAACCTAACAACACTGTTATTGCTGCTCTTCATTATCTAATGATGTGCATTGGATTGTGGACTAATGAAGAACAGATGCATTTTGTGCAAAGTACAAGATAGTCCCTGCCCTAAGATGACTATGGTCAGGTAAATGAGATGTGGAGAAAAGTGCAAAAGAAAATGTATTTAGGAGAAATAGAGCAATGGTTGGAGAAGTTTGCTATGCTTACTCATTTTTTTGAGGGCAACATTTCAGAGGGAAATATAACTTGCTGAAGACTAGGTAGAACAAAACAGAGACTGAAGAAGCTCTGAATCAATAATCATAGGATCACGTAATTATTTAGATTGAAAAATACCTTTAAGATCAATGTGTTCAACTGTTGGCCCAGCACTGCCACACCCACCACTAATTCATGTCCCTAAGTGCCGCATCTACACATTTTTTAAATACCTCCAAAGCTGGTAACCCGGCCACATTCCTGGGCAGACTATTCCAGTGCTTGACAATGCTTTCCATGAAGCAAAGGCTGAAACCAGTAACCAGACACCAGAGCAGAGAATAAAGAGAAGAACAAGGGAAGGATATGATGTGGTCAGTTTGAATCTGGATTAAGTAGTGACTCTCTGTCACAAAGAAATTATTGTTCCTTAATTTTAAGTAGCTTAAACATGAACAGTTAAAGAGATATACAGCTTTGCTAGTGGTTTGTTTGGAGCCTGCCTTCTTGGATGTACAGTGCAAATGTTTTGAGCCTTTACTTGCACCAACTTCTAGTCTTTCAGTGCATAGTGCATGGGTACATCAATCACTACATTAATGGAATGTTTTTTCTTGAAAACATTTTTCACGTGCTCTGCTTGGCACATATTTTTAGCTATTATTTTTCTCTTTCACTATGCAGTGGATTATGGAAGACCAAGTGTAGCTGCAGTCTCTGCTCAGCTGTTGTCATTTTGCAAACGACAGAGCAGACCCTTGTTGCAAGCCAGTGAAAGCATGGGAACCACTGAGGAATATTATTTCTAGGAACTCCTCAAGCTACAATGAACTGCATGCTTCTATGAACCTAGTCTTACTTGAGGGTGTTGTGCAGCTTGTGTAAGCACAATGTCTATAAAGGGAGCAAGTAATTCATCTTGTTGCTGCCAATGTTTGCATGAAGTTACTTTGTACTGTTCAGAAGTTGTTGCAGTGCAGACTCATAGTGCTCTTATAGAAGGCTTATGCAGGGCACCATGCAGCAATAGTGCTGATAAATACATACTTTACTGATGCCGTTAGATAAGAGTAGATTGTGGCTCTGTGTTAAAACTAACCTCCATTTTGTTTGTTTAAACAGAGATTCACCCTTTTTTGCGCTCTATAGAAATTTACATGACTTGTTTTCTGAGGCTGGAAAAATGATCTATAATGCTGTAGATAGCCTACCTTGTCTTTTAATTAGTTAGTGATGTAACAGGCCTTTATTTAAATATGTACCTTTTGTTTCCAAGAAAAGGAAAATGCTTTTAAAATGAGATTAATTCAAAACAAGGACAACTAAGACCTTAATTTAGTACATGCTTATGTCTCTGCATGGCAGACTTGAAGTTGCTTTATTGACCAGCCTTGTACTATTTTAAATCTAAACCAGCCAAGTCTTCTAAGTGTCATCATAGATGTATTTTGTTTATCCATAGGTTTTTTGATATGTATGCTTATCTTACTTCAGTTCAATGTTACTTGTTTTTCTTATGTCAGGAAGTATCTTAGTACTCATTATGGCCCAAACTTTTAGCTTCTGTTTCTGAAATCTGATTAACTACATTTGCTTTGTTTTCCTGCATGGAATAAAACCAGCCAGTTTGCAGAAGATGAAGATGAGATTTTTACTGAATAAGTGAGGCACAGAGTTCACTGTTGCTCCTTGTCATTATTTGTAATCAAACATATGCAGTCCTTCTGGTCATGTGTAATATCAGTGATTTCCAGACAGAGACAGAGGCCCATGCTGGCAGAGATTAGTTTTGTTAAAGCAGTTTCTCTTATTTGCAGTGTCAAATGGTTTAACACACAAACTTTTCTTCTCACTGAGTTGGACTAGGATTTCAGTGTCATTGTTTTTCACTTTGCACATAATCAGGCAGGAGCTATGTAAGACAAGGCACTCTTGACAAAGCAGTCTATTGTAGAAGTTTCTCTCCAAAAGGATTAAAGAAATGCTTAAATTACAAAGGTAATCATATGGATCTTTCATGGGGACTGTAGATTTTGTTAGGCAGATTTAGAGGTTAATGTGATAATCATCAGAGCTGCAGATAGAAGCCTTCTCAAGTATCGCTGGTTTTGCTTGAAAATGTTGGTAAGCCATTATCTTCTCTCTGAAGTCTAGTGACCGAGACTAGTATCTCAGTTTGGCCAATAAAGTGAGAGGGTGTCTTAGCCTTACAATTAGGCAGTCCTGGAAAAGTGATTGTGAAATTAAATCCTGTAGATTATTTCTGCACCTTTTATAAGGGTTTATTGATGGATCCATTGTGAAATCATGAATAAGGCTGACAAAGTTCTGCAGCGAAGTCAAAGAGAATTTTGGTTGAATGGGTTTCTACCCCTTCATTAGATGAACCAGATTAGACATATTATCACTTTATTTAAGAAGGTTCTCATCAATGTTTTTTTCAGGGGTTATTTTTTAGTAGCATGAGACACAAAGAGAATGAAGGGGATGCTTTTTGGTTTGTTTTATTGTTACATGGAAAAAAATTTGAGATAAGGTCCAACATTCTGCCTCTAAAATCTAATCTGCTGATTTAGACTTTCATCTCTTAGAATCTGTATTCAATTTAAAAGAAATAAAAATCTGTAAATAATTTTTAGATGCTTGTTTATATTATTAAAATGTCAATTGCAGGAGAATTGTTTTAATGTCTAAAACATATTTTTTGGGGGAAGAATTACCTCAATACACACATTTCAAAATTTTAGCAATTAAATCTTGTCTGATTTGGGGGGAAATTCTCATCTGGCCTCATTCATCCCATAGTAATCCATGATCAGCAAATAAAAGCATGCTTTAAGTAGTCTGGGCTACATATTCCAAGAGTAAATTAAAGTAAATTTTTTGTGATTTCTTGTCCTTCAGCCTTTGTGGTGTAAACTGCCAGACTTGAAATTCTCATGTGCTTCTAGAGCCCAGTGAACCACCATTCAAATTAACTAGGTCTCT
>JAOXXN010000395.1:30657521-30681568 GCA_026770055.1 Myrmophylax atrothorax
GGTCTCTGTTCCGAGTCAAGTCAGGGCCTATCAGGATCTTGGGGTGATGCTTTGAAGCAACTCAATGTAAAGAACAAGCAACCAGAGAGCTCTGGTCACTGTAGAGGTTAATGCAGACCTTCAATATTTGACAAAGGAAAAGAGCTTTTCTTTCCAGTTGCTCAAATATTGGAAAGAAATAAAATGCTGATGTGAAGACAAAAATAGACAATTAAAAAAAAAGAAGGAAAAAAGAAAAAAAGCAAGTGGTGCACAATAAAAAGAAACTGAGAAACTTAACTGAGTAGGTTTGTTGAATTGCGTGTTACTTTATTGGTGTTCTGTCGTCAGGTGCTGAATCAGTCATTTCCTAGGAGCCTCTGGGGGTTATGCACTTCTGGTTAGAGAAAGTGGTAAACCCAGCTTGTCAAGGCTGGCAGCATACGTCTGCTCCCTGGAGGTCTTCCAAATCACACAGAAGAAAGATTGTGGGATGCAGGACCTCAGGGTAAACTAAGAGATATTTATTTGAGTCTGTTGAGTTCACTACTTCAAGAATGAGTTTTCTTGTTGCACAGGCTCAATAAAATCATAGGCAAACCAGTAGAGTTTACAGTAACAACCCCTGTGGTTTCCAGCTGGACCTCTTATTTTCTTCATTTTTGAAAACTGGATGGTCAAAATATATTTTAGTGTCTGTTTAAATGTTTCATAGAATTTTGACAATTTCTCCACTTCTTCCAAAGCAGTTACTTCACAGGTTGCAAAGATGTGTTTGGAGTTCTGGTAGTTATCAGTTTGTTATAAACCTTTGCAAGTCGTTGGACATGTATTGGTTTAGGGATATAAAATTGAAGTGGGAGAAGATAAGAGAAGAGGTTCTCCTTGTTGTGTGCTGTCATTTAGTCAATTAAACTGTCCATATGCAAAGACAAGGAATAAAGTTGAGTGAAATGCTCTTATCAGGCTTACACTCTACCTGTGCCCCATCTATGTGAGCAAACAGTGAAGGAAGGAACATTTTCTTGTTCTTCCAATCCATGTGGACAACAAACAATACTTCTGAATGTTGGACATAGCCAAATAGTGGTCTGATTATGGCCAAATTTGGTGGATGGCTGTTCCCAAAACCCCTGTCTGTTAGACTTGGGCCATCACCAAACCACCACAGTGTGAGTAGACTAAGGCTTTTTAAGCCTTTGGCTTTCAGAGGGCAGTACATGGCATTCTGCTTTGAAAAGTGCTGTGTGGTTTTCAGTGTCTTCATGGTGTCTAACTTCTTGTGCTCTCCTTCCCTGGTCAAATGGGGTGCAGTGCAAGATATGAGCTTAAGTGGTCATTTCCCCCATGCTGTTTCCCAGCAGGGAAACTTCTAAGCCTCTGTTAACGAGGATGAGGATTTGCTTTGTTTTGTGGCAGCTTGTTCATAACAGCCAGCATTGACCTTATCATGTATTTCAAATGTGAGCACAGTCAAATGCAACTGATGTGGGTTGTTTTCTTTCTGGAAACACAAGTCAAAAAGCATTTCATGTTTGTAACACAACCCACACAATGGTCCCGCACCATGTGTCTCCCTCTAGGCAACAGCCAAACTAACAGTGCACCAGAGCACACCTCAGTTTTGGGGGGTTTTGGGGTTATTTTTTAACATGAAAAAGCCTTCCTTAATAAATTCACTAACGAAAGAAAGGAGTTTTCGGAAACGACAGAATTTTAAATGAATCTGACTCTTCAATGCAGTTCCCAAACGTTACTGGTACAGCCATGGCTGTTCTTGATGGGGACTTTCATGGCTGCAATATCCCTTTCTAGTACAATCATGGGAGGATTTCTTTGATCTTTACTACTGGGTCGTGTCAAAATATCTGTGGTTGATGTGGAAAAAAAAAGGCAAACTGCATTTCCTTGTGGATGTTATGCAGCAAATTAGCAATATGTAAATAAACTGAAAAAAGTAAGGAGAGGTCAGCAATGTGCTGCCATCTGCTAACATGCATTTTACATTTTTTCTGTATCAACATTTTAACAGATTATGAGTGATTGCCTCCTCTCCTTACAGGTAGATCTTGCCAGTTCATACATCAAGACTGGTGCCAAGAACATGCCCACAGTGTTTTTGCTGACAGATGCCCGAGTTCCAGATGAACGCTTTTTTGTGCTGATTAATGACTTGTTGGCATCAGGTGATTAAACCAACACATTTCTTGAAAGATCTTTTCCAATGACAAATGATCTGTGTTTTCATTGAACTTTAAAGAGATTATTTCTCTCTCAGGTACTTGTAGGAAGAACTTTTAGAGAGGCCAAGTCAACCCATACAACTTGAGCATTGAGAGTAACTTGATTAAGAAAGCATTGCCCACTGAGAAGACAAATTGCTAAGGCTAATCATGCATAAGTGCATTGTTTTGGAGGAAAATGGAAATCTCTCTTTGATGATGCTATGTTTGCTTTTGTATGATTTCACTAACTTCAAGCACTGTCTTCATGTCTGCACAAGTGTAACATGCAGCAATGCAGATTCACGCACATTCTGAAGATTAATGAATCTGGATTCTGAAATGTGTTATTTAGTTTTGCAACCAGACTAATAAACAACTTACTGACAGCCTGTAAAAAAAGGAATCTGTATTCTGAGGGACACTTAACTTATGAGTGAGCTTCCAATCAGGGAAAATGTTTTTGTCATTTCAAAACAATGTAATTTCCTTTACCTTAAAAATAAAATAAATTCTTTTTAAGTGAAAAGGCATAGGGAACAGGAAGAGACCCTTGTTACTGGATCTATTTAGTATCATAGCATAGCTCGAGTTATGTGCTTAACCCTGTTGGGCTAAATACCATGTGGAAGATTATTTGTTGTGTTGTGTAAGGCTTCTCTTACCTACCCCTTTGTCTTTTCACAGGAGAGGTTCCAGATCTGTTCAGTGATGAAGATGTGAAAGTCATAGTTGCAGGAGTTAGAAGTCTGAGCCCTGGGCCTGATGGATGCCAAAGGATACTGCTGGAGGTTCTTGAGTAGTGGCTGCAGTTGAAGGTAAGGCATGTTTCAGGGGCAAGAAACAGTGATGAGCTGATCAAAATAGCAACATACTTCAGTTATGTTGGCATACTTCTCTTGAAAGCTTGCTCGCTGACATGTGGCACTGAATTTGCCTCTCTCTTGTTACCCCTGTAATTTGCCTCTCTATGTGAAGGCTTGGTGTACACCAAGTTTACTTCTAGATCTGGCTGTTGACTTCCTGCCTGTTCATAGGAAAGTCAGATAGCTGCTCTGTGTCTTAGTTTCATGGTCTGTCTTGTGTCTTGAACATAATGATGCACTTCAGAGAGAAGGGAGGTGCTGATGACGAGTTAGTGGTGCTGTTAATGCAGCTGTAAATAAGTTCCTTAATTACACATGCAGTAATTCTGTATGCGTATTCAGTTCTTAAAAATTTGCACAAATAATTGAAATTTCACAGAAAATACTAATTCTTTCTACTTTTCTTTGCCATTTAATACTGGAAAAATAAAAATATCCACGTACATGTTTCCAGGTTTTAAATTGTTTAGCGATACACATTAATATGATACCACAATTGCAACAAGTGCCTCTCCTAAACTCTGTTTAACACTGTTATTGAGGCAGACTGAAGTTCTCTCCTGAAGGCTGGAAAGCAGAAGCTGGGAAAACTGGTTTTGAAGTGACATCTTTAGGAACTTTCAGTTTATGTAGGCTTCAATTTCATCTGAAACATCTATGTAGCTTCTAAAAAAGGAGAGGTCTGAAAACCATTAACCCTCTAAAAAGAGAATGTTTTGAAAGCGATGTATACCCTGTACTTTCTGTATTGAAATGATCTGTTTGATCGGGGATGGGAAGAGCCTTCCCATGGCAGATTATTCTAGAATGGTCTTCTGTGCACGCTTTTTTCTTCATTTTCTCAAGCGTTAAACCACCGCTGATCTAAAGACCATTCTGAATTGATTATGGGCTTTTTATTGAGTTCTTACACTTTACAGCATACCACTTTCTTCCCTCTGTATATTCTTTTTCCAAACCTATTTTAGTTTTGCTGATATTCCCTCCTACCTCCAACTTTGTTGCCATTACTTCTGTTCCTCCACAAATTTATTCTGTAACTTAAAAGTTGGTGGAGACATTTATGGAATCTAGTATGGCATATTCTGTATTGTTTTCACTTTTACAGGTTTCAGTGACATGGTCAATAGTGGTGCTAACCTTCTGCATATCTCTTTCTGACAGTGCTGTTTGTCTCTGTTTCATGACTATTGTTTGTGTAAGTATTTTTTAAGAAAGGACAGGGAAAAAATATAATTTCGAGTATCTTTCTCCATTTTCTCATTTCACTTTCTTCCTCCTTTTTTTGTATTTCTTGTTCCCACAGTAATTTCTTCATTTATTTTCTTTTTTTTTTCTTTTTAAGTGCTTTTTGAAAGGCAGCTTTCAAATGCCTTTTACCTTGCAAACATTTCACTAGTCCCCCACTGTGCAAATTAGCACTTCTGGAGGCAAGAACAAGAGATATCTATTCATGTTGCAGGGAAGCAAAGTAGAAGCATTATAGTACTGAAGGAGACATAAATTTCATGAGTTAACACACTGGCTGATACCTATATGAACTTTTAATTAGTGCTGAGTGACTTATCACCTCTTCCTAGTTTTGAAGAATAGAAGACTAATATAATGTGAAAGAGAACAGAATGGACAATTTAGAGAGTTTTATAAAGTTAAAGCTCAATGAAGTGATATCGTCTCATTTTTCCGTTTCATTTTAGAAAAATCAACATTCTCCATTAAGCCACATTTCCCTTGTGCCCACTTATAATCTGCAGCTCTGTTTATGGTGAGGAACCTGTAGCTCAGGAACCAAAACTGTCCAGTGCTATTCTTTGTATCACCACGGCTCTTTGCTTTTGTGTTGGTTTTGTATTGATTGTTTTCAATCTGGACCTTGCAATTAATTCTACTGTTAATGTACTGAGAACATGCCATGTAAGTAGGTGCAAATTGAAGTTGAAAGTATGTCAGGTGAAGACAATGGATTTCACCATTATAAAATATGAGTCCTCAACTGAAGGGTATCTGAGGACATATATGCATCTGAGAATTTCAAAAACTTTCATGATGGGCAATGAAATAAATTATAAGGGATAATTTCTAAGGCTCGGTGATTTACTGGAGCTCTAGAAATTTTTCAATATCCAAAAAATCTGTGCAGTAATCAGTCTTAAATAGTCTGCACATTACCAATATGTCTTGGAAAAATAAGGGCCAGAAGAAGCAACTATTTCTCGAAATCATGGAGATGAGATCAGTCAGTCTTGCTCTCTCTTGAGCTCCATCTAATTTTATTTTTTTGGTCATAGTAACCCTTCAACTTTTCCCCAAAAATGTGAACACTGTGCCTAAATGTCTTTCAGTCCTATGCCCTACATAAATATGCTCTCAAGTGAACTCTTTCCAGTAAGTGTACTCTTTGCTGCATTTCATATTTGCATGTTTTTAAACTTCTCATCTCAGTTTTCTCAGTGCTCTTAAACATTGCTATATATTTTAAAGCCAGATGTGTTAAGCTAGTTTTTTAAAATTGAATCCCTGTTATCCAGTCCATGTGCAGCCAATTCTCTTCAGGAGGTGCTGATCTGTGTTACAAATACTTGCTCCTCCTTCTTCGTTGTGTATTTTCCTCATGTCCTCAAGGTTTACAGTCCTTCAATGGCTGTTGTGAAGTCCTGGCATTAAGGACTAAATCTGCTAGTTTTAGGGGAAGGCCATATCTCAAATTTCCTTCCAAACTGACATGGCTATTTTAGTCATTATATTCTTTTAATGGTCTCTTCTTTCTATAGTCCTGTCAGGATTTAGCTGGCTCTCCATTTTATATAGAACTTAGCAGTAAGGTGGTTTCATGCTTCAGCCAGAACTAATGTCAAACATAGGCAGAATGGGTGCCCTGCATTGCCACAGGCAATCTTTTCCATATTTTTATTATTACTTTTCTTTTAAATTATTATCTTTCATTTCCAAGTCCTCTTTCATTAGGACACATTAGCCTTTTACTTGTGGTCTGTTTCACCACTGACAGAACATCTATTTTTATCTGAATCTGAGAGGAATTTGTGAAGGCCCATCAGAGCCCAGCTTTTGGCCAGCTCTCATGGTTTTTTCTTTGAGGGCATAAATACACATCTATCCACTTGGCTGCTTTAATCCCAGCCAAAAAGAACCATGTTTTTAGGGTTTCTCATTCTGTGTTAAACTAATACTGACTCCAGATTTGTTTTGATTTTTGGTTTGATGTTTTTGTTGTTTTGTTTGGTTCAGTAGAGAGTAGCTATCAAGGATTTCTAAGTTCTGTAGCATATAAAACATCTGTTTCTGCAGTTGGCAGGCTCTCACAGAGCTCCTGTTTATCTGTGAAAAGCTCCAGGCTTTTCTGATTTGGATGTTAGTCATCTCTTCTTGAGTACTGAGAGAGCTGACTTTTAAGGATACACCTGTATTAGTAAATTTATGAAGGGCATTTTGTGGTCCTGAGGACCATCAGCATGACATGGCTAGCATCTGCATGGCCTGGCTTTTCCCATGCTCTGCTCATAAAATGATGGCAGTGGTGTAGAGCTGATCAGGACTTATTCCTGGTCTGTACAGCTCTTCACTCCTGCTGCTGCACTGCTTAGTTTCATGTGGGAAAACCTTACAAGTGAGTGCTCTAACACTTAAATAAGGATGGACCCCAGCAGACCAGTGGTCAAGCATGTGCCAAGGCTCTCTTTCATTTCCTGTCTTGCTCTGTTTGAAGCCCTTAGTGAACCTAGAGGCCTTGCATATCTGAAATAAGCAGGAGGAGGTTGAGCCAAAAAATATAGCATAAGAGGCACATCTGTAGTGAGAGTGACATGTGAGTGTGTAGCTCAAATAGGACACTTGAGAAAATAGGGAATTTGTATTTTTAGGAGTGGTGAATGCTACATGGAAGTTGATGTTGATTTGCCTATACTATATGAAGTACCTTCTCTGTAATATTTATGTCCTGGTTGTCCTGCAAGACACTCTCCATTTCTTACAAAGAGAATTTCCTGTTATTTTTTTTTCCTCTGTCAAATGAAACAGTAATATATGGCCTAGATAAAAGATAATTTTTTTCTAAAATAAGACCTTCTTGCTTATGCACAAATTGTTCAAAATGTTGTCAGTAATAGTTAATCAATTTTCATCACAGGTCTCTTGCTATCACAACACATGGAATCTTCGTTATTCTGTGTGCACAGCAAGCAGCGCACAAGGTGCTTTATAGTATAGGGAATTCACTGGGGGGAGGGGAGCAGTGGTGTGCAAATGAATTGCAAAAACATGCCATATCAAATTTAGGCCTGATGTGAATTTACGAAACTTCACTAAAGCTAAAGCAGAAGGAAAGGTTATGCTGTGGTGAGGATGTGGTTGCATAAGAATGTATGACCACCTTTTGAAGTGTATTCTGTACTCTATATTTTTGTCATCCACAAAAAATAATTAACAAAGAGATAGTTATCTAATCAGGGTGTTACATTATATCTAGGCCTGTGCTGGTATTTCCTGCCTAACAATGCAGTATAGGAAAGATCTCTCAGTTGTAACCTTGTATTTTCTGGAAAAGTAATGGAAGTTATAAATAGGGTGTTTCAGTTTGAACTCTCGGACTAGCTATTCCAAGAAGTAGGTTTCCATATATGGGCAATGTAAGCAGTGTAGGAGGGTGTAGAAGATGAAACTTCAAGTAAGACTGTGTATGGTTTCACCTTTGGAGGTGTGATGGATTCAGTTTGGCCCCACTGCTATAGCAAGGGCACTTGTAGGAAGCACATCAAAGCAGGGGCAGATATCTCTAGGCTCTCCATTACTGCTGCTACCAGAGCAGGGATGGTTTGAAGATCTGAGAAGGTGGCTACTAGTGGAATAAAAGAAGAGAAAATGAGATGCCTTAGGCTTCAAAATTGCTTACCATGCATCTAGGTATTACAAATGAACATAGATTTTTTTCAGAAAATGAGATGACATGAGGGAGAAACAATGTCTAACTGAAGCATATATAGTGTAACTAAGAAATAAATTCAGAAAACGCACAGAAGTGTTTAAAGCCTTTGAGAATCATGAAACAGACCTAGCAGATTGTTCCTGTGCATCTCTTCTGGGATTCAGAGTTTTGCGGTAGACACCATTTATTTTTCTATCTTTTTGATTGTTTCTTCTTTGTTTGCCCTTCTTTCTCATCAGCCTGATAAAATTTTGCTGTAAATTCCAAGATCTTTCTGTGTCTTTGTACAGTTTTAGTATAATTTTCATCACTGGGTTGGAACATTTCTGCCATTTTTCTCTTCATGCTGAACACATTGAAAGTAGACAATGTTTTCTTCTGTACCTTGAACCAGCTTGCTGATTGGGCTGTCTTTGTAACATCCCTGAACAACTTGGACTCTGATGTGTTTTTCCACGAGTGTCTACATTTCCTGTCTACAAGTTCTTAGAGATGGAGGAGAAAGAATGTGACAGCATAAAATCCAAGCTTTACAGTATGGATAAATGTCCCAGGAAACAGTTTTTCTTCACAAGATGTTTCTGAATAATGGTAAAGATCTTCTTGATTTTACTTGGTTCTACTATCTAGCTTATTTGCATAAATTCCTGTCTTCTGTTTGCAGTGCAGAGATGTATTTTTAGAAACTATGAGGTAGGGGCAATTCTTTTCCATTTTCCATGTGATCTTCTTTCCAGGTATCATTGCACCTTTTTGTTATTTATTCATCACTTTATCTCTACTTTCTGACTGCTTTAAAACCCAGTGAAGTATTGTCCCAGGTCAACCTCTTCCTTTCTTCACTCCTTTTTTTTTCTACTTTTCTTTCAACTTTTTGTTCTTCTTCCTTTTTTATTCAGTTTTCTTTTAATAGGTATGTCAATTCCCAATTAGTCCAGAAGAAGAATAAACTTGCCACTTTGGCATGCCTGACTGGGCTCTGTCTGGGATCCAGTGGCTATTGGACAAGTTACCAACTCTTCTGAAACCATTTGAAAGTTTTCTACTGGAATTAACAATATCAATGCCATATGGTTTGAAAAGCCCTGTACAATAAAAGTAGCTCCTTTACTAAGAAGCATAGAGGAGAGACTCTACTCTTGTCTTAACAGCTTGATGTTTGTCATTTTGCTAATTAGTGAAGAGCAAATACAGTGACCAAAGCATGTGCTAACTGAAGTAGGCCCACAGATACATCTGAGGACTAGAGTAACCCTTCCTTCCCAAATGTGAGATGCTTTGGGTAGGCCTGGTAATATTAAGAGCCAATCACATTTTATTTTCTTTTGAATATTTTAGCCTACCCGTTTTTGACATCTCTTTCCACTTTTGTAAAGAATTCCCATGCAAACAAAGATCCAGATATCCTTTTCTTCCTGCTCTTTAGAGGTGCTGCACTGCATACTAAAGTGTCAGGAAGAGGCTCGAATTGATTTGGAAACTCCAGAACTGGGTTTCTGTCATGATGACCAGTTGAATGTGCACTCTCTGGCTCTTTGCATACCAGCCAGTTCTGTGCCTGCATTATCATCTATTGCTATCAAACTGAATAACTGATGCCAATGTGGAGAGAGGGGAAGGAAGCTGCAAGTATGCTATGTTTGTACAATGGAAAAGGAGCAAAACTTACTTGCACAAGGTCACCAATGAAGTTTATTAGTTCTAAATTTGGCACGGAGCCCCAGCTGTGTACTGGCTGGTGCTGGTCTGTGGTTAATCATATGCCTCTCTTTGCTGGCCTGTGATTCTTTTCTCTCCCTTTTCCCTCCCTCCTCTCCTCAGATCGTTCTGTGTTTCTCTGCAGCTGGTGCCGCCCTGTGAGTATGAGCTCGGAAGTTCCCAGCCATGGTTAAGCGCCCCGCTATTGACTGGTTTCATGAGTGGCCACGGGAGGCCCTTTGCTCTGGCAGCAGGAGGTTCATTGAAGAAGCTGAGGGGGTCGAGGTACACAGTTTCAAGCTCATCAGTTTTCTAAGAAAACAACAGAGATCATTGAAAGATCAATAACTGAATAAGCTGAAAAAAACAATGCTCTTTTTACTCCTTGCATATTTATTGCTTTTGATGTTGTTCAAGCTCACTCTTGCTAAAAGCTGAATTTTTATAGTATATCACTGCCTGGCTCCTTGAGCAGAGTTTAGAGGGCTGTCTAACACAGGCAGAGAAGTGAGGGAAAGAGAGACATTTAATTCATACTACTGTCTTTGCAGGATCCTTCAACTCTAGGCACTTTAGGATCTTATAGATGTAGAGGTTATTTAACCCTTTCCAGTGTAGTTAAATATATTCAGTAGTGCTATAGCAAGTGAGGCTGAAATATTGCAATGTGCAGTCCAGGCAAACTGAAGAAGAGTTTTCCCTCTATTCAGCCATTAGACAGGTGAAAAATTATGCTTTAACAGCAATCCATGGCACCACATGGCAAATGCATTTAGAGTTTTAACATCTAGACAATTATTCTTGCTTTGTTCCTAATTGAGGTAGAGTGTTACTTGGTTTTTTTCAGGAAAAAAACCAAACACATGTTAGTGAGTTTCCTTTTGGGCAGAAGGAATATACTCGTATTATTCCAAGAGTTTTAACAAGCTGCCTCTGTTGTCCTTTCCAGCATGGGGCAACACTGTGGTGCTGGCAGTAAGACTGTGGAGTTATTCACACAGATCTAGCAAAGATTTAATTTCCTTCAGTAATTGTAATTGCAGTAGTTTCATTGTTATATTTGGGACAGTTTATTTGTATAGGGGATTTTTAATCTTGGGAGACCAAGAGTTTCAGGAATGCCCAAGGAAAAGCTGTTTGATTCTAGTCGAGGGTAGAGCCAGGCAAATCTCTGCGTTTATAGCATTTATTCTCCATTCAGACCCGTGCAAAATGCATGGAGTCGTCGTGAAATTAAGGCTAAGGAAAGGTGAAGGGATGTCGGAGGCTGCTTCCAGGGAAGCCTCGGGCGTTTGCCCGTGCGGGGAGCGAGACTGTGGAGCCCTGTCCAGGCTCCGTGGCTGCCGGCCCTGCAGCGCTCCGGCGGCACAAGGATGCCTCCTGTAGGACTGCGGCGGAGAGAGATGTTTGCAAATAAACCTGGCATTTGTATGTTCTATCAGCTACTCCTGCTTTATTTTAACTTAGACTTACAGTGTCATCAGGATAGTTACTTGTTGTCTGGTGAGATGGAAGGTGGGAGGGGGCGTTAATTACATTAATTTTTAATATGATGCCAATTTCTTATTTGAAAGAAATGGATAGGATTGCATAGAGAAAAGAGAGTAGAATTCATTTTGACTTAAATATATTGCTTTTTCAGATCTGTAACTGAAAGGATTATATTTTTCTTCAGTTAAAATACATCTGGTCATCAGAATTCAGTCTTTTAATATTATTACATATAAATACGTAATTATCACATATCATATGTCACAATTAATTCATAATATATTACATCTAAGATATTATATATTGATCAACTTGTGGGGTTTATTTTTAAGCTTTTTTTAAAAAAAGTAAGCATTATGTTCCTCTGTATTTTTTTTTTTAGATATTTAGGAACTGTTTCACTGATCTTTGCAACTGTTGATGAGTTTCTTTTATTCACATTGGTGTTAACTGCCCTTGTTAAATATCTTTCCTGTCCAATTCACAGCAAGTGAAATAAATGGTGACTAACAGAATAACATGACACATCATTTGAGAGCAAGTTAAGTTTTCTGTGTCATCAATATGAGTAAAGCAGTACTGGGGGCCTGAATCATGTCTGCATGTGCAGCCTATGTGAAGACCAACAGAAAAGACAGCAGAATTCCAAAAAATATATTAGGATGAGGCAAGGAAAAGATTTAAAAGTGATGGGAAAAGGGAACTCAGAGCCACTTAAATAACAGAGTAACTATGACAGTATCATGGGGTGGCAAGAGACGGGAAACTCAGCCAGGGAAAAAAAACAAAACCAGATCAGTAGAAGAGATGCACAGCAGAGAGCCTGAGGAGAAGTAGAAGGAAGATGGAGAACAACTGCAGAAAAATAGCTGGTGAAGGGAGGGGCAACAGGACAGTGGCAGAGATGTATTAGAAGATCAAAAGAATGAGAGGGGCTGGGTGGAAAAGGACCACCCTGAAGAAGAGAGAATCTTAGCTGAAGTCTGCCGTCCCCTCTGCATCGAAGATTTATGGGAGGTGGTCTCCTCTCCTTCTCTCTAGTGCTGGTGTGTTAATACATCATTTTGCATGCTTATTTTTAGGTACTTCGGGAAAGCCTTTTGTTTGTTCTTAGCAGAGAAATCTTGTTAGCAAAGGCTCACGTATGTGTGGGCTTCTGAAACATGCTGTATGACTGATCAGCAATGTGAGGTCTATTACTGAGTGACTATTCTGGCATAATTGACACTTAGCTCCTAGCTGTCCTTTTTCACAGTTTCAAAAAGTAGAGCAATAGTTATTAGTAGGGGACTTTTTGTTTATTGGTGTATAACAATATTACAGATTATTTATTAGGGTAGCTCAAAGTTAAGCTAATGATTTTTTTTCTCCTAAAAGTTGAATACAAATGTGATATATTTAAATTACCTTAACAAAACCTGAAAAATTTCTGGGTAAGGGAAAACCAAGAAGAACTCAACAGTGATTGTGGGAGTTAAAAAGGAATTTTTCAGATTTTATTTTTTTCTCTTTCTCTACAAACCAATTACTTTTCTGGAAGATACAGTTTATCCAGGGAGAGTGGAGCAGATTGAGCTCAGCAGGGACATGGTGAACTGCAGTGTTAGCATGTTTTACAAAGGGTGTTGTGAAGATCCCTTTTGCCCTGTGTGGAAGTATCTGAACAGGAAGAACAACTGATCCTCCCTAATTATGGTGCCTGTTGGAAATAGGCATTGTGAGACCCTTTTGACCTGGAAGGACATTGGCCACTGTATGGATTAAGCACAAGAAACAGGGAGTTCAGAGGTGTTTGCAGGGAATTAGAAAGTACCAGAAATTTAATCAATTCTGATGTCTTTGATTTCTTGGGAGAGAAGAGAGGAAAAGAGCCCTCTTCTGTTTCAGTACTCAAATTGCTAAACTTAATTTTAAAAAGGCACAAGAAAAGAACAGGGTGTAGCAGTTTTGAAATCCATGTACTGAGCTTAAAGCATTTAGAAATGTGCTCTTATACCTCATTTGATATAAAACATTATCTACTGCATTTTATTACAATCTGTGTCCAAATTCAACGTGACAAGCAACCTCTCTTTCTTACTTTCAGCTGGTTTCACATATCAGCACTGAATACAGAATAAGAGAATCAGGATTGTTTAATCCACCGCTTGAAAATAACAGCCATGTACCTCTCTATCATCTCCTCTGAGTATTTTACTGTTGCTGTCTTTTATGCTGCTCCTCTGCAGCTTAGCACCAAACAGCCCACACTGTTTATCATACCAAGGATAAATTAATTATGCTCTTACCTTATCATATTCCAAAATACTTTACAACATGTGGTGTGGCAAAGAAGCAGCCTGGAGTAATACTTCTACCTTCTCCCCTTGCCTCTTAAACTCCCCCCTGCGCACCCACTCATGCTTCCCAATTATCTTTTTCTTGAGGCAAATGCTGGCTTGGCTTTTTTCTCAGTTTTGATAACTGCCTGTGAGATATGTTAATTTTCAATGACATTGGTCTTTTTTTTTCTTTGCTTGGCATGTTTTAGCTAGCCCAACTTAACTGCAAAGACTTCAGATACTAGAGACTCATACATCCTGAGAAAATATATAGAGAAGACACAGGCAAAATTCCTGTATAAACTACTCATAACTTGCCTTGGGGTTTTTTCACATGCTTAAAGTCAGTCAGCCAAGGCCTAGAGTAAAGAGAATGAACATATTTCACCTTTGTATTTTCCTTCAGAGTATATATAGGTTTAATGCTCAGTTTTCTTTTGGAATATTAATGGGTTTGATTTGTACCAGTCTAAGCTTTATTATTGGCTTCAAGCTACTTTAGAGACCTGCAGTTAAATCAGATTTTGTTACTGTATCAACTCTTTTTTGTTTGCGTTTTCTTTTCCATAAAGAAAGCTAAATTAGCAATAATAATTTCCTTTGTCTACAGCCCTGAATGCGCATATATTGAAAAGTACAATGTAGTATTAAAAAAAAATAAAAAAAATCCTGGAGATAAATGAATGGCAGAATAAATAATTTATGTTAATGAAATTACTGCAATTAGTAGTTCCACAATGACCCTTTTAAAAGCCACAGCTGTTAATGTCAGGAAGTGCTGTCACCGCTGACCTTATCATAAGAGAAACTGACAAATTGAAAATGCAGGGAAGACCAATCGTCAAAGAGGTCTGTTCGGGAACGATTAGTGTTTTCTGAAAACCAGTGTGAATTACAACCAGCTGCTCTCTGGCTCAGCGTGTCTCCCATGCTGTGCCATTTTGTTAAGCTCGATAACAATAGTTATTTTGCCCCATTGAGACAAGTTGTCTCAAGCCACTTCCAGCTCTACCGGAACCCACTTCGTCCCTCACTGATTTACAAATGAAACTGTTGTTAGAGGGCTTTTCAGGGCTGCTGAGTAGAGACCTCTCATAAGGATCATGTGTAAGGAGGTTGTCTTTCACTGGGAAGAGCTATATTGCAGGGTGCATATGTGTCACAAACAATGAAAAAGGGAGAAAAAGGCTAAAACACATATCAGTTGGAAGCTAAATGCAGCTCAAATCTGCATAAAATGTCTATTCCTGCTGAGTAGCCTTGCTTTTACCAGCAATTTTTTAAAGATGAATTTATGCTACTTTGCTTCAACAAATGATGCTCTGATTTTTTTTATATTCGTAGAGCAATTTATTTCTGTTTTCCCTAAATGCAAATCATTCTTCATTTATTTCTTGTTTTAATTTCTGTTTTTGTAATCATAGGTGAAATCAGTATTCTTCTAAACTAGCTCTTAAAAGTCACAAGAAAATAATGAGTTTTCTTACTGAGAAAAATGGCAAGTCTTTCTGCATTAACCTGATTGTAATATTAATGATGTAGGCTTAAAACATTTAACTGCATCAACAGCCACTCGTAAGCAATTTTCCCAAAGTTCTCTAAGCGTTATTGACAATGCTTTGGTAAATTACGTGTGACTTTCCTAAGAGTTGGTGTAGCTCATTTAATTCATATTAATTGATTTTTAGGCTTCCCTTGATTAATTGAACTGTGTTCAACTTGTACAGAATGCAATAAATAATCATTAAAATGAGGGAGATGTGACTCCACAGATTATAAAGTTTAAGTATGCTGGAAGTCATAGAGGACAAAATGAAAGTTAGTTCCAGGGATGGAGTTAAATTGGTTTTCTTAGTATTTCCCTATTAATTTTGTATACAGTACTCTTGCTTTGACATGTATATGCATGTATTCTAGTAATATATGTGAATAGTGTCCCTTCAAAGAAAAAAAAAATGTTGCGAGTTTCTAATTTTGTGTTTATCCTGGAGAATTATACTCTAATTCAAAGGAGTATAGTGGTATCTTGTATTTGGTAGTTCAGTTTTCAAAACATTTAGAAAAAGGACCTTTGAACTTTAATCCTGGAACTAACTCTCTTCTTGCTGTCAGTGGTGAATAAAGACAGGCATTTTACCTCTGCATTTTACTCAGAAATACATGCCTAAATGACCCTCTGCAACTGTTTTAAATGTGCCTAACCTGGTTTGATTTTCACAAAGTATGTGAAAAGAAATATCCAGTCTCACAACTGCATTTTGGTCCCTGTGATGAGAGAGAAACCCCATGTGGTGCTGTGTGGCACCCACCACATCCCCCCACAGGGCCACAGTAATGATCTTTGGTCCTTTCTACAGCGTGCTCAGAGATGCTTGGAACTGGAGTTATACTTGGTGTTTTGATGCCTGAGTGGCATACAGGGAAGAACTCGGTTCACACGTCAGAGTGAATCAGATCTCCATTAAGTCATAACTACTTTTCTGGTGAGATAGCCCTTGAAACTGTGAGAAGATGACTTCAGCACAGAAATGTTCTTATTCTATGATATATTGTGGTATGTAGAGCCTCAGCTTTCAGAAATGTTGCTGATTTTATGATGTTTTATGGTGTGTACACCTTGTAGAGACTCAGCTTTCAGAAGGTCTGCACAGTGGTCTAAATCCTGCCCTCATAACAGTTTGTTAGTTTGTCACTGACCTTGATAAGCACAGATAGGCAGAACTTGTACAGCTTCAGAAATCTGAATCGTAGTGTCCAGTTCTGTTCAATCTGAAGTTAATGGCAAAAATGCAGTTCACTCCAAAGAGGAATTTGATGATACATGAAGTATGTGGGGACCAGTGTGATTAGAGCAACCACTCTGTTGTATTTCTTTAACCTATATAGGATTTCTCTTAGACAGGATTTCCAGAGGTGAAATAGAAAATCCATAGAGTATTGTATCTGCATACAGCAGTGTAATGACTGATTTAATCTTTGCTTTTAGCTTTTAGGAGTATTTATCAAAAAATAAATAAGTATATTAAAGGATTGAGCTTCTGTGGTAATGGGAAAGGTTTTTCACCCAAAGGGTGGTCAGGCACTGGAACAGGCTCCCCAGGTAGTGATCATATGCCCCAAGCCTGACATAGTTCAAGAAGCATTTGGACAATGCCCTCAGGCACATGGTGGGATTGTTGGAGTGTGCTGCACAGTGGCATGAGTCCAACTCAATAATCCTCATGGTTCCCATGCACCTCAGCATATTTTGTGATTCTGTGAGGAGTTAACGAATGCCAGGGCAAATTAATTGACCTGTATGCAAAACAGTTGCACAAGGCTTATTTTGCTGTGAAGTGTTTACATGCTGACAACATTATGTTTAGGGTAAATGGAAGAAGTTTTTGAGTGAGCCATCCTTAGAAACATATGCTTAGCTTATATAGATACACTTAATTTTGGAAACCTTTCTTTGCTCCTGTGTTTACATTTGTTCTTGTTCCTTGAGTGTGTGCAGCCACTCATCCAGAACTCCATTTGTGATTTCATGGCGTATGCCCACACCAGTGTAAATGTACTGAGTGCGAAATACAATCACAATGAGAGGCAACACAATTTACACCACTCCAAATAGTTTTCTCCATCAAATCATGCTTGATAAGATACTCCTCAAGGAGAAAAGCAAGGAGATGTCATGACACGTGGAGCACTTGGTAAAGGGTATGCAGACTCTTTCAGAAGGAAGGAGGGCAGCAGCTTTCCAGATAAACTGTGAAAGTCTCAACCTTTTCTTTCATTCTTTATAAATAATCTTGGTTTTATAGCAGATAAAGGAAAGTTGCTGCACCACCTTTACATTAGACTGATTAGAGGTGAGGTGACATTTTTGTGTTTCCTTGAAACTACCTGATTTTTGAAGCCATACATTGTGAGTTTTTCTTTATAGAGAAGCTCTTTGAGCTCTTTGGCTGCCTTTGGATAGAGGTGACCATCCATTTAAGCAAGGACAAAGTCTAGAGGGGGGGGGGAATGTAGTGGGGCTACGGTAAAAGATTGGGAGGGGAAGCAAGTGCCACAGTAAAGGCTAAACCCACGGAGACAGAAGATGCAGTTCCATCTGGGGGGATTTTGTGCATGGCCAATGACAACCTGAGGAGTAATGAAAGCAGAAAGAACAAGTGCAAAGCCTTTCCATCAGCTGTTGTCATGTCCCTGTAAGGAGGCTAGTGTCACTTAAACCCCAGTCAGTGCCTCTGCTTACAGTTCATTTGTGGTTGGTCAGTCCACAAAGATGGAAGGGAGTGAAAACTGCTTGGAAGCCTTTAACTCACCCCACCTACACATTCATAATCACTTTTGCAAATGCTGAAGGCAAGCCATAATCCAGTGATTTCTTTATTAAAAGTAAAAAGTCTGCGTTTTTATGCAAATGAAATTCTCATTTGAAGTCTTTGCATAACATTGAATCTTGATGCTACTGCATAAGGTTAATAATTGGAGCTGGTTGGCTTATTCCCACTCTGTCAGCTGAAGACGAGTGAAAAAAAAAGCTCAACAGAAAAGAGTAGCTGTGTTTTTAAAGTCTGTTTTTAATAAGGTATCCCATGATAGAAAAATTATTAAATGCTCTTTTTCTCTGATTTCTAATTTGGTGATGACCAAATGGCAATTTGACAATTTCAAGTGCTGCATGTTATGCTGGCTCCCAGACCCGGAGCTCCTATCTAGCCAAGCACTTGAACAGAGAGATGTTTTACCCTACACTAAGGAGTTCTACACAAGAATGTCAAATGCAGCACTGTTAAGTACTTTTCATAAAGAAAAAGACAAAGTCAGCTCAAATAAAGTGGAAAGTAAAGTGAGTGGAGAGATTTGAGATCTTTACAGGCATCTGTTACAATTCACGATTACAGTTTTGTCTTCTTATTTCAAAATGGTCACATTTTGAAAAGGTAAATTTTGTAGGTTTTGTAAGATTTCAGGAGCCCACCAAATCAGAAGAGCCCTCAAGACCTTCCATGTGATTAAAGTTTAAGCCCTCTAACATTTGTCTTCCACTTTGACTTATCACCCCTATCCAGATCAGGTTAACAAGACCCCTCTGGTTAAAATACAGCCTGTTATCATGAATAGCTGCCAGATAAAATGCTTGGAGTGATAGTAGAAAAACAAAAATCAAGCCAAACCCACAGTTACTTGAAACAATTCCTTTATATGTGAAAAGATATTGTCACTGGTTATTTTGCTCGACTGGCAGGCAATAAATTTCTGTTTCAGCAGACTAAGAGGTGGTCTTTGTTCCATCGGTCTCTGAGTCTGTCCTAACCTTTCAGCAAACCTCTGCTGGAATTATCTGCTCAGAGTGAATACTAAGGATTTTCCGTAACGTCCTTCTGCTTTTACGTTGGTGCCTTTGCTAGCTGCACTTGTTTTGCACCACTGAGACACCTCATTACAGCCACAACCTCTGCAGCAGAGCAGACATCTTAGACTCCCAGGGAACCTGTGGGGTCCCTGGTGCAAGCAATCAGGCTGTCATTATTAAATTCTTTATGTCCATAAAATTTTGTCAGGTACAAATGGAAACAAAATAAAAAATGAAAAGACAATACTTTTGATAGAGACTCACAAAATACTAATTTTGTTTTCGGTTCAGCTTTTAGGACTCAGAACCATGCCTACTGACCTGAATAACATGTTACCTTTTGCCCTGTAGGTAGATCAAAAATCCAAGCTTACTTCTCAAGAGGCAGAACTGCAACTGAAAAATCAAGATACTGAAGATTTGATTGCTAAGATAGAGTTTCAGACTGAGAAAGTGAGCCAAGAAAAGGGCTTTGCAGATGCAGAAGAGCTAAAGGTCAGTCTAATTCCCCTATTTACTGGTGTTGAACTATATTTAGCACAAAATAAACGTTTTTACGGGAACAGTTTTGAACAACTTCCTCTCCAGGGAGCATGAAGTCTAAAGAATTATTATACTTACACATGTAACAGCATTTCACACTGTGATTACCACTTGACCTTTCTTTACATTATGCCTTTGCCCAACCTTTTAGCTGTTTTAATGAGATGAAAGAACAATAAATACTGAGCTCATTCAAGCATTTAATGGATGTGGATCTTGAGAATCAGACCTATTTGAAATACAGTAAAGGTCAAAGAGTCATCTCTTAGCACTTCAGATTTCTAAAGGCTTTGAGACTCTAGGTAAATTGAACAACTCAATTGATACAGAAGTTCATTCCAGCATCTTGCAGTATTGCAAGGTGCAAACCTTGAATCTTCAGATTATAACAGTGTTCCTAATAATATATGTCATCAGTGTTGAATCTCCTTTTCCCTCTCAGTTCAAGCCTCTTAACATAAGTTATCAACATCCATGTTGGAAACACAGAGGTTTACAGGGGTTAGTCTTCCCTCAGAATGAATAGAAATGTGTAATTTCATCTGGACCCTAAAATTTCCATCTACTGTTACAAGCATGGTTTTGAAATAAAGCACCAGCAATATGCAGTGCTGTAAACTGAGGTTCCTCTGCCTTTAACGCCTGAAAGGCTCATTCAGCTCTGGAATTTTGCTGCCAAATCTGATGTACATTGTGCCATTTATCAATACTGCAGAGAGAAGTTCTTAAATGACTCATAACAGTTGTTAATCCCTGATTCTGAGGTGTGAAAACTGCAAGTTGCCAAGAATTTTGTAAACTGTTTCCAGATACTTACCAGCAGAGAAGACTGTACTCTCTGAGCAATCAAAATAGTCTCTCATTTTCTTCTATTTTGTTTCTTAAATACTCATCATTAGAGGACATTTAATATCTCTCTAATGTTCTTACCTCTGATCCTAATTTTATTGAGGGAAAAGTGATTTTTGATACTGACGTAAGAGAAGATAGGATCAGGACCTGTTTATTTCTCTGGATTATACTAATTATGGACTTCATCCTTTTGCTGATCCATATCTTGTGTAGGACTTAAAAATTGCTGTGAAGTTTAAAGTCCAAATAGTGCAACTGATTAAACTTGCACAAACAGGATCCAACAGCTCAACATCCTACCAGCTTTTCAGTGGTGCTCTGCTTTTATTGGTTCCATGTGCTTCTAATGGATTTGGATTATCAAAATATGTCCTTCTCACAACTCTAATTACTTCATTAAGTAGCTAGGTCAAACTCATAGAGTGACTATTGTCAGATAATCACATCTTTGAGTCACTTTGTTTCAGGGATGAAGTTCAGCGCCTGACACTATTGATCACTATACTCCATTGTCCATTGCTTTATCACACTTGTGAAATGTTTTCATTGGAAATGAAAGTGTCATTTTGTTTATATTATATATTATATTAGTTTATAAATACTAATCTTCTATAATTTTTGTTACAAAAAAAAAAAAAAGCCAAGTTGTGCTGGTTTAAAGATAAACCAGCAGGAGAAATGAACCCAACTTAAGAGATTACAAGTCAGAGTTACAATTCACTAAAAGAATTGCAATAAATACAAAGATACAGAAAAAAAGTTGGTTTTAACCCACAAAACCCAGATGTATAACCCAGCACACTGGGGCACAAACAGAATGGTGTTCATTAGCCCCTGTGCTGAGCACCATGTGGTCCCCCGGAGTGCAAAGTAAAAGGAAAGGAAGGGAAAACCTGTTAGTGAGGATGACGGTCACAGTGTGGTCGAGAGTGGCAGTTACAGTCCTCTTGAGGCTCTGGTCCCCCTCTGGTTCCAATGAGTAGTACCACAAGTTCCAAAACCCGAGGATTATATATGCTCAGGTCCAGGTGGGAATGCCCAGTACCTCCCTCGAGGCAAGGGAGTTTCACAATGGGTGATTTACTTTGTGAGTCATGTGACATTTTTGGAATGGCATACATGACCCCTCAGGCTGGCTGTGAAGGTGCTAATGCCACCCCAGAGGGGAGTTATCATGACTGAGTCATTAGTGTGAAGACAGGAACACTTCCCTAACTCAAAGGATCCTTTAACACCCAGCTTATAGCCTGAGGTATCAGGTGTGCCCTGGGCAGCTACTACAAATGATCAATTATTAACAGTTTGTCTGAAATGATACAAAGGGTGTAGAATACACAGGTTTGGTTACACCCATACAGTGATAAACTGGTCCCAACTGCTGTAACTAGGATGTCAGCAAATGAGAATACATCTTCCAGCTAAGTAATTTGTGAAGACTTTTCGTAATTGATTATAATATGTCACCCTTTAAAAAATATTTTTGTTTTCCTATTCTGTAGATTTCAAAACAGAGTTTACAAGAGCTTTTTGAGGTTTATAACATTAAGCAAATATATACCTTGGAGGTATTGACTTGGAATGAAGTATTACACAAGAACAGGTGAAGAATGTAAGTCACTTTAGATCAGACTCATCAGGAAAAGTGAGATTAGTCTGGATTCTACATGGATGTGGCAGAGCTACATACCTGTATAGTAACAAACAAGGATCTTACCATGAACATGACACTGGTAAGGTTTTAAAATAGTAGGCAGTAACACTGCTGTTGTCTTACCAGCCATTTATGTGCTCTTAATGTTGCCAGCCAGAGGGATTTGCAAATAAAGATGCACATGTCATTGCCTTTTAAAATAGGAAAAGTTTTTTCCTTTAAAGGAAAAAAAAACATGCAGAGCATAGTGTGCATATATTTGTGATAGTGACATTAGCTGAGGGTTAGGAACAAAGATGGATCCAGACTGACCAGCTGTTTTTAATTTACCTCCCTCAGCTGAAGTCCATTCTTTATTTGCTGGGTATATTTGAGCCACTCTACGCATGGTCTGATTGCAAAAGGTATGTTGTTTTCAGCTTTTCTAACAATTTAGCCATCAATCAAGAGCTCTGTACTGTAGAAGTTATTGATATGAAGGGTATTAAACTTCTGGAAACAGGTATGAAAAACTCCTTCCTCCCTTTGTGAGTTGTAGTAGATTTTAAAAATAATGTCCTAAAGCTTATCTGCAACCTGTTCTGTTTAATTTTTCTTCCTATAAAAAGAATTATCTTATTGCATGTTTTCTTTGGGTATTAGCAAGCAAAGAATAACTAAGCATTAGGAAAAAGAGAGACAGAAACATAATCAACTTGTGTGACTTATATGAGATGTTTATTTTAGTTGGAAAAAAAGTGTCATATTAGTAGCACTATGTAATGTTAATAAATTATTTGTTCACCAGGTTATATCCTTGAAAACTTAAACAGAAGGAGCATCTGGCTGTTCTAAACTTTTTGGTTTAAGTTAACTTCAGTAACATGGGTCTCAAATCGTGTTTGAGAACATATATACCACATCAAAAATGCAACTGTATATGCAGTATTTAATTTTAAAAATATGTTGTGGCTAAGATGTGAACCAGTAAACATTGGGAATTACATTCTAAAAACTACATTGCAAGAGATGGGGAATATATTTAACTTGATTAGTAACTTGTCATTTGTAATGTAATGAATATTGATTTTTAATCTTTGTTATTTCCACAGACACTGTCTGTGTGGGTTCTATCTAATAAATGTGTACATGGAAAAGGCCCCCAACAATTGTAGAAACATGTTTTGTAAGGATATTAAATTCTTACAGAGGCTTGTTACTGCCAATACATAGTGCTTGATCCAAATATTAACATCTTGATCACTTGTAATATCCTCTTTCTCTGTAATTAGATTTTATTTAAGCACGGCCTGACAGGAGATGAGCATGAGCTACAAGGATAAAGATGAATTTGGCTCCAGGCAGTGTATCTTTAAAAATGTATGTGATAATCTTCAGAATACATAATTGCTAATGATGTAGAACACCCTCCACAGTTACTCTTCGAGACAAATTTGCACCAATGAAATAATAAATTTGCTTTTAAACAGATAATTAAATTGTTGCAAAAAGTTGTGGAAGCACTCAGGTTTCACTTAAAACTGGTGCTAGCTGATGTGAAGTCACTGATCTAAGCCAACTGTTAAGCCAAGATAGTTGTTTTGACAAAGCTGCTTGAAGTTGTGTCTGTTTAGTTTCCAAACCTGAAATTAAGGAAGTACAGTGTTTTCATATAGGATATTTTCTTTTCTCCTGGTCTCTCCCTTGTTGAGGCCTATGGTTCCAGACTTGGAACTGAGGAATTAAAAGAAAAAGGCAAATTTGGCAAAGTTTTTGCTTTGTACTGCATAACATTTCTAAAACAATAAGCTAGTGCAGGATTCAAGTTTTACATGATGAAAGGAGGATTTAGCTTCTGCTTCTCTAAAAATGGAATGTGGTATATATACTGGAAATTCTCTTCTTACAGGTTGATGACTCTTTACAAGGTATAATCAACTATGATAATGAGCATGTTCCTTAGAATTGTCTGAAAGTCATCAAGGAAAGGAACATTACTTGAAGGATCCAGATTTCAACTCAAATTATGTTTGTACAAAATCCTTTGCAGCAGCTGATCTCTGTGCTTGAGTCATCCATATAGTAAAATTCAGTGAGATATGTATATATCAGTTCTTCTCTTGAACCAGCCCTGATAGGGGAATTTATATTACTAATTTCTT
>JAOXXN010000395.1:30693372-30710816 GCA_026770055.1 Myrmophylax atrothorax
AGCAGGGTCAGCCCCGGTTAATACTTGGATGGGAGACCTCCTGGGAATACCGGGGGATGTAGGTTCTAGTCCCGAGGACTTCACTGTTACCGTCCAAGCTCGCTCGGCCGTGGCAGATGAACCTGAGGAGTTAAAGGGTGGGGCCAGTTCTGTGCATGCTGTGCCTCACCTAAAAAAATCCACTGTGCAGGCTCAAAGGGCACACCCACGTGGGGAGAGCCCTTCCCAAATCTTCATTCACAAAGCCTTGCCATGGTGATGATGATGACATAGTTTTATGTAAGCATGAGAGACACAAGAAAAAAGTAAGTAACATTTGGGACCAACGTATTAACAATGTATGTATGAATTATCCAAAATGCAAATAAGGATATTTTTTAGAGCAGATAAGGCATAAAAGTAATCACGTGCCAATTCTACAGTGGTTGTATGGTTTTGGCCTTCACCTGCTATAGGAGGAATTATTCCATGTAATAGGTTTGGTATGGATGGCCTTTAATATTTGAATTTTATCTGTGCGTTTCCTGTCCTGTCTCCACAGCATCACTGTTTTGGAGATCACTGGATATGAGTATTAACTATAATAGATCAATGACATTTTGAGTCATAGGAGTGAAGACAGAGGAATAAATTTATTGTTCATAAGCCTCCTTTTTGCATTCACATGAGCTGTTACACCTGCTCAAATGGTTTGCACAGTCACAAAGAGGTAGTCATGTCTCTTCAGTTGTGAGATTAGGTTATTACAAGATTCCTTAAGATGTCTTGGAATTTGATTTATGTGCAAATGCAGCTTGTATGACAAAGTTTCTCTTCTTATGACTATTATTCATGAAACAGCAAGACAATACACTTGCTTTCTCCACAGGAAGACGTTTTCTTGCCTTGGGCATCTCACCAGCTGTGCAACTTCAAGGCGGTGCTTTTTGCACTGAACTAGTTTGACCAATTTACACAGTTTGCCTACTGAGATTGCCTAGTAACCCCTCCATTCTGCATTTGTGTTCATCTGATTTATTCAACTTCATTCTCTATATTACTTGTTGGAGTTTGCATGTCAGTTCCAAAAGCTTTTAATTTTAAGCAGTAGGAACTGAAAGAAAGCTCTTTTGGAAAATGTATTTATCCCTCTTTCTTCCCACTGAAAAATATTGTTTCCATTTCCTTTGCTGTCCAAAGATTCAACATTTCTTTTTGTTCTTGCTGAGCTTCTACAAAACACCTCATTCAAGGAAGCTATTCTGCCGTTTACAGTCATGGTTTGTTTTGGAGAATATCTGCTCTGAAAGGTACTCTTTTTAATTTTGTGCTGCATGAGACTGTCTGCCAAAATATTTTGCATAAACTCTTGAGCCCGCTTCATGATATGAAGTCAGATTCTTACACCCAATTTTTTTTGCCTTCTTGAGATTGTGTCTTAGAAATACCTAGGCATTGTTACCTTAGGCAGGACATACAGAAGGGAATAGCAGGTCTTTGTATCAATAAATTAAATTTTGACTGATCAGACCAGGTGTTGCACTATTTCCAGTCTTATAGCTGAGAGTTTAGTGCTCATGTTGCTTTCTGGAATTTATTTGGTTTTAAATTTGCTTTTGCTAAAAGTAATTTATTTTTCAAGGTGTGTGCAGGATTTTTAAAGTGCTTTGTAAATCCCTTAATTTCAAAATCTACAATAATTTCAACAGGAAAAAACTAATGAGGAGCAATCTCTCTTCAATTTACTTTGTATGTTCTTAAATAAGAGAGAGATCAAACTCATGTGAAAGATTCACTGTCTGTTCCTGGGTAGAGTGGTACATTAATTCCATCTGTTCTATTTGCCTCTGCTGATGGAATTGAAGATTATGAAAAAATATTGCCCAGGGTAGGACTTACCTTTAGAAATTTCTTTGGTGACCATTTTTTGATATGCCTTCTATCATGGACTTCCATTATTAGACCCTGTATTACTACTACATTTCCTCATAATTCAGAATTGACCTCGAAGCAGAAACATTTCATTGAAAAAAATGAAGTCATCCTACTGGGTTGCCCTAACTCTCTGTGTTTATAATTGTTGCTTATGCTCCTTGAACTGTGCAAGAGCAATAACAAAACATTTCTTTTTCCCAAGTCTGTAATTAACAGAAAACCTAGAACAGCTGCAGTAATAAAACTCGCTGAGTCATGATGTAATTTTTGCCTTTCATAGGTGATAATCTCAGAAATTAGCAATTTATTGCTTCTGTGAATTGAGAACCCATAAAGGAAGTATTTAAATCTGGAACTCCAAAGCTTAGTATATTGCCACATAGACCTTCTGAAATATATTGTGCCTCCCTTAGCAAAGGTTTTTCTCGTGACAATGCAAACTGAAGAACTTGTATTTTGTTAGATCTCTTCTTGTCTCATCCCTCTGTGTGTGTCTTGAAAGCAAAGCAAAATTGCATTCTCCATGTCAAGTTCTACTGTTCTGTTCCCTCCAGGACTAGCTAATTTTGAAAGCTGTGTAGAGACCATGTTGCAGAGCTGGACAGTGAATTCATGTCTGCCTGATAAAGGTGGTATATGACTGTATGGCTAAATTATTTCACTATTTTACATGCATAAGCCTAGAAAACACATCTCCAGTAGTTGGCATGGCAGTACTACACCATACACGTCTGAAATTGAGTAGAGTCATGGGTTTCCTAGCACTAGACTTATTTAGGAGTCTTTTTAGGAATTCACTTGCAGTATATCATAAGTGGTCCTTGGTGAAATGCAGAAGGATCTCAGCACACCACTTCATTTAGGCTGTCCTCTGGCTAAGGGCATGTTAGAAGCAACCAAGGATGTTAAGAGCTGAATTGTATGTCCCTGACTCCAGCAATGCCTTGTGAGTGCCTAGAAAGAAAGCAATGTTAAAATTTGTACAGAACGTTCATCTTGACCTAAAGCTCTCCTGGAAATTAAAATGTGTTGTAGTATTATTCCCACACTTCTCTTTACTGCTTGGTTTGCTCTGTGCGTTGCATTTAATGTACAATGCAGGATTAAAACCCTCTGTAGTGCTTTGTGCTTCAGCAATCTTAAGCCAGTAAGTGTAAATAAAATTTCATGCCAGTCCATAAGAGGATGTGATGGTACTGTTAGGAGCTGGGATGTTTGGTTAATAAATCATAGTTCATCCCTGCAAGGTTGCAGTTCTGTGACTGATGCAGTCATACCAATGTATAGTAACCTATGGGGAGAAATGATTTTATAGGTGGTTATAGAAAGGACTTTGAGTGGATTGTCATCTATGAGATAAAAAATAAAATACTTAGGTGTGTGAAATGAATTACAATACTTCCTGTTTCTCTAGTGTGACTTTCCATTTCTCTCATATCATATGCTAACTTCATCTGCAAAGATTTGTTAACCTGTTTGAGGTACTGTTGCTTTCTGCAAGGGCAAACTGGGTCAGAGAGTTTAGTTACTCTTTGAAGAATGAAAGGCCTATACTTGGGAACACGATCTGAAAACAGCGGTCCATTTTCCTCTGCATCTGCACATTGTTCTATCTGGGATGTATGCTTACAATGCTTGTATCACCTGAGGATTTTTGTGTGAGTGTCAGAGTCTGATTGAGAGCTCCCCATAAGGCTAGTCAAGCTCTTTCACTGTCAGAAGATCAGTCCAGCAGAGCAGTTTTCCCACTATGTTTGCTGCCAAAGTGAGGTTCTCCAGCCTTGTGCTATTCTATGGTTTTCTCAGCTGCCATATAGATTACTACTTGCCATATCTGGCAAGATCCCAATCTTTTTCTGTAGTCTTGGGAAGAAGGACACTAGCAGAGAGATAAAGTTCTGGTCCATGATGACCTTTATTTCTCTCTTTGGATGTTGAGAACCTTAGATTTAATATACTGGGACAGAAGATGAACTGTCTCTTTCAGAAATTAAATCAAATCAGCTGATACAATTAACTTGAAAATGTAGACCACAAATGCTATAAAACAGTATTTCTTGTGTGGTTGGTAAAATGCAGTGTTCTCGTTCCCTCTGCTAGTCAGTCCTGGCCAAGCAGCAGAATGGTTTCATGAATGGTCTCAGGCAGCTGGAGGATGATGATCTGCTCCAACACTCAGCTGCCCAGTGCAGTGTCTTAGACAACAGTGAACTTGTAAAAAAAATCAAATCAACAAAGTCAACTGCAGCAGAAATACAACACAAGGTAATAACAACTGAATTACATTGAACAGCTTAAGGTCACCTGTAAAATGTGTATTATTAATTATTTTTAGTGTAATGTTTCTATGAGCTAGAATAGGAATAGTCAAATTCCTCTTCGTCCAGAAAGGACTGTCCTCCTACATATTCACAGTTTCATATCTATTGTATGTAGTTGTCACATATATCATTTTTATAAGTCCTTGAATTAGTACTCATAAAATTATTAAATTTCAGCATGAGATTTGAACAGATGTGTTAATAGACGATTGCCATGTTTTCATGGGTGACCAGGCATACTGCTGCAGAGAACAGTCATTCCCTAATACTTGCCTAAGATAAGAAGTTTTTTTACCTTAAGTATTTGCTACTGCCTGAAATAAAGTTCATTTTCTAGAGTATATTCATATTCTTTTCTGTGTGGATAGGAATGTTTTGGTAATTGTGTGGGATAATCATGGCACACTAAAAAATAAACGAGACAACAGTCATCCTATAAATAGCTGAAGCCAAAGAAAATGAAGCTCAGATTAGTGTGACAAGGGAGCATTGCAGACCATCAGCCCTAAGAGCATCCCTTCCTTTGTCAGTATCAGCCTGGGCAGCATCAACTCCATCTGCCAGTTTTCACTTAAGGTAACAGTGTCTCTTGCGTGATTGGTTTCAAAGTGCAACAAACAGAATTCTGCCTCCAGCAGTGATGCCTGGTACACTGCTTACTACTTGTACCAGCTGTTTACATTTGCAGGGCTCAGAGTTTGAGTAAAGAGAACATGCTGTGATCTCCTGCTGGTCCATAACATGGTGTATCCCCAAGGGTCTCTTTGTTGGCTGTCTCCATTCTGACAGTGTTTCCTGACAACGTAAAAAGTTTACCTTCCTTGTGTTAAACCATCTCCCAGACTTAGGAAGGAAGAGTTTGGAGGAATTCTGTCTAAACAACTCACTGTGGTAAATTCCAAATGATCTAATGCTGTGAGTAAGGGAGAGGACCCACTGCAAAATTACCAGCTTGCTTGAGAGAGAGGTTCTGTTTGCTGAGATAAATAAGGAAGCAGAAGAGTATTGCGGTTTGCATCCCTCACCTCTGGTTTGCTGAAAGTTTCCTCAAAATCTTCTCGACAGAAGTGCCTTGCATTTTAGACTGCTCAGGTCAGCTCTTCCTACAAGCCTACAGTAAGAAACCAATTATGTATGTCCCGTACAAGGTTTCCAGTTTGTTCTATCTTTGTTTAACAATAAGCAGACTGTATGGCAATACCAAATACAGTAAACTTTTATCAATAGTATTATTTTTATGTATGTGTTCTTGTGTGTATAGATATGTAATTTAGTATTTTAAGGCAAGTCCTGAGTTCTTTATAATTGGTTAAAGCAGGGTTTTTTACATACCTCAAAAAGTATCAGTGTCGTCCTGTTTCAGTCATCATGCAGAAAGTACATCATCTGTGCTTAGGCCTTTGGCCTGCTTCCAGGCATGGATGTGTTCAGTGGGGTTGATAAAGATATTGAAAGATCCACCAAGAAATTAAAGGAGTGGGAGGACTCCAGAAAAGGAAAGTTCTTCTGGAATAGACAAAAAACCCGAAACCTCTTTTCAGAAACTTACAATACTGTTCATCAGTACAGAGTGATGTACACTGAGGTATGAAATCTGAGACTACATCTTTCAGGACAAGTGTGTATGAGGGTGTTGGCTTGTCTGATAAAACTCAGATCTTAGGAGGAAAGAAAATACTGGATGGTCAACAAGAATTTGAGATCGATGACTGTGGTCCTTCCTAGCCTGTTCTACTTGTGAAAAGTTTATGAAGAGGTATTGTGGTGAGATTTGAATCAGCATATTTGGAGAGCTGTGGGTGTGGTTTCTTTTAGTTTGCATATAGGTACCTGGCAAGAGTGGTCATTCATAAATGGACATACAGTAAGCTACCCTGTTAATATCCAGAGGTGTATTTCTCAGTTTTAGTTCTCATTATGGTGTTAGGGCTGGTAGGTAACCCCACAGGATGACTATTTTTCAGGTCTCCGTTTTGAAAATTCTGTGATACCAAGAAAGATTCAGCTGTCAATACTGACCAACCTCCTCCCATTTGTTTTCCAGTCATACTGTTTTGATTTTTGATTCCAAGTCTTGGTCTTATAGATCTGTTTCTCTCCACCATCACAGTTTTTGCCCATTTTTACATGACTTCTGATAATGCAAGTTTTGTCCTGAGTGTTTATTTTTCCCAGCTGCCCTGGCTTTATAAAGGGCCAGTATTAGCTGCATTATAATGACTTCTTGAATTCAGTTATTGAAGAGGTCCTTTTCATTCAGAAGTTGCTCCTTTCCATCACATGGCCTCTATGCCACAGAGAAATGGGAATGATTGTCTTCTCACTTGCTTCACTACCTGCTTCCCTTCTTGTCTTCAGTTCACTCTCCTGATGATTTCTTTTGTGAAATGACAATCATTGTCAGATGCTCAAGTCTGAGAATGATGCAGAATTGAAGCATTTATCAAGGAACATCTTTTTAGTGGATGTTTTGCCATATGTATAGGAACTTTGTGGAGGAAAAACTTGGCTCAAGGTATGTGGAAAGCACAAGGATGGATTTAGCAAAATGGTAAGAAAGCAGTCTAGCTACTCCTGTGTTTTTCATTCTGGCTTCACTTGAAGATACTGAGACACTAGATATACCTGTTATTTGCTTCTGGTGCAAGGATCACTTGCAACTGAAGCAACTTGCAAAGAAAAATTGAGCTCAAAAGTGAAATGGAGCATGCAGGGCTAGAAATGTAGATAAATCAATATAGGGTTATATGCTTGTGTGCATGTGCTCTTACACACATGCATATATGGATGTGGGGTTTTTTTTTACTAAACAGAACAAAGCCTTCTGGAGTCATCTGTCACTACAATGGAGTATACATTCCTATGGGAAACTTTGACACAGTTTATTTTCAGCAGAAGATTCAAGTTCTAAAGTTTCTTCCACCCGCATCATATTCATGACAATGAGGTAAATGAAAAGTGCAAGGCCATAACCTCTACAGTATAAAGAAATTTCTAGACCGAGCATTCCTCTGCTTGGCTTAATGCTGGTTTCCTTTGTACTGTTTTCTACCTTTTGACTAGATGAGGGCCAAAGGGCAATTTTCTCCATGCTCATGTAATCTTGTGCCCCCTGTGACTAAATAATGGTCATTATACAAACTGTATTCAATTGTGTAGGGCTCTGTGGCTCTATACTTAGGATTACTCTTCCCCACAGACAATAGTGAGAATACCAGGTTAATACATCTGTGACCTCACTGTGCTCAATTTAAGCTCAGGCCTCACAAGGTGAGAGGCTTGTGCATTTACCCACTGAACCAATCAGTTAAAAAACTGATGTGATATCTACCACATGTTGCTCCCTTTTTCATAAGGGAATTGCTCTGTACCCCCTGTAAGAGTTTCTAAAGCTCAGCAACAATGCCGAGCATCTATCAAAATGTCAAAAGGTTCATTATCTTAAAACCAAGGGAACAGATTTCTGCAGGCTTTTTCTAATACCAGCAATAAGGCCACTGTTGAGAGCTTGCAATTTTGCTTGTTGAAATTGTAAGGGTTTAGTGAAGTGCTTCAGAGGAAGTTATGCGCATTGCACAAGTGATAGTGAAATTAATGGGGGCATTATCATTCTTTTTCCTTTCTGCTCCACTGATTTTCCTATCTCCTCCCCCTCTGTCACTCACCCTTCCCCAATTATTTCTATTGCAGGCAAAAAGCTTGAGTTCACTATAGACTCCAGAAGATTTTACAGTATCTCCCTAAGACAAAGGCAGGAGATGGCTGCAAAGGAGGCACTCAAGAAGGCTGCCCAACATGGCCATGGGGTTCTTTTTCTAGTGAGTGTCAAACAGTCTCTCTGATAGGGAGTGCCTCCTCGGCTGGAAGGATGTGCCCAGAATACAAAATACGTGATGGATTACAGCAAAAGTTTTAAACAGCTAATAATCTTGTTCAATTTGCTTTTGCTTTGGTTGTAACAGGATAAACATCATATTACTAGGGTGTATGTCATGTTTTGCTGAACAGTGTCACCCTCCTAGGAGGAATGGGAGAGAGAAAGCAGAAAGCCCCTAGTGGGTAGGTAGGATTGCCCTCAGGCATGCATTTCCCCTGCCTAATTAAGAGCTCCTGTTCCATTCAGCAGGCCATAATGGAGACTTTAATGTAATGGGTCTGACTGCCCCTGGAGAAGCTGTATAATTAGCCCCGGAGTGCTGCTTTTCAGAGATAGCAGCCATGGCTTTGGCTAGCATTGTGTGAAGCAAGAACCCACTCTGCAGCCGGAAGAGAGATCCGTGCAATCCCTTGGTGAGCCGTGGTTTCCCAGCACAGTAATGGTGCAAGCAGGAGCACTGCAAACTGTACATGTTACTGAAAAACAGGTGCTTACTTCCTAACGTTTTATGCTAAATAGCTGATGTCTGTATGTGGCAACCGCTCTGGTCTGAAGCTAAACAAGAATACATGTTCCAGGCCTTGATGTTAAGGTGTTGATGAGAATTGGGTGATCTCCTCTTCTGGTTTTAACCTCAACAGCCTGGTTTGTCTGTCAATCAGGTTGCCTGCAACAAATGAAGAGATGGGCTAGACTCAGTATTGTTTGCCAGATGAGATCACCATGGGATTAGTAAGGGCTCCTGGTGTGCTAGGCTCTGTGGGAGCACACACAAACTGCACCCTTTATCGGCAGTGAAACCAGAACTCTTTAACCAGATTTCACATGAGTAAGCTAATCATGCCAGTCGGAAAATAGCCCTGCTTCACTGCTAGTGAGTGTAGAAATGTTGTGGAGAGAAGGGCTGAGAAGGTTTTCAAGGGAATTTCAGAATTCTCAGCTGCACTGGGGACAGGATGAGAAAATGGGAGATGGCAGTGTTGTGTGTCTGAAGCCAGAGGGATGAATGGGGAACATCTGAGAAGCTTCTGGTGTTATTGATCTGCTCCATTTTCCAGCCTGTTATGCCTGACTGCTGAGGGAAGAGAGGCACTGATTTTGCTATGAAGATTTTTCATAGTAAAGTATTGGAAAAACCCCAAAAGGAAACTCCATAAAGGTATTGGACCAAATCTCAAATGCTGCTAATCTAGATAGAGCTAGTGTTATTTGGATGTACTCAGTGCTTCTCAAGCTTTAGTCTTCTGGGATTCCGCTCAATAACCCTGTAACTTTACATTTCAAAAAAATCCTGGAGCAAAAAGATGAAGTATTTTACTATGGATTTTATTGGAGGCTAGGGAGTGTATAATTAGATATTAAAACCAAACAAAGAAAACCTTCTCAAAACAAAACAAAAAAACTAACAGCAACATAAACAAAACAAAAGAAATCCAAACCACACCTGCTCTACTGACTGACCTGGGAAATACTTTAAAATTTACTTTTGCTTCAGATCTACCAAAAGTAGCTGGCACAGTTGTTGGTAAACTGGCAGAAGAAAGACTAACTTAAAATTTTTTTGGTATGGGGTTTAACACTTCTGTCAGTCTTAATTAATTTCTCAAATTCAGACATCTGATACATTGAATGTTTATTTTGTTATTATATTAAGGTTCCAATTGCTTCCACTTTGCGTTGGATGGTTGTAGCCTATTTGAAAATGCAGGTTCTGCCAGGCTGCTATCATGTAATGTGATATGAAAATCTCCCTCTCTTTCCATTCTCTTCTTTTTTTCCTCATGTCAATGGACAGCTTAGGAATATCCCCTCAGCAGGTTTCATGATAAAGTGATGCAGCAGCAAGGGCATGACTGATATGTCATATTGCTTGGCTGGTATATGGGTCTGTAATTGTTCTTCTGCTGCATGGAAATGGCCAGTGCAATCAGCAGGTTCTGGCACATCAGTGAAAAGCCAGAGTAAAACTGCATGGCTGAGCTGCAATTGGACTTGAAATGCTACTACTGTAACAAAGAAAGGTGGAGTGTGGGCCAATGGTGTGGTTAAAACATCTTTAGCCCAGCCACAGTTCAAACCTTTCTGTTGATATTCCCATTTTTCACCAGTAGGTGTTTTGGAGGTAGATACTTTTCCATTATAACTCTCTTCTCTGATCTATCAATATCTTTTCACTGTCTTCATATATTTGGAACCTTAAAACTATTAGACTATGAAGTAGTCTGAAACATATTTTTTGAGTAGTGGGATAGCTGTAAACATAGGTTAGCTGTCTGACACGTCTTCTGTCTTGCTCCTGATATGTATTGAACAGGTTTTTTCTTAGGTTCCAGTTCTATGGGGAACTTAAGTAGAGTCCAGGTATCTGATGAGTTATGCCTGTCTTTGCATGTGATACAACCACAGACCACTTAGCCCTGAGTTTATATTTTCATTAGCTTCGGAATCAAGGCCTGAAATTTTGGAGGCTAACAGTGAAACCTCAACACATATCAAGAAATGAAAGTGACTTAGCTGTTTCCCATTATAAATCCACAACAACAATGTCATAAGGATAACAAATTTATGTGTTTTCTCACAATAATCATATTGTCTGTTTTTCAAAAGAATATTCATCCAAGTAGCCAATTATCTGGGAACCATGAGGAAACTCCTTGAGCAATACAATGAAGAAAATCATCTTATTTTCAGTGTCTTTATTAGTGCTGAACCAGCTCCAATCCCAGAAGAGCACATAATTCCCCAAGGAACAGAGAAAACAGTTAAAATTACCGGTGAACCTCCTACAGGGATGCTGGCTAATTAACATGCTGCTCTCTACAGTTTTGACCAGGTAAAAACAAGAGATATATATTTTTTTTCCGTTTGTCTGTTTTAATTACTCCTTCCCCTGCGGGGAGAAGTGCTAGTGGCGATGATCATTTTGTGGGAGACCAGGATTTTGGGATCATTGTGATTCCAAACTAACCTGACAGCTGCAGGGTGCCAGCCCTCTGTGCCCTGCACTGCCTCTGTTTTCCCATCAGTGTTGGGCAGGAGGAAGGGAGTGACAACAACACATATGTTTGTATTGTTCATTATACACATGCACAGGTATGCTTACAAAGATAGAAATTGCATTTATTGCACCAGCTTCAGCCAGTGGTGCAGTCTGATAAACAACCCTGTCCATGCTCTAAAGTCAGAGCTCTTTCATTTAATGGTACTCATAAATTTTGCTCTGCTCTAAATTTGGGTTGACTCTGTCTGTTCTCCCCCAGAGTGTTCAGGCAATGGCTCGGTACCATGTGTATGAAATCCTGTAGTGAGGCATAAAGAAAGGAATTCATGAGCAAGGGTTATGTGTCATTTGTTGGTTTATCTTTCACTCTTTTCCTGTGTGATGTTCTGATTGGTGGGTGGAAAGAAGGAGGAGAAAGAAGACATGAGAATGTGGAGAACAGGTGCATTACAGGATGTGTGAGGGCTCCTTCCCTCCACGTCCCTGCTTATTCCTGTCTGTTAGACTAAGGAACTTGTACGAAGACCTTCAATCCCAGTGCGAGGCAGCTTCCCGCAGTAGAGGAAGTGCTGGAGCAGCCAACTTGTTCAGATCAGGAAACCAGGCCATAATAAAGGCAACCATAACTGCACTTTTGCCTTCCAGCAAGGTATTCACATGTATTTATTTGAGCACAGGACGCATGAAGGCAGAGCTGGGATGTGTGTGAAAACAGTAAGAGTTTCTTTTAAAAGGAACTCTGCTAACCAATACTGAGGAGCTGTCAGGGCTACCTTGGCTACAAGTGGATTGATTTTGGTGGTAGGAGATGACTCAGAAAGATACTTGTGGGAAAGGAAAAGCTGCTGTGGTTTTGTAGCTGAACAGCTGACTGTTAATACAGCATTTATTGTCTTTTTTTTGTAATAACATATTCTCATGTTTTTAATGGAAAGCTGAAAAAGGTAGACAAATTTTTTAATATAGGTGGTTCATACACATTGTTGCCCCATTTCAGTCTGTGTTTAGTGCAAGAATATATATGTATGTGTTTTAATTAACCAATTTCTAAGCTTTATACTTTAGAAGACTCTCTTTTCTCTTACCACAAACTCTATGCAGACACTGTCTTTAATATGTTTCTGGTTAAGGTATTTCAATTTTTTTAATTATAATAAGAAAATTAAACTGTGCCTAGTCCAGGTGGAATAAATTTCATGGTTTTGTAGTTCTATTCAGGGTAGAAACCTGTGCTGTATTTTTCATGGTTGAACTCAGCATTCTGACTTAAGGAGGTTTTTTGGCAGACATATAATCCTTCACCTTTGCCCAGATTCTGCTACCTGTTGTTTAGTTCAGGAGGATCTATTTCCTTTTGAAAGCCAAGAGTTTATCCCTCTGAAGTTTCTTCCATACATGTATGTTTTTGTGGGTATCAAAAGTAATTTTGTTATGTCCATTACTTCTTAAAGTAAAAGACAGAATATAGAAAAATATCAGAGAATTAAGGATTTGTTTCTGCAGGTTTTATAGGCAAATGCCAAATATTTTAAAAACCAGCTGAAGCCCTGTGCTGAATCTTATCTTGCCAAGATTCTCTACTAAAACTATGAGCAATGGAGGCAAAAAAAAAAAATAAACTTCAATTTCAAACATGACTCTTTGGGAAACAGTGTAAAATTTGAAGGACTTGGAGTTCTAGTTAAAGACTATTTTTCTTGGTTTCAGTAGCACAACAGTTCTTTCCTAAGGGAGATTTGGAAATAAAAATATCACTATCAACACTTGAACATCTGGGAATTACTGCAAAAAATACTGCCCAATAATATTTGATCATTAAGAAACCTGTTTCTTACTCCCCTTCCAACTCCTGGCTCATGAGTGCTCCTTTTCAGTAGCTGGGGCAGGCACAGCTATCAGTAACACTTCCAATTGTTAGTACATGTTACTAGTTTTCTCCTTCGACAGGATACCCTTGAACTGTGTACCAGAGAACGGGAATTTAAAAGCATCCTGTGTCTTCTGTGCAATTTTCACACTTACATTGCTGGGAGAATGAAGTTTGGCTGTCAGGGCTGGAATGGAAGGTACCCGTTCAGCACCAGAGTTCTCGCTGTCTGTATCACTGTCCTCTGCAACTATTTGGAGGCCCACAAGAAGGTCAGTAGTGCTCAGGTAACCACACACCAAGGTCGTTTCAGCTCAATCTGTTATTTATACTGAATAAGGGGGACACAGTCCTTTCTCTGGAGCTGTTATTTAAATAGCTGGCATTACATGATGCTGTTCAGTATGAAAATAAACCAGATCAAAGAAGGTGGCGGTTGTGGGATTTTTTCTGGCAGTGGATGCTTGAACTTTGTAATATAGGTCAGACCAGTTCCACATCAGTAGCTAAGGGGGAAAAAAATGCCCTTCATTATGTTAACAAAAACAGGGGTTTACATGTGCATATATGCCAAATTCATTAGGCAGGTAATGAAGCATTTGCACAAATGTAATTACAAACAGCAATTCTGACAGTTCATAACACTGCATTAATAATCACTACAATTAGTTTTGATGATGGAAGCAATTTACAGCACGTCACATATATAAATAATGGTGCATTTCCTGAATGTGTCATTATTATGTATTAAGGATGCCACCTTGTTGTGACTTTCTCAGTAATGTTCCCCTTGAGTCAAAGTTAAGGGTAGATGAGTGATTTTATTTCTGAGCTACAGCATATTTCACACTTGTATAGTTTAAATATTGAGTTGAGGTCACTTGTCTAAGTTCTGTATGTGAAAATGTGAAATGCCTAAATAAAAGCGGTTATTATTTATTACTGAATGATATAGTATATTACTAAATAGATCCTCCAATTTTAGTAATTTAAAGAAATTTCAGAGGTATTCATAAAGGACGGAAGTGTCACCCCTTGTTTATATGGTTTTCTCCATATCTTCCAACTTCTTTTTACTCTTAGAAATTAATTTTGTTTTTGTCTTCATACCCCTTCCAACCTTTATTTAGCTAATATGACATCAAAGTGTTTTTCCGTTTTGTGGTACCTGGTGTCATAATAGTGAAATTACTGCTTAATTTTATAGTGGTGATTTAATAATGTTTCCCATTTAGAAAACAAGTCTATAAAATCAACTTATTCCATCCCTCAGTGTTCTTTGTTAATAAATTTTGATTCTTTAAGCTCTGTTCATTTCAAACCACAATTCATAAGCTGAATAATCAATTTTGCTGATTAATGAGAGGGAGGATACTGATGGCAGGGAATACTAGAAAGAACTGTAAGAGCAAGAATTATTTCTTCTCTCCTTTTGGCAATACTGTTTATTGGCCCTTTTCATTATATTGGTTAGTGATTCATTACCCTGTGGTTTTAGAAGGATTTTTTTAACATAGATATTGGAGAGAGAAATAGGACAGTAAGGTTTTTTTTATATGGGACTTTGTATGTACATATGCAGGTCTATGACTTTGTATACATGTGTATTACATGTGTGTGTGTATATATACACAAATTATATATCTATATCTGTATCTATCTATCTATATATATATAATCCAACTTGGAACATCTTTCTTAAGACAGCTGGGGATTGACCAGAAAGCATAAACTGGGCAATTTGAGCTAGCCCATCAGCTAGTGGGAATTGCCTTAACTCCATCATCATTTGTACCAGTTTATAGTGTTTTCCTGTGACTATCTAATCTCACATCTCAGTTTGACTAAATCCATTTTCCTGTGCTACAACAAATTCCAACACGCTAACCTTTGATAGTTAAGGTATCCTCATGTGAAGTACAGGATGCTTGACCCTGTCTCATTGTCCCACTCCTCCCCTCCACCATCTGATTGCCACACACACGTGCATGGAATTGTCATTCAATGTTGTAAAGGGGATGTGGATTCTGTCCTTACCGTTATCCATCCACTGAGCAATGGCTCTGTGGTTTTTGGGGTACAACAGACTAGTTTTCTATGGAGTACAATGGAAATGTGAATCTGACAACTGAAAATATTTCTAATGCAAACTCCTCAGTTTTGTTACACTATCAAAAATGCCCTTTTTATATCACCAGCTTTGATTATCCCAGTATAATCAATGCCACAGAAATGTGCAGCTAAATGAGCTTGTACTGAGTTAGAATACTGATATACTCTCCTGAAAGACAAAAGGAAGAAGCAATTTCTTGAGATAAATACATATGAAATTATAAAAAACCAAACAAACATTAGTTTTTGTTGTCAACAAAGAGAAAAGCAGATGTATTCTAACTTGAAGAACATTTTGTTCTAAATCCAAGTTGTTTGCATTTTTCACAGGGATTCTCTGTTCAATCTTCTCATCACAAGCATGCAGTGTTACATATTATATTCCAGTGGCTTTTTTTTTTCATGCTCTTAAAACCAGTTTAAAATAAAGACAGATTAGAGTTTCATGTAATTAAATTGTTACAGACAAGTTTATGTAGCAAGCAGGCTGGAATAGCTGCAGCTATTTCACTTGTTCTGTTCTGTTACATCATGCAATATTTAAAGCCTATAATTAAGTTTTTACTTGAACTGTTGGGAGGCAAATACTGCCCCCAAGGGCATAAAGGTTCCTGTCTGGAAAGGCTTCCTCACAAACTGGCATATTTTGCAAACCAAAGGGAAGCAAAGAGAAGCTTCAAATTCTGTGAAGCCAAATGAAAGAGGACAGTCGTTTCTTAAAATGTTTTACCACTCTTAATCGCAGGCTATAACAGTGGCATTATGACTAGAATTCTACAAAATAAACTTAATGCTTGTGTGATGTGGCAGTCATAGGATTAATATTAGTTCAATTTTTACCAAAGTGCTTGAATACTTCCCAAATTTAAATTATGTAGAATTTCAGTTACTAAGTGTTTCCTCGTGAGGAGATATAAAAGACTGCAATCAGATACGAGTTTTTTATTTTGCCTTTAAAGAAAGGCACAGTAGGTTACATTTCTGTCACTCATGAGGATTATGTTTTTAAAGATCTCAATAGGAAAATATGTGCACTTGTTCATGAAGTTGTGTTCTCTTACATCATGCAGTGTTTCCAAAATGTGCTTTTCTCTTAAAAGTTTTTTATAAGGAGTAAGGTAGAAAACATGACCTAATGCTCAGATAATACATTTACACTGTTACAGATTTTAGTCTCAAACTTGCTATTTTTACTCAGATACCTCTTACTGGATTGAAATAAAAGAAAACTGGTTTTCAGTGTTGTCTCCTGTACAAACCAAACCCAGCAATGTGAATATTTAACCATGAAATTTTCTGAAAGGAAGCACTTGAATTTCTTTTGTTTGTCTTAACAGCATTTATTCTGAACAGCTTTGGTCTGTAGTTTAGAAAACTGACTTGTTTTATTCAGTGATGCATTTTATTCCCTCGGTAGGTTCCATGGGAAGACTTTCGTTACCTCTTCAGTGAAATCATATATGGTGGCCACATTACCAATGTCTGGGACCACAGGCACTGTGGTATATGTTCGCAACAATTCATCAGCCCCATTGTGGTAAGAACTTTCATATGGGCCTAAAGCTCTTGAACATGTATGAGGTATGTTCAGCTTAAGGGAAAGAGAGGACCACAAACTTTCTCATCTATGCATCTGCACCTGTAGCAAGGTCTCATTTGGCTGTGCAGGAACAAATTTTACAAAGATTCATCACAAGCAGATTTTGTCTGAAAGTGTTTGTTTCTTGGAATACTGCTTGTTTACTTTTTCAAGAACCTTACTTAGTAACTTGAATTTAGTGTTCTGTAACACTGCTTATATAGTAATTTTAATGACGTTTTCATTTTCCTAGTAATACTATTTTAAGGTGCTTCAATTTAGAAAGGTCTGGGTTGGCATGGGAAAGTATCTTTTATGGAACTGCACTGTAACCAACATAACTGACAGATTCATCAGTTTCAGCAGCCCAGAATGGCACTACCCTCAAAACTTACACTTACTGTTTGCATATTTTCTTCCCCAGAAAAATAATAGAATGTAAATGCTATACATTTCCTTGCATTTTCCTGTTTCCAAAATAAGGGAAATAATTTATAAGACTGTTTTTCATTTTCCACTACCCTCTCACACATCTGTTTCTGTAGTTTTATGAGGTTATCACCTGCTGACATATACCGAATTATTCAAATTTCACTGTTGAGTTTTTGTCCTGGACAGCAGTGTATGTGGAGCATCCATGAGTCCAAGGTTCCAGATGGTCAAAGTTGCTTCTAATTAGCAACAAGTGTTAGAATTTTTAGGGCTACAAAAAGAAAACATTGCTTTAACTTTAGTTCTAAGAGGTCCTGCATGGAAATTACTTTAATTGAATT
>JAOXXN010000395.1:30715955-30728601 GCA_026770055.1 Myrmophylax atrothorax
GCACGCTGTGCCTCACCTAAAAAATCCTCTGCGCAGGCTGGAAGGGCACACCCACGTGGGGAGAGCCCTTCCCAAATCTTCGTTCACGAAGTTTGGCCATACATACATACATGCTTATATCAGGGAAACCACAAATTCTACTGCGATGATGACCATATGCTTACATATGCGTATACTTTCTGGTGACCTCAGCCATGTACTCTCTTTGTAGACAAAAGGACTCTTTGCATCTGAAACCTACAGTTTATTTTGTCTAAAAAGAAGTAGTACCTATGGATTAAGGCAGAAGCTATTGATGCTTCTCTTTTAGGGTTACTGATTTTCTCATGTGGTCCAGAAAACTTGACATCTGGACAGGGGACCTTGGACTTCCAACAGTGGTGTGACTTTCGGGTTTGTTCCATTCTCAGTCCTTTCTGACAGGTAAGCAGTGATGGGTGTAAGGTACCAAGCATATGGTTTCACTGCCAGACATTTTTTTGAACCATTGGTGTTAGCTATGTTTGTGATGCTGCTTGGAGAGTTAATTAGTCTAAATAAAAACATAAAAATCACCTTAATATCAGAATAACCACTGCCTTAAAGCAGGGGGAACAATCCAAACTCCTCTTCAGTCTACTCAGAAGTGTGAAGACGAAGCAGCTAAGGAAATAAAAGCTCAAATATTGTAGTTTAAGAATGCAAGTTTTTCTATCATTATTATTTAACCAATTCATTGCATATGGCATAGTATCATTCTGTTTTATTCCTTAACGCAGTAATCAGAAGAAAAATCAGTCTCCTGATCCTCTATTTGTGTAGTTGTTGCGACAGTAGGTGATGAAAAAAACCTTCAGCAGTGTACTGATATCTCACTTTTTGAAATGATCACAGCACATATGCTTGTATTTATTCTGGAAAACAGAGTGAAGCCACATGAGAGCCTGGTAACAGTGTAGCTCAAATTCTGTGATTACCAAGGACTTCACTAGCCTAGCAGAAAGGGGGCCAGGAGCTCCTCATAAGACAGTGGCCAGGCTGCAATCATTCCCTGGAGACAGGCAGTGGGAGTGCAGGGAACATGTGCAGCTCAGATGCTCCAGCACCTCTTCCTGGACTTGGAAGCAGAAGGGGGATAGCAGCATGAGGGCTGGCAGGCAACTCTTCTCTGCTGCTCACGTTTAGGTCCCCAAATGGTACTTTTTGTGTTACAGGCACTGAGAAACCTCATTGTATTTTTCACTTCTTCTACTGCTTCACTCCAAGGTTTCTCTTCTGGGTACTTGTTCCTGCCAGGGGCTGAGGAGACACAAGGACCATACAGGTTAGGGCAGATGTTAGCATGGACTTCTTCTGAAGGGGGACCTGGCTGGAGAGAAGCGGTGTCTCTGAGCCCAGACAGCAAAGTGGTCTCCCTACCATGATAGGGAGCGGAGTTGGCTTGTTCTGTCCTCTGCAGACTGTTTTGGTTCCAAACAATTGCTTTCATGCAGCTTTTTTGCCTTACTTCAAATCACAGACAAAAGAACGAAAATATTTAAAAAATTAAAACAAAACCAAACCAAACAAACTTTTACTTAGTCTCAGAGGGGCAGGTTTACAGTTCCAACATTAAGATTACTGTCTGGATATTGAATTATTGAAAGCACAATTGTTTTTAAAGTGGTATCGCAGAACAAGAATCTTTGGATAAGGTATGTTTGACTGCAGATGTTACCAAAAAGACCAAAGAAGATTATGACCACCCAGCAAGGGAAGGAGCCTGTATCTGTGCTTTTCATGGAAGGTGAGAAATAAACTGTAATTGCTTTATGTCAGTAGCCTAGTTTTGGGACTCTAGCTTCCATTACCAGGTAGTTAAGTTACATCAAGAGTTGGACTAAAATGTTGTGACCCTAGAACAGCACAGAGAAAGTTTACGAATGGTGGTGGATTGTTGACATTGGTCTACTGTGACTAAATTTCACACCAGCTCAGTATCCTAATCATTGACTACACTTCCTGCATTTAAATAACTGTTAAGTGTGTCTGAACAAGGTGTGCCTTGTAGGAAAGCAGCAGCTCTAATCTAGTCAAGGTTCAGAAGCTTAAAGACTATTCTAGAGTCTAAATTTCACAATACGGATCATCTAGAAATTTTTTGCAACTATTAGAGTTGGAGAATAGGGTTAGTACTTACCACGTTGGTAACCTGGATCAAGTAATCTAAATAATTGCAATGCCAGTCATTTTTTTAAGGGATCCAATTCCAGTAGATCAAAGGGAAACTAAGAACATTTATGAATGTCCAGCACATAAAACCAAAAGCAGAGGGCCAACTTATGTTTGGACTTTCAACCTGAAAAGCAAGGAGTCAGGTAAATGGGTTCTGATGAGAATAGCTCTACCCTTGGCCATTTAGTACTAAGCTTTCTCAATCTGCCTTGTAGTTAAAGGAGATAAACATTTTTCACAGTCAGCTGGAACAGGAGATTTACCTCACAAAAACACAATCCTTAGCGTAACACTTATTTGCTCTATGTTGTTATTTTGTTATCCATCAGTGTTGTGTTCATGTGTTTCACCACATAATGATTACTGATCTGCAACCACCATTACACCAGCTATGGGAAAGTAAATGGGAAACATCAGCATCTGGGTGTAGTTTGACTCACAAAATACTCCTCTTTAGATTAGTCTTTATTCTCTCTACATAAAATGAAACATGTATCTCACAAGAATTTTAACATGCAATACAAACATGTTGCATTTAAAGAAAGTTGTTTGAAGACCTGGTTGTACAAATGAAAAAACATCTAATATGAACTGTAAGTAAAAAAATATTAATCCTGAACTCTGATTTAGACCAGTTATGATCGCTGGGTAGATGGTTCAGGCGGTAGGTGCACTACACAAAACTGCTGGTGAGCAGTTATTTTTCTTTTTTTGGGATGATATTTAAAATCTTCTGTTTTCATGTTTTGGTGAATAATTGCACTTTGGAATAAAATTAAAAAAAGTCATCCTCCCACTGGTCAATTGCATCAGCTTTGGTTGGAATATAATGGCCTTCAATTAAAAGTATCCTTTTCTTCTTTGCAGGGACAAGTTCTATAAACTACATGTGGATGAATAGGGTCAGAAAACTGAATCTTTATGGTCAAGTTAGTAGACAAGGGTGTTTTGTTTCTTTAAAGATACGGATGCTTTGAAGAACACCCTTTCTGCAAACTTGTGCAATTATATAAATAAAAATGTTGCTCAAATTGACCAAGTTCTCTATCATGTGCTTGGGTAGCTCTATTAAAAATTAACCACTCAAGGTTCAAGAGTGCCATTCCACTTAACCTATATATCTGTGCATGTAGATTTCTCTACCAAAACATTTTCCTGAGAGACCTTTTGCATAAGACCATATCAATCAAAAAGTTCCCAACACAGAAAAGAATATACTATACACTACAATTCTATCTTATATAAAACAGAGTAATAAACTTTTGAAGTCAAAATTTTTCAACATATTAACCAATTGCAGGCACAGCTCGAGTTCAGTGTTGTCAATTGTCATCCGCAAGTTGCTTTTGTAAACTAGAAGACATGAGAAAACAGTGTTAGTGCTTTTTAGGAAACTCAGGTTCCCCATAAACAACAGTTTCCAAAAATGCACTTCTGTATGTTTCAAGCAACCAATAGGGATTTCAAAATAGGCAAAAGCATTTCAATTTCTTTAACAAATTAGTTGTTTACACAGACAATATGACTCACTTTAAAGAGGCTGATTTCAGCTTAGGAAAAAATCAGAAGTCCAAGAGACTTCATTTGCATAGGTGCAGGATCTGCCCCAGGCCACAAAAAGTCAAGTGTTACTTAAAGGGCTACAACAGTTTAAGAAAGAATGACCACGGAGCAGGACCCTCACCTTTCTAGGTACTCCTTGACATTGTTGTAGCCGTAGAACTTGGCCAAGTGGATGAGCATGCCGGTGGCACAACGCCCATCCCGCCGGCGGCAGTAGCTGCAGTTGCATACCCCACGACAAGGAGGACAGATCCAGGCCTGCAAGGGCATGAATGTGGGAGAGGGGGCAAAAGCACGTTGTAAGTCTGGTTATATTGGCCTTTCCATTGCTCAGACAAACATGAGTATGGCTTCCCTACCATGTGATTGTTCGGGGCAAAGTTTTAAGAACCTCTATCAGCCAAGCAGTCAACCTTGTTAACACTTTGCAAATTCTGCAGAATTAAAGAAATTATTAAATGCTTTAATACTTACTCTGAAGCCTCAGGTTCTCTGATGTGCTTAGTTTTGATTTTCAGATATACTAAAGTCTAATGCATAATGATAATTCATTCTATGCTAGGCTGACTATAGTCAACTTCCTAGAAAATACGGGTACCCACTGTGACAAGTTTCTTTGGCTCTGCCTGCTGGTATAGAACGATTCCAGGGATTGAAGTACCCAGCTTGTACATGAAGTTAGACATCTCCAAGCTGCTCCGCAACTGCACACAGACGTGCAGGTGCTAATACAGCAGCCGCTGCCACACTGGGACAGCACATCAGAGCCATTAGTTTTCTGCTGTCCTTCAGAACAGCCCACAGGAGCTCATCTCTGGAGGAGAGGAGGTCCCAGAACAAGCCAAGCACAGAGCACTCAGTTCTGCCAAGGTCTTCATGTACCCACATGTCTCATTCTCTGACAGCAGCCTGTACTCTCTCCTTACTCAGTGTGTCAGGGGACTACAAAGAAAAGGGAATCAACCCTAAGACTTAGGTATCCTTCTCCTTTTTTCTCATGTTATGACACTGGAATCTAAAACAAGGAACCTGCTTTGCAGGTCAGGTTACTAAGAACATTAAAAAATGTGTGTTTTGGCTTTTTTCTGAAAGTGGACAGATTCCTTTTCTTAAAATTTCTCACACTTGCCCACCACTATCTGGTAAGGAAGTGGAGATACAAAGTACAAAGATAGGTGGATGGTAATCCAGGTCCAGCACCTTCCAATTGAGTTCTAAACAAAATCAGTGTCAGTCATAACAGTACTAGAGATCTTCTCATGGCAAAAAAGTTTGAACACCATGTTGCCAGGAGCATATATTATTCATTGCATTCTTGTTCCAGGCCCAAGAAATGATATTTACTGGATCAAGCAGAGCTGATTTCACATCTTCACCGTATCGATTTCGAAGACATGGTCCACAAAACTGCCCCCTTACTCCTCCACAGCCCTGGTTGCGACAGATTGTCTTTGTATCCGTTGTCTTTTGTCGACACTGGTGGCACGTACTACCCTAAAGGTGGAAAGGAGGAGAAACATCCTAGGACAGCTTAAATGCTCAGTGACAAACTTTCCTAATAATAAGCACAAATTTCAAACCACAGTCAAATTCAGCCATGAAAATCTTAGTAGGAACCAGAAGTTCTGTTATGATAAATCATATAGCAATGGCAGGAATTTTACAGAGACAATGCCCAGCTTCAGACACTGCATTAGAAGTCTCAAACTACATGAACCTCATGTTGCAGTTCTGATCCTTTCTTCTAAGAAAAACCTAGAACTATTCAGAAAATTACCCTGTGGCTCATCTCTGCCAATACAATGAAGTGTGAAATACACAGTAAGCTGATCTTTATGAGAATCAGTAGCCAAATCCAGTGAAAGAAAGGAAGGGGTTCCATCAAGAACTTTGGAAATTACCCAACCCATGCAGAAATGTAATTTCCAGGAGGTACAAGGAACAGCAGGGATCACTATTATTTTACGGTACAACCAACACAACATTTATATTGAGAATGAGAGAGAAAAACGATGCCAGCTCTTATCAGTGGTGAGTCATAGCCATAGCAAATTTCATTTAATAGCTCTGTGGCAAGAAAGCACTTCTTTCCAGAGGCAAAAAGCTGATGGGGTGTATCAACCAGCACAGCCAAGCCCACAGAAGCCTGACAAAGTTGTGCCTGTGTAACATAATAATGAGCTGTGCCCTCTAGAACCTCAGGAAAGCACATCTTTTAGCAAACACCAGTGAGAGACCTAATTTCAAGCACACAAGACACACTAAAGAATATGGCAGCCACTTACTAGAACTTTGTCATAGATTTTGTCTCTAACAGTGATTGCAATGTTGTCCAAGTCCTCTTCAGTAATATCTTCCACTGGACGATGACACGAATACTTTGATGATCTCCTTCTTTTGCGCACTCCACAATCTCCCTGCTAAACAAACTCATCTCAATACCTTTTGTCTAACGTCATGAAGACTCTGTCACCACATTTGGTGACAAATTCTTTCACTTTTAATGTGTATGCAGTCCAGAGTGGGTGGGCTACAGGCTCATGCACCACTGAAAGAAAGTGGAATAGCTTCCAAATCAACACTGCCTTTCTCTCCCTCCCCTTCCTAACCTTTTCTCTACTACACTTTTTATTCATTCTGTTTCAGTGTTCTTCCTTTCCATCATTACTACTTCTATTTCCACAAATTCCTGACATGACTTCTGCTAACTTTTCTTTACACTCCCTGCACTCCTCCACTGTAACTCTTTATACTCCCATTTCTTCCCTCTCAAAGTAAGAAACTATGATCATCTCCCTCCTCATACTTTCCTCCTTCAATCTCCTTGCATACTGTTTAATTGCTTTCAACAATGACAGTCTCTAATATCCTGTGAAAAAATCTTTACTGAAGTTTTAGGTTAGTCCTGCCATACTCAGCCCTCCCTTTTTTACTATCCACTTTGTCATTTGGAGGAGAGTTGGAGAGTTCTCCACTCACTATTAAGTGCTTTTTTTACTTTCCAAATATCCTTCTCTTTGACTCCTATTCATGGATAAATCTCATCTGATTCTTATCCTTCCCCATACCTGTCTCTTAAGACCTCATTTGTCCTTCACTCTAAGATCAGCTCCATTCTGTCCAAAAACAGTCATTCACCTGCCCAGGTTCTCATTTGGTGCTACTCCGCTTTTTCTAACAGCCAAGTTCCCTCTATAATGCTTCAACTAGGCCCAGCACTCTCATTCCTACAAGAACTGGTATCCAGCCCAGGTGGATGCAAACTTAAGTCTTCCTCATAAGCATTAGTAATTTTCAGACAACGAATAAATAACAGACTGTAGGTAAACCTCCTTGTTATGCCTGGACAACACAGGTCACAAACTGAGCCCATGTAACAGGTGAAAGATGAGACGGAAAGGCCAGGAGAAAACTTCTTCTGTACCTAATCACAACCAAAGGTTCTCAATAACTTTCTGTAAGATGAGATGTCTGGTCTAAGTGCTGGCCAACAATTTAAATGGTTCCTAATTCCTGACTACTGGAGATATAAAAGTCTGGCAAATACCACACTGAGTCTCTTCAAGAGGTTTTGTTGTCTATAGCTACGGATGTGTTCTGTAAATTTGACAGCAGACACAGTAAATTTTTCCAAGGCAAAGTTTTCTGGTGGACGAGCATTTCTGGTTGGGTTCATTCGACGTGCTATCTGGCCTTCAGAAAATGTCCTCCTTGGGGTTTTCCTCTGTTTCTAGAAAGAGAAGAAGATTCCAATAACTGTCCTTTCAGTTGTTTGTAGTGTTAAACACTAGAAATTACCTGAAAATGTCTGCACCACACTTGCACTATCATGATTTAATCTGTTGTTCTCTCGCTCCTTATTTGTTAAGCCAAACCTTGCCAATTTCTAGCATGTTGCAGTATTCTCCCTACAGACTATAACTTTCTGCTCCTTTTAAAACACCACACCTTCATGTCAAATCCTATTCCAATTAACATTACAGAACTACACCAAAATTTAACATGTGTGATATTAAGGTAGAAGCCAGTTCTCACTGTTCTTTAGTAGCTAAATGTTCAGATTTTCCCACAATCTAAATACACCTTTGAGAACAATCCAAACTCTAGTTTATTTTCTTTTAAACATTTTTAATTGAAAGGGCATTATTAAGCTGCTTCTCCTAGTTCAAGATTCCTAAAACTTGAAAATTCTTTAGAGGTACAAGATATTCTCTTGATATTGTCACACCTCCCAATTACTGCATGACTGAATTCATGCCATGGAAGTCCTGCATGGACACCTACCATAAAGGCAGCTACTGAATCTGACAGTATAAACAAGATGTAGAAAGCAAGTCTGCTTGCTACCATACACTTTAGCTATTTCCTTTGAAAGAAGTGAGAGGCACATTACAAGACAGTCTGGAAGTCAAAAATCAAGCAATGAGGTAACTAAAATAATCCTTATGCCCTCCTACTTCCTCAATTAAAGATAATAAATAAAAGTAGCAGGCTTATGTAAGTATTTTAAAGTATGTTTAAGTCTCTATAGCACATTCAACTAGACCTAGCAAGGTGTTCCAGCCTTTCAAATTCTGTATAACTTGGCCCCATCTTTTTACCTAACAACCACACCATTTCTAAATGGGTTTCCCAAAGACATCTCTTCAACTTTTCCTCTGATCTCTTCAGTTTATAATGTATGTCAAAAACACTACTCTGCAGTGAACTAAGAAGAACCGACAGTCCTTTGCTTAAAGCTGAGGAAAGCCCGCTGAAACAACTACAGTATTGTTCCAGTTCGAGTTGACATGGCTCAATTTCATGAGCATAGCTCTACTGGGAAGTGTGCATTTAAGAAGAAAACACTGCAAGAGGGAAATTAAAATTTAAACTCAAAGGAAAGCAACTATTCTTTTTTTTTCCCCACATAAACAGACATTTGTCTACCATCTCAATAGTATTTCTAGGGCAAAAACAATAAAATAGCATCTCATCTCGATCTTATTTCTTCATAAATTATCATAAAATTCCATTTCCTCACATAATCTCTGGTACTTCCTGACCAATAGCAAATCTATACAAATAATGCACCCAGACCCAAAGAAAACCAGAACAAACTTGGTGAAAGTTTCTAATGAAACACTTTAACCCTAGGTCTAACAAAAACAACTGTCACCACTAGCCAGTACCAAAAACTTACTGAAGGAGTTGTGGCGGGCGTTTTCACTGGGAACAGGTCCGGTATGGAATTCAATTCTGCCAACAGCTGGGCAAGCTGAAATCAAGTGATGTCACATTGAAAACCCACTGCAGCTTACAAACAAGCAACACCTACTAGCCACTCTTCACATGCACTTCAAATTACATCTAAACATATGAAGTTTCAGTGCACAAAACCTGTCTGGAGGCACTTTATTTAAACGGGGTCCTTAAAATGGGTTAATTTACTCCTGAATAAGCAAAACTCTTCACTGAGTTCTCTGGTAAAAAAGCACAGGTGTATCAGGAGTCATTCAGTAAAACAGCCCACAGGGAACATCTTACCGTCTTCTGGCCAAGGGCACCCTGTCTTTCTTCCCCAATTCCTGTCATATGAACCGAATTTCTTGTTATCAGTCATGGATGTCATTGCCATGTTGTAATGTAATCCTTTAGTGCTGTTTTGGCAAGATTTTATGTAATTCTGTCTAATTCTAGTTCCAAGTAACAATTAGCGGGACCTATAAAGTTAGCAATCAAGAGATTAAAAGCTGAATACAGCATTTCTCAGTAGGTACTCCAGTGTGGCATTTATCTGATGTCATTACAGTCCTGCACCTAGGATGCACCTACAGTGTCAGTGAATTTTCCAGTGGTTGAACTGCAAGGAAGAATGGTAGGTGAGAAGGGTCAAAGAGCAGCAAGACCAAGAAAACAGCAGTGGACATACAAGACAGATTAGAAATACAGGTACAAAACTCAAGCAAGTTTTTACACAGGAGCTGCAGGCCCACACACTCAAGGGGTGTGCTTGAGCCCCAAGACTGTTTGGAAGCTGCAACTTTTCCTGAAATACAGTAAAACTAAAGGAGCTGCTAAGGACTGAACACAAATCAGATTACACAGCAGCATGATAATTAAAGAGAGCTGGTGACATGTTGGACAGTAAAGGAAAAAGCATTAGGGAATGATCAGCGTCTTCCAAATCTACACGCACGTATACACACACTTTTCAGCAGTTACATAGTAAAGCATAACTGTAAATGTCACATCCCACACAACTGAAAAGTTACATATGTATCCTTGGCAATTTTTAGCTGGTTTTCTAATCAGTAACTGCAGCAGATCTGTCATGCACAAACAAAAAGGAGAAACTCTGTTGCACAAATGACACCATGAACCACCTGAAGGGACCAGCTGATTTTTTGACATGTTCCGAATATAAGGCCACAAAACTTGGGCATCAGTAACTTTGTTTACATCCACATTAAAAAAAGCTTCAGCTCTGGTTTTAGGTAAATGTCTGAGTGCTGAAGGTCCTGTAGGGTTTTCCCAGGTAGAGAAATTCACTCTAAGATTTTCCTAGCACAGCACTAGCAGGTACCCCAAAATTCAAGTATGCTGAAGCTAAGTACTTGGATGTAAATGTCAAAGAACAAAACACCACTCATAACTCTTACCATGGCTTTATTTTCTTTTATATTTATGGCTCTCTTAAGCATTGCATTGGAACTTTCTTCTAGTGTTTCTTTAGTGTCTTCTTCAGACTCTGAAGTGGAGCCCTCTGGTTTGTCGGATCGCTTGCAGCTTATTTCTCTTGAAAGAGGTGTGAGGGATTCACTGTCCTTTACAGGCAAGTCAGACAAAGCCTGTTCAGGCATTTTTTTCTGAGATGATTTTCTGGTGGGAAACTGCAAAGCAACACGAAGGCCAAAGCTTCTTCGCTTGGGGGAAACTTTCTTCTTTGCATCTTCCTCCTCTTCTTCCCCATTACCCAATACATTACTGCATTCTTCATCACTCAAGTCTGACTCCACCGTCTAGAGGCAGGAAGAATCCCATGTTACATTACTGGCCGTGACACGATAAACAATCACTAGTTCTAGACAGCAGTCTCACCACCCAAAGACAGCATCATAAATTCACTTAAATCAACTAATTTTTAGAAATTCACAGTACACAACTTCTTCCTGTGCAGAGATCAATACAAAATCTACATATTAATATAGTCTGGGACACAGACATGGCTGTCTCCAGTGGAACAATCTTGCCCAGCACAGTCAGTCTACAAGCAGGTGAAGAAGTTCGCATTTCAAATATGTGCTGCTACATCAAATAAATGTCTTTTAAGGTAACACATAGTATAATTCAGCATTAAGTAAGAATATCACAGTGTATCATAAAAATTTATGCTAGAACATGAGGTTTACACAGAAGAGACAGAAAAAAAGAAATCAACATATACATTCACATGTAGCTGTGAATGCCTTTACCAGAACTTCTTTCTTGTTCACATGCACCTCATTTGAAGCAAAGCCTTCAAATGCTTCTGTTTCAGAGTCCGTGTCTTCAGTGAAAATCCTTCGCAGTTCTTCAGTCAGGTATCTGGACTGAAACTGGACCCCCTGCAAAAATACCAGCCAGTAGCTGTGAGAAACAGATACAGAGTAATCACACAGCCATAATAAACCAGCATTGAGGTTCAAGCCAGTACATATACTGTGAAGGCACTTGGCAGACAAAGCCTGTCAAAAGAAAAAAAGACATTCAGAATTTCAGCACTTAGTTATTTTAACCCAGAAAGATTTCCCCCCCCCCCCCCTCATTTTGAGCAGAGCTTTAACTGAGCTGTTTTTTGGGGGGGAAATTTTCTTCTTCACCACTTCATTCCCTTCTTCATTACTACCCAACCAAAAATAAACTATCAGTTTTCTTATGTATAAATTATGTTGGTTTTTATGTTTTCTTCTGGGTGTAAAAAAAACAAGCCTTGAATAAAAGAAAATACAAACCACAATTACAGTAAGAAAAAGCCCTCCTTTTTTGACATTGCAGTAGAAACAACTATATCCTCTGGACTTGCTGCAGCATTACAGGCTCCTAGAGATGGGAGTCTGCTCCTCCTCACGCTGTTACACTGTCACTGAACTTACAGATACCAACACAAATCCACAGAGCTTCAAGCAGCCTAATATGCCCAATTTTCAACTGCTCAACTCTTTGTTTTTTGGGTGCAGTTTATCATTCACACATGTTCTAGGGTAGACAGATCCTAAATTTCTGCCTATAGTCCAGGAAGTAAAAAAAAAATCATTAAAACACTCTTCACTATATGAATATTACATATCAATTAAACAAAATACTTTTACTAAATCAGAGATGTATTTCCATACTTCCAGTCAGAACTAGTAGAAAACCATCTTGTCAACTTCTCCACTAGTCTCCCAAAAGACTTGTTCACATGTTCACACCACACCTGTCTCCTGAAAGTCAGCAACATGTAAGTTTGTTTCCCCAGTTTCCTCTGCTATTTCTTCCTCCCCCATGAGAAACAAAAATTAATTTTAATACATTTGCTAAATATCTTTATCCTTCCTTTCAATTCCTTCCCTTCCCTGACTTTATTACACACTTATTTACATTAAGATAATGTCTGGTGAAGAAGAGATACAATAAATGAGTGGAAAAATTTACAGAGGACTGGGAGGGGAGACCTACTGCATATGCTCTTTCTTTACTTTTAAAACAACAACAAATTATTATGGGTAATTGGAATGAGTTTTCTCTGAGCAAAATTACTTTTTTCTTTTGTTGTTGATAGCTGCAGTGCAGCTGCCTGAGAAGGAACAGACACAATAGGGAAGTTACTTTAAATTGCATTTCTTGAAGGGAAACTGAAATTTTTATGCATTCTGTGTTTAAAAAAAAA
>JAOXXN010000395.1:30743669-30760234 GCA_026770055.1 Myrmophylax atrothorax
TGACCTTTCTCCCCTTGCTTTGCATGGTTTAAAAAAGGCTAGGAATATATAACAAAGCCCTATTGAATCCACATTCTCAAGTCATTCACTTCACAATTCTTTCCTCTATGTCATCCTTTTACTTTCTTTCTGATGCTGATTTGTCAGTTCTGTAAATCTTGAAGAAGATGATTTTTGTTAGCAAACTTCAGACTCACCAAAGTTTGCCTAGACAATAAATTTCCTTAGAAAATTGTTAGTCTTTTTGACATGTGAAGCTGGAAGAGCAATCTGCTTTGACTTCTCATACCCAAAAAAGTCTTTGCTTCAAAGCTCTTCTCTTGTACGAAATGTCATTCTTCATTACTTCTTGGGGTGCTTCAGGCTTGCTATTTTCATTGCTTTTGCAAAGTTCAGTTTCAATTTCAAATATATTTGTCAGTATTTAAATTTTGCAAGCATTTCTACCACCTTGCATAAGAATTTCTGACACTCAATTACATCCTGACTTAGTGGGTTTTTCTCCTGGCCTTCTGGATCTCCCTTACAAATCACCTTCATGATAGAAGCAATGAGTTGAAAGTACAAGGAAGCACAGCTTGTTTCATTTAGAAGCAGAAAATGAAGATATGTTCTAGGTATTTCTTCTGTGCATTCTGATTTACTTACAAGACCCTTTCTGCAATAAAGCAGGAAAAATTAAAAACAGATTACTTTATTCTGCATGGTTCCAGTCCGTCTATCCCATCCAGATGTCTATCCAACACTAGAGTTCTCTTTCTTTTAGTTTCCATTCAGGCCATGTGTCATCACTGCTTTCTGCTTCTGAAACCACTCACCATCTCAGTCTTCTGTTTGTATTCAAATTCCTGGGAAAGCCTTCCCTTTCTTCCTCTGAGATAATTTTTGCGCTGATGTTTCATATGGCAAACACTTTGGCAGGTGGCCTCTATTGTGTTAGCTCATTTAATCCATAAAAGGCTTAATCACTGCTTTTACATAGCATGCCTAGAATCTGGCTGGTGGACCCATCAGCTTCAACCGGTATTAGACACACTTATTAGCAGCCAACAGTATGTTTCAGCAACACATATGGTGCCACTTGCTATGTGGGTTTGCCTATGAATATCCCATCCCTACACTACTGCTGGGAATGTAGTGAAAGGAAAAAGAAGAATTTTTTTGCTGCCAGCGTAGTTTCAATTTCAGGTGAAGGAAGTTGTGTCTCCATTCTGCAATCTGCCCCTTTCTTTCACCTGACCCTGTTTTGGGAGTTCACACAGGAAAAATATCTAAAGTGTGCAAGCAGTAATGTAATATTATGACTGGCGCTGCACATTAAATACCATAATAAACAGGTATTTCATTGATGTCCAGATCCACAAAGGTAGAGGACGTAAAGACAAAACATAATGCACTGTGAGTTAAAAGTGTCAGGTTTTACTTTCCTGTGACCCAGAGTGTTGTGCCACCTGGGTTCTCTTGAAAATCTAAATTATATAGTGTCTTACTCCTTTCCACAGCCACTAAAATGAAAGCAGAATTGACTTATTACCAGGAGCTGCTAATAACATGCCATTTACTAAATCTTTGCAACAAGAGGGGAAGGAGCCAAGACAAAATGCCAGAGTGGATTGGACAAAATGCAAAAAAGCAGGAATATTGAGCAACAGCAACATGGATCTGAAGGTGAGAACTGACAGACAATAGCATAGGAGCAGAGAATAGGCTCCTGAAGCTTTTCCCTCTTCTCTCTGGCATCCAAAGCATCATATCCCCTGGGACAGCTAAATAGGATTCAAGCCTAGTCCTGACCACTGCAGCTCACTGAAAACCTACAATTATTTCAGGAACACTGGCCCTGAAAATGAACTGAAGTAATAATTCCCCCCAGCAGGCATTAGTAACTATGAGTTTAGTGAATGACGACACTTCCAAACTGAATAACCAGGGCCTGTAACAGTCCGGCCAGACACTTTTTACTTCTGTTCCTTTTCATCTGTATGTTAGCACTGTGTGCGCCAAAACAACCTCCTCACACAGCTCCACAAGTCCTACATGCCCTTGCAGAATGTCTAAGGTCATTACCAGGCATCCTGTGTCTGGCTGAAGGTGCAGTCTGTGACTGCAGTGTGATGGGCTTTCCCATCAACAAGGAGTGCTGCTGATGTCTCCAGCTCAGCAAGGAATCATACACCCTCCCTCAGGAAGAGCTCCCTGGGGCCATAGCCCTGGAAAAGTATTTGCCACCATCTCTTGTACCTTACCACTGGGGACAATGAGACTTATGCCAGTGCTCAGTGTCTGGTAGACATGACTGCCACTGCTGGATCTGACTATGGTTTGTCACTGGCTGGAGCAGAAATTGCAAACACAGGGCTGGACATTGCCCCAGTGGAGTTAGCTTATTTGAATGAACTTTTTTTCCTGAGATTTATCTGTCCTTCAGCTTCTGAAGGAGAAGATAAGCCTTCCCACAACACATGGGAAAAATTATCAAAAAATAATGTATTTCATTAGAATTGCAGGGTTTGAGAAGTAGGTGTTCTGTTCTGCATTTTATAGTCAACTGTGTCATACTCCCCCTTGTAATTTGCAAACTGAACTCTGCCATAAAAGGATTTTCAACATCGTCTTCCCAGAATAGTTTCAAAATCTCACAGCTTTCATACGAAGGATTACCTGCCTCCCAAAAGCATGTTAGAGAATTTTATACTTTGTATTTAATAGTTGAACAGATCAAGAGAATTTATGTTCTACTACAGAAAACCTACAAAATGTTGTCTATTATGCAAATTAATTTAAATCCGGCTCAAATACAGTCCAGAGGACTGTAACTGCTTCCAGTGATCACTTAAAATCACTTTAAAGTGAAATAAAAAGCTCTCATAAAAATATGTCAAAGTTCTTTGGGGTTCTAACAAAGTTTTAGAGTAAGTTTTAAAAGATACTAGCAGCAGTGAGTGCAAGAAGCTCAAACCCCTGCAGGAGCCCACAGGGTATCTAATCTGTACCTGGTGGTGGATTCGAGGGCATAATTCCATCCCTCACAGTCTAGGAGAAGTAATATGTAGGTGCAAGAATCACTAAGTGGGAAACCTAGGAAGAGTCACAGATTCCAGAGATCTCCTGATTACATCTGTGCTCCCAAACCACCATGATTTCCCTTTTGGGGCAAGGACAGGAATATGTGGCACAAGGGGAATCTTTTGATACATCTATTACTTTGCATTTGACTTTCTTTTAGTCTCAAGCACTACGTACCTAACCTGAGGCACAGCTTCTGTTCACATTGCTGGCTTTACTGGCAGGCAGGATCCTATGGAAAAATTTGTGGATGCTTTCTTTGATCAAAACAATGGAGCACAGTAGGATCCTCCAGCTGATCTTATAAAACACAAACCCAAACTCACTGTAATTTGTTTTGTTTTGAAACTATTTTCCTAGCCAATCAGTGTTGCATTGTGGCTCAAGGAAGTCAAGAATGTAAAAATAGTTTACTGTAGGAACAGCCCCTCTTCTTTCCTTCTGTTTTTATGTATTTATAACTAAAATTATCCCAGCAATTGTATCAGTGCAAAGAATCTCTGGATCAGACCCTATTTTTAGTAGTGGTAATCCAATCCATTACTCCAAAGACTTGCGGGCATATGTATTAAAGAGGGATAGGTTTATACTACCATACAATTAGGAGAAGCACTCTATCTAAGATCTTTCTGTAATTTCTTTAGACCTTTTTTTTCTGTTGTTGTTGTTACAGGAGTGAACTCACTACAAATAAAACTTTCTCCACATTTCCAAGGTTGGTAAGGTAGTAATTAAGTGAATTGCACATACCTCTCACCTGCCCTTACCAAAAGTAGAGTTCAAAACAATCAATGAGGGAAAGGTCACATTCCCCACAAACACACAGAAGTTTATGCACACTCTTGAAGGACAAAACCTGAGTCCCAGGACTCCTTGTACATGCCAGAATCTTCCTTTCCTTGTGTCTCCTGCTAAGTAGCTATCACCTACAGTTTGAGAAAAGAATACATCCCTTTCTCCAGAGGAGGTGCAGTAAGGGCTACAGTCTGCAATATTTGCAGATTCATGGGGGGTCGTGGCCTCTGTTATACTCCTAAATTTGCCCCCCATAGGAACAAATGACAGTTGGTCAGAACAGGAGAAGCCTTTTGATCTTATCTATTTTTTTCCAACATTAATAATGTTCAGTTGTCTCCACTGATGCCTCTCCTGTATGCACACACTTTACACTGAATGTATTTCTGAACAATTCATAAGGCAGCAGGTACTGGTGGAATCCAGTATAAAGAGGAACAGACAGGAAGTTCAAACAAACAGCTTGAGAGAGATTAAAACACAAGCAAAAGTCCAAAGAGGACAGTTATGTGTCCTTGGTGGCTGGTGTGTTCTACCATGACATATATCAGATTAGAGAGCTTCTCATGATGGTGACAACACCTCCTATGTGTTTAAACAGAGGTTAACAAAATAAGGCCTCAAGGCAACTAGCAACACACTTAAAAAACATATATTCAGGTTAAATGACAGAACATGGAGAGATAGATCACTGTGCTTGGATTTCTTTTGGGAAGCTCCTCTTATAAAAGTGGCGAATCAGTCACCAAATCCACTAAATCCCTCAGGATAGAAGATGAGTCCTTTATTCACATGCCAAAGCAAATAGCAATGAGAGCCTGAATTTTTTTACATGGGGAAGAATGCCATGAAAAAGGTGGTAATGCCCAGGTTGGCTGAACTCCAAGACAGGCTCTGCACCTACCTTGCTCAAAGAAAGCGAGAACCCAGGTGATGGCTGAGGAACAAACACTTCTACCGTCTTTGTGGAACCTAAACACTTGGCTGACATAAAATATTTACTCTCAAATAGTGTCTGCCTTGGAAACAGGCAGAAACACAAAGAAAGACTTTCCCTGTAGCCATATAGAGAATGCAAGCATAAGAGCAGGTTTGCACAAGCACTAGTTCTCTGCTTTACTCTTCTTTCTTTATGCAGTCTTGGTCTGATTCCAGATTGGCTTGCCTTCCTTCGCACGGCTCTCCCCGTTGATAGGATGTGAAGGAAGTGGTGGCTGGCTAGCTTTACCTTCCTCTCTCCACTGATCACCTCCTTTCCTGCAATAACTCCTCAGTCCAGTGCCCCTTCTTCCCTCATGGGTTCTTGGCAGTAATTCTCCTTCTGTCATCAGAAGTATAACAGCTGGACTAGGAAAGTAGGACTTTGGCAGACTGAGAAGAGACTGAGAAGGTGGTGACAGCCACAGCATAAGTACTGTATCACCTCAAAATGGCTTGGCATCAGCAAAACTGTCATTTGAGGAAACTCAGATTTCTCTGTTGGAGTTGTCTGTGCTCATAGGAGAGCCTGTCAGGAAGGAAGATTTCTTCAAGATAACTGGGTAGCGGGGAAACCATCAACAGTGCATACATTTTCCCTCTGATCTTTGCAGAACTAAGGTGCATTTTTACAGCAAAGCTTGTTCAGCAGTAAGGGTACAAGGTGATCTCCAATGGCAAAGCATGTTATGGCTACCTAAGATGTTCAGCACAGTGTGAAGCAGCATGACTTCCAGCTCTGCTGGAGCAGAACAACTGGGCGGTGTGTGTGCACCTGCCAAATATAGGGAAACAAAAGATTGTTTTAGCTGGACGGTGAGCAGATTAGGAGAAATGAAGGTCTGTGTTGGCCTAAATGTAATCATGTTCCTAAAAGTCAAGTTTCACTAGTATCTTGACAGAGATCCTACAAGAGTCTATCTGACTCACTGTATCTACGACTCATATTCTAACCGCTGTCTTCCTCCTCCTCCCCATTTCTGGCTGAGTTTCACTGGTTTGTTGAAGGGTACCACTTCTTTTCAGGAAGCATCATGTTTTGTGCACTTCTGATACCCAGAAGAAGGGATGGTGCATTGCAGTCACAGCCACCAGTTGTTGCATGTCCCAAGAACTGGCCATTTTGTAAGCTGCTCCCCTGACTGGAGGCCAGGTAGGAAGAATATCTTCAAGGCTCTTACTAGCATGCTGTATCTCCAGTATTATTACCACACAAGTCTTTTACCATGAAAAAAACCAGACCAGTCATCCTGAAACCAGTTCTGTACCTGCACTTCAATGCCTGTACTTTGCACTGAAACATGTGTTATGGAGAAATATGAGTAAAATGTATTTGCTTGTTCAGTCTGGCAGGCAACTACCTTGAGCCAAACCAATAAACTATGGTGCTAGAAAAGCCTTTTGCATGCTGTAGAATACTGCTTTGTTTGCCATCATTGTTTGGCAAATAGGAAAGGGCTTATCTCTCCTTCCCAGAAACTAGTGCAGCAATAGAAGAGCTCCAGAAACTTGTCAGTCTTTACTAAGAACAAAATATTGGTTTAACAGCCCTTGCCAGAAAATTATCTGAACCTTCAGAAAGAGAGGAGGTGTAAAAATTAGTTCACTGGGTGATGCCATTCTTTTTTGTCTTTTAGTGTTCAGTTCCAATTCAAGGATCTTATCAGGTAATATTATCAAAGGTAAATTACAGTTACCTTTAACATTAGAGCATTCCAATATTAGATATTTCATGGTTAGCTGCAAAATTAGCGTTTAGCCCTCCAGTGCAAAATGTACCATATTTTTTTTGTTTGATTAATTTGTAATTAAAATTTAAGCAACTATGTCTGGTTTGTACCAGATGGAGGCAAAGGCATAGCTTTGACCCTAGTTACAGTTTTGTTTAACCCCCTCCAGGGAAACATAGTTACTGTGCATTAATATACAGCCTTTCACCACCAGACCTGTTAGTGTACATTATGGACTAATAATTATAATTATATTGTCAAACAATTCGAACTGTGTAACAATACAAGCTTCTCTGAAATGTGAAGCACATAGGTAATGAAACCTACTTTTCTTTATACAGTCAGCTCAAACCCCTTTTTGAGAAATCTGGTGTTAAATAAATAATGGGCCTGGTTGCCCCCTCCTCCAGGAGAAACCACAAGAGTGAGCAGAGTGGGAGGAAATCTCCAGGAAGTTTTGCCTTGTGCCTAAACTTCTGCTTGAGGGTGAAGCTGCTCATTTCCTTGGTTGCCCTCTCCTCCCATGCATTTGAATGCGGATGTAAAGAGACATTTCACCTAGAGCAGATTTTACCGAGGGCCCCAGGCTGGCCCGGGATAGGATAAGTGAGCTCTTCTTGGCATGGCTGTTGTGTCTGTGGTTCACTGGATGTGCAGGAAGGAGAAACTTGAAGAACAGCATCATGCGGAAAGGACAGTCTTGAAGCACAGCATCACTACCACAGCAATATCTGTTTCTCTGTCCAGGAGTTACAGGGTTGATAGCTGTGCAATGCATCCTCTTGGGAGATGGCCAAAACTCTGTGGTAGGACAGTGACCGTGGTTTGACCTTGGTGTTAGTAACCAGCCTGTTTCTAGAGTGCAGTTTTGCAGTTCTCCATGCCACTGATCAACTCAGTATATCTAGGTGACTTGTTCTCACTAACACCTTTTGTTAATTTAGTCTGTAATTGTAAATTAGAGCCATGAGGGCAGGTGAAGCTCAAAGTCTCCTGCAATTTCAGTCTGGTAGAAGCTGAAGGAATCTGGTAGATGTTTTCCTACTTCTGAGCATATGCTTGTGCAGAGTTAATGCTACAAGCAGAAGTCACAGGGTGCAGTGAGGCACTGGTGTGCAGGTGAGTGCTTTGACAAGCTTTGTTGGTAGCTCTTCACTTTCTGCCTTTGGTCCAGAAGTTGTTTCCCACAAGTGAGATGTTGTAATAGCCACAGCTCATGACAGCTCCTATGGGTCACTGCAGCCGATGGGATGGCTCTGCCCTCGACCCAGGCAGGAGCACACACACACTCTGTGGCAGTGGCTCTGATGGATGACAACCTCCAGCAGAGACCCAGCAACAAGCAGGCAGGTACAGGTCAGTATCAACGGCTGCTTCCTCAGACACGGCCATGTGATCCACGGCCGTGGACACCAGCAGACGAAGCTGGGGTTATCCAGAGGGTATCACAGGACTGGTGCTCATTCTCCTTACACCTATGTCAGTTGCAAACCCTCTTTTTCAGGCTACAGCCAAGTGGCACAAAACCTGACTACCTTTCCCCACGAATCCTTCCTCTCAGGTACAGCCAGGTAAAGGGCCCTCACCAATTTCCTGGCACCTACCTCTGGCTATTGCTTCGCCGTTTATGCAAAACCATGCGGGGAGGAGGGACGAGTCGTCTTCTGCCTGCGGGCCGGCGGCGGGCGCGGCAATGGTGCCATCTGATGGAGACGCCGCGAACAGCAGGGTCCGCCCCGGCTTCGGTAGAGGACAACCAGCGGGACAGCGACGTCCTCGACGCCACAGCAGTTGGTGTGCCGGAACCGGTCTGCGAGTGGGCACAGGGCACGGCTATAGCAGAAAGGGCAGGATCGAGGGGCACAAGGGAAATGTTAGCCAAGGCAGATCCTCGGGGAGAGCAGGGTGGGTTCTTCAGCCTGGAACCCTACTGGAACTCCCATGAAGAAACCCAGGATCCGAAATGCTCAAGTGAAAACCACATAGATCTGAACTCTGCTGCATCCTGGTATAGCTCCTTGGGCTGTGCGAGAACAGGTCCTGTGAAACCGAGAGAAGGGCTGACTGCTGGAAGTTAATGCATCACATTGAAAACCTGGGTGAGCCATCCCAGTAGGGACTGAGAGCTTCAGTTACTGAGAGAAGAGGTCCCTCGTACCTGGGCTCTGGTCCCTGAACTACTTCTCCCCCACCTCCAATTTACCTGTTGTCACAGCAGTGCTACTCAGGAGGGGATGGGAAACCTTCCGGGGCACCCAGACTAGGCAAACTTTCACTCTGTTCTTCTCTGCACTAAGCAGATGGAACAATAATTATTACTAAGGCAGGAAAATAACTGGGATCTAAAACATTCTTAAGAAAAGAAATAAAAATCCCCCCAAACTGAAGAGACCTATTAGTTCATTTTATTTGCCCCCAGCAGTCAGAGAAACAACAGTGAGCAACAATTTGTCCTGTAGCACACTGTACTGTACTGTGTGGATGCAGATTCTCCTCCTACTTAGATTGGCATAAATCACGAAGCCAGCAGAGTTACACAGGTATAAATACGGCATTATCAGTTCCTGGGTCTCTTTAAATATTACTGAACCCTACTGCTGGTTATTCTTTGTTTGCCTGTTAGAAATGATTGTTAAAAAGGCACATGCATTTATCCACAGCACAATCTATCATGCAAAAGGGTTCTTTTATTGGCTCTGATCTTTCTTTTTACTTTCATTATTTCTTTGAAGAAATGCAGGATTATTACCTCAATCTAGCCAGCTGGCCTACTGAGGCTCCCTTGGCTACATCGGGGGTTTCTCTTTTTTCCAATCCTCTCTTTACGGATAATCCTTCTCTACCTTCTAATGACTCTTGGCTAAGGATTGTGTTTTGTTATTACTACCTGTTGTTTAGAAATTCATTTTATTTGGTGTAGGTGTTGCTAATTGTTTGCTAATGAAAACCTTACTACAATCAATATGGCAAGGATTAGGCTGGTATTCATGTCTATTAACTCTTTCTTCCTATCTGCCCTAATTTAGATTTTTCTCATGTACTTTTCAGTTTTTAAATATCAAGAATAGTTTTATTTTTTGAAGTCCAAGGTATAAGATTCTGTGCACTTCCAGGCAGCACAGGGAACTTCTACTTCCCATGAGAAATTTTTAAAAGGCAGATGCTGGCATTTTGTAATCTGCAAAATGTTTGTACATGCAAATGCAGGAATATCTAAGGTGAGTCCTGGAACAAAATCTATAGGAAAAATCTGCAGTTTAGGACAAGGAATAGAGATCATTCTGTTTCACATAAATGTAGATTATCTTAAGCCAGGGAAGACTGCATATTCTTGTATTCTTTGTATTCCTATAACATACGTGCTATTTAGACACATTATATATCCCCTTTACACACAGAGAATGAAAATAAGCCCTGTTTATTAAAGAATTTACAGTTTAAAAAGACAAAGGCAGATCAATAACATTGGGAGATGAAGAGCAACAGCTGTGCAACACAATAAAAATACAAAGCTTGTCGGTTACCATTCCCTCCTACCCCTTTATTTCATTCCTCATTCTGATCTATCTCACCAGTGGTCTTATAACCATCTCATCAAGAGGCATAATGGATTCAGACAGGTGATGCCTCAGCCCACATACTGCCCAAACTATAGGATCTCTGAATATTCAAGTTTGTACCAAGACTGGGACCTTTAGGAGGAGAGTGCAATGCAAGTTGTATCTCTTCAGGCAGAGATGCCCAAGAAGCTGCCCCTCACGCCCCAGAACACAGCTCATACTTTGGAAAAAGATGAAGCTTCAGTGGCATAAAGTAGAACCCACCAGTGTCACCATCCCTCTCTTCCTTAGGAAGGGAGAGGTGAGGTAGGTAACAGCTAACATGGGTCCAGGTGCACGGCAATGCCCTGTTCAGGGAGAGCAGCAGCTGAAGGCCTGACCCTGCAGCTGGAAAAACTCTGGTGACTCTTTTGGTGAGGGATTCATGTCTGATTCTGCTATGGGTAATCAAAGCTCATCTGAGACTACACATCATTCCACTGCAAGGAACCTTGGGGGCCTTTTGAATTAATTTTACTTCAAATGAGATTTGTTTTTAAAAACCTGAGCCAGAATGCTCTGAAGTACCTCCAGTATCTGAAGGTCAAATATCACAGGTAGGAACAGTCCCTACCTTCATGCTTTGTGAGTTGTATACTGTGTTAGACATCGGCATGTGATGATGAATTTAATGCTGTAAGTGACCAAAGTAAAACCAGGAATGCTACACTATTGCTGCAGGTAACAGCTGGGACAAGCAAGGAAGAATTTACTATGGAAAAAAAAAAAAGAGGAAGAAAAAAGGTCATCTCATAAAGGTCTAGACAGCTTTTGTTTCCTTGCTTCAGTATCATCCAGGTTGCTGAATATTAATGTGGTTTAACTCTTTTTCATTGGAGTCTAGATTTTTCTGCGTTTCTCTGACAGAAAAGACATTGTGGTATATCACCAGGATTTTATTCAGCTGATCTTTCCTTAATAAAAATAAATGTCTTTATTACTTTTTCCAGTCACCATTGCCAGTTCTGCAGGGTGCCAGACAACTGTGCTACTGTGTGTGACTGATGGCACCCATCCAGTGTTGTGTAACTGTATTATTCATTTGTTCATTTATACTCAAAGCAAAAACAAGCTGGCACTAGTTTTTCAAAGCTGGCTTAAGCAGAGCCTAAGTTCTTTAAGCAACCAGTGAGGAGAAGGAGAAAAAAGAAGGGTAGGAGGATTAGAGCAAATCAGGAATCAAAATAAGCATCCTAGAGAGCAGCATGTCAAGTTGTTTGCATGTAGATTCTGCCACCCCTCTGAGAAAGTGAGGAGAGTAGGGAAAATCAGGTAACCTGGATAATACAACAGAATTAAGCCACTTCTGTGGCAACTTGGGTGATGCCCCTCGTCCTTTTCCAAAAGCTCATGTTTTTTGGCTTGGGTAGAGGCACAGCATCAACACAGGTCCAGGACTAACTGAGCTGTGTGCCCTCTGCACTGACCCCAGGCTAAAGGCTGTTCTCAGAAGCAGGACTACAGAGGGGACAGACACATGGCTCCAGCCCAGCCAGTGCTGAGGCTATACTGAGTTGCCCTGCCAGGCTCAGGCACTGGCAAAGTTTCTTACCTTGGGCTTGATGACACTCAACTGCAGGTGACTACTGGCTTCAGCAGTAGCACTGTAGCATTTGCACAGCAATCCCAAACATAAACTAATGGGTCTGGTTGGACCTAAACAGGATTTCCCTAAAGGTAAGCATCTCTGCATCCATGAGTAAGATACTGTCAACTGAAAGCATTAAAAGTTTAGATCAATCATGCCCTAATTAGCATGAATAAAAACCATTTGGAGTCAGAAGGGGTTTTAAAATCTGTATAGAACTTTCATCCTTCTCACCATGGAAATCATCTTGCTCGTTCATCTGCCCTTCAACTCTTCATTACTGGGGACAGAGTCTTCTCCTGCCATTGGCCCAGCATATCTCAGCACAGTTTTAGGGTAAGCTTCGAAAATCAAGCAGCAACTACTACTTCTGACGTGTGCTGAGACCAGACATCCTGTTTCAGTTTAACTGCTTCTAAGAGCAGAGGGCTTCAAAGGACTCATTTGGTTACTTTTCTTACAGCTGGGGCCTCTTCACCCAGCTCAGCTGCAGCAAAAGAGGATTTGACAGACACCTGGAACTGTGAAAACTCAGTGAAGGGTAAACAGCTCATCTTTTTGATGCAGATCAGTGTTGGGGGACAAGTGAAAGGCAGCTCAGGGTAATGGCAGGGAGAAAACAGTAGTGCAGAGGGCCAGGGGCAAAAGGCCAGCTAAAGGCTTGGGCTTTGGTTCTGTCCAGCAAAATCCACAGGTAGGAGGTTAATTTAGGTCTAGCTTGCACATATTTGTGTATTGCTGAAACCGTTGGCTTGGTTGGTAATAAAAGCATGTGAAACTTCTCTACTTCCTTGCACCGGCAAAACTGTAGATAGTTTTGGTTACCTCATATCACCAGCTACACTTATGTGAATGCACCAGTGTTCTTGCATTAGAAAAAAGTTGTTGATTTTCACCAAGGCAGGATCTTTCTGGCAGGATGCTGAAATCTCTGGGGGCTGGGCTATTGTTTTGGTTTGTTTGTTGTTTTTTTTTAAAAAAAACCTAGCTTATAGATATGATATATTCTGCAAGAGGTAACATAAATTCCTCAAATCATATCACATTACCACCTATTTTTTTAACTTAAGACAGTTTTGTAGTGTCCTTTATCATAAGCAAAGTAGCTGCTTTAGCATTAGTTAATTTGATATCCTCCTAACTCAGAGAATATGACCAAAATATTTTATTTGGATGCTTTCACAGTGCATCTGTCTGGATTTATCTTACATCCTTCTTTCTCATGATTGATTGTTCAGAACAGATTGTGACATACATTTCACCAGGCCTGAATTCTCATCTGAATTTTCTGCAAGTCCACAAATGTCCCAAAAGTATAATCCATTTCTTTGAGCATAAGTTACCTGAGACACATGATCAGTGAAATCCATGATGCTTCAGCCCCTGCTAGTGCCCAAAGTCTGTGCTTTCCAGGTTCTTATAACAATCCATTAACTTCTTACCCAAGCACATTTCTATGAAGTTTTAAGACTGAACATGACAGATTACTGTTTCATTTACTTGTTCTTTTTCATCCTCACTCATCAACTTTGCAGTTCGACATTTTGGATTGTTCCTTGGGAGGTCCTTACATGATTTTACACCTAAGGCTGAGAAATATGTGTCCCAACTTCTGTACTGTATACTTCACCCTTACAGAAAACCTGTAATTTGGATCTCAGGAGTTATCAAAGACAATCCTGAACTTTGGGGTGACCTTTGACCTATTAAGTGCCTTCAAGATGAAATCTCATTACTTCAAATTTTACTTGGGCAGATCACTGCAGAGTGGGAGGGTGGAGGAGCACTTAAGATGTCGGCAAGGAGGTGCTGGTAGTATTTTGTGTTAGATCAACATTTCACATGGATCAGTTCACCACTCCAGCAAACTGGCCAAATTATTTAGTTGTCTGCCTTGCGGATCACCTATTTTTTAAAGTGCCTTTCTTAACTTTGTGCTCATATCGTAACTCTGTGGCAGAGAGCTGTCTATATTTTTGGATCTGCTACAGTAGCCAATATAATCCTGTGTACTCCAGAGGAACTAACCTAATTCATGAAACACTGCATTTTTCCATGACCTCATCTGATTTGTGTCTTGCTAGGTTGTCTTTTTTCATTTGTTCTCAAGAAGGACATCCCCACTTTAAAAACAAGCATCAGTGAAGCATTGTTTTACAATAGACAACTTTCAATATGCTACATATTATGTTTCGGTACAAGTACCTTGAATATCTGATGGGCTTCAAAATGCATAAATAGAAAGAAAGAAACCACAGAAAAAACAAATTCCCCCTAATGCCAACTGTGATTCCTTTTTTCTCATCACATGTGGGTAAAATGTGTAATGAAGTTAATCTCAGATTCAAAAAAAAGCTAAATATAGAAGAAATCCTTGTCCATGTGCAGTTGCCTAAGCTGGGTTTCTCTTTCTTGTCTCTTTTGGTTTGCCTTAGAAGCATCAAACCCCCACTAGGGTTGATAGGGTCAATCTTTTATGACACAACATGCTTTTCTTCCTGTCAGCACTGAACTGATTAAAAAAACCTTAAGATCTAGTTAGTATGGTAGTCTAAAAACAGAGATCCAGCCTAAGAGATAGGAGGCATAGGCTTAAGCTTCAGTTTTGCTTAATGAAAATCAGCCCTGGGCCCTGACATTGAAATCAGGGATCATGCTACTCCTCCCCTTCCTTGTGTATTAAGCTTGGGGCAAGTACTGCTGTACTGGGCATTCATGTGTCCTAAGGCTGGAACAGAAAGCACAGCTGCAGTAGAAATAGTAAGCATAAGCAGCCATCTCAATAAACCTGTAAGTAGACTAATACACGGAGCATTAAGCTTGTATACGCATCCAAAACATGAAGGTGAAATTAAGTATGGATTTCAGTGAGGTTTTCACCTCAGGTGCAAAATTAAGCACTCACTGAATGAAGGTGGAGACACATCCATAAAATGTGATTTCCGGCAACTTTGGCTAGATGTACAGAGACAAAAAAGCTAACAGCAGAGGTGCAGGAAATAAAATGTAGTTAATTTTAAATATCTTTTTAATAATATAGCTGTCTTTCCTACATTAACACAAAGGCATCTGAATGAGGAGATTGTGTTTCCCATAACAGTATCTTTTGTCATAAAATGCTTTTTTCATCCTTCTCCACTTCTGGAATGAGTGACATAGAGACACATGACTGGCTTGGTGAAATCAGCCACTTAGCAACACTAGGACCAGATGCCCACGAAATAGAGTGCCAAAGCAGAGTCCTGGCATCCTCCACAGCTTGGACAAATGTCCAGGTCTAATGACTCCATGGCAACTCTGTCTGCAGAAAGTTCAGGGGCCTGATCACAGTGCACAGAGAGTTGAACCCAGTGGCAAAGCCTGGGGTGGCAAATTTAGGTGGCTACTGTATATCATGGAACCATTATTCTGGTAAAATATTGGCCAATTTTTGTAAGTGTTCTGGCAAAAAGCAGTTTTTGTGTGCCTGCCCTATTTCACTAATAGTGAAAATCACCCTCAAAAAAGACAAAGTAACAGTGCACCTACAGTCATAGTGGTGACAGCAAAGGACTTGTAATGTATGACTTGTGCCTGTTTCATGAATTTGTGTTTCATCTTTGTGGGGATTTCAGTGTTTACTCCATAGCAAAAAACTGCTTCATGTAGTATCTCAATAGCTTAATGTGACTGCACTGCAAAACACTTAAACAAAAAAAGAAAACTTCCAGCCCTCCTTTCTGGGGAGAAAACATTGAAGCTGTAAATTAAACTCACATTTTCTAAACAGAAAGAAAATACAAAAGCTCAAACTATATTTTATTTGTAAATTCATGGCTTTTAAGTGGTGGCTGAGAAATACTTTGAACATTTGATGACAAAACTTGTATTCAGTATTAAGGAAAACTATCATATGGCCAAGAGTAACTCTTAGCAGACAGTCAAGCACACCCTCTGCATGGATGCTCTGGTTTTCTCCTTAATGTTCAAAGGCCTGTGTGTTCTATAGCTACTGAAGTCATTATAGAGTAAGCTGTCAATTAACATCTTGAATCTCTGAATAAACAACTACTTGATAGCAAATCTTTGCCACTGATGCCCTGGGTTGATTTGAATCATAATCCACATGGAAAGATACAACCCATGTGGTTGCACAGATTATAGATCAGCGTAATTTTCCAACCCGTGTTGTCTACGGAGTCAAAGAAACACTGTGACCTTTCATCTTCCATTCCCACTAGGTGAGAGGAGTGTCCGAGGCTAAAATAGTTAATGGCTTAAACCTTGTAAGATCAACAAAAGACTTTTGTCCACTGTAGCAAACTGAAAAGAAACAGCTGCTCACCCAGCAAAGCCTACCCCTCCCTGAATATGCCTACTTCGAAGGACCTTCAGATCAGATAAGTGGGTGCCATTGTCCAACCATTCCAGGTGCAGAAGGGTGTTCATACCTGAAGCTGCAAACTGTATTTCCAGATAAGGGAAGAGGCTAGTAAGTGGCAAATCCTGTGAGGTGGGATAATCCTTCTTATCATGACAATGTCCTCCCTTACATGATAACTCTGCTGTAAAAATCCCTCCAGGCAACCTCGAAGACATTTCACATCTAGCCTGGACTATTCGTCTCAAATATTGGACCATTATGGACCGCAATTGATGCTGACATAACAGGCAGCTGTTACCTCCTAGGAGGTGTCAGAAACTTGTGACTTGTCCCGTGACCTTATGCTATCCACTGTAAAACTCCCCACCCCAGGTGAGACACAAGGCATTCCCACCTGAGCTTGAACTCACGAGACCTTTGAGTTTGAGTTTGGGGCGGGAGGCGGG